>QVRM01004188.1:0-1200000 GCA_003439945.1 Dermanyssus gallinae | reverse complement strand
TATTGTCGGTGGTTTGTCTATCTGTTCGGTGCTTGCGGTCGGAGGCAAGCAGGAGCTTTCGTACTGTTGTGCATTGGCTACTACCTTTGCTCCCGCTGCTGTTATTGCTGCCGCCACGGCAGCGGCGTAGTGGACTGAGTGGGTTTGGTGGTTTGTGTGGGTGGGTGCTTGGGTTTATGGGTGCTTGGGGGGAAGGTGGGGAGAGGGTGAGGGATGAGGACTGAAGCTAGAGATGGGCATGATGGTATGTATGCGTTTTCTCTCCTTTGCCGGCGCTGTTTCCCTCGAGTGCAAGTGGGCATGTCGGTTGGTCGGTCAGTTGGTGAGCCTTTGTATCGGTCGGCATTGCCGAATGTTCGATTGGCTACGCCAGGACGCCTATGTGTCTGTCTGCGTCGCAAGTAAGTAGCTGGATAGCCAGCCGTTTGTCCTGTTGTTCGGGTAAAGGGGGTTGCTGCGGTGGCAGTGGCATCTTCAACATCTTCTATTGACTCTGAGCGTATCGTTACATCGAGCGCGAAGCGGGCCGAAACATTCGTGTCCAACTAAACTTCTCGACCCTTCTACATGACGATAATCGACTTGAACTACTTGATCTGACAGGAACGAGTTGATCATAAAACGAAACAGCTTAGAAGCTGCACCTGCACGTGTGCTACACCTAGCTATCCTGCCTGCATTTACTCAGACATGGGGAATAGACCACTTTGTCATAACTAGATGCTGCTACAGTTATTAAGAGCTTATAGCTTAGGTATTCCTTTGTTCAGACCGAACCAATGTATTATACGTAATCATTTGTAATCATTTTCAAGTGAGATAACTACTGCTATCATTGTCTATTATTGTATGTACACACTTCGAGTTGCTGACGTTAAGTAGTCTTTTATTGTTTTTAGTATTTGTATGTAAATATCTGCAACATTGCTAGTGATTAGCCCACGGGCTGAACCTATGTAGTTGTATAGTGACTTTGCAATATAGCCTAAATGCTCAAAAATAATCGCACGGCAATGTTTTATGCACGTTATGAGGATAGTATTCTGGTATTGTTGGGGTGTTTATTTAGCAATAGGAGTATGTCGAGATGCAGTTGCTTATAGAGACAATGGGTCTTGACGGACAATAAGGCGTACAATGTTATGATAAACCTCACATCTCAACTCGGCAGCACCTACTTTTCCCTCAAAATGTTTGTGCTCTCACGCTGTTGTTGTCGCTTACTACGTGTGGGACCATAAATCACTGTTTCGTGTTGTACCTAGTTTGTACAAAGGATACTACCTACTTTATTTAAAATAAGTAATGTGCTGTTTCTGCTCTTCCCGCCCCTTCCTCGTAAAGTGCTTTGATCAACAATATACATATATTCACTATTCAACGTATTTAATTATATGCAACGGTCGTCGAAAGACTTTACACTATTCAATTTATTTAATTATATGCAACGGTCCACGAAAGACTTTATGCGTAAAACAATAAACCGATCATCAAGACCTTATCAGTATGCAAATATATTTTTTTAAAGAAGAAATACGAAGTAAAGCTCTTAGGATATTGAGTTGTGTACGGATACTGCGTTTGGTTAAACAATATTTTAATCTCTTATATATATATATATATATATATATATATATATATATATATATATATATATATATATATATCTGACATCAAATAAAGCGCTCATTTTCACTCGAGGGTCAAGTAACTCCCGATTTTGAACGAACGAGTTTCCTGTTTCGTTGAGAACAAAGTCGTGTTGTTCTCTCATAGTTGAATCCAACGTCCAAACTTTCGGCTGGTTTCATGTTAGTATCGCTGTGCACTTCGGCACTTCACTCGTGTCGACACGGCTCATTTGGTGCCACCCAGCACCTCGATTCCTGTCGTGCGACTCGCAAGATACTCTCCAGAAGCCAGCGCTCTTCGTTTTTCCTCCCGGTTCTTCCTCCTAATACGGCCACATCTTTCTCGTCGTTCTATCTTGTCCCCGCTTTCCTTCTTTTCAAATGCTGCCTTGTGGCCTCCACTTTCTCTTGTCCCGGCGGATCGGCCGTACACTTTAGGCAACAACAGTATCGTCAAAGCAACTCCTTAATTAACCAGATGACACGACGGCACGTGACTTTGCCCCCCACACGTAAGGGAATCGGCTATTTTGCCTCATAGTTCCTGTCGGAGCAAGCGCCGTACTGTAGAGGACAGCGTCTATATGTATATGTATATATATATATATATATATATATATATATATATATATATATATATATATATATATATATATATATATATATATATACATATATATATATATATATATATATATTTATATATATATATATATATATCGCGCCATTAGCTTTACAGGACATAACTAATATTGCTATAAGTATTGCCAAATAGAGGTCATTAAATGAAAGAAGCTTGAGAAAGCGAGTGTGCTGATTATTTGCTGAGTGAAATTTGCGCACACAAGCTAGCTACAATCATTTCTTGTCAGCTTTCAGCCAGCTAGTATGATACTAACTTTTACCAGCTCTTAGATCGACGGTATTTTTTTAATGGGTGTTGGATGGTAATGCACCATGTCTTTTTATTGAGACATCCGTGCTCCCCGTTTTTTTAGACCACGGATCATGGATTTTTACTCCACTCTAAATTGGGAACCATGAAAACCAATTTAGGAGTTTTCAACTTTGTTTCCAAACTATCAGGGTCCACATTTGACTAAATGAAAGTCGAAAATTCAATTGCGGTTTGCTAGCCCTCAATCCAGGCAAAGTAAACTTTACTTTAATTATAACAAAATATATTTATTTGTCTCTCTTTGTTTAAATCCCTTACACTTTGTCTTTAGTGGCTATGTTGTCTTTACAGTCGTATTGCAATTGACGACTCCAGCTCTCACCGGTTTCGTGAGGGATCGTTTTGCTTGCAAGTAAGTTTGTGTGCAGCGTCAGCTACCACATCAGTGATGTCTGCATTACGTTCTCACCCATATGCAACCAAAACTTCGCAAACAAACTTTCTTTAGCTGATCGCATATTGAAGTTAGTCCGCTTCACTCGGTAGGTAACAGCTATACCGGGCCGTCGCTACTTTAACGACGTGTCGATAGAGCTTGAAAATTGTCCATTTTCGTCTAGTATTCAGTTGCAGCCGCCGTTGACTTACCTATTTTTGCAGTGGTCATTTTTGCCAGCTTTGCCTAACTATTTTAGTTCATAAAATATTGCACCCAAAGTGCTTAAACACATCAGAGGGGTAGAAAGTGGAAAGCGATGTTTCCATTTGGCTTGTGCATTCATTCATTCACACACACACACATGTGTATATGTATATATATATATATATATATATATATATATATATATATATGGGGGCTAGAGAGCAAATACGCACTTTTACTGCTGCTTGCATGATGATGCACACGACAGGTTGACAGAGTAACTGCCTCACGATTGCCCCTTGCTTCTCGTTCTCTGATTGGCTTGAATTGCTTTTGCTGTCTGTATACGTCGTGAACAACAACAACAACAACACCAACAACGACGACGACGACATCGTCCACTCTCTAACAGCAAAAGCGTCAGTCGCAGCGGCAGCAGGCCAGCATGAGCTTCCTTATGCAAAGCTTGTTTTCGTCTTCTGTGCTGACGACATTCATTCTCCTTCTGCTCCCCGCCCCCGGCCCAACTCGCCCCCCCCCCCCCCCTCCCCCCCCCGGCCCAACTCAGCCCCTTCGACGTTGTTGTCGACTTGGACGACAACGGCTGCGGGCGGCTACGGGCGGCTACACGATGATGACGATGCCGTCGTCACCGCCGCCGCCGCTACAGTTGCCGCTGCTCATCGACAGTAAGTAATAAGAAAGAAAGGTGAAGCGGCTGGTGACGAATAGGCACAGAAGGGGTCGGTGGTCCGTCCGTCCGCCGGCCCGTACGAATGCCAAAACCGGAGAATGAAGAAACAGCCAGCGACAAGCAGCGACCGAACGAAACTGAGAAGAATGGAAGAATGGAGGAAATAGTGAACACAGATAGATAGATAGATAGATAGAAAAGCACGCACACACCGACGGACAGACAGACAGATAGGCGCAAGGAACGCCAACCACCACCACTACGACTACGACGACGACAACGACAACGATGACACGACACAGACAGTGGTGAATAAAAACACGACAGAAGCTGTTCTCCTCCTCCTCCTCCTCCTCCTTGTTTTTCGTTCTTTTCCTCGTCGCCGTCGTCGTCGCCGCCGCCTCCGTCTGTTCTTTGTGAATGCCTCTCCGCCACCCCCCACCAACCCCTGCCACCCACCCATCCACCCGCCCGCCCGCCCGCCCGCCTGCCTTCTATTCTTCGTTCATGCGTTTGTCGCTTTCTCTGTTGACGCTCGACGCTGTGTTGTGGGTGTCTTCTTTTTCGTCTTGTTCATCTTCCTCTTCTTTTTCTGTATGCCGATCTATTCGGTTTGTCTGCCACAACATCTGCCTTAGATGTCGTCAGCACAGGGTTCTTTTTGCATGCCGTTGCATGGCGGCGACATAGTAATAGAAGAAGTCGTAGTATGGAAAGTGTAGCAAGCGTTGCATTGGTACTCGCAGCTGGTGGTTCTGTTCAGGTTACTGCACCTTCTGATGATAGTGCTCTGATTAAGCACTTATTGGCCGCTCTTTTAGCCGTATTCCGTCCCTCAGAAAGCGAGAGAGAGAGGGGGGAGGGGGGAGGGGTAGCAGACAGCAATCGACAATGCGCGCTTCTTTTATCCCGCCAACAGTTCCTACAGTTGTAATAATATTACTGTACGGAGATTTTTGGTTTGTTTATTGCACTTTGTGTGCTTAGATCTATTCGTGCTCTTCTTCCTCCTATTCGTTTCTAGTCTTGTGCAAGCGCTGCAAACGCGATGATCATATAGACTTAAATATTTCCGCTCTGAGGGACCCGAAGCCACTTATAGCTGCTGCCTGCCGCGGGTGTGCCACCCCCCCCCCCTTTTCGCCCCGACTTGTATTAATAATACACCACTTCCGGTTTCGATTTACCCCTGCTAGCTTGTCTAGCCTAGGCTGGTCATGTTTTCGGCCAAGCGGCCCGCGCCACCTCGCGCCGCCCCACGCTGTACCCGACCCACCACTGTAAAAGGGAAGTAAGACTCATTAGGCAGCAGCCGATGGTTGCTGTACGATACACGCACACCCACAGAGACAGTCAAACAGACAGACAGACAGACAGGGAGGCAAGCAGACAGACAGGCAGGCAGGCTGGCTGCTACAATGGACTTCCTCAAGAAGTGCCTGACCGACCAAGACATTAGGGCGGCCGCGGCCTGGCGGCGCCGGCAAACACGTCGTACTCAGGGAACAGAGTAAAGTTAGGTCCGCAGGCTAGCTGTTGAAGGCATGCACAGCCAGATAGACACACGCTCGTAGACACCGATGAAGAAAAAAAACGATTGAGGAGGATTTATCCGAGTGCGGGAGCGGAGGTCAGCAGTCAGTTCGTTGGGGTCAGAAGATCAACGGAAGTCTTGAATTGTTGTCTAGTTCTGTTCGGCTTGGGCCCTCGCAGAATCTCGCCCGTCTCAGCAGGTCTCAAAAGCACCCGCCTGTCGCTCTGTTGCTTCTCGGAGGCAGTCGCAAACTTATCAGCTAGAACATATCATGCCATTATGGATCATGGCTAGAACTTGATTTTACGGTTTTTAAAGACGATTGTCATAGCCTCGGCCCCTACGTGTCGGCTATATTAGAATTTTAAAGAAAATATTATTCTGCCTATTATCGCTAGTTTTATATTACTGTTCTTGATTACCGGAGATTCCGCAATCAAAGTAACCGACATCATCTAGCGAGTAGCTAATTATTAGGTTTTACACTCGTCTCACAATTTCTGTACCTCCCATTAGTGATAGTGTCCGTAATTCGGAGGCACTTGATTATCGATCTCGATTGCATCAATCGTGCATCATCAATGCACGTCTAAGGAAGTTTTATAGTTTCGCTTTTAGGTAGGCGAAGGTTCACTTCACCGTAAAATGTGCGTCGGACATACATTTGTGTTAGCTCGACTGAAAGATTTAGCAAAGATTCCGGCAGTCATAAGGCACAGACTAGAAGATCGGGCTGTAACGCGTCTAGGAGAGAGGGTGCATAATTTTCACGTTACACGGCGTATAGCAATCCATATTCGAATAAACGCATTTCTACTGGAGTGAGCGTCTCTTTCGCTGGGCTATTTGTGATCCCGGAGCCGTTGGTCCCGCTGTCGATGTTCGCTATGCGACTTCAGCGATCTGTTGTATGAGGTTCGCCTGTCGTTAGCTGTGAGCACACTTAGAGACCATCGCAGTAACAACAGCGGCGGCGGCGACGACGACGACGAAGACGGTGACAAAGACACCAATGAGGCGCATCGAATTGACTACGATGTGGGTGAAATGTTTGGCGATCAGAAGAGAACGGAGCGCAAAGGAAGTAGCCTGCAGTAGGGAAAGCCACCCATCCAACTCGTGTCATCTACAACCAAAAGATAATCATAATATCAATAATATTGTATTCAAGGCGCGAGGCACAGAAGTGGCACACGGGGCCGGAGTCCAATGTAGTCTGTCTAGATGAGACTCGCGGATAAATTGGAACATTCAAATTCAAGAACCGATCTCTTCTTGGCTATCCAAACGTTATTGACTGCGCCATAATCCAGCGAGTGCTCACGATGCTATTTTGTTACTCATCTTCACTTCCCTTCGTATATATAGTACATGATGTGTATATAATTGACGTGTTACGTGCTACCTGTCGATATCGCTTTCACCGTGGAACCTACAACCATAACCGCTGCCATACAATTATTCGATTTTACCTGGTCAAGATTTAGACCTAGATCTTCTAGAGTGAAGAAGAGTGACATTGCACTAAGCACGCGATCTGACGGGTATCTGACGGGCGATCTGATGAGTAATCTCAACGGCAAATTTGGGTTTTGTTTTTATCGTACCTTGGTTCCCGGGCGGTATTTCGACTATTCTATTAAGTAAGGCCCTCCTGTTGGACAAACTCCAGTAACTCCGGCTGTGTTACATTACTGAACCGCGTGCTCTACCGCTTAATGCCACACATTACAGAGCAATGATGAATTCCGAGTTCATTTGTTTATTAATAAGGCTCTGGCGTGCGTCCCCGACCTCAGTCATATTTGCAATTTTTTCTTCCTCACGTGCTATTGCGACTTATATTGCGTTAGTACAATACACTACAAATATCTTCTTATAGAAAAATCTTGCAACAAAAAAAAATGTTTTCTTTACTTAAAAAGGGGTCGAACAAGGGAAACGAATCGCTCGCATTCGCGGGCTAGGCGAGCTGTTCGCTGAACAAATGAGTGGGTAACGGCTGCCACACTGGCAGTCTAAGGCGGTTGAACGGAACCGTAATTCTAAAGGCTGTTTGGTCGTACGTGTTAGTGCGTATAAATCTGATCATTGCGTATGAGATGTTTAGAAACACGGTAGTCAACACGACGCTGGCACTCCGGGACACTTGCGAGTACGACTCTGCCACGCGACAAGTTGCGCCTTCTTGAGACTCTTATTAAAACTTGACCTGAAAAGCTGCAGCATACAAATTCCCTGTCGTAGAAAGGTACCCACACGTAAGCACAGTTTGACCATTTTGGCACAACGAGGGCTTCATAGTAAACGTCAATATATATAGTGGTTATTTGTGTCATGACGTCATTTCCATTTTTATCGGCTTTCAAGGCGGTTTCTACTCTTGATGGACATTTTCTTCATCGCACTATCGTATATAGGCTGTCCATTTCAGAAATCTAAAACTAGGTGAAAACCCACGGCAATCATGCATGTAGCTATGTCTAAAAGCCCTTACTGCCTTAGTCCCCCCACCGCAATTGTAGACAATTCTAAGGTACTCGGCGCAATTTAACGAATACGTGAAACGATAACATACACATTAAACAGGGTTTGGACAAATGTGCTTAATTCTGTAGTAATCGTAGTAAGCACAGCGACGTGGCTATGGCGGCATATCAGAGAGCCGACGCATACATAAGCCTTACTGTTGGCGTGTCTGCTAACGTTGATTTATGATGAATCTATCACGTTAAGGCTATCTGTTTAAAAAATATAGATTAACCTAGTCGATTCTCACCTTGGCTTAGAACCGGCATGTAAGGATCGTATGTTGATTCTACGCCAACGATTGTATTGACATATGAATACTAATGCAAACAGCTGGTCGTGAAAATATGCGGTGATACTATGTATAATGTGAACTGTTGTATGTAATATTATATACGACACAAATTGTTGTGTCAAAATGATGTATCGTCTGCCCTTCGTTCAAAGCCCGGGATATTTGTAGCCGCCCGCTTTACCAGCCATCTTCTGGTTTAACACACCCTAACACACATATATATATATATATATATATATATATTGAATGAACGGTCAGTGCATGGCCTGGTGACGTGGATTTCATACATTGTACGACGATACAAGTTGCACATTGAAATGTCGCCTTTTTGCCGTGCCATCGATTCACGCCTCTGGTCTTCCGCATGGCTGGCAGAGGGCAGGGCTGTCTCGCTTGCGATCAATCCCTAGAATCTACCTCCCCGGCCAGAGGGTTTTATCGCCACGATACGCAGCCACCTTCAGGACAAGCGCGACTCACGGAAGCAGTGAGGCAGGTTGAGCAGCTTGGCTTTACAATTGCCGCTGAACCGTCGGTTCGCCCTTAGCATTCATTCACCGGACAAGGTATTAAGGAAACAAGAACGAGGAAAAAGAGAGGTGCAGAGAGAGAGAGAGAGAGAGAGAGAGAGAAAGGAGGGTGAACATGGACAGGAAACTGGAGGCAGTCGAGACGGTCGAACGAAGGAATGGGGCATATCCATTTGGGCCCATGGATCCCACCTATGCTGGGTGACCATCCGAATGGTCACCCCCTGGCCACTACTAACTCTGGGGACCAATACTTCCCCATACGTCTTGGCTGTTCCGTTTCTTACTTGCAACTGCTGCTTGTCGTCTATGTCGTCCACTATCCCCCACGGTCACTTCTTTTAGGCTAGAGTCCTACACGGGGTTCTCTGAATCTGTACTACACTGCTTCTTCTCTTTCTTCAGCTCGACGTTAACACACGCAGGTCGCCGAACTATGGCCACACATTTCGGATAAAGCTGGTGTCCACTAGACCGTAGACGAATCCAAGCAGACCATGCACTCTCTATAAAGGTACAGAGCGTACACCATAAAAGAACCCAACATTGGAAGAGAAACGCTGTTGTTACTATTGCTACTTTTGGAGGTCACATGCCGTTCTTATTTTTACCGTTTGTTATAGCATATATAGCTATAATTACTGTACTACTATACTTGTAGACCACATTACTCAAGTGAAGTACTCGTTGATCTGTGTTGTTTAAAAATCCACTGAACTGTGTGCCCCGTAATGGAGCAAACTTGGTTAAAATTTACCATCCGCGCTGTTCACGTAGCTCGATAGACACTATTCATATACTAGTCATAGCAAGCCACCTTTAAGTTGTTATATTTTAGATGCGATAATACAAAGACTTTCGGTTCATTAGTGCTTGTTTGGAGGTCTCGTCTTGTGCATTTATGCTATCTCCGAAGGTTGACGAAGTTCTGTCCTTAATAGTCGGTTCTTGCGGCACGCGACCTCGCCGCACCACAGTTCTCATAACAATGATTAAAGACAGCGACAACAAGACCACGATGACCGGCGATTGGCAAAAGCAAAAATCGCGTCGTTCTTCACGCAGCAGTTAGGCAGTGCAAAACGAGATCAGTCATCGTCAAACGAATAGTCTCGTGTACGCATCTCAGCAATACGTCAAAATAATTTGATGCCGAGCTAAGAAAGGTACAGCTAGAGAGATGGAAAGAGAGAGAGAGAGAGAAGGCGCGTGCTAAATGGCCAACGTTCGATCGAATTGGCAACGCCGTCATCAACGTCCTCACGGGTTTGATCTATTTACTACGACTAAGACTACTTCTACGGTTGCTAATGTCAGCATTTTGTTAAACCAACCTCCTGTTGTTGATCGTCCGTCTGTCTGTCTGTCTAATAGATCTGACAAATGACTACAAACGCAAGGCTTGCTGAGTCTTTATTTTGAGTGCTACCTTTCTGCGCTTGTGGGTCTCGTGATTTCGCACTAACTTGAGATTTTACGAAGATGATCGCTATAGTTATGAAGATCGTTTATCTTCGTGTCCCCCCTTTCGCTTGGTATTTTTGTTCTTCGCTTTGCGCAGCCCCTTCTGTGACGTTCTCATGACGTCAGTCGTATTCTTTGGCAGGTTTTTATCGACAATTTGTCGATGGTCGGCGTGACACTCGAAAACGAGTCGAGCTAGTCAAAAGCTCAAGAAATAGCTCCGTATTTTGGAGGCAACGGCAGATTACGTCAGGCAGCTACCAATGTTACCAATGTGCCACCAACCGCATGCTCTGTTATGTTTGCGATCATTTTCTGTTGGACGTTCTGATGGCATAAAATACGTTCCGCTGAGAGGCTTCGACTTATCAGAGGCTAGCTGTGAATATGCGCCATGTGTTTGATGCAAATAGACCGAATTGCATGGTGAAGCCATGTTGGCTTATAACGTGCATACATTTTATACGTTGCTACAAATAATGAAATAATTGGCGCATCTATGCGTATTTCTCGCATAAGCATTAATTTAATAAATTTTAACCACGGTTACGGTACCACAAAACCGTAACATAATGACCAGGCTTGGCACTGCTGTGCTACTGAAGGAGATCTCTCTGGTAGCAGGGGGGTAGCTTTCTCTTTAAGTAATGAACAGCGGCCACTGAACGGACATTGGTGTACTTCGTGAGTTTGTGGTCGAGACGCGCATCGGGTCCAGAGCATAGACTCAGGCACTAACACGTGCTGCATTGCTTGGTAACTTCTTGTAGAATCGTCGCGGCGAACCAAAAGGAAGGGCTTCAGTTTGCGACCGACGCATTACGCGTACCTGTTTAGCCGGCCGTTGTCGTCCTTGGAGTGAATGAATGGTAGGGCCTGGCTCTCAAGAAGGAGACTGCATAGAATCGAGTCTCGTCCGTTGACAGTAGCTGTCGATATCGAAGAGTTGACTCGACGCCTGCCCGCCTTTCCCCGAGCATGATGATGATGATGATGATGATGATGATGGAGCTGGTGGTCGAAGTAGCGGCAGCGGCGATCGACGCAGCAGCATCAACGGCAGAAGCTGTCGATTCGGAAGAATTCTCATCCATCGACGGCTGCAGTCAGCCTCTCAGTGAGCAGCTGCCCTCAGCTCAACCCTTTGTGATCTCTGTTTCTCGTTCCTTCTCACTCGCTCTTTCATAAAGCGTACTCTTCAAAGTGCGCTGAAGAATGAATGGTAGGCTATGGTTGTTCGCCGCCGCCGCCACCACCACCGCATAGCTGGACTACGCCTGGCCGGAGACTTCAAATTCACAAAGAGCGCTGGTGACGATGATGTTGACGAAGACGCGAGAGAGATAGAGAGGGGGGGGGGCGAGAGCGAGAGAACTTCTCAACCCAATCTGGCGCTGTGCCTCTCGTTGCACAGCCCCTCGGTTTGGCTCGCCAACGACCGCGATGACTGGCTGACGGTAGGTAGGTAGGTAGGTTGGTAGGTAGGTAGACGACGCCACTTGATCGGGCCGCCGCCGAAGAAATGAGGCGGAGGTCTAAAGACCAAACCGCTCACTAATGACAGCGTCAACACAAACCAACCATTCTCCGTCTACACTCAACGACCGCCACTGTGCAAAATAATAATGCTAGACGCCCGGAGACTTCTATTGAGAAGTTCACGGAGTAAAGATCACCAAGAGGAGGAAGGCGAAGACGAAACCGAACACACACACACACCGAGCACCCGTAGTTATTTTACTCGGTGGCCTTTTTCGGGCACGGCTGTCGTCGCCGCACTAAGTACAGTGAAACAACATAGGACCAGAGCACGTTCAGCTTAAATGGACGACCTTCCATTTCAGTCACCACGAACAAGGCGATTGACGCTCCAACAATAGACGGCCGTTTCGAATGAACCGCTGAATACATATGTACATAAAAACTGACCGTGCATACACACACGCATTTAAATGAGTGAATGTAGACAAATATAGTGGAAGAAAAAAGGAAAAGAGGTAGCATTGTTTGGAATTCGCATAGCTGTTTTTCATATAGCATTCTCGAATCTGTTTTCTGATAAATATATGGTGGGGACTGATTACTGAGACGACCAGCTAGCACACACGCATAGCTTGGCGGCAACCATTACATATATATATATATGTGCCTTGACTGCTGAACTGCATTCCGTTTGCCTCTTAGTTAGCCATAATCCCGCTACTGTTGTTGGGAAATTTTAGCCACGATTGAATGACTACTGCCTCGAATAAGTGGTCCGTTTTTACTCGGCGCGCTGGAGTTTTCTTTGATCCTCACACAAATCGTAACACGATTTGTACCCTACAAGATCGGGACTTGTAGCCGTTGGGAGTCGGAGACCGATCTCCTAGCCGGGACGCCACTTTTGCCGCTTGCCTTCGAAGTCCGTGCTGAATGAATAGCTAACGCTCCATGGCCCCGGCCAGTGGCAGACATCCCAAGACAGACCGATGTAGAACTTTTACGATCGTTAATTCTTCTCGTTATCCACCGGTCGTGAGGACGTATTCTGCTCTTGCTGCACTTGTGCATCCATTACCACTGAAGCCCTTCCCGGACAGGACGTTGCGCCAAACCCTGTCAGTCAAGTCCTTTACCTCATCATCGGTGCTCTTTGTATTTGGTTCCGACTGCTATAACGAAGAGCTAATCCTGTGCGCTCATTTAGAGACTCATACAACAAGCTTAAGCACTTGCTTAGTGCGACGCTGCTCTTGTGTACTCTGCATTGTGCGTCCAGCTACAATGTCGATTTGATCAATCGGTTCAAAATTCCAATTCTTGTTTGACAAAAACGAAGCAAGGTGACCTAGTGGCAAAGCTGTTAACTTATATTCGAGAAGGGGGGTCATGGCTCAAATGCAAATGCATAAATGTCAGCTAATTCCTTATTTATAATTTAAAAGAACTTTAAAAAAAATTGCGCTTACTTTTTTAGATGAATGTGGTAATATGATATTGCTTTTGTTAACTGGACGGTATATATATATATATATATATATATATATATATATGTGTGTGACATAATCTACTACTGTCGCTACTTTGCGTTAAAACAATTCCTAGATAACGCATCAACTAGTGTCAGCATACGAACACACATCGTGAGGTGAAAGAAGGGAAAGCTTACATAAGCGCTGGCTATGCATTAAACACGACACGGAAATAAATTGTTAATGTAGATGCGTTAAAGATCAATGTAAGCGAGACAATCAAACACAGTGTTGTGTAAACGACTCATGTGATTTCTGTCTGCGATTGGCATACGTTTGATCCACAGCATATTTGACGACTTGTAGCTCTTAAAATACTACTCCATCTGATGGTAGCAAGCTTTGTTTCATTTCAGATTCAGCGCGATGTCTTCGAAACGGAAGTCAGTACCAATCAAGCTTCCGGCGGAGACCGATTGCGATAAGGGAAAAGTAGCCAGAAGACCCGACGTCCGACTTATGTCCGCTGTCCAGGAAAGGGTAAGCGAGCTAAACGCTAGAAACTACCTGGTAAAGCATCAATGCCAGGCGCGAGTTTTTACAATGATAGTTCCGGGGTCCAATTGACCGGGGGCTGAATCTTGGCACCGAGCACACGCCGGGCGCGATGAGTGTTCGGTTGTCAGGAGGAAACGGCATGAACGGTCGGTCGCTCCTCTTCAACAGAAGCGGAAGTAACTCGTGGATTGTATACACGCTCATCAGCGTTGGCTAAACTGTTGAGTCGCTCGTTTTAATAGTATCTAGAGAGAGAAGCGGCTCTCGAAGCAGCTGGAGCCGTCCTAAAAAAGTAATGGCTCGAAAACGAAATAGATATTCCGGGAGCGGATTCTTCTCAATGTGCCAGCCAGTGGCGACCTTCCTCTGCTATTGCCATACCCGACCAGACTCAATGGGCTCAAGCGTAGGCAGCAGCTGCTGACCGAGTGCTCGCCAGCTATGCGTTCTTTGGCTGAAACCTTAGATAAACAGCACTACCATCCTTATCATCATTCGCATTTTTACGAAGGCCTGTGGACCTCTATCGTAAGCCGTTTATCGGGGACAATATATATATATATATAGACGGATGTGCGTGTATGGTTTGTGAGCGCGCGTTTGTTGGCGTGAAAGAAAGGCTAGAGACGCCGGAAAAGCTGATAATAGAGTATTAGGTGTATTCCTTTTTGCCTAGTATATAGTGTGTATGTATATGTGCGCAGATGCTTATTTAACTATTATTAAAAGGAACAGCTGAGATGTTAACCTGATGTTAAACAAACGGATATATTATACCGGCTGCAATTCCTTTAATTGTCACAATTTATTTGGCTCTTGGTTGACACTTGTAGAGTTAAGTAGCGTCGGTGCATGAATCGTAGTCTTTTGCTACGGCAGTCCTGCCGACGAAAAAGGACACAGGCCTGAATTTAAGTGAACTTGATTAAATTAACCGTTTATTTTGTCTATTATTGTTTTGGTGATGATAATTGCACCATAGGTAGTCCAGCCGCGTTCCAAGTTTTAATCTTAAGAGTAGGAAGCCTCAAGGCAAAAAAATACAACATATAATTACCTTACATACCGAATGAGTCTCGTATATCTACACACACAAAAATACTATAAAAGTGCATATATATACATATATATGCACACGAATATATAATGCATATTAGGCACACGAATATATAATGCATATTAGGCACACAAATATTTATTCACCAAATATTGGTAGAGTGAATCGAATAGAAACGGCGTATCCCAAACAACAACGACGTCATTACGTGTCTGGAGCGACGTCGTATCAATTTCTACGCAATTAAGGAGCATGGTGCCTGCCCATGTCGCAGTGACCACAAAACTCGCAGGCACAGTTCTCCTCGTCTTTGCAGCAATCGCCTTTCAGGCGATCAGGAAATCTCTGCAACGCACTGTTTAGTTGCAGAGATTTCCTCCAGCTATCTGGGCGAAAGACCGCATACTCCGTGCAATGATGAAGTCTCTCTAACGTTTCTAAAGTCTCTACGCTAAATGTTATATCTTTTTTAGTATAATACGTTCTATAAACATTTTCGGAAATACCTCGCTTGAAATTGAGTACGAAATTACTATTGTTTATTGATTAAACTATTCTATTGATGTTACTAGATGGCACTTCATAAAATGAGCCACTGCGAGAGAAGGAGTTCTTGCCCGATGTAGAAACTAAACGTTTTTGCGTGTTTGGAAGAAAATGTCACGAAACCCTATGGGAGTTCGACATCGGAGACGGGGGAAAACGGATTACAGATTCATATCACGAATCGAATTATCATCGATTTGGTACCAAATATGATCTCCCTAAGTGCGCATTGTTTTGGATGTATTTGTTTTATGAGCGTAATGGCACTCTTTTTATACATTAAATGCAAAAACACAAACATAAGACATTACAGGGTCTTGATTTTTGGAAACTTTTCTTAACGCGACTATTTCGATTCTTCTAACCAGCGTCGCATGCCTCTAAAAAGCAGAATGTTCTTTAGAACACACAGTCATGTTCGGATTCTTGATCGACCAAACTGACCATTTAATTCTAGGTATATATAATACAACTAACCGCCTTGTTTTGCACGTGAGCGTAAAACTGGCTTCCTTTTTTACTTCCTATTCATGACAAAATGGTTCATATATACCCGCCAAGCCCTCAACAGCCTGTCAACGAAAGTCATGAACTCCCTCGCTTTAATAAACAACTCTAAAAGTTAGATCAGTAAACAAAGGCAAATACAATTGTAAGATACATAAACACACACACTCTCTCTCTCTCTCTCTCTCTCTCTCTCTATATATATATATATATATATATATATATATATACAGTTGCTTAACCGTATGCACTTATTTTAAGGTTTGGTAGAACTCGGCGAGAAAATATTTTTTCCCTATGAAGGGAGGGCGGAAACGTTTTGTTTATAAACGAGGATGAATTTTATAAAAGAAAGAGTTCTGCCTTTTTCTCCTACATAGTTGTGCAAAATCTACGTTTGCGGTAGAACCAACATTAACAACGCATGAAGGAACCAATCATATCAACGTGTTTGACGGAAAATTCTGCATTATCTGAATGACACCAGACGCAAGCCAGCAAAAGGCAAATGCCAGCTTAAGGAAAGTCTAAAAAAGGCCGATATGTTGGTATGTCTTACGCTGAAGCTTTTGCGTGCAGAACCGTAAAATGTATATGTTATACTAATAATAATATTGTTCTACATTATTATTGTTGCTATTGCCATGCTTGCGTCAGAAGGACTGATATTAGTTTTTTGCAGCTACGAAACCGCGTGCAAAGGCACAACATCTTGGAGTTTTGCAAGTTAAGCATATCACAACAATCATTTGACCTCTACAAATCATTCGTTGACCTTGCTTGCTTATTGAAACTTAAAAGTACTAACCTCGTAATACTTTTGAGTTTACAGAAAAATCTTGCATTTTTGGACAACATAGGTTGCAGACCATCTGCCTATATTGACTAAAAATTAAAGTTGAATCAGTTTGATCTGAGTTCATAATATACGTGTGTAAGCATGTTTAATTGACATTGTTATAAGTCGGATACCCAGAGTTAACTATTAAGCGGATAGATTGTGTTCGCAGGAGAAACGCTATAGGCTACCGTGTTGGTAGTAGTAAGATAGTGGTAGAAATATTTCTCTCCTCCTCATGGGCTATTTGCTTTATGTTAATTGGTACCAGTTGTGTACATATATCGATTTTTACGTACATACAGCGTATGCTTTCTTTCTTCATCGACTACATATTTCACTTGGGCAATGCCTTTACGATGTTTGAAGCAGCATTTGTTGCAGTCGATTTTGCCATTCTTATGAGAGAATAACATAGCATCACAAAGAGTGTGATAACACATTTGTGGCAAAACAGCGTTTAGATTGAATAAACAATATACATATCGAGGTAGCAAACATAAAAAAAATAGGAGAGGTAATGGCGTTAACTTAGGTGAATATATATATATATATATATATATATATATAGAGAGAGAGAGAGAGAGAGAGAGAGACGAATGCGTGAGTACCTCGTCGCTTACAGGTTGGGTGTCAATGGTGGTAGTAGTGCTAGCCCGTCGTAACATTGTTGTGGTCTGTGTAGTCATGCAGCGATTGTATCACTGCTTCGGGGTTTCAGTTAGCCAAAAGCAACCTACACTCAATTTATCACTCACACGATGTTCACCTCTCAGCACTCTCGGTCTTTCTATCCGTCCTTCGTGCGCGTTTTTAAACCTTTTGTTTCGGAAGGGATTTGTCTTGTTTCGAGATGGATCACCTTCGACAAGTAGTACACAAGTTGATTGGTTGCTAAATTTAACACGTCGGATGCTACGCTTGCTTGCCCGCTTTGGTGCTGACCCGTCAGCAGTTGGCTGCCTGTTCTCCTTCCCACCCTCGATTCCAGCCTTCGCCCTGTCAACGGTAGTCAGACTGTGTTCGACGGTATCCCAAGAGGTAGAACAAGCCTAGTCACTCAGCCAAACAGCATCAACAGCAGTACTAAGAGAGAACCATTATTATTCTGCGCTACCATGCGTGGGTCGTCTCGGAGCCTCTCGCTTACCTAGCAAATCAAGAAGCGAGTCTGTAAAGATGGCCTCTCTAGCAACCCGGCACCAAAAACTCAAAAAAAGCCCAAATGAAAAGACTGCTGCGCTTCCACTATAGGTCGTAGGTCGCTGAGCTCAGAAACAAAATGGATCATTTCTTCTAGCGCGCATACGAACGGAGACAGAGATCGCAATATGGAAAATTATAAAAATACTGGCAATATTCTCTCTAAGAGTTACATTTCGGAAAGAAGCGCAGTAACCGCCCTACGGTTAGACTGTCCCCTATGCGAATCTGCTAGATAAATGCAGGGTTTCTTCTTGGCATCTAATCTAAAGGCTTCTTTAGATAGGCTGCTATTGAGCCGGTCGCAAGCATTATCCTACTTTCATTGTGGGCTTTCCCACTGTCCCCCGGAACTGTCCTTTGGGATGAGTGGGGGGTCTCCATAGGAACACAATGAGGATCGCGCGTCGTCGTGGAGGTGGAGCCACTGCCTCTCTCTCCCGCCAGTTCCCTCTCCCATTGTGCCCACAATGCAGGCCCGGCCCAACAGAGGCCCCCGCACAACTCCCTTCCGGGTGGCCCAGTGACGGAGATGAAAGACGTATTTCCTTTACTATCCTCGTTATCTGCAGCCAGGTCCCTTGTATTTCATACGTACTCGACCTTCGATGGCGGCAAACTGTGAGGGCCTATTTTTCGCTGGGGGGCCTTTCTCTAGACCCGTCAGCTCTGAGCACTGTGTGTAATAGTGTGCGAGTGTCTGTATGTGTGTACCCGTTTTGTGTGTTGCTGGATGTGTGTGTGTCACAAAGGAGAGCGAGGGACGCTGTGACCCTCGTATCTTGTTGGCCGTCGAGCTGCTCTCCGGGTTCTGCGAAGCTTTGTCCCCGCTTTCCTTTACTTGGGGCCTGATTATGGCGGGAACAAACAGGGATTCAAGTTCCCCCAGACCACCGTACCCTGCAAACGAATGAGACAGACCGAAGGGGCGAGGGATGGATATGGGCATATAGGGGTATAGTTTGAGAGAAAGCGCGAGAAACATGGGAAAGAGGGCTATAGACGTAGACGCAGCCCGGCAGCGGATCCGGTGCTGATGGTGGTGGTGGTGGCGGCGGCAGCTGAAGCGATCCCTCTTCCCTCGCTATTTCCATCCGACGCTGTCCGAGCAGCAGCAGCAGCAGAAGAAGAAGAGGGCTCCGCTGAGGAAATGTCGATCGACATCGAAAGGAGAACATTCTATAGCCTGCAAGAGAAGGTCTTAGATTGGGTATCCAAAAGCAGGCTTGCTTAGAGAAATCAAAAGGCATCACAAGTATCCATGTACGGTAGTTTGACTATCGGAACGCTACTGTGGGACACTATCAGTTTCAGGTGGCCTACCATTGCTAAGCAAATGTATGAATTCTCGGTAAAAACTTTAATGGTGTCTTGCTCACCTGAGAGTCGTTTACCATGCTCATGAAACAAATGTATCTTAAGAATTTAAATGATAGAGTCTAACCTATGTTAAGGCGAAACATGTAAAAAGCAGTAAGTTGCTGAAAATAATTGACAAAAACATTAATTCAAATTGTAGAGCAACACGTTATGTCGGGTGTATGTGTGTCCAATAATATATATATATAGAGAGAGAGAGAGACATTCAGTGTTAACGTGTTATTATTTTTACTCATGCCGAGTTTACAGTTAAGTGAGTCAGAGGTCTGGAGTGGCTCCGAGCCGGAGATTGCTGTTCAGGATACAAGGTATGAAATCGGCTTGCACTTTATAAAATATTAGCAATATTTGTACGTATAAAGAGATTTTTGCATTTCGGATTCTGAGAATGTTAATAATTGAAATCTGCATGCGTGCAATACAATGTAACTATAACAACAATACAAATTATATATACACATATATATATATATATATATATATATATATATACATATATATACATATATAGTAATTTGCGCCGACCGTGCTGGATCAACATGACTGTATTTGCTTTGGATAGCGGCTGATATCTTAGCTGTATACGATTGAGCTATTTGGCTAGGTTTTGGGAAGATTACGATTTCGTATGATCATTTGTTGGAGCCACGTGCTTTGCCGACACCGGCAGCAGAAACATTGCTGCCACGCTCACCAAACTATGAAAGCAATCACAACAACAACAACAACAACAACAACAACAACAACAACAAGGCGTTTCCGCAAGTGGCAACGGTCGCTGGCGGCAGTCGGAGTCGTGCTCGTGTTCGTCGGTCTATCGGTCCGCTTCTGTCGCAGACGGTGGGGCGGTGTAACGCCGTCCACAGTATACGAAGTCAGGCGAACAAAGAACGAAAGAAAGAAAGAAGAAATGAAAGAGAAAGTAGTGAAATCCCCGACAAGGCAGGTCATCAAGTCAAACGCTAACGGAAGCGAACCGTGTAATTTTCTACTTCCATTGTTATGTGGCTGTCGGGCACGATGTCGTTATTGTCGCTCTGACACGGGCACATAATGCCATGCTCAGTTTCTGGGCGGCACTTGCGGCTCACAGCTTGTTTACCGTTAACGAGCAATTGTGTTGCCGGTCGCTCCCGCCGCCGCCGCCGCCGCTGCTGCTGACGATGATGAGCACACCGTTACGTTGTTTACGATACAGCTCAAGGACCGTTACGCCATTGCTCACGTGCCGCGTGGGAACTTTTGGGCTAACGACAGACCGTTACGATGCAGACCTTCCGTCCAAGTGCCGAACCGTGAAACAAAAAACGGATTTGTCTACGAACCAGGGACGACATCTCACCTCACGTCGGATAGATACTGTACCCTGTAGACTATCGCATAAACATGGACGAAAAGTTTCTTGCGGAGGCTACTAAACGCTTACCTTGCCTCTGAGGGTCTTAAAATATGCACAAGTGATTCTGAACAAAACTTTGCTAGCGCAAAATTTCCAGAAAATCTTGTAAGCTCAGCTTCAACATCGTGAAATCACTTTCAATGTTCAACTAAACATCTGTAACCTCACTGGTTCTCTGCGTGCTTATATCTGAAATTTGTGTCTCATAACCCTAGCCTTAGCTTGAAACGCTTTATGCGCACGTAGCGGTTATTTAGTGTAGGATATCTATTATCACATATTAGTTCTAGTGCCAGTACCCGGGAGCCTGTGAGACATAAACTCAACGCGTGCAAAGCCTTTTGTTGATCTTGAAGTACAGAACCTGGAAGGTCTCTTGTCCGATTATGCGTTTACGTATATAATAACTACTGGGTACTAAAAACGATAGCGCAATTACTCTGGCCGTCTTTGTTTGTATTTTTTGTATTGCGGATGTAGTACTTAACTTTAGTTAAGTACTACATCCGCAATACAAGATAGTTATATCCTATTTCTTCTTGATAAGGGCTTCTCGTCAAAGAGACGACAGGTTTGTAGATATGACGTAGCTTTGTCTGCTTAATCCTAAATATATTTTTTCTAATTTTTCAGCGGATCTTCAAGGGTTCCTCCCAACGGTTCTCTATATGAGCTCGATCCAGGCTCAGCCAGCACGACCCAAAGCCCAAGTCCCGATCTGATCGAAAAGCAGCGCAAACTCACCGAAATGATTAACCAACTCCAACGGCATTTTACAGAGGAAAATGTAAGTGTCCTTTTATATTTAAAGTAAACGTTAACTTAATAGATTCCAAACGAACGTACAAAATTATATATATATATATACAATTTTGTAGCGGCGGTGGCTTAGGCGGCTAACCCACCGTTTGAAACGGGCGTTGCCATGGCAACCACGGTTAGCAAAACATCGCTAGTTCGAGCCCTGGCCGTGCTGGTTGAATTTGTTGGACGTGGTTGTCATTGCCTTGCTGCTACATACCTCTGCTGGAGAAAGCCTATATAATTCCAGTACGAGAACGCGATGACGATAGATGCATTTAGACGCTATCGTGCCACAGGCAACTTAGCCCATTACGAGCGTCTAAAAATGTAGTTGTCAGAGCGTAAAAAAAAAAAAAATGAACTAAGATTTTATTTTAGAATGCAAACCATGCGCAACGTATCTCTTTTTCTACATGATTTATGTCAACCCATGTGCTGTGTGACTAATACAGCTATTGCTAGGTTGCTATATGCTGGCAGAGGTTGTACAGCGAGTTTGACCATAGCGAAGATAAACGGCTCGTGTCTGTCTAATAGCATTGATAACGTTTGTTTACCAACAAAATCGAGGCTGCTCGAGACTGCCTCAACGATCCTTCTGCATCAACGAACCAATAATAATAATATCGTTGCAAACAACCAGAGCAGCCCTTTATAGTGAGGTAGAAGACTTCAATTTTTTTAACGCTCTGACAACCACATTTAGACGCTCGTAATGGGCTAAGTTGCCTGTGGCACGATGTCGCCTAGATGCATCTTAGTGTAAATCTAAAAATTGTACGTTGGCTTCCGACTGCGCGCGCGTATTTTTCGCTGTGAATAGAAATCCACGTGCTTAACTAGTGCGAGATGTCATCGTTGACACTTAGTAGTAGTAGTAGTAGTTGTCATCGTCGTCGTTTTTTATCCGTCACCGCTTACGGCGAAGCCTTCATGATGTCTATCATTATTGAGCATTGGATGTCCTAGATTCCATGCAAATGCGATGATTGTTGCCGCATTACTATATGCACTGAGTACCATATTGGGCGCCGCGATAGCCATAGCACTTGTGGAAGATTTATAACGACTATGCGGGTACTAATCTAACTTCTAGCTGTAATCGCTTTCCCTCTCACCGATTGTATTGCTCCTATAGACAGTGTGTATCATAAGTTACAACAATTTAAAGATACCTAGATAATGTATTTTTGTACCTGTAGTGCTGGGGTAATTGTAATCATGCATAACGTTTTTTCTCGAACCGACGCTATTTATTAAAAATACGTTGTTGGCAAATAGCATTGTGATATCGTAGCTTCTCTGTTAGACAATTATTGTACTATTTTAGCGGAGCAGTCTGACCAGGTACGTTCCTGACGGATTAGAACCGTGATGGCAAAGGATATCGTAACGTAGCAGCTATTGGTTGGCTATGTCGAGTGCTCCAGGGGTATCTCTGAAAGTGCACACAGGTACGATTTGCTAGGCGCGTGCCGTTGACGTAGATATAAAGAAATTATTGTTCGCACGCAAGTTTAATCAGAACTCGTTTTGCATTTAATGCAAGACTCGCCTCTTCGATTAAATGATCAGTTGCTATCGGTTCTCGCATTCAGGAGGTAATATTGTACTTTTACCACACATTTGGTCGTGTCATCTTATACAACGATACCACTCGTTCACCTTTACTGTCATTTAACGTCAAATTTGTGTAGCTTCCTCTGCTCTTTAAAAAAAATATTGTTTTGCTAGCATGATTTGTAATGTGCAGTGTGTTTTTCACTACTTTATTTTCGCGCTTTCTGGAGCTCACGTTTTGTTATTCTACGTACATTGATCGCCTGACTCCATATTGTGCGTGTATGTCGAGTTGCCCACGGCGTTGCTTTCCTCATGGTTGTGTACTTATCAGAGGGGGGTATCTCTGATCTCGAGAATGTCTACTTTCTCTTCGGCAACCTTTGTCGTATTGATGAATGCAGCCCTTCGTTTTTCTTTGCCTAGGTTTAACATCAAAACATTGAGCTTAGAGAATACTTTAAGTCCTTTGTGTATCATTTGATCGTTATCTGTGATATTTGCTCTATGTATAGACGCTGCTAGTGCTCTACTTCTATTCTCGTACCCACTAATGTTGTTGTTGTTGCTGCTGTTGTTGTTGTTGTTGTTGTTGCTGTTGTTGTTGTTGTTGTTGTTGTTGTTGTTGTTGTTGCTGTTGTCGCTTCACTATTCGTATTGTTAGTAATGCTGCCCCGGTGCTTTTACCACTGTGGCTGTTCTATTGCCATAGATGTAGAAAGGATCGTACACCTATACATATACATTTATAGCATGTATGTTTGTATGTATGCCGTGCAACAGGCATGAGAGGCCGGCTGGCTGAGTTGCAGCCATTCGTAGGCACCCAGGGGACAAAATGGTTTGTCGTCTGTAGGTGTAGGTCGAGTGAGTGTAGATCGGCTTACCAAGCAACCACATACTAACAGGTCTCAACCAAAGCCCAATTCAAGCTTGCCTTGCGTCTGTTTCCCGAAACCCGCGCGGGAACAAGCTGCAATCGGAACAGGCACAACACTCACTCGCTCCACGTCTAAGCATCCAGCAAGCAAGCAACCACTCGACGCGATAAGGGGAAAATGACGAAACATTACAAGGGGAGGGGGGGGGGGTGAAGCGAGGAGGTACACGGTGGCGGGGGTTAGGGGGGGGGGAGTTGGCTGGTCTCTATGGAGTGAGTGGACGTGAGTAGGGAGAAACCAAAAAATGAGTTCTTTGATGTCGCCGCAATCCCCCTCTTCCCGCCGTTGTTGGTCGGGCCTCGAGACGGACGAGCGACACACGAGCGACAGACAAACAGACAGACATACAGACAGACATACAGACCGACCGACCGATACACAGAGCGTCCACGACGACAACGACGACGACGACGCAAAGTCTCATCGCGTCGTCATTATGATCCACCGCAGCAGCGGCGCACAACAGACAGATATACGCTGCTGAGATGAGGCAGACAGAAACTCCACACAAGAATCCAACCATCGCTCGCTCTGGCTGGCTGGATAGTCAGCGTGGTTGGTGACACGATAGGTAGGTGGCTTTCCCTCCGCCTGTACTGGTTGTTATGCTATGAAGACATGGGAATTTACTTAAAATACGGTGTCATTTCGATCGGTCGGTCGGTCAGACTGCGGGTGCGGTCTGTAGTGGCGGCGGGCGGCTGGTGGTTGTTGTTGTGGTGGGGGTAGTAGTAGTAGTAGTAATGGAGTCGTAACAACTATGCTAGTACTGTACTAACTGTGCGTGCGTGCCTACGGCCAGTACTAGTTACGGTAAAATACGGTATGCTAAGCGCAGTCGGTAAATGCAGCGTGGAGGCAACGTGAGCTATAGATACTAAGCTATGTAGTGATTTCCGTCCATAAGGTTTTGTGAGATGTTGTTTTTTCCAATGCAAACATTTAACAAACGTCATTCGCATGCATGAATCGAATGGCCGATACTATGCTCAGAAATGTGTCCTATTGTTTGCACATCGTTAAGTAGGTTGCAACGCAAATCAGCAACATGTTTGACAAAAATAGCTCGCTGTGGATAAAGGGGTGTTTGCGCGAAATCAAAAGACACGGCATTACTGTCTACGCGCCCCCTCACAAGTTCGAAGTTGGTGTAAGCTTTTCCTAGCCTTCACTTTATCAGCACACAACGGCACAGTGGTGGCTGCACAAACAGAAGTAGCTAAATTATCTGCATCTGTCGGATCATCTCAAATGTGATCTGAGGTAAACTAGTGAGCCCCTACATCTGAACCAACCAATAAACCAACACAACGACTGAGGAACAAGACCTATCTTCACAACACGGTCTGCAGTCGCCATCAGCCGCCTACTGCCGATCGGCTGTCATTTCTCGGTCTACGGACTTTGCCCAACTTTGCCACACTTCTTCTTCGGGCGCCTCTTCCTTCGTCTTCACCTTCTCTCGCATCGGTGTTATCAACCGGCTTCTTCATCATCATCAAACTCTCTTTTATCAAAACATACCCCCTTCTTCCCTTCTTAGACAGACACTCCCCGATCATCCAGTCGGGCGCCACCTCATGCACGCCCGACTACATACACATAGATGCATGCACATACGCGGTCGTTTTCGTTCACCCCATAACCACTACGCCACCGACCACCACCACCATCAACATCGTCATCATCATCATCATCATCATTTCTCATCGCCTCGTTCGTCGTCATTCTCCGTCTGCGTCCATTGCGCCGTACTACAGCTATTACTACTAGTACTCATACAGTAGTACTCTAACCAAAGCGTCTGTCGTATCAGCTGTAGATGTAGAACAACAGCAGAAGCAACAGCCACTGCGGCGACAACAGCCGGTCGGAGGAAGCTCTTGTCTTTTGCTGTTGCTGCTGCTGCTGCTGCTGCCGCCTCACACAAGCTAACATCTCGCATCAGCTAATAAGCCACGTGACCACATCCACTTGAAGAAGGGAGGGCGCCATCTTACCTCTCTGCTGCTTCTGTGTGTGTGTGTGTTTGTGTTGGTATGGGCCCATACCCCCCATACCCCACCCACCCAAGTCGTCGTCGTCGTCGCCGCCGCTGTCTGGCCACAGCCAGCCACAGGCGGCGGCGCCACGCAGGCGGCCGCCCGTGGCTGCGGCCAGGGGGTTGTTGGTGAAGTGAGAAGCAAACTCGCCTTTTGTGTACATCCTTATACCCCTAGCGTTCCTCTTACTCGCAATATACTTCCGGTTGGGCAGCAGTGGTGGTGGTGGTAGTGGTGGCGGCGACGGGGAGAATGCGGCCTGGTTGGTGGGCAAGCGTGAATACACATCGAGCGAGCGACACGTGCACAAACCTTCGAACAGTTGTCGTCACCATCATCATCGTCGTCGTCTTTGAGCCATACTCCAAAGCCTCTGCCACAACAACTGGTGCGGCCCGACGGAGGATCGAAACCACCTATATCCCATCTCTAATTTTTGAACCCGAGATGCGGAACGTTGGGCAGACATATATACATAACACGTTCGTCGTCTTCCTCTTCCTTCTTCTTTGTTTGAGTTTTTGTGCTCACCTTTTTCCATCTGCTCCTATTAGAAATCGTTAGAGTTATCACTGTGTCGATGGTGCAAATCTTGGTAGCAGCATCAGCAGTTGTAGTAGTAGTGGTATTTTTAATGATATATATATATATATATTCAATTTTTTATTTTTCGTATATTACAATATGTATGTGGGGCACCTATTACGGAAGATTAGCTATGCCAATAGTGGTAGTTATTTTCAAGCATTCCTACATTGAAAATTGCACCAAATTCTACCGTGACAATTGGGCCGAGCCACCTTTAAGGGTGATTGAGTATATGCTTGGATGTAACGAAGAATTGCGAGCTGACTGTTTTATGATTGTATGGGTAGAAGTAGTGTTGTGGCCCCTTTCTGATCTGTGATAGCGGGTTGGGAGGGGACTCAACTGGTCTGTCTATTCGCGCCGAGGACGCTCTCGCGGGCAATGCGCACCTTCATTGCCGCCGCGGGAGGAGGGTCAAAAGATCTCTCTTGTGGTAGCATACATACGAGCATACTGATATCCTTTTTTAAAGGCTTCAGTTAATACATGTAAAAGTGCCACAAATAGTGCTTCCTGTAGAGTATGCGTTTGCTCCACAGCCCATTAGCCCATCCTAAGAAAACGCTTTCTAGCATAAACAACCCACTGGCATTTCCCGCAGGGTATAGAGAACATCTACTAAGGCACACGATGAAATCGGGTGTTTGCGCATCAAGTGCTATACTGCAAGACTCATCGAAGGCGTTGCCCTTTATTCTTGGCACTTTGTTATGTTCGTCCAGGCGGTAGCTGCGCAATGTCATTTTTTCAAGTGTAAATTTCGCTGAAGATTAGCCACATAATAAATGAAAGTGCCTGCATAAATCTGTATAGACAGCTAGAAAGTTTTCGGGGTGACCCTCAGCCAAGATTTAACGTCCACAGAACTGTTTTTCACATTGCTTCATAGACGGACCCCCATAAATACAAATGTGCAACGGTGGGGCTCGAACCCGCGCACCTATGTGTCTCCTCCGGTCGCGAGGCGCAGGCGGAATGCACCACGCCACCGGGCTCGACCTGCATAGACAGCTGTAACCGGAGTAGTATTACGGACAGGACGATAGCTTAACAGCCACCTTGGAACTTGTACATGGATAGGTGTTATAAAGGACACGGCGCGTGCGTGGTACCCGAAGTTCCTTGAAGTTATTTTAGTATAAGAAGTTAAGAAGAAAGCGTGACGAAATAAAGTAGAGAAAATACAAGATAACAAGGTGTGTCTTTCTTTACTCTGGCGTGAGCATGATATGGCCTAACAAAATGTATTTTGGTTTGTTTTAGAGGGCCATTGAATATATACGAGTATATATAATATATAACGGCCTACTAGTCCAGCCATTTTAACATCTCATATATTTCCAGTGATTTGCTTCAAAGGGCCATTAGAAAGATATTATATAATATTCTTATAAATGTTTCACCATCAGGTTGGCTATTTCTAAATATTCTCCGATTTTTTTTGAAATCATTGCATTTTAAGTAGACTTTTGTAATAACAGATATTTGTGACAGCGTGAAATCACCCATGGCATGAATGGCATATGATAGTCTCACAGCACCCAATACAAGAAAAAAGTAGGTTCGATTATGCCTAAAGTGCCCCGTCTCCCTAACGAACTTGAGGAAATTGCAGTGGTCGTGCTAAGAGAACTCACACAAGACCGTTTGGCAAGGATTTTATAATAAGCAAAATTATGCAGCTAAATGTCTCTAGTGAAGCAGCTGCTTGTTCTCTATGCGCCTTGAGTTATCCGTCATATGCTTTCGAGGTAAATTAAACAAACTAATTAAACTAACTGTTTTTGAGTATAATTAAATTAAACGTATACGTTTTATGATGATAGAGCAAACCTAGTCATGAAGAAAACAAATCTTGTACAAAATTTAAAATGAACGCTAATGCAAACCAGAGCAATCCAATAGTGTCTTCACACCATCGCGCGAATCAGCTAGATAGAGAAACAACTAGAAAGCCCACATAGAAGAATGGAGACACTGCAAAAATAAATGAGTAGATATATTTATATTTTAGTCTCGTGTTATTGTATATTCCGCAATTCGCCGAATCGCGCTTCTAATCTGCTTACTATCATCACCGATTACCGATGTCGTGCGTGATCGTTCTGTCGTCGTATCTTCGCCATCCCCCCCCCCCCCCACCCTCCCTGCCCGCCCGTAGGCACAGGACTCCCTCCAGACTCACTCAGAGCGTTGTTGACCGTAGCCGTAGCCGTAGCAGTCGCGGTAGCAGCAGCAGCGTAGAAGAGAACCAACCAAATTTAGCTCGTCATCACAAAACAATCGACGTCATCAGATCACAGGAAGTGTCTGCGCCGCGGATGACCCGCTGGAAAGCGTTATTGCCGAGAGCAGCACTTAGGTCGGTAGAGCTCGATAAAAACGAACGGCAACGCAACCGCCCTGTTGTCAAGAATCTGACACGACGTTCTCTCTCTCTCTCTCCCTCTCTCTCTCTCTCTGCCCTTCTACCACTCGGTGGTTTCAATGCGTTTCTTTTCCCTATTTCTAGCGATGACGAATAGGCAGCCGGTGTTCGAGCATGCCAATCAGCCTTGTATGCTTGTGTAGAGATCGTATTAGTCAGGCATCATCCGTGCATCATCACACACACGTTGAGAGCCGTATTGTAGAACAAACAGGCAAATTGAAGCGACCCACTACTACTACTACTACTACTCCAGCCATTTTGGCATCTCTTGCCATCGAATGCTGCTACCGAGGTTATGTTGCTTGCTTGCTCGCCCGTCCGCCCTCGCCGCTCGCAGAAGAGTTCGCGACTACTGTCCTGGTCACCAACCACTCACTGGCTGCTGGAGGTGATGTTTCCAGTGCTGCAGCGTGACAAGACGAAGTCGTTACAAGAACTGAACATGCGCTCTCATGCATCGTCGTCTGAATGGTACGCTGATGAAGATGATAGTCAGAAGAAAGCGCAAAGAGAAAAGGAGAACTGGATGGACGTTCACCGGACATACATACATGCGTGCTCCTTGTTCGGGTCATTCACTGATAGGACTATGGCTGCCGCCGCCACTGTGGCTGTTGCTACTGTTGCTCCTCTTCATGACGTTATTGTATGAGGAGAACAAGCAAGAAATTATGCTGATGATGATGACGACGCTGTTGTTGGTTGTACTAGTAGTGGTGGTGGTGATGATGATGATGATGGTGTTGACTATGGGCACTGTTGATGTCAAACACAAGCAATAAGCCTTTGCCTCTTGAGGCTGTAAGCACGACCCACGAGGCACGAGGCTCCGCTCGGCTGTGTTTGTCCGACAAAGCACAGACAGGCCTTATAATAACGCCTCATGATTGGATTACAACAGTACGCAGGCCAAACAGACATGACCGCCCAACTAGGGTGGCCGTGGCCGTTGTTGCCATGCAGTTACAATGTTGGAATCACACTCGTGCACTCTTTAGCAAATTCATTGCAAATATAACACGCAGTTCACTGCTAGACTCCGCACATTGAAGATAAAGTAAGCCCGCATATGTTCGATGTTTGCTTTATGAGAACTGTGCAGAAATGCGTATAGATGCTTATGCATTAGCTTAGCACCTCTTCTAAGCCATACTCAGGCTAGAAGACCTATGATAAACGTTTAAAAATGTCTGCGACGAATGATGGACTTAACGATAAGGCATTCAATATATATATATATATATATATATGTTTTTTCAGTATAATATGTTAGGTATATGTTACACATATCACGATAAATTGGCTAAGCCAATGTGCCTATTGGGCGGCATTCAGTATAATATACATTAAGTTCAGATAGCAAGATACAATTTTACAAACCCATTATTGACACAACGAGAACTGCCTAATTTAGTGTAATTAATAAATTCGCAGTTAATTGAAAGAAAGTTAGCGGCTCTAAGGACATTTAACGCCTAGAACATGCGGACGTTTTAAACACGCACGCGGTGCTCGATTGCATCATGCAAGCTCTTAACTGAGTGAACTTGACTCTCACCGTCCTGCTTCCTACGTAAAACGATTTGGCTTTAGAGCAATTTACCTAAATACACGCACGGAAACTAAACCGCATCATATACAAATTCTTTTTTCTAAGGACACACTATAGAAAGTGATGTATGCTTAAGCGAAACGGGACCGGCCGAAGCACAGAGTTTATGTGTCCTCCTTGAGCCCGAGTGCCGTTAGCTTTTCTGTCTTGTCTGTCACTTGGCGCCTCCACAAGAACCGGCTTATCACATGCTAGCACTGCATTTGGATATACATAGGCATTTGGAGGATCCCACGGGTTGTACCTTATTGCGCAGCAGTGTACAAAAACGAAGCATTGTGTTTAAAGACCTATTATTATCGATATTTAGTCTATCGTCTAGTCTTCCGGCCACTGCCTAGAAGGTAGTTTGTTCTCAGTTAATTGACAACCAGATGTACTGTAAAAAGGCTAGTCTGTATCTTCGTATATTCAGCTGCTATGTCATATACGTATATACACTAAAACACAGTTACAGGATTATTACTTAATATTACTTATATAGATGTTTAAACATAATTACAACTCCGAATGTATCATAATATTGTTCTGTTTAATGACACTGTAACGTAATCACATGTTTGGTTTTGCATTTAAAATGTTACTTTCAGAGTGAGCCTGTGTCGCGTGGCCAATCTGATGCGACGGCACGTGCCCGTGTCGGTGGAAGTGCAACTGTACAAAATGGAGAAGGCGACCAGAGTCGAATTGCATCAACTCTCACTTACAACAGCAACTGCAGCAGTAATCGCAACAGGATAAAGGCCAGACCACAACGTGCTACGCCCGAGGCTGACAAGGATACCTCGACTTCAGGAAGCAGTTCCGCAGCACAGCAGCAATGGTTCGAAGATTCTTTGTTCTGGTCAAACGATATTATTGCTAAACTCGCGCTAGTCCTAAAAAACGCAAGAACTAGTATATATATATATATATATATATATATATATGACATCGGTGGAGCATGATTAGGTCAACACCAAGCCACATTCCTACGCCAATGCGCCCCGTCGCATCGTTCTTAAAGAGTTCTAATTCGCAGACAGGTTCGAACATGCTACGAAGCCTCAGCAGTTGTAGGTCAACTCTGTCTAATACGCGACATTTAGGTAGGTCTTTTAAATCTAATGACTCGACATTTTCGTAGGCTGTGACATATAGTTCACACTTAACCGGGTTCAACAACAAGCCGCAGATTTCACTAAAGTCAATACTCTTGCGCATATCTTCAATATGATCGAGATATCTCCGTCCAGAGCGCCGTCATCCAGATACCTTTTAGGGGACGCAATGAATCAACCAATACCTTAATACACAAACAGAAAAGTAGATGACTTGGGAGAGACCACTCTGCTGCCACAGCATGGTGTTGTGGGACATAACTAGATATGATCACTGACTATAATACAGCTTTTACTGGTGGGTCCCCTGGACTTGACGGGTCTATATGAATGGTCTCTCCATAGGCTATTGACAGCATTCCAGCAATCTAGTTTGACCATCACCGTGGACACTTTGCGCGATTGCAAACATGTACGGGCACAACGGACTGCTACCTCTGTACCGCCAGGAGCAGAGAAGCCTAGCTGTTGGCCAAGGGTTGCTACAATTGCATCGTCATTATCGTGGCAGCTTGTATTTGTTTAAGTACAGGCGATTAGGTGTAAGAAGCTATATTTTTTGTGCAAACAGATTTGCCTCCAAAATGAGTGGTAAAAGAGGCGCGGGTGATGTGCCTCATCTAGGCGTACCAACTACTCTAGCAATATCGTTTGCTAGTCGACCGGCCGTGCAGCCCAGTGCGCCAGACAGTAGGTTCGGTAACATACAGGGTTTCATAAAGTCCAGGCCCGTTGTTAAACTTTCTTGCGTAGGTTCTTCCTGACCAGGACAGACAGGCACTGAGCGTCCTTCTCTGCTCGAGGGAGTCGTAGCACTACCGATATATATATATATATATATATATATATATATATATATATATATATACATCTAGCAGTATTCCAGTTCATTCCTTGGAAAAATCATGCATGTTTTTTATAATTATCTTACTTGCCACATAATGATCTACATGTGTGCACAGAGAAAAACATATATAAACTAATTTAGCTGTAATATAACTGTTTACAGAAAGGTGTGCTTTTACGATATTTGGCACGGCTGGTGACGACAAAATAAAGTATGGAAAAACTACAAACTCGTTTACATTTTAGTCTGTGTACATCTACAGACCTCCTATCTTACGTGTTTTCTCGTCATAAAGCTGTGTACAATTTGTGTTGTGTTGGGAGCACGAGGTTTAATATTTAGCTAAACTGTTGTAGCCACCGTGCGCGGAACCATTAGAACAAATGGCTTAATGTGATTCTTTGTGACAATATGGAAATGTTGGCTTTAGGCGGACAAATATGTTTGTATTTTTTCTAACCTTTAATATATATTTTTATCTCATATAAAATTATTTGCCGTGGGGCGCCAATACACCATATTGGTGTACCTGGTTGCTCTCTTGCATAATACCTTATAATCGGCGATATGTTACCTAGTACCTTTTATTAGTAGTATTGGTAATAAGACGTTTTGTTGACAGCTGTGCAGCACACCATCTGTATAGCAGCTGCAGAAGAAAGCTGTGAAAATGGTAGAGCCCCATACAGCCATCGAAAAAGTACTTGGCGGTGTTACTAGTAGCAATGGCCCCGAGGCCTCACACTAAACATGGTATCATATGTATTATGTCGCCAATTATTGTCCATTTGTTCGTGTTTGCCTCGCAACATTTTCTGGCATTTGATTCGCCAGTCCGGTAGAGCTGTATGTACATATCTTGTCTGCGTCGGTGTGGTCAACTAAAGCGATTTAAAAGTTTCCTACATGCGTCTGATTGTGGTTAATTGGCTTCGATTGCTTCCAATATATATATATATATATATACTGTCCGTATTGCGTAAGGTTACTAAATCAAGAGGCGATATATGGCGGCGTTAGTCGGTCGGCCTTCATTGTTGTTCTATTAGGGCAATGACAAAAGGCATTTTCTCCTTGAGCAGACAAACGACGTTCGATCAAAGTGAGAAGGAGGCGCCCATAGATGGGGTTTGCCGCAGCCGCCGCTAATGCTGTCATGGAACAACCACAGAGCAGAGAGAGAGAGAGAGAGAGAGTCATTGTTAAACGTTGAGGTGCGATTGGCGGTGCTTCAGTTGGCAGTATGGCTGCCAGTGCGTTGTGACGTGAGGCACATTGATTTTGCGCAGGAACTAAACTCATCTGATGGTATCTTAGGACTACGCGATGATCACTGTGAAAAAAACATGATTGGAAAAAAATAGACAAAGAGAAAAGTAGACCAATGATGAGGTGCGCCAATGCAACGTTGGTGGACAAGGTAAGTGGTCCACTCTGATGGCATTGTGCATCACTGAGTTACTGATCGTGTTACGTCTACTTCTCGAGTCTTTAATGGCATTTGATATCTATCTGCCGACCTGGTATTACTGCCGTTATGAGCTATCTCAACTGATCATACCAGCCAGCCTAATAGGAGTGTAGGCTGGTCTTTCCAATTAAATCAATTGGAAGACAAATGAATGTGAACATTATGCATTATATTAACTGCATAATGAATTTAGTAGAGAGAATGACGTCAACAAGGTTAATGGTCCTTGTATGAACCCGCCTTTGTATTTTTCCATCATGGTCGTTTACATGGGCTCTATACCGTCGTAAATTGTGAACGCGACGACACTTACATCTAACCTAAAGCGAACCTGATGTTCGTAAAAAACAAACAACGATGCCTTCGATAATGATGATACGCAACAATGCTGTGTGTTCGTGTCCCTTGCAGCAAAACCCCTTAGCACTTAATATAAGTATATCGTTCAACGTTCTTTTTGGCTCTTCCAAATGCGTGTTTAGTTTGTTTTCTCTCAACAAATGTAGTAACAAACTTTAGGAAGATATCGTAAAACATATATTTGTATATGTTTTGAAGATACGCAGTTCGTCATGCGCGCAGCAAAATAGCGCGTATTACTTTTGACGCCTTCTGTTATACACAAAAGTTTGAAGCTCTATCTAAGGACTCCGTGCGGTCTGTTAGGGGTTCAGTTAAGTGCATCTGGCGTCACATTATTTGTGTTTAATAGTCGTGGCAGCTAAAAGGACTGACGAGTATATTTTGTTAATCAACTGCTGCCTCATATGGCACTACTGCTCGGTAATTGAGCGACTTAGACAGACAAGTGTGCCTGTTTTGAGCCAGTCCGTCGGTTCTATCCAGCTATTAAGTCTCCATCTACTCATCGTGGTAGACCGACCGCGTTAGGCCTGCTGCTGCTGTTGCTGCAGCTGCTCTAGGCCATTACGATGCGTCCCGTTCACCGTCTGCCTTTGAGCTGTAGTAACGCTGGTTGCCGTTAAAGTTGTTGACGTCGTCACGTCATTTGTTCATACACACACACTATACAAGTGCCGTATTTATGTCTGTATGTGTGCACATATATGTCGTATGTATGTCAATTTCTTTCTCGGCGAGAGCCGCGCTGCAACATCGGCATCAATTAGGCGGTGGTTCGCTAGTCAGCGCGCGATCGATCGTCCATCGGCTAAATAGCACCGATTGTTTTCTGCCATCTTTTTTATTCTTCTGGGCGCAAAGTCATTTTGCCGATCATTTTCACGCGTACTCGCGTAATGTGGCGGTAATTCGATAGCTACAGGCACACAGCATACGTTACCCTGTGTTTTAGTGGCAGTAACAATTACAGCAAAGGACAATTATTACATGTACGAAAACAAGCATGCATATACAGGTATACCGACATACAATGCACATACCTATGTGCCTACTATCGGTATAGGTGTACACATATGCAATCAACGACGCACACGTGCATATGTTTTGATGGTGCCGGTGCCTTCATTATTGTTGTTGTTGCTGCGGCTCCTGTCGATGTTGACGAACATGATGAGAGGACGATGCCGTTCTACTAATGTTATTGTTGCTTCCTTTGTCTCACTGTTCTTATATTACGATTACTATGAACGTTACTACTCCGGTTCTATGGGTGAAGGTAAATGCTATGATAGTGATACATTGATATGGTTGCATAAGATGAAGTTTTCGTTTGCGCGAGTGCAGCAATAGCAGAACGGAAGTGGGGTCAATGGCGGTCACGAGGGTGACAACAACCGGCCACACCAATCTGACGATTTTAAATTAAATTATGATGATGATGATAGTGGTGGTGGTGATGATGATTACTATGATTATTACTACAACTGCTTGGGCTCATTACTATTATTATTATTATCATCAGCATTATCGTCGTCGTCAATTGGAGTCCATTGCTGCTGCTGCTAGTCGTTCTAGTAGTGATTGTTATTATATGGCCGTTTTGTGCATTTTCTACACTGGCTAAGGACTTGGATTGACTTTGTTGAAGTTGTTTTATTGTTTTATGGCTTCGCTGTCTAGTGATTTATGCGACCTGGATTGTGGCGGCACCTGCCCCGTACATAGCGGTCGTTGGCTGAGATCGACTAGATCTGCTCCCCCTGCATCCCCTCTTCCTCCCTTAGTCCCTCTCCTTCTCCCTTCTCTCTCTCTCTCTCTCTCTCTCTCTCTGTAGCACGCACATACTTCACACTCTCTTTCATTTCTTACTCTTTTTCTCGCTTCGTTCGGCCTCTTGGCTGCGGCGGCGGCGGCAGCCGCAGCAGTGGCAAGCAACCGCGCCCACTCCAGCTCGCAATGAACTCGTTTCTACGCAACTCGCCACTTACTGGATGTCGGCCATTGCAGCTACAGAAGCAGCAGCAGCAGCCGCTACTGCCACTTCTTGACTGACTACAATCGGACAAGTGCTGATAACGGCCATACATGCATGACTGTAGCCGCCGCCGCCACCGCCACCGCACGATCAGGGGTCAATCGAGTTAGATCCTTTTTCTTCATCGTCGTTAGGTTCTCTCCGACGTTCTTCTCCTCCGGACTCCGCCCGTCCGTCCGTCCGTCCGTCGGTACCGTTCGTTTGACCCCACCTCCTCCCCCTCCCTCCGCTTCGGGCTGTTTCTGCTGCTGCTGTTGCCGTTGCTTCTCCCCCCGGTCCTTCCTTTACTGTACCATTCGTGGTCGTCACTCATTTTTGCGGCCACGAGGGAGGCAGCAGTGAGGTCGGTGGTTCCGGATGAGGCTTTCATTCTCGGTCAGCCGTTCAGAACTTGTAGAGAAAAGCGACAGAGGCCAAGAGACCTAAGGAAGTCGGCAGCCGATTTAGATTATTGTTACCTACCGGCCACCCATGATATATATATATATATATATATATATATATATCACACCCACAACTCAATTCAAACAACTTCCCCATACATGCACACCCTAAACAACGCCACCAATTTGCCGCTTCATCACCATCATCATCATCACGGTCCGACTTCTCAAAACATTGTCGCCACCGCTCATAGATCCATGAAGAGGTCGAAACGACAAATCCCAAAAACAGTGACATGTGAATTCTCGCACTCTTACGCAACAACTGCATCTACTTCGCCAGCTAACCGGCTGGTTTTATGCAAACCACACAATCCACACGATATCACTTCATACTGCTTTAAGCTGTATGGTATGTATGAAAGGATATGTATGCATTTGTTACTATTTCGAATTACTACAACAACGACTACTACGACTATGGTTTCGACTCATGCTGCCATATGGTATATATATATATATATATAAATAATGGCACGTGCAGCTGAGGTTAAAGCGCCTATTGTTGTTGTAGTAGGTAGGAAGTAGAGAAACTAAATGGAGGGAAAAACGGATCGACTGACAGCTAAGAAAGGGCTCTGGCGGCAAGCCGTTGATGATGGGAACGCCAACAGTGTTGTTGTTGGTGATGATATTGTTGTAAGTTGGTAGATAAACGGCGACAACGACAACCGGACGTAGACAAGACAACTGCATCCTCCAGGGAACACAAAGCAATGACAGCGGGTAAGTCTCAATATTCGCATTTACTAGATGATTACGAATATATATGTGTATGGGTGTATCTGTGTGTGGATTACGGATCACGTAACATACGGAAGCAGCCTAGTAGGAGGGGCGGGTCGATTAAGCGATCGGTCGAGGCTAGAGTAGCGTTAGCCGAAAGGAATCATGTTCTGAGAGCGAGCGAGCTGAATGACATTGTCTTAGGGCTGTTGTTAGTGTGAACACGATCGCCACCGGCGTCGTGGCTGCTGTGACCAAAGTCGCCAGTCACATCATGCCTGCTGTCCACTGTCGTCGCAGCCATCGTCGTCGTCTTCGGTAACTGGTGAGGAGGAGCAAGAAGATCTTATTTGGCTCAAATTGTCACTTGTCTATGGACGATGGTCTGTTGAACACTTGTCATGATCAGCGGCAGATGATTCTTTGACGGAGGAGCTTTAGGGGTTTTGGGGGAAGGGGGACTGCTCTTATGAGTGCACAACAGCAGCAGCAGCAACACCAATCGAAACTACTACCATGTAGTAAGTGAGGAGGAATCGAGAACCCGAGAAGGCGCGAAGACGCGTGTGGCAACTGTGACCAAGTATGCCGGTCACGTTGCACTCGTTGCAAGAGGAGAAGTTACCAGCAAACACCAACATCCTCTCGGGCAACCAGATGAAGTAACGGTGACTGGCGAGAACTGCTGGCCGCCATCAACGCCGCTTCCCCCCCCCCTCCTTCCTGCGTCCAACGTCTTCCTCCTGCTGCTGCTGCTGCAGGCGCGGACAACGACGCTAGATGTGTGACGCTATGGCTGGCTGACTGACTGACTGACTGCTGTTCGTGCCTGTTATGATGACGATGCTGTTGTTGTTGTTGTCGTCGTCGTCTCTAATAGTAATAGTCGCAGTAGTCATAGTAACAGGTTACAAGGTGACATTTGATGCTCTGTACTGTCGAGAAAGTTTGAGGGACGTAGGGGCGGATGAAGAAGGAGAGGAGCGGGGAGGGGAAGCGATCGAGAGAGAGAGAGAGAAAATGAGAGAGAGAGAGAGTTCATTGTGGCATCGTGGCAAGCGATTTTCTCTGATCAATCTAGGCCGACTGCAGGGCCTACAATCATCTAACCTCTTTTTCATTCGATCTATACACTAGACTGGTAATGATGGTGCCTTATGCGTGTGCGCCTATCGATACTTACAGCCGAGTGCAGACCATTTTGAGTTAGCTAAGACGATATACAACACACTCAAATAACCAAACCATTCGCAACGAGCATTGTCCAACACTTAGTTGATACGCATAATTGAAATCTGGACATAGTTATCGTAGTGTGTCTACGGCAAATATTACAGAGCAAACAGGATGTGCACAACTCGTGAGTTAGCGCCTTCCTTATACTAGTCAGTTAAAACAGGGAGTTTTAACTGACTAGTATAAGGAAGGCGTTATTATTATATATACATAAGTTATAATTCTAACTTATTTAAGCAAATCCTAAAATGACTTATAGAAAATATATATGCCAATTTAGTTTCACTTAACCATTTGTGGGTAACCTTGCCGATATCATACCGTCGAATTTGTGTCGAACAGTGATTCCGTATAAACTTGAAAAAGTTTTGTACTGCAGTTCAAGAGAGATGTTTACGTATGAAGTCAAATCCTGCAAGTACGTGCTGGATGAACGCGTTCATTGTGGCTTTAGAAGATAACTCATAAATGTCTACCACTGTGATACAGTTGCATTAGTGTCCCTCTTTTCTGTCCCCATTGCTTGATATCGTGATTCTCTCAGCCCCAGAAAGCGTATTTCAGCTCACCACCACATTTAATAATTAATATCCACATTGATTGCATTTGCGCTTGGCGCGCACCTAAGCGGCCACCCCGCAGGGACTGGACGTGTAGAAATCGTCAACGTGTCTAGCAACTTATTGGTTTACAACAGTTTGTGCAGGTCTGCAGATTAGTCCAATCTAGTAACCCCTCTACCTCGAGATGCAGTAATCGGTCATAACAACGCTCCTGCCTAGTGTAGGTATGGCAGCATATAGCGCAAAGCTCTATTGGGAGGCAAACATCACCACGGAATGTATCCGCCGTCCACTATGGCGTCGAATGGCATTTCGATGAGCAACATTTTCTACCAACTAGACTGTCAATTTCCATTGCTGACCTATAATCTGAATCGAATCGTATTGTAATAGTACTAACGATATCTTCCAGACACCATTGTACTGAAACATATTTAAAGAAACGCGAGGGTTGGTATGACTTTTAGCTCATAAGGTTAGTGCTGCGCTCGAGACCCATTCTGATCAATCTTCAACATGTCTTTAGTTGCGATTGGTACTTCTAGTACTCGTGTTAGTGGGCATATGTATACTTAGTAAATTGTTCTGCATTATAAACATTTGTATTGCTTATTTTTCATGGAACTAGTTTTTTTATTGGGTCAAGTTAATGCCGGAGTGGACTACAACTGGCCTTAATAAATAAGTGGCGCATAACCAATCGCCCGTAATATTAGATTAATAATCTTAGTACCCTTACGGTGTTTTTAGTAGCTTGTAGTAAAGTCTTGTCAAACTCTCTGTTGTTGTATATATACATATATAATACGGTAGCACACTACTCAAAGCTGAAACTGTTCACTTGCACGCTATACTTGACGTGATTAAATAATTTATCTAGATATTCAAGGTTATAGTAGCTTGTTTACTTGTTTGAGAAACCGTCTAGCTGGCTGCGACAGCGTAGGCAAACATTCTTACTGTGCACAAAAACATGCTAACTGTTACAGCATTGTCACTCGTGTTGCTGCAAGTATGCGAAGAGTAATTTTTGTCAACCGGCTGATAAAAGCGACAAAGAGATAATGTTTTCGTTCTTATTAATTATATCGCGCATGCTGCGGCAACGTACGATAACGTTGCCGCAGCTATCCGAGCAGGGAGTGCCGCCTTCAGGGCATCGAACGGGCCACAGTAGCAGTAACTGCGACTGCCACGACAATATCGAAAACAGAAGCATTGCATTCATTGCATTACCAGCGCTCCTGCAACGATACCCCTGCCTTGATGCCTTCAATCAAGATACTACTACTTCTAATACTACTGCTACAAGTTATTTTTTCGAGCGATTATTAATTATTATTATTGGTCATGCCATTAGCGCCACGACGGCTGGCTAGCGACAAGCGTTAACAACTGCTGGACACCCAAACATCCAAAGTGTCTGGCACTGGCACATACCACTGGCGCACCAGTGACACACAACAACTACAGCTCGCTACGACAACAACAACAACAACAACAACAACAATCACAGCAACCACAACAACACAAACCGCAAACGTTGGGGCGACAATGATTTTGTATAGGCCAACCGCTCCATTTATAAAGCGCATGCATAGTGGCCTGATAAGATCTATGGCCCTGCCGCTCTCTCTCGCTGCGCCTTTACGGCTAGCCGCACTATCTACATAGCCAAACTACAAATTATATATATATATATATATATATATATATATATATATATATATATATATATATATATATATATATATATATATACATACATATATATGTATATATATACGTTAAAAAGTATAGCAATATATAAGTGTACGTGCAATGGCTTAACGGAATGCTGTACTGTCCGATGAAGCTAGCAGGTGTGCCACCAAGAGAAGTGGCCTTGTAAAACATGCGATGAGAATAACAATCGATATTACTTGGTGGTACTTTGATAGGGATGAGCAAAAAGCAAGCGTTCAAAAATAGTTCACCCGACGGTGGAGGCGAACTGAATGTCGGCAGTTGTCATATCGTGTTCTTCGGGCTATTTCAAACGTTGACGTCTACCGCAATTCGATTTTGCACCAACCATAGACAGAGCCTAGACAGGAGCCCATGATGAAGTGAACGAATATGAGTGCGCTGGTAGAAGAAACCTGCAGCGATTCTAGGCAAACATTTTTAAATTGCTTCAATATATAATAATAATAATAATAATAATATTTCTCGCGGAGATAGTGACTGAAAACATTCATGAGGTGCTATTCTGAGCATGGCTGGTCGCCCTGACGAAAAAACGGTGACTTGGGACCCATTGCTATAAGATCCATTATTAGGCGGTTGGCAATGAAAATCGCCCTCAGGTGGATCCAACACCTACTGGAACAGCTATGACCTCACCAGTCAGAACACGTCACCAACTTAGAAGCCGAGGTTGCCCTCCACGCTAGGCGTAGCTACCCCAGATGACGTCCAGGTGCTGCGCTGGCAAAGTTTAAATCAAGAACGCCTTTAACACTCGCTTCCGAGTTCCGATGCTTCTTCAGATCTGTGAGCACGCACCGGAACTTTAAAACATTGCCCAATTCTCGTATGCGAGATTCACGCCGCTCTATTATGGAAACAGGCGCATCACATCGGCGTCCGGTTGCTAACAGGAAGATCCCACTGCACCGCTGGTGTTCAGCTTGCTCTTCCAGCCGATCCTTCTTCAGTTGAAAACTAGCCTCGTCGTATCATTCCTAGACAGCCTCACCTGGCCGACCCTGACCCGTATGTAGTCGCAACAGATCTCTAAATCATACGGGAATCAGCTGCCTTAACAGGCCTGGAGATCAACGCTAATAAATGCGAATTGTTTTGCCAAGGGATGATGGATGGTGAAATACAGGGCGCTACCACGACCTTTGCCGACACGCCCCCAGACGCTCAGATCTGTCGCGAGGACTGTCTGGAACTCTTAGGCGTCGCTGTCTTTCCACAGGCAGCACCTATCTCACGCGGATGCACGCTCGCCTGCCGCTGATGAGCGCGCAGGTGGCTTTCTTCCTGCTGCGCCATTTGCTTGTGTCCAAAGGGTCACGTACTTCTTAAGAGCAAGTTCTGTTTTTAAGATGTCCGCAGAATTCCGGACTGCGATGCTTTGCTGCGACGTGCGGAGGTGTGTCTGAACATTTATCTTGATACGGTTGCGGGCAGAGAGGCCCCTCCAGCCTTGTTCTACATTTTATTTCTATCGTCGACGTTTACCTGCCAGGAAATTGTTGAAGCCCTCCTCGGATAAGACTCTCCAGTAGTTTACTAAGACGAAGCCGTCTAGGAGGGCCAGTTCAGCTTCGGCGACTAAGTCTAGAAGAGGGAGACAAGGGCAGGCAACCGGCATGGGACAAAGTTTCCCTGGTGCAAGCCAAGTCCCGTCGCGAAGACTCCCTAACCGCAACCCTGTTGGAGTCGATTCGTTTCGCCCACACTTCGCCACAAAGACCGGAGAGCGGTCTTTAATGAACATGGCTAATGCGAAGAGTCATCGTAAGCTTAGCTGTAAGGGGCGGCATAGATGGAGCAGGCACGCCACAACGCCGTAAATAATGTGCTTGTTAGAGCCGTCAGACAGACGAGCCTTGCCGTGCGTGTCGAGCCGACACATCTGTGCGATGAAGAAAACACAAGACCAGGCGGTATGACCTTGACTCCCTGGGCCATGGGGAAATTGCTGATCTGGGACGTGCCAATTCGGAACACTTATGCGTCCAGCTAAGAGGCAATATCTCGCGCAGTAGGCGGTTTTATACTCAAATCGGAGAGGGATCCACAGCGTTCCTAAAGCAACGCTTTAGAAGTTCAGCGCGGCGACGCAAGAATTATTCTTGACACTCGCCCGAAGGGCAGAGGCCTAGAGGTCTACTGATTTCTTTAAAAGAATATTTCAAGTGTCACCATTAATCCGGCCCGCCAAGCACCAATGCAGTGAAAACCACATCAGATAGCGTTGATTTTACGCTAATTGCACAATGTGTGCATGTGTTTGAGCTCGTTTTAATATGCATGCCCCCTTTAATAGTAAGGCAGCGCAATGCAAATCTTCTTGTCACAACTATTAAGCCGCAATGACTTTGTGTTTGGCGTTCATGATTTTTTAGCGAACTTGCAAACAAGTCTGCATATGATGGATGCATATGAATACTCACTCTAATTCCGCTCACGGCATGGCAAACCCACGTTCGTAGGACAAGTTGATGCTGCGGTGGCGGCGGCCATTGCTCGAAGCGCTACGAGCAGCAACAAGGGTAGTCTCGAGTCTTTCCGTCTAGTTTTGTGCTGGCCCGTTTTGTGCTTTTGGTGGCCAATTCATTGGTTGTGCTTACAACTTAGCTAGTTAAACGAGGAGAGAGACGCCGACATTGTTCGTCAACAATGATCGTCGAGCAATGCTGAGAGCAAATGGTGTTGATGTTGTTATTACTCGTTGCTGTGCGTTTGCTCTGCACATCATTTGTATTATCCTTAATATTGATATTGGTTTTTATCATTATTTGCGTTGTCATTATTGCCGTTATTGGCTCCTAGTTCTTTTGTTGTAGAGTTGCCGCTGCTGCTACTTAGAGCTGTTGTTGTTGTTGTTGTTGCGATCGTTGGTTCGGACGATGGTGATGGTAATGGTCATTGCTGTCCGTCAGTCGGAGCGATGAACCAACCAACCAACCAATCGGTCGTTGGTCTGTCTCCTCTTTTTTGCTTAGAGTTGGTTGGTGGCTTGCTTGCTTGCGTGCTCTTGATGCGTGCCCTACGTGCCTGCGTACCTGTTTGCGTGCGTGCGTGCGTGAGTTCGGTTGCCGATCGCTTGCTGTTTGACCGACTGACTGGCCGGTTGGCTGGCTGGCTGGCTAGTTGGCTGACTGTGTGTGTGTGTGTGTGTCTGCGTTGTGTTGGCGTTTCAAATCGGACGTGTACCCGTTGGATGGATCTCGTTGGACCTTCGCCTCGAACGACTCTGATGCTGGTCCCTCATCTTGCGGCATCGTGGATCGAACAGCTTCGATACGCCATTTCCGTCTTTCTCTTCATTAGTTCACCTCTGTACTTTCTTCCTTCTTCTTCTTCTTCTTCTTCTTCTGTTGTTGTTATTGTTGTTGTCGTTGCGACCTCCTCCTCCTCGTCTTCTACACAACGACGTTCACAATAACGAGTCAGTAGCTGCCGTCATAGACGCCGCACATGTTGTTGTTGTTGTTGTTGTTGCTACTGCTGCTGCTGCTATTATCATTGCTGACGTTGTATGTCCACATGGCCAACTCCTCGTGTCGTTGTTGTTTCTCTTACTGTAGTCGTTTCTGTTGCTTCTTTACTGCTATCTTTGTCATTTTTGTACCGCAATATTGTTATTGTTGTTGCTATTGTCATCGTCAGCTGCTGCTGCTGCTGTTGCTACTGTTGTTGTTAATGCCATTTGTCGCCAAGAACATTGCCGAGCGGCTTGTGGAAGCAACTTGCCGGTTTCTATCGCGCGATACAAGACTAGTGACTGTATGTTTGTATGTATGCCTCATGGTACCACCACCGCTGCTCGATTATCCAATGAACTGGTCTGTTCCGCTATGTCATCTTTTTCTCCCCCCCCTCTCTCTCTCTCTCTCTCCATAATACCTTTCTTGCGGCTACTCTCTTTGGCTACGGCTACTGTTGTTCGTTTGCCTTTTCCTGCCGCCAGGCCTTTGCTCTCTGGGTCGCTGAATTGTCGTTGTCGTTGCTGGCTGTTGTTGTTGTTGTTGTTGTTGTTGTTGTCTTTCTGCCGTTCTTGTCATGATTATCCTTGTTGTTATTGTTGATGTTGTTGTTGTTGCTGCCGCCGCCGCCGCCAGCGTAGCTCATCGTCAGTGAGGCGGTAGATTGACGGCGATTGTCGTCGTCGTCGCCGCCGTCGACAATCGCTGTGAGCCACCACCGCCAAGTCAGTGTTCAGCGGCCCAATCGATAGCGGCGTCGGCAAACACAGCAGAAGCAGCAGCAGAAGAAAAAAAAGAAGCAGTAGCACAAGAAGAAGAAGAAGAAGAAATGGCAGCCACGTAGGTAGCAGTTGCACGTTAGCAATGGCCGGTTGTGCTGCTGCTGCTGCTGCCGCTGCCACAAGCGTGGCCGCAGTAGACGACAACCATACATACATAACAGCTGCAGAAGGTTTGCCGCCGCAACGGGCCGCGTGGCCAGAGAGAGAGAGAGAGAGAGAGCGAGGTAACGAGAGAACTGAAGGGGGGCGGAAGAGACAAAACGAAAGATTGACAGCGTAGACAGAGGAGCCATAAACACGATCACAGACAGAGCCTGTCCGGTTGGAGTAGCAGCAGCAGCAATAATCGCCTGCCCTTGTCCAACAACTTCGATGATTCCAGTCATTAGCTTCTGTCCGTCATGGAATGATGACATTCAGCCACCAAGCGGACTGATTCGCCACTCTCCCCCTACAGGGCCTACCTGGATCCTCAAGTTCTACACGACGCGGAGAGACACACAACCCTACCAGACCAGCTAGCTACTTTTTTTTTTTTTTTTTTTTTTTTTTTTTTAATGGTGAGAGGGAAAAATGCGTTTACGCACACCCAGAGCGGGTAGTGTGGGACTCGATGCCGATGTTGTTGGCATAATACCCACTAAAAACCTCTCACCTAAATGGCCTCAGGAAGAGGCGAGGAGCTGGAACCATTCTTTTAACCAGCTAGCTACTGACATCAGCAACGTTAACAGCTCGGCAGCTCGGCTGCACCGCCACAGCTCCATGTCGAAGCGGGCCGGCCAGCCAGACTAAATGAACTGATGATGCAGAGAGATACAGCTAACTAAGTGAACCAACCAACCAACCGACGGACGGACGGACGAATGAATTGGTCGAAGATGCCGCCAGGTTCGGCACACTAGTAGGAATCTGTAGCAATGGCAAATGATAACGATTGTGCGACACTACTCGATAATAATAATAATGATTCCCCCACTAGCTGTTAATGACGCTTAGTGACCGACCAGCCTGACGGTCACAAATGACGGAACAACTGACATCAATCACCACCATCTTTTCCTCTGCCATTACTTCTGCCAGCCGCTGCAGATACTGGTGCTATGCGCAGAGAGGGACGAAGAGAGGGGGGTAGGGGAGAGACACATTGACAGACCAGCTTCCGCAGACGCATACCAATACAAACGAAATGAATAGATACGTGCTATTATTGCATTATTCGGCATCCTATGTGCAAATTTGCCAATTTCAATACTTGGATCCAAGATGGCATACCGTCTAACTACGGATCCTATTTCTCTACGATACCGAAAATCTGCTATTTCTGTTAGCCTATACTACGTTTGGCACATTTTCGAATACATGATGTTAAGCGTCTAAGTAGTAACAACAGTATCGATGCTTTGCTGCTAATTTGGCACGCACTTTATGCCATTAACACTTTCGGGAGTCTCCTGTGCCGCTACTAAAAATGGAAATGGGATAATATATGGAATGTCTATGTACTACGAGATAATGACGGTAGCAGCATAGGGAGCAAAAGTCAGTGATGTCATTAGCAGCAGCAACATTTCAAGCAGGGGGGGGGGGGCACTGACATAGACTTTAAAATACATAAAGCCAGTGAAATAGATAATGCTAGTATTCCATGTATTAATATTATTCATCATTTCACATGCGTTATGTACATTGTTGCGTCAATGGTCATTACGACCACATACATAGGAGGCTATATATTTATTTTTTTCATTCCACTTCGCTTGAATTTTCAACGCCGACTTGAGTCAGGTACGGCGGAAATGCGAGCCCCTTGTCCGTAAACAATGATCCAGTGATCGACACAGCGTTTCCGCGTTGAATTTCAACCGATATCCTCTGTTGCAAAAACTGCCATACCCTCTTATCGCCCGTTGTCGCAGCAATTATGCTTCCCTGCTCCGCCAAAAAACTTCTTAGGATTAGGCGACCGGTTAAACGATGAAGTTATGCTCCACTTCACGATATTTATGCGGCTTGTCGTTTTCTGCAAAACGGCTGATCTGACCCCCGCCCCACCCTGAGGATGTCAATAGCTAAGTCTGTAATCAAGAAACTTCTATACTTCGCACGGTTTCATCGAACGATTGAAGCAGGTCTGGTTTGTCATAGGCGGGTGAGCAACGAAAAAGGTGCATCAGCTTCGAAGTTGACAAGCTCACGAGTAGCAGGTAGAGCGCTGGGTGAGCGTCCAAGAGCCGCAGTCGGGAACACCAGCGAACAGAATATTTGTTAAAGACATGCCTTTGGAGTCGTCAAGAATTGGCTCTCGAATTCATGGTCAGGGATCGACATGACATCTGGCAGAAGATTACACAGCACTTGAGCCGGGATGGGTCCTACTGAAGGGGAAGAAAACTTCGCGCTTGGCGTCATTCAAGTCTTGAGACAGCCTCGAACTTATTTACCTGGGCAGTATCTCTATGAGCCACTAGGGCATTTCCGGCGAAGGTGCCATCGTCCAGGAACCAAGGTCGAAGTTTGGAAGAAAGGCCCGTTTGAAACTAGTGGATAGCGACACCGACTAGATGCCACAGGCGCAACCCTATTGAACACTGGAGAACGTCAAATCGACTTGCTAGGGGCCTGTACATCTGGTGTACCAGCGGGTATAGTGGGGGAAGGTGAGAGCGAACAGCCTTAACCAGCTGGTCTCATTTTAAGCATGTTAAAGGCGTTTTTAAAATCTAGTTTAACTATCATTATCCTGGGACACTCCTCTTGTGGTCACAGGCATGCGGCACGAAATCCGGCAGCTTCCCAATAATAGCAAGCTGACGCCTAGACTAAAATAAGTAATCGGTTTTCCTTGCCGTCTCTGAAGATGAGGTATTTCAGATGACGCGGCCGACAGTCGTCAGAGCCACCGCCCGAGCTATCGACTACATAAATTATAAACAAGTTATTCCATCTTAGTATTACAAAAGATAGGCATGAAAATCGTTGTTAACAAATGCAATATTTCTGGAATAAACCGTAAAATCCGAATACAAATGTGAGCTCAAACCAAGGCTGTATGTTCATCTTTTGAAAAGGCAGGAATTACGCGTTACTTCTTTGTTATATATATATATATATATATATATATTTTTTTTTTTTTTTTTTTTTTTTTATACATGTGTAGCGCTGATTCGACTAAACTTATGCTTCCTGTGTCAGTGGTGTAGTGGTGGTCGGTCGGTCATGGCTCCGGCGGTTATCACCTGCTGACGCACCCATTTGTGGAGACGCAGCAGCAGCAGTAGAGAACTATCTTGCCGTCGTCATCTTCTATGTTTGTTGCACCAACAGCGCGATTCTATTCCAGCGTAAATATCAATGACCTGCAGGTGCGACGATGCCTCGCCTACACACCCTGGGATCCATCATCTGATTACTGATTTCTTTAAGAATGAAAACGCATTCTAGCCACCATCGTCGTCATCATCATCATCATCAGGATAATGCTGACGATTATTTACCTTTACCATGCGACCACAACAATCATTTCAATTGTGGTTCTTGTGGCGGCAATAGCCGTCGCCATCGGAACAATAAGACAGACGCATTAACAAGCACGTACGTTGATTAGGCGAGCGTAAGTGACCGTTTAGTAGTGCGACAAACTAATGGGCATGAATCTATGATTATATCAATTCACTACTGTAAGATAGACAATACGGGATGTTCAGTCGATGATGGGTGAGGAAAAATGTATCAATGCGTTGTTATCGGTTGTATCCAGCGCATTTCAAGAAGCGAAGATACAGCAGTGTGAGAGTACGATCTCGTCGATGTCAAGCGAATTAGCTGCTGGGCCCTGGAACGGAGCGCAGCCGACCAAGAACGGCGTCTACCTAGACGGCTGGGTCAGGTGCACCACACACGGACAACAGACTCAATAGCGGACTAATTATTGCCACTATTATTGCTATAGAAAATGTCGTTAAACAAGACACCCGCATTGGTGGTACTCAATTAACGATTCTGTAGGTTATTTACTTTCGGATTTTCGCCGGCTATCATTTGAATTCAGTCTGAACGCGTCTCCCAGATTGACATGAAAGTACCACACAGTCTTAGCGAACGTGTAATGTGATTCCTACTTGAATTATTTGTCGCCGCCATCATATGGCAATGTCTGTGTTGCGGAATGGCAACTCCCTACGATAACATGATCATACTATTGTAGAAGTTGGCGGTGGTAACATCATATTGGTAGTATAACGGTGCTTAACCCCTGAGCTAATAGTGAGACTTAATAACTGACCGACTGTTTGCTGTTTCTGTTTTTGTTTTTTAACATATGCAATTTGTGTTGTCACTGATATTTTATTATAGTTATTTCTATTTTGCAGTTTTCACTAGATGACGACGCAACGCACACACACCGTCACACAATGGTATGAATGTTTACAAAATAATTGGGTACCAATCCTTTAAGCATTTCTCATATAATTTGAAGAAAAATCCAAATGCAAATATAGATCTATACGTTTCAGCCTACTAGCGTGGTGTGGCAGTTGTCCCTCGTAGCGTAAGTTGACGTATCGTCGGGGGGGGGGGGATTTGTTACTACGATAGCTATCTAGCTACCGGGGGCAGCTAGCGGTGTGAGCGGTGGAAGCAGTTGTAATCGTGCCAGGATGGACGTGAATGTTTCGTCCTTCTCATGGCCAAATTTATGATCCGTTTTGTCGTCAGTGGTTCGTCTGCAGTGACTTTTTGACGCGGCGCACGTTGGGCATGTATTCAACAGTGAGGTGTGAAATACTCGACAAAATTATATAGCGTCACCTGTCAGCAAGCAGAAGCAAGACAACACCGGCGGGTCGGATGGGGTTTAGCATACGCCTCCTTGTTCCCGATTATTTCTCCCCCCGACTCCCCCCATTCGCCTGCCACCTTCCGCCCTCTTCTCCCCGCTCCCCCACCCCACTCCCCTTTTCGTTGCCCTCTTGCTCGACTTGTTTTCACCTGTGATGGATGGATGGTTGGTTGGTTGGATGGATGGATGGATGGATGGATAGCACCTGATCGTCGTGCTCAGCTGACGACGATGGCGGTCGGTATTGGCGCACCACCCCACCACCACCACCACCACCACCACCACCACCACCATCGACGATGAATTCTCTTTCTTCTTCTCCTCCTCTTGCTTGTTCGTTTGCTAGCTTACTCGCTTTGCTGTTGGTTGTATTGTATCTTTGCTGCTGCTGCTGCTGCTGCGACTACGGCAGCTACCGCTGCTGTAGACAGAGAACAAGAGAGAAAAGAAGAAGATTAAGAAGAAAACCACGACAGCCACGGGCACGCAAAGGAGCTGGCGTTGAAGACTTTTGATTTTAACATCATCAGTGATGATAATGATGATGATGATGATGAAGATGATGATATGGATGATGGTGGTGGTGATAATGATGATGATGTAGTGAACGACAGCTTGCTGTTGGTGCTAATGCTGCCAGCGCTGCTGCTGCTGCTACTGCTGTTGTTGTTGTTGTTGTTGTTGCTGCCGCCGCCGTGACTGACGTGAAGTTGTTTTCTTTCGGTAGCGGACGCGGGCGTACGGGCGGGTCCCAGTAGCTCGGTGAAGAAAGACTTCATCTACACCGGCTTAATCTGATATATCGTCATCGTTGCTACTGATGCATCTCCTGTTGTTGTTGTTGCTGCTGATGTTGATGATGTTGTTGTTGTTGTTGTTGCTGCCGTCGACGAGCAATACGACCGGGCATTACGGGCGCGTAGCCCGTTTGCATATACGGTTCCCTTTGCTGAATTGCCATCGCTTGTAGTGTGTGACTGTTTGTGTGAGTGGGCAAGTGTTCGTGTTGGCAAAAGTTCGCTGTGGCCGACCGACCCGCAAACGACGATCTTCTTGTCGTCGTGCCTAACATTCGTTTGTCGCAGCGGATGGCACAACCGTCCGTCCGTCCATCCGTCCATCCGTCCATCCGTCCGTCTGTCTCGCTAGCTCCCTGGAGAAGCGGCAACAAACATGATATTGGTACCAACAAATTAGGTCGAACATACAGCTCATAACGCTATGAGACTATCTCCAACGTTCTTGTCAACTCGCCCGTTCTTTTTGCTTCGTTCGCATCTCGATGCTACCAGTCACGATTAAAGTACGTAGCAGTCTTTCGTCACTATTCGTCTGATTGTGATTGCCTCCATCATCATCGTCAGCAGTATCATTATTATACTTCTGTAAACGCAGCTAGAACAGCTCTTAGAGGCGGCAGGACGCCAACAGTGATGTACTGGGTCCTACTTGGCTCTTTGCCTCTTCTTCGTCCACGTCACGTTGTCACTACAGTGGTTGTTGACTTGGCCGCTTTCTCCTTCGTTCCCGCAACACGCGCTTCCCATAGGCCACCACTCATACTGCCTGAATTGGTCTTAAGACGTACGAACGCAACCGCCAACCTACATCGCGATTTAATAAGACATATACTCTTAATGCCACAAATAGTAAAAATAAGTATACCATACATGCTTGTAGCGGCTTTGCCTAAGGCGGCTAACGCACAATTCGGAATGGAACATTGCCACAGCAACCACGAAGAACGGAACAGCTATTGTAGGTTTAATACTTCCCCTGGCTAAAGTGCTTCCGTTAGATCGGGTTAAACATTGTCCTACTGCTACATTTGTCTTCTAACAAACGTCTATATAAATCCAGCAAAGATATTATATTGAAGTGAATTTATTTTCCTATAGATAGTTTTGCAGACATCTGAGTACATGGTTGTTCGACGATGCGATGTCCGGTGAGTACTGCAGATGCGGCAAGATTTTCCTATCGGAGCTTGCTATCCTACGGAGACTGGGTAAACTCACTTTCTGTTTACGAGACTGAATCTCTTAGCTTTAGAAGGCGGCAAAAACTCGGTCGAGCTAATAACGACAGACACCTCTGTCCTTCGTTTGGCCACTAGGAAGCAACTTGTGGTAGACGACCTATCCCACCAAACATAGAGAAAAGGCCTATTACACTCAAGGAAGACCGCACAAGCGGTCTGCCTTGAGTGTAATAGGCCTTGCAGAACAAGGTTCATCCAAAAGGCTTCAGATGCCGGTACGGAACTTGGCCAATAAATTGCAGCACGAAGTCTGGAATCTTTCACTGTTTATTGCAACAGAATTAGTGTAGCAAAAACAATTGGGCAACGAATGGAAGCACTCTACGAAGAAGGTTTTATAGTCTTTTGTCATTATATGATCACAACCATAGATCATAATCTATGGTTGTGATCATTTCTATGCAATAACTACAAGAGGTACGTATGGTCCGGGCGAGGCTCTCGGTCGGTGTATCGCTGTGTGTGTGTATGTGAGTGAGTGAGTATTTTTGGTTGCCCTGCCTGTCCCGGTGTAGGTGATATCCGGGACAGTGAAACAAGCAGGGCCAATGCTTACCCAACGATCACACATTAGCGACGCTACTCTGCCCACTTTGACAACGCAACGTGTTGAGTGTTTGCTGCTACATCGAGCGTCGTTCAGGCGTGATCGTTGTTATTAGTCCAACTGTAATGGCTGTTGTTAGAGGCCATGGAGGATCAAGAGGTTGCTTGGTTGCCTGCTTGGTTTGTGGTTTGCCTGCTTGGTTTGTGGCTTGGCACGGCGATAATAACAACAACAGCAACAGAAGCAACGGCACACAACAACGGCAGTAACCGCAGCTTGTTGCAGTTGAGGTCGTGCGATACCGATGGACTTATCTCTCTCGTTCTCCCTCTCTATCTCGCTGTCTCGTCCTACTTTCTCAATCTGGTTTGTCATCTATCGCGTCTGTTTAGTGTGCTTAACGTGTTGGCCGCTCTCTACTACCCTCGGACAGCTTCATCTAACAGAAAGGGAGCAATGAGTGGAAGCGAGGAAAAGCGAGGGCACGACGGGCTGAAGGGAACGACGACGACGACGACGACGCCGACGAGTACACAGCATAGTAGTAGCAGTAGAAGGAGGAAGAGGAGTAGGACCGACTGGCCGAAAAGAGCCGGAGGACATTGCAACCTCTTTGCAACACAGACATCGACGGCCGGCGACCCATCAGTCTGTCGGTCGGGTGGGGCTCGATAGGTTGGATAGTCGGGGGGTGGACCAAGCGGGAGGAGGGGGAGGGGGGGGGGGGCACGGAGGGGGGTGTTATCGCTCTCCTTCGCTTCTTCAACCTGTGATTCCCCTCCTTCATCTTCTACCCGAAGAGAACCAGTCAAGCGATCACGTGGTTGGTTGTTGTCGCGGCCGTTGTTGGTGTTGGCACCGTTGCACGCATACAGATCCTCGTTGTTGCACTAATGTATTTCATCTCACACCCTTAGTATTGCCACCATTGCCACCCTGCTTCTGCTTCTAGCTCGGCAGTTTAGCGCAGTAGGCGCTGTAGGTGTTTGGCTGTAGGTGCCTTCGATTCATACGCCGCCGCCACCTCTGCCACCTCCCAGGTTTTGATGGCGGCTGCTTGTTTGCCTGCCTGCTTAGGGGCTGCCGTTCCATTCAGCCAAGCTAGATGTAAATCGTTACGTTATGTTTTCCATGTTGTTGTTTCCGTTGCTGTTGCTGTGGTTGCTGTTGTTACTGTTGCTGTTATTGCTGTTGTTCACAAACCGGAGAGGAAGATCGATCACTCTCGAGCAAAAAGAGAGAAAGCACCGCGCAGTGACCTTGCACGATCTGATTTGCCTCTGTTGTGCTTTGCCGGGGCTGAAGCACAGCGTGCAGTGATCAAGAATGGATACTGATTCGTTATCTTTTCAACAATACAAAGTCTGCTTGTATTTGCCTTAGGCAACGCTGCGACTGTACCCGCATGGGTCTGATTGAATCTCTTGGTTTAGTAATCATTTATTAGAAGAGGTTGTGTACCATGAGCCAGTACTGGAGTACTGTCGTCTTTCCGGTATTGTCACGAACGACACGTTCAAATCTCTAGATGACGCCAATGAGTACCAACACAATTGGTAAATCGTGCGTAACTGGCTGGCTGGCTAGCTAGCACTGTGCAGTGTTGTTGTAATCGTCAACGTCCTCGTCGCTCGATCAAGTTGAGGAGACGACCAGTTCGTGGACCGATCGTGGCGCTATATCAGCATGTCGATCGAGGTTAGTATTGAACAGTCTGTGGCCGCAGCCGCGAAAGTCTACATTACCTACTAGCAGGCCGTTGCTGCACGTGCACACTCTGTGTGTGTGGGCGTGTATCCACTGACAAAGAGGCAAAACGAAAGAGGAGAATACGACGAAGCAACGATGTCGATGCATGATTGTAGCATGATCGTCACAATCATGCATCGACGTCGTCGTCATCATCACCACCGCCACCTCAGCATCAACGTCATCGTCGTCTTCATCGTCATCACAATGATGATGATGGTGATGGTGATGATTAACAGCAACAAGAGCAGCAGCAGCATCTTTGTCTGCCTGGACGTTGTAGGTGAGGCGGCGCACGAGATATGGCAGGAGTGTCATCCATCTTAGGTGGACGTCATTTCCATCGTCGCCTGGTCGCGGGTGTTCGGCCTTGAAGGGAGTCGCCCATGTAGCGGGGGCGGCGGCAACGGCGCCCCCTCGCTGGCTGGCCGGCCGCCCAACCCACCACAGTTGTCCCCGTTGTCGTCGTCGTCGTCGGATCGTTACGGGCGGCGCACGGTGTCACAGCGAGCAGACGAATTGTCTATCACTGTCACTGTTGGTTGCCTGTACGGCTAGGCGGCGCCGGTGAACAACACGCCACAAGTTGAACGAAACTCGCGCTAACAGATAGACAGATAGGCAGACAGACAGACAGACTCGGGCAGACCGATCAGACAGCGGCATAGTGTCGAGATAATCACTGCCCAAGATGATGACGATACTGAACAAGCTCATCGATGACCGCCATGTCAGCAACGGCAAGTAGATCGAGTCTCGTGACTGATCGACGGCTGCGCTCTGCTCTGTAATCGCATCAACCGCGATTGTATTGTACTGTCAATGTCGTTGTAGTCGTTGTTCGAGGAGCGCTTTTATGCTTGCGGTCTCGATGTTCCTCCGCACGCGTACAATACGCTTGCCGTGTCGTCATTTCGTATCAGGAAAATTATGACACTTTTTTCTTAACAAGCGGTCGCCCACCAATGCTCTTTCTTCTCATCGATTAGAGCTATGCTGCTATAACGCGTATAGTCTGTGATCTGAAATTGGCCGGCCTGTTGTTTTTATTGTATAGCATACGGCAGTTCTCTGTTAGTAACGCGTTCACTGTGTGAACGGGAATCGCTTTGGAGATGCCTCTAAAATACAATAGAGAAACAACGAAAGCAATCATAATGTACCACCCAGTTACAAAAGTTTGGTTTCATATTGTTTCAGATTCATATACGCAAAGGGCCGTATGTGCTATGGGCTTTCTTCGGTAAACGAACTAACGTTAGAAAGGCCTCCGAATAATTAGTGAAGAAAAACATTGAAAAAAGCAAAGCAACGAGCGGCGTTATGATCTGATCGAGCGATATTCGATGTTTCCGCAGGCACATGGTTCACAATGGTGCGCCTCTATTCCGAGAAAATAATTGTTACGCAAGCAGTCGTCAGAGCGAACGTTCTCTAAATTTGTTCGCTAAATAAACGTTCTCTATAAATTGGCATATGCAAGCTCTCTGTGTACGCATATATATGTTTGTATATAAGCAATCATTTCATATATATATATATATACATACATATATATATATATATATATATATATATATATAAATATATATACATATATATATATATATATATATATATACATAATATATATATATATATATATATATATATATATATATATATATATATATATAAATATATATATACATATATATATATATATATATATATACATAAATATATATATATATATATATATATATACACGTGTGTTCCTTTCATGTTTTCTTTGGCGGCTGCAAATTGTTGTTCCAACAGTTATCAAAAGAGCGCGTGTGTCAGCGTTACTTAAGTGCCGAATCGTTTTGACGGGTTTACAGCGCTGTTTCAGAGTATCCTATAAGCAAAGTAATACAAATAGACCTGAGGTGAACTCGGCGATGAACGGTGCTGTTCACAAAGTTCCGAACAGTTCTCAACGAGTTTCGCACCAGTTGTACCTCTAATCGGTCTTTTGAGAGGCCTCTATTAGGCCTGTCCATGAAGGCAATGGGTGTAAAGCCGTCATCAGCCTTTGGTGGCGGCGCTCGTGTGGAATAGCCGCCACCGGCCCGCTACCGTCTTGATATGGCCCGCCTCGGCACTATCATAGCTCGTAAGCAGTCCAGCTATAGTTCGCTTGATGATCGACCTCTCTCTCTCTGTCTCTCTCTAACCTCGACCTCTACAAGACGAATGCCGACACGAGCGGCATCGTTCTTGTGTAGACGCGGCAACACGTCCCAAAGGATGCGCGCTCAGCTTTGCTTTGATATAGACAAATAACACATACTAGTTAGCCAATACAGCCCTACCAACCAGTGTCCAACGAAATTAGTAGTGAAGAATTTGATATTTGTAGCCAGGCTTCAACCGGAACGTTGATCTTCTAAAGACGGGCACAAAACAGCGGAATTGTTTCAACACGACGGAAACAACGCTAGCAGCACCGCCGCCTACAATAACAAAACCCACAGCAATACCGATCGCAACAGTAACAATAGGAGTATCAACAAACCACAACATAAATACTGATGACTCTGCAAAGAATATCGTTTTATTTTTTTAGTACTAATTGTACTATAAATGCACAGATGGCTCGCCTATGTTTATTGGTAGATGCTTTATTGGTTTAGAAATACATGCTTATAATTTTTATATTGAATGCTTTTTTTGACGTGTATATATATATATAACAGCTCGGAATTCTCGGGCAATGAAAACAGAATGTTTTAACGTGGTATAACATTAACCAAGATTTTGTAAAGAATACGATGGTGTCACGAAAAGAAAGTTGGCGCTTGGATAGCAGCCCACACATTTATATAAATGACGCAAACAATTGAGAAGGCTTCTGCGAGCGAGCTTACTTTTACTTGTTATGGCAAGTCGTACAGATACGACAATTACACAGCTTCTAAGTGACATACCAATTACGAAACGTCTTATAGGACGAATGAGTGCTCTTGTTCGACACTTTTGGTGCCTCTTTTTTAATACCAGTGGTCGTATACTACAAACTAAACGACGACGACGACTACTACTACCAGTGATCTGAATGCAGCTCGTGTGGTCCACAACAAATGGGCGTTTGCCCAATGAAGTTCGTGTCATAACGTTAGCTTAGTGGACAGCATCGATTGAAGTGTTGTTGTTTGTGGACATCCCGATCAAACGCGCATCAGAGCTCTGATATAGGTAGGTCGCACAGCTTGACGCTTTGATAAACTCGGCTGAAAGCCCCGCTGCGTAATGGGCTGCGTTAATGGCATTGTACTTGAAGTGAGAATCGAAAAGAGTACAGATGAGCAGCAGCAGCAGCCGGGCCTGGCTCTTGGACGTCTGGAGACGTCATGCCGCAACACCAGAGCCCGCACTAAGGGACAGTCATAGCGTCACTGAGAGAGACCCGGTGGTGTTGGCAGCCAAAACTCGCGACTATATACACTAGAGCGACAACAGTCTCGACTAGTATAGTAGCAGCGCTGGCTGGCTGGCTGACTGACTACTTCCCTCTCCCTCTCTCTCTCTCTCTCCGGCTCTCTCAACCTCTCTCATTCGTCGTTCTTTTTGTCTAGATAACATAAAGCATGTTTTGATAAAAGCCAGATGTGTTTATCTCGCTGGCTGGGTGGTGCAATGGAAAAGATAACACCGGACGGCGAGCCTTCTTCGATCGTTCTCTTCTTCCGCTCTTGTTTTTGATTCTTCTTCGTCTTTTGCGAGTAAACTTGGGCCCCAACTGATTTAAGCGTTGGCTTGTCGGCCGCGGCCGGCAGTGGCCAGCCGTAATGTGTTATGAGTGTTCTTTGTCTATATAGTTGTAGTGTAGCCATTATAGAATGAACCCAGCGCGCGGTATCTGAGCCGGGTGTTTGTCTATCGGTGCGCTTGGGCCTATCCGAATTGACGCAGGCAAAGCACACATTCAACGCATGCATAATCGCTTCTCGTCTAGATCGGCCGCACATCTAGATTCATATTTACTGGAACCACACCACGCCTTACCATCTAGCAAAAATGTCGTCGATGTTCCAAGCAGCTAAACCGACATCGCCGTTATGGGAGGAAAATGAAAATACAGGGGTAGCGTATCTGGCGACATTCCATCGCATTCGGAAGGGATAGCTTGAGATAAGAAGGAGACAGCCAGAGCTTGGGTGAACGGATTGTCAGCTCAATGGGGTGAGCGAACGAATCGGCTAAGAAGTCTAAACTGTGGCAAGCGGCTCAAGTAGCCCGGTACAGCTGCCAACCATCGCCCCTTAACTCGGAAGGAAAATTAATAATACGCTCTAAAAAGCCGGTACAAAAAGCCGACTTTTCCTGAGATTCATCTGGTAGAAGCCACGTGGACGCTACTGAAAGATGTATGATGACACTGCGCGTGAATCAAACAGAAAGAGAGAGCGAGCGAGAGAGAAGGGAGAACGGAAGGACTCGTTCGCCTATAGATCTTCTTTCGTGACATGCTGGTTAGGCACAACTAGCTGCTCTAGGATGAAGCAACGGCAGCAGCAGCGGCGGCAGAAGAAGAAAAAGAAGGAGGAAAAAAGAGAGCGAGAGAGAGAGACGGAAAAAGCACGAGGAGATCTATAACTGAGCTCGTAGTTCGTAGTCCGGGTCGACAGACGACAGACGACAGACAGACAGACGAATCGACGCTTGGCTGGGCGATCGGCTGAGCCATCGCGTCGGCTCGACAGGGAGCGGATAGTCATACATAGATGATGATGATGCACCCACAGCTTCGGGGACGAATCTCAGCTTAGATCAGTCATCGCTAACCACTCGCTACACGCTTTCTTTCAGTACTACTGCTACTGGGTATGGGTCTCTCTCTCTCTCTCTGGGTAGTTCGCCTGGCCCACCCCCGCCAGCTTCTGCCAGTTTCTTTCTTTTTCTTCTTGTTCTTGTTCTTCTTCTTCTTCTTCTTCTGGCTTACACTTCCGGGCTTCACTAACTCGGTGGCGGGCTGGCTGGCTGGCTGGGTGACTGGCTCACACCCTCCCTCAACACCTTCGCGCCATGAGATCGATTAGACCGGCCGACCGGCAAACAGGCAACAGAGCGCCAGCCAGTGGCTACGGTCCGTCTGTCTGTCTGTCTGTCTGGCTGTCGTGAGTGTGTGACTGGTTAGAGCTGTAGTAATCGTCAAAGCCGTGGCGTCCCTGTCGCTGTCAATGTGGCTGCTGAGTCGTCGTGCTGCTTTGTAGTGGTGTCAAAGCACAAATGAATATGATGGCATGAGCATACAGCTCTCTACCTGAGTAGCATTCTCGGAATGAGATTAAGCCATAATAAGGTAACAAATGCATGTGCTAAACCAAGGCGTTTGTTGACACACTACATAGACGACTACGAGCCTAACGGAAGTGCCGTTACTACCGCGGAAGGCTTACCATATCATAGAATCCATGCCTTTTTGTGAACGGCTCTTCTCTTGTCTCACAACAGAGAACCTTCCACCGACTCTCCACTCACAGTGAAGGACAATACTTTTGCGATTCCGTTTCGCTAAAAACGTGTATGAAACATTGATACGTGCATTTCTATTGCCCGACCAGCCCAACCATAAAGTCGGTAAAACACGGCAAAATGCGTTGCTAATCGTGCAAATCAACTGGTTCACAATATTCAGCTACCGTCACGAACAGCCTATGCGTATCTACAGTTGTCTCACTGTGGATACGTATACGCAGTCGGTGAGCTTTATCCGCTCGTTGTGTTTTGTTGCCCATGGGAGCAGCTGCCCATTAGAGGTGTTTGTTTTTGGGGCCGTGTTTGCCAAGCTTGCGTTCAGCTCTTGTTCATTCAGCGGCCTGGGGTTTCCGTTCCTTTTATGTCACCCGTCAGCCTTCATGTGATGGGATAAAACCAATCCCACCACTGACTTGCAGTCGTCCCACTCGTCTGTAACAGAGTCGCGCTAGTGGGTTTTGTTCGCCTCCTTAGAGAGCTCTTGTCGCTGCTAACTGTTCCCGGCTGTTGTTACAGCGTGTCGGTTACAGGGCATCGCAGTTTAGTAGCGGCTTGTAACCCTTGGTGGGCGGCATGTTTGGCCACCGCATGAGGGCTTTTTTGTATATATATCAAAGGCAAAAAGATATATATATATATATATATATATATATATATATATATAAAGTTGTCCTTTGTCTTCAAAAGAAAGGGCTTACACAATACAAGTTTTCAATAACGCCGATGATATCTAGTTTCCATCGCCCAAATTAGTCTCGCCCGGCCACCGAGGTTAGGCACCGTTTAGTATACACAATAATGCTAAAACGTAGATTAAAGCGGTAGATATATGTATGTCACATCTGTTTACAAATCTATATATATATATATATATATATATATTCGCAGTGGACACAACGATAAGCAGGCGAGGTCGTCTAGTAATAATTGTATTGCATTGTTGCTGAACACGACCTTCAAATAATCGGATCAAACAACTGCATTATTTAGAGACCCCAAAAAAACAAGGAGTCGAGCTAACTCGAATATGACTAGTAATCATGTACTCGGGCGTTTCCTAGAACGTCTAGATGAATGTTTAGCCGCATGTCATCTTGATAGCCGACGAGTTTTTGGTTTCCAGAGAGCATCGTATGAAGCTGGATAGCAGGTTTACCTACGACATCGTGTATCGGTTTTCAAGCGGGCAATAGTAGTAATAGTAGTGGTCGTAGTAATGACCTCACCACTGCTGGCGTCTCAGACAGCAGCCGCAGGCCTGTGTCGTAAGTGGCTGAAGTAGCAGGCGAAGGGCCTCTCTTCTCCTTTAATTGCTCGGCCTCTATTGCTCCTACAGTGCCTCGCCAGCCCGCGGACACGACTGAGACTGAGCCAGACACACCGACAGACAGACAGACAGACAGAGTCCATGAATGGCTGGCTGCTGCTGCTGCAAGACGACAACATGTCGTCTGTCCATTGTTGCTAATAGCACCTCATTGTTTGTTAATGATAACATGATTAGGAGTTGGGTTACAAGGAAAGATTTTTCAAACATACCACGCGACATCGCCATTCTTATTGGTGACATCTCTCCCTCTCAACTAGCTGGCTTAGGGGCTATTTTCAGTCTAGGAGACGGACGAAAATTGTACGGTTTAAGAAAATTTAAAAAGATCACTTAGCAGGGCTATGTGATGCTGGAGATTATATATATATATATAATAATATATATATATATATATAATAAGAGAGCGAGAGAGATAAGGAATTGGGCCTCTGTGTTTAGTGCAGTCGTCCGTATAGGCGTTCGATTCTTGTCGAACAGTTTTCCACTTTACGACTTTGCTTGGATGAAATTCGTTGACCTTCTCATCCTCCTTCAAACTAAATGCGGAGAGCTCTGATCAGAATGCCGTGGAACCAGGCCGAACAATGAATCCACACGGGCATCTTTGTTTGGTTAGTGTTTTGTTGTTTGTAACGACTTGCCATAGAAGTGCGATGCGTTTATCTCGGGTTAATCCCTGTCACCTCGGCCATAGAAAGTCGTCTACGTCGTCCAGGTCTTCTACGATTCGTTTTTTTATTTTTAGCTCAGAAACGGCGACATCTGGTCGCGTCACATTCATCTCAACGATTGGGCTTGCGGCCGCGTCTGTGTGATCCATTCATGCAGGCTGGGTCATAACTTTGGCGAAGCAACATTGCTTTAGCTGCTACTGTTGCCAGTAAAATGATGAAAAATTGGCCTGCTGTATGATGAACAATCTTTCCGGTTGTAGTGTTCTTTTTTTGACAACAATTCAACACGAAGAACTACAATCGAGTAGCATCTTGTTGAACAGCTCCCAGGGGCCCCATGTTTTGATAGACAGCTTGTGTCTCGCGAGTTGCAGCTAACGTAGTTAACGATAGGCCGCCGAATATTGTATCGATTGTATTGTCCTTCACATATCATATCGAATGCAGTATATCGAGAATTAACCGTTATAATAGTGGACGATATGCTCCTATGACTATGTTTTACTGTTAGAGTAGTTTTTTTAGCTAAATTTCTATGGCTTGCTGTGTAAATTTGTATCGCATTTTTCCAGCTTACAAGTATCAGCGGTGTCGGTCGGTCACTAAACTTTGCTTCGCACTAGAAGTAGCGGGCGCCAGTCTGGCGCTGATAAAGTATCGTAATTTTCTAGTTTTAATCTTGAACTTGAGGAGTATATACCCCTTAAGCTTGTTTAATCAAACCCCTAGGGGCAATGTCGTAAGGGGGAGGTGGCAATCCTGCAATTGTCAATCCCGCGTCAATCCTAGGGTCATCATTCAACGTTTGTGGTTTTCGTCTGCTGATTACATTTCAGTAAAGTGTAGCAACCTAACCATGTTGGTTATGTCGCCGCATATTATTTTTGATTTTGCCAATGTTTGTAATGGTGACTTGTCGAATTTGCGATAGGAAAGTGAGTATCAAGCGATGATCGTGCATTTGTCGTTGCGATGACCACGTGGTTTTCGGCCAGAGTCAGTTTGTCAATTTTCGACTGGAATGATCTTCTGCTCTTCTTACCTGGTGCTGGGTGCTTCATAATTAAGAAGGTGGACACCCCAGGAGAAGGCCTTGTCATTGCACTTCGGCAGGGCTGAAAGCTGCTACTCTTCGAAACTGACAAACTGATGAGGCATGTAATTGTTGGTGCGCGAGACAACTATGGGCTAGCATAACGCACTCTACCACACGCCGATCCGGAATGCAACCGACCAGCCAAGTCACTTATTCCTATGCTTTTGACAACGACGACAACAACAACTCGAAGATATGGCACAAAAGAAAAGATACAGTTGGTGGACGGACATACAGCTAAGCATGCGCGCAGCCGACGAAAGGCGGCGGTTCAAGTGGTAACGGTGGTGGTGGCGGTCGCCTGTAAAAGCCAGGCCGCCGCCGAGTTATGGCTGCCGCCGTGCTGTGTTCAACGCGACTACGACGACGACGACAACGTGGTTTATGCTGCTGCTGCTGATCTTGCTGCTCGTGCAATATGAGCGCTTGTTAGCGGTCGGCAAGCTGTTGTTGTTATGCTGTTGATGTTGTTGTTGTCGTAGTCGTTGTAGAAGACATACAGACAGACAGGCAAACAGCCGGTCGGTTGGTCGGTCGGTTGGTCGGTGGGTCGGTTCGAGCTGGCGGGCGGCCAGAAGGGCAAACGCGCTTCATCCCTACGCTCTTTGCTTCTATTGCCTGACATCAGCCAACATTTTTACAGTGTTCCGCAACAGACAATTTTGTTTCTCTTGTTGTTGTCGTTGTTGCTGCTGCTGCTGCTACAAAATTGCTCGGCCGGCGCTCGTTAATGGGTGAAAACATGATTGATCTTCGGACCCCTTGCTCCCTTCCTCCCCTACACTCGTGTCACGATATCAGTGAACCCATTGTCGGTGATGAATATCAATTAAATTATCTAATCGTATTAGTAATAATAACCAACATCATCATCATTATAATAATAATAGAAGTCGTCGCGCCGTCGTCGTTGTCGTAGTAGTAGTAGCAGTAGTAGTAGTAGCAGTAGTAAATAGCCTCCGCCGTAGAGACACGAGTAGAAGTAGAATTAGCGTCCATAATGTCCATAACGCTCAGTGCATTACCATCAGGTGTTATTATCCCGAATTACGGGTGCACATAGAACGGGAGAGAGAGAGAGAGGGGAAGGGAGGGAGTAGTGCAGGTAGACGTCCGTCCGGGAATCGAGCAATCGACTCTCCCTGCTGGGTCGGCGGCATCGGTCTGTCAAGAAATCTCTTTTCCTCTCCTCTTCCACGTCTCCACCTATATCGGCCTATCTTCTTAGACCTATTATCTCTCTCTCTCTCTCTCAATAGAAGAAAGAAAAAGTGAAAGAGAGAGAGAGAGAGCGCGCAGCTTTTTAGCACTAAATTGATATCCGACTTTCATCTTGCTTTTACCTGTCTATTATTCGGTACTTATCCTCTATTATTAATCGTCACTAAGTACTTCGGCAGAAACGTCACGACTTGCCTAAGTGTCAGGGATCTGCGTCCACACTACACGCCACGTTTCAACCGTCTGCTGCCGCCATACCGACCTCCTACAATTTCTCGTTCAGTTGAAATGAATTCGTTGTGAATTGTTCAATCTACTTTGTTCAATACCGTCAAAAAGGGAGTCCAGGGGTAGTGCAGAGTGGCTCGTCCAACAGATTCCACAATCGCTGCTACGAAAAAAACACTCCAGTGTGATCGGCTCTAACAGTCACAACGTAACGAAATCTAAAGTGAAAAATCTGTCCTGTTTCTTTTTCTTCATTAAAGTGATTCTGTACGATATAGATAAAATTAATAATTTGTGATACTAATCACTAAAACATACATTCTTTTTCGCTGTTAACAAAGTGGACAGATGTATTTGTAATTTATTGTTCAGCGGGTCTGTGCATGAAGATATGTCCAACACACAAACGTGTAGTAGGACATACGCTTTTTCTTTTTTATGTGTCTGTATGTTTTAGGCCAGCTAGTTGCAGAAAAGCAATATTAGCTTGGAACACACGACAACGTAACGCAGTATTAGCTCATTTAAATAAGGTGGCAGCGTGGTCTAGGGGATTAGTGCGCTAGTCATGGTTGTCATCTACCGGGGTGTCGCCGGTTCGATCCCTGTTGTTGATCGAACTTTCTTTGAGCGATGCTCATTGAGAATAGATGATAAACCATACCGCTGAGAGTCAGCGGCCATGCTGCCACAAGGACTGTTAGGGAAACCCTAGATATCTTAACATGTCCGGCCCTCGGTGCATTGAAGATATACCTCAGGTTAAGTTCCAAGCCCGTAGGGGACGGAGGATAGTCTAGAATTAAAAACAACTTCCTTAAAAAATGTTTTTAATTCTAGCTCATTTAAATAATGGAGTTGTGGATAGGATATGGTTGACCGTTAGTATTTGCCACCTTTCAGCCAAGCAGACCGTGGAAAGCCACCTCGATTATATGCATAGTTAAAATATATTGAGTAGATTGATGATTTATAAAAAAAAGGAAGCTGCCAATGTGCATCCGTCGGGCATACTGCGTCATGGGGTCTATCACAATTTCTCAAGCACTTCATGCATCTGCATCTTCCACGGGGCTGGCGCAAACCACCCGTACAACACAGCACGTGCTCAAATCTATGTGCGGCAAACGCAATTGTTAGATATCTGTCATTTTATACCTAAAGCTCGCCAAGCGGTTGTATGTAACACGGTGGTTTCATTCCTCAAACATGTCGCTCCAATTAGCCATATAGCTCTCAAAAACCCTTGATTTGTCAGGACTCACTGTATCTGTTTATCGCTGAGAGCAATCTGTTGCGAGCTGTATAAATTCGGCAGCCCCAGGACCTTTCTTGGAAAAAAGAACTTAACCCTATCTTCTCTCATCTTTTCTTGCCCAGCTTTTCTCTATTTAGTGCTATCCTGCATATAAGCATTTGTTGTATCTTGAGCTTGAAAAAGGCCAACGCCACTTGCATTAATAGTATCTGATGATTTTTTGTTGCCGCTGTAGCTATAAGCTCAGAAGCTTACCATTTGCTAAAATTGTAATTCACTATTATAAGTTCCCATTATTCAAGGGGTTGTGATTGTTAAAGTGTATACTATTCGGATTTAAAAAAACTAACCGCTTTGAAAAAATAGGGTAGCCAAGTCAAAAATAATCGGCATAAACAATTATTGTAATAATATTCTATCTTCTATGGAAATATATATATATATATATACCATGTTGGCCTTAAAATACAATGTGTTTTGAGTTGCCTTTAAGCAAATATTATCACAAATGCGCAGCTGTTTCTCCAGTGTGATATCTAGAGCAGACACGAGTATAGGGTTTGCATGATTCATTTACAGACTACATGGTCAAACCCGTTTGGGGTAACACACATGGAGATTCCCATTAATTCTTATGTTAGCAATGCCCCAGTTTTTTTCAATTTTTACTTGACGTCTGCTTCTCTAAACAATGAGATTTCTGTCAGCACGTATCACGAGTTGTTGTATATGCGCCAAGTTTACTTTTAAATAACGTAGTCTTACGCCAATCTTGAGAGCTTAACTTATTTCTTGCGTGAGTTTTGCCAGGACTAGCTTGATACCATAAGATGTCGTTGCTGCAATGTGCATACCAAAAAGTGTCCGTGCTCTGACTGACGTTATATACAGTTTCTGCACTGGCAAAGCATCTATTAGATCTTTGCTGTCGTGCTCACCAACGTGATTCGTATATGACGTACTTTTGATCGCAATCGTCAGCTCCAGGTGTGTAAAACGATTGACATAGCGCACAGGCCGACCCCTAGACGAAGCGCATTGGAGGAAGCTATCGTTACAGAACTTCATTGCTTAATGGTCTTGCTAGTATTTATCCACCAATGCCAGCGACGTGTACTGTACAGAATCAAATTGTCAAGATTTCGAGTGTAAGGTTTGGCTTCCTAAAAGATAACAGGCCATCCAATGTAGGAACTTTTTGGCGATGGACCTGCGTCATTTGCTGTTGTAAACTGGATAAACACGAAGTAGAGGGCCTTGCGCAAATATCGGTTCGGGATCTTTGAGTAAGATAGATGACGTCGAGACCCCCGAGTAAGACGCGGCATGCTATCATAGTGCTGCGGTTAACACGAAATGCATGCTATTAATCTACGGTTTGTATACACAACTTTCCTTTACAATTCCTTTCGAGGCACTTATATTCGTAGGGTTGCCTTTAGAAATTAAGGCTAATTCAATCAATATTGAGGTCCCGCCAACACTGAAGTATTCACCCTGCGCTCAGAAATTTACTAGCTAAGTCATTCCAGTACCGCACAAGAATTGTAGCTTGTGTCAGACGCTCGTTTTGTATCCTTTCCAGTCTTGCTGTTTTGCGAGCATGGTAGTCGAGTTGTGAGTTCCAGTACTAATTCCAATAGCTAATTAATATATCCCTTGTGAGGTTACTTTGCCAGCTGGCGTCTTCCGTTGACCACGTCGCGGTGAACGACTGGCGAGTCTAGGAATGGTATCAGTGGCTCTTAGCATGCCGGTGAAGTGCCCCAGAAGCAGAAATGGGTCCGCCTGAAAGGACACCCGTTTGGCGTTCCGCAGCACCTTCACTTCTTCTTTTATCTCGAAGTTACGCTTTACGTTTCTAAGGATACGTAGACGTGTATAAGCGAGCTCTGTAGGCGACGCGACGCTTGTGCGCTGTTCCGAGACAACTCTCGTTGGAACCGCACTCCCCATCTTCTTAAAACGTAGCGAAATTCCAGCAACTGCAAAGCGCGGTCGTACGCTTAAACATCAAGGCTATAAATGGCGGTGTATATTGTCCCGATGTCGAGCTTCTACCTTGGCTACGGCTGTTGGTGCAATATCATAGATAAGACCTCTAGAATTTTGAACTCAATTCCAGATTGAGACAAGAGGTGCCATCTCTCACTATGACCGGCTGCGGTGAATCATATCTAACCGGTGGATTAGCTTATCGGCGAGGCTGATTGTATTCTTTAATCTGGCCGACTGTACGTACATTGCAATGATGTTCTTTGGAAATTGCACACAAATCACTGAGAGCTGTCTCTCTTCCTCTCTCAGATAGAGTCACCCTCAGTATCACACTATCTGCCGACTTTTTTTAAACAAAAATTGTTCATGTACTTGTTGATCAACACGCGTCTTTCGTGCAGCCCACTGCGTAGCAAAGTTCGTATAATGATGTGCCGCTATCTGTGGTCCAGCAGCATCTCTCTGCAGGTAGCAGCGATAGGGCCTTATTATTAATTTATAATCAGGTTCTTCGTGATCAACCCCGCTGTTGCTCGATCGCCCTGTAGCTTTGCCTCGAACGGCCTTAGGCGTTGACAAGACGGACCACCATGGAGGAATGAACGCCTGCAGGAATAAATAAACGAATGAGTGATATCATCGTGATATTGGACAGCACCAAGTTGTAGCTGTAGCAGGCAAAACATGCAACGACGATGCCTGCCATCTGCCGGCAGTAAATTGCAGTTCTCCGAGGGTAGTATTGTAACGCGACCGTCGTCGTCGCCGCAGTACTGGACTGTTCGATAATGGCCATGGTCGTACCCAGCATGACCATCAACGATTGTGCTGTATGAACGTAATTCGTTTCTAATAGTCGAACGCGGACCAGCGATAGAAATGATATACAGTGATGAGTCATTCGCACCAGGTCAGGCCTAGCGTCTAGAGTCTACCGGTGTTAATTTAAGGCTCTTGCCTACGAGTTCTTATCCATTGTCTAGTTATAACGTGTATGCACGTTTTTGTATAAAACCTCTTCTGTCGTCTCCTCTACTGTTGCTATGATGATGACGATTATTATTATTATTATTAGTGCTGCGTCGTACTCCTGATGCAAATGTTGGCTTAATTTACAGACAAATTGTCAGGCGTAGTTTAGCTTGTCGAGTGAGTGGGTGGTGGCATGTGAATCCCCCATTCTAATTATCGGAATATATGAATCTGACCAATATGAGCCCAATTGATGTGTTTAGAAATTCAATGGTATTGGCACATTGCGGTTCAATTGAGGTTTCATTACATTATGCGACGTCCTACACTATAAACAACATGTAATGCTCACGGCGTCGAGGCCAGTTATACAAAGGCTTTGTTTGGGGGGAAGCACTTTCCGAGTTGTTAAAGATTTGCGGAATAAGCATTATTATGAACATAACGCAGTTCGGAAAACAATGCTGTTCGTTAGGACTGCGTCAAAATAGTGCACATCTTCATTGCCGGTGTTCTGTAGCAATTTCTTAACTCATAATTTTCCCTCACACTGTTAGCAAGTATAGAGTTTGTAAAAATAATTTATTAATATCTGATTATGTTAATAATGCTAATGCTGCATGTCGTGCCCCCGAAGGACGCACTAAGTTTCGCGTTGTTTTGAACTTCGCTACTTTATTTTATATATATATATATATAGGACATATGCTATATTGTGGCATTCTGCTGGGCCGTTTGTAACCGTTCGCTCTTGTTCTGAACCCGTTTGCATTGCAGTTCCAGTCCGATTCTATCGAGTGCTTCAACAAGCTTTGGTGACCAGTTAGCTCTGCAAGCGCTGCTTCCCTTTGCTGGGACCGTACCATCCCTACTGCCGTTCGGTTCAGGGTTCACGGCAGCGCAAGCAGGCCTAAATGCAACTTCGCTGCTTTCAATCGCGTTTAACAATCTACCTAATTCCAAGGAAACGCCTAGTCCGCAACGCTATACGAAAAAGTCGTCTCTTTCGACTAACTTACTTAGTTCATTGGAAAAGGAAGCAGCAGATAATTCCTTATCCGAGTATGACTCGTCTGGGAAAGCGATTGCTTCAGACGCCCTCCTTGGCGCTAAAATGATCCGATCCGGGCGAATTCCGGTCGATAGAAAGCAGCACATTAAACGACCAATGAATGCATTTATGGTCTGGGCTAAGGATGAGCGTCGCAAGATTCTCAAGGCGTGTCCAGATATGCATAATTCAAACATCTCCAAAATTCTTGGAGCTCGTTGGAAAGCAATGACTAACACTGAAAAGCAACCCTTCTATGAGGAACAATCACGGCTTTCGAAGCAACACATGGAGAAGCATCCGGACTACAGATACCGTCCGAGACCCAAACGAACCTGCATTGTAGATGGCAAAAAACTACGTATATCGGACTATAAGATGCTCATGAAGCAACGGCGTGAAGAAATACAACACCTCATGGTGGCATCCGGACAGGAGGGAGCTGAAGTCCCGGAGGACATCTCGACGCCGCTAGATCTTTCGCTATCGCCTCCAGTTCTTGACGTAGTTACCTGTCTGAACTTGGCGGCGCCTTCGATGACGTCGGTATCTTCGATATCGCCAGTGAGCTCTATTGGGGCACTCAACGCTGCATTGGATCTCCCGCAGGGTCCCCCCACGCAGTCCGTCTAAACAAGACGCACGAGACGCGCGTGCCAGCGCTCTCATATTACTAGTCGGCCTCGGCGAAGCTATTAGACGGTGAGTTTGCATATTTTGTAGCTTTAAAGCAAAATATGTTACACAACCAACGTGTTTTTGTTTTGTTTTTCAACATCTAATAACCGGTGCACGGTCATTATTACGTAAAGTTTTTCTGTCAATTTTGTTGTAGATGAATAGACCCAAAAGTTTAAATAAGTTGAAATCTAAACGTGTATTGACTATTCAATACTAGAGTTGGCACGATCGTCTAACTTGTAAGACGCAACTACCTATAATATAAGTAGTACTTACTAACAACTGTTTGTATCGTCAGTCTGATCTCTCTCTCGCTTAGTCGTGGTTCCCGATCTCATGACGGTCACCGCCTGCAGCGCTCAACTACCGAATATGCATCTCTATAGCGATTTAATCTGACAACAACACTTTCACAACTCGCATCATTAGCAGTGAGGTGAGTAAATGATTCTACTATCGTTTGCCGAGCGAACAGTTTTACACAATTGCAGGCTTTCCTTTCGCCCGCAACATCAAGTGCGGTCCAAACAACTGCCTTAATAATGTTACGATTTAGTATAGATACATATATTATCTAGGAATTAATCGGATTAAAATCATTATTAGACTATCCTATTCGAATGATATTAAAATATTTAGTTAATGGGCACAAATTGTTTTATCTCTGATTGTCCAACTGTTTATGTAACATTATTTCTACTAGAATAGGTCATTTGGCACAATGCTACTGGCATGCCGTTAACTGTTGTTTCATAGACTCATTACTTTTACTGCTATTTGTTCACCTGCGCGACCCAGATGCGCTTCTTGTAGACGCAATGTTGTTGTTATTGTTTTTGTTGCTACTGCTCTTGTGGTTGTTGTAGCAAACTAGCATGTAGACTTTTTGTGGATCGCAGGGATAAAGACAGAATTCTGATTTATCGTCGTCATTGACATCTATGATGATGATTTTGATCTTCTTGTTGTGCGTAACGTTACAGCACTTGTACCATGAGTGGTGTCGGTTACTCAGATATTTGCTTCATCAAAGCCATCGACCTGCTAATATTCTCCGATTGGCAGTTGCCGAAGGAATTTCCCTAGTATACTTCTGCGGTCTACTGCGTCTCTGTTCGTTTGTGTATCATCATCATCACCATTATTATGATCAAGAAGATGCTCCCTCGTGGTTGCTCAATTTCGACTGGCTTTTCTATTGGCTCGTTTGTTCCTTCTGTCGACTGCGTTCAACCGGCCTTTATTCTCGAAGCACTGTTTTTGCTTCTTGTAGAAGCAATTGACAGGCCGACCGACAACAATTCGGTAGACTCCAATTAGCTGCGTTAGATCAGAGCTGCCCCATCTTGTTCATCAATTGCCGACTCTCTGCGTGCCCGTTACCTTCTCTCGCATTCCTCAAATAGTTCGTCTTGGTGAATAAAGGATGGTGTCTGACCCCGAAACTAACAGAGTCAATAAAGAAAAAAAAATCGATGAGGAACATTGGGGAGACTTCAGTGATTCAACATATGTCAGAAAGCGTTAAGTTTGTGATGACGGTTCGCTACTTTCCACATATTACCTGCTATGACTCTGAAAGGAATCTTTCTTTCTCTGTATTTTGGCATACAAATAATTATGTATGCGCGACAAGCGGCACGATTTTGGTGTACTTCATTTCAAGTATAGATACGATTTGTTTCCGAATATAGTTTCATTAAAAACGGTCGGAGTTTTATATGTAGATTCACCAGTGTGATAATACCAATTATGGATGGTGAAATAACCTCATGTGTTTTTTTCATATGTTCCGGTAAACACATAAAGTAAGTCGTTACTTATTAACTAAAAGCCACGACTGACTACTTGTGCAACAACGAAACAAAAAGTGTTTAATAATTTTATGCACAATTATAATGATTAGCGAGAGAGCAATTACTTGTCGCCACATTGCACCAATCACGAGCAAAATATAGACAAACAGCAACAATAACAAAAACAGGATTTAATAATTACCCTGAGATAGGAAACAGCGCCAGTGTCAGTGACAACGGCAATATGCTATAACAAGTATAAAAGCAACACAAAATGTTGGACGATCCCAACAATAGCCGGTACATTGATTAACATAATATGTGTAACGCATACTCCCTAACACTCGAAAACTAAATGACGACTTAAAGACGTCGATAACAGTTCGATACACTCAGTCATCGACAAGCACTTACGTAGCTTATTAAATGAACAAGGCATACGAAAACAATCAAACAGCCACGGCGATGTTCACAGTGACGCGCCGGTTTGCTTCGGTTTTGCGTTGATGTCGTACGTACCCGAATTGAGGATTGTTGCCATTTTTGCGCAAAATGGCGCAAAAATGTCAGTTTATTGATCTACTTCTCGTACGGAGGCGATTAGGTCCGTTGAGCGACATGATTCGGAGCTGTCAGGTTACGTCAAAGGAACGCCAGGAATGCACGACAGACAGGCATCGCCGTACAACCATGGCTACGGCTATTACACCTACAGCTACAATTACGGACAATCGCTAGCAAACAACAAAGCCGCTCTACCATACGATCTGCTTCTGCGGCTGCTTCTGCTCCTCTTTCTTTTCTTCTTATTTCTTCTTTCTCTCATACTTGCTAGTGCCGTTGGCGACGGTGGTCGAACCGCTCATTCTAATATTGTCCCTGTTGCTGCCGTCGAAACGCCCCTACCAAAAAGCCAGTTTATTCTTGTTCATTTTGATCAGGAAGTCACAACAATCGTAAGGCCTACGACGTGATTCAAAACCGACCGCTTTGAAACGTGATGGCCCTGCAGAGCTGGTATAGCTCGGGGTCTATTAAAAAGAGCTAATGCTCTGTACCTCGTTCTATGCAAGTAAGACTAGCTGCTAGGAGCGAACTGAAAGGAAACATCAGAGGTCGCATCCCTTGTGATACGGATAGAGCTGCATACATGGTAACATGTCCGACGTTATCTTACGTATACTAAGTTCACGTCGGCCAGGTATATCCCCTATACTAACTTGGATACATCCGCTGTCTTTTTTTTGCAGGTGGCTGATGGGCGTGGTTGTCAGGAGCCACAACCGATCTGTCAGATCTATCTTAGTTCCCATTCGCTTATCACCGTTGATGTGTATCATTATGCCGCTGCTGAATACGCGCCACCTTGGTAAAGTGCCGGAACTCTTCCACTGGATTTGTAATAAACACCTAGATAGTTGCCTATATATATATATATATATATATATATATATATATATATATATATATATATATATATATATATATATATATATATATATATATATGTACATATAAGCACACACATGATATTAACAGTAAGAAAGAATAAAGCGGAATACAAATACGTTCTGACTACAGCCATAGCTAAAAGGTATTATAACAGCGGCCCCATTTATGAAAATCAATACTACCTCTTTATAAAGAGCCTAAACTATAGTCAGTTCGTCCCTCAAGACTTTCTAAGACCTCAACATAACATACCTGTCAAGCTAATCACGTTTTTGCAGAAAGCCTGATTACTGCTGCGGCTCCATTTTACGTATAGCTAGAAACACGAAAATAAAAACATCCGCTCAAATAAATGTCTGTATATAAGCTATTAAATAATACAAATTGTAGATCTAGAACGCGAGATTATTACTGCATTTCTGTGAATATATAGTATTTAATAATATTTATTGTGGTAAAAATCTGTCTAATTTATAAAGTAAGAATCTGCTTACGCAACGTGACGAAATTTATAAGCATGCCTAATTTCTAGTGCACACATTTTTTTAAACTGTGATTATTTTTAGAAGCAGAAATGGTTGACTGTTTAGCCACGCGAAACGATGCGAATTACTCTCGAAAAATAACACTGACTCTAACAAAATCTTAAATAAACGTGTAAAAGACCACAAGTGTTTAACTTTTAGATGATGTTGCAAGATGAGCTCATATGTCAAAGTTAGTATGGCCCATTTATGTTTACAAGGGTACTAATACTCCTTGCCATTTTTTGTCACAACGGAACGAATGTGCATTAACCTAGTGATGTTGATCGTCGATACGTGCATAGATAGATGCGGATCGTTTAACTGCACTGCTGTCTGCAACCGAATGAAATAAATGTGTGATGTCCTACGAATGCTCGCTAAGAAGTCGCCTGTTTTTCTTTCATCGTGGCGTGCTAGTTAGTCCTCGTAGGTTTCTTACCGCACCGTATGCGCACGCGGTTTCTACTCTTGGCTTATTTTTCCTGCCTTCGATTATTCGACTTAATCTTTGTATGGTGTGATGGTCGTGGCGGTGGTGGTGGTAGTGGAAGATCTGTTGAGTGAAGAGCGTTAAGCATTAAACGCACGATCGAGCGAAATGAACGGTGATACGACCCAACACTGAGGCTTGACTCAGCCTGAAAGCCTGATGACCTGCCTGCCTGACTGACTGACTGTCTGTGTTCGTGTTCGAATGACGCGACTCCTCCATTGGCTGGCGGCTGGTGTCATTGTGGTCTGTGGTTGGAGCGTCCAGCTTGTGGTTGGATTTGCTGATGACTGCTAACAAAGCTCCCTTCGACATCTCTCGATAAATCAACGAATGGTAATCTTATGACACGCATCTCGTTCTGGGGCCATTCTGTTGAGCCAAATAAAAATCCCAGTGATAGCGGCTCCGGCGCGCCTCTGCACGCCGCTGCGGGTTGCCACCTGTTAGCGAGCGCAGGCATTCCCTCTTTTCCTTTAAATGAGCTTAATTTAATAAATGTTTCAAGTGTTTCGTCTTTTCATACGTTTTCTCATCCTTATCATCTCATTCTTTAAGAAAGGCGCGCTGCGCTATCATCTTCAGCCAGCGAAGGAAGCGCGTTTACCGTTTAATATAGATCGATATGATACGAACCCGGAACGGACGGAACACCGCGACGGACAGTCACTAAGATACCACACTAAAGACCTCTGGCAAAAAAGCAACAACGATGCTGACACCAAGAGCAACAACAGATGATTCAGATGTCGCTCAGTAGGAGGTAGGGTGTATTAGTGCAAGCACAGAGGTTGCCATGAAGAATGAAATTTAAAATGCTCGAACGAAAAAAGCTATCCGATCTGGAAAAAATGGCGGATAGCTTTGGGAACATGTATTAGAAATTTACCATAGATATTTTGAGTCGTTTAGATACCCTAAGAGTGCAAGTGTTTTAAAGCTGTTCTTCTAGTATTGAAGGCTCAACCAGGGGAGCAGACATCCAAAAATTACTTTTGCGGGAAGGTTAAAGTATTTAATATTTAAAGTGTTATAATTCTAAAGTACTACTACAATATAACTGTAAGGGCACCCTTATTAAATAAAGAGGTGTGTGGTTCAATAATTAAATCATTCAGCGTTGTGAAAGTCGTTTGGGGACAATAGTTTATATCAAATAAATAAATGCGATCAGGCTATGCGTGCGCCCGTTTAGCCATGAGATAAGCGAACTGTCCGTTTAAGTTACCAGACTTGATAACCGTATTCGGCGTACCGATGACTCCGTAGATCTTTGGATCGTGTTTTGCACCCTGGAAGACTTCGAGAAAAAGATAATAATTTTTGTTTCTTAAGCGTTAAGATATGAACTCAGGTAAAATTACTGAGTTATTGCTAAAGTATGCAAGTGTCTCACATTAGCCAAGGGGGACCCACGTGCTGGTGATTTGTTCCGGCAAGAGCTGTCATTGGATATACAACGAGATAGCTCCACGGCGGTGCTTGGCACCGTGTCTAGGTGATCGACACCAGGTCTGGACGTAGGGATTATGTAACTAGACATCACGTTTACTGGAAACAATTGTTTGCACCCCAATATGAGTTAAATAAAAAGATAGCTAGTTGAGTCCGTCAAACCAAAGAGTAGTACGTGAGTTTGGGAAGGACAAGTGTCTTATACAGGCGAATATAGAACCCAAAGGATATTAAGATGAAACAACTGAAAATAGTAAGGCCAATTTTTAATGAAGCGTGAACAAAACTGATGATAAGATAATTAGAATCAAGGTCAGGCGACAAATATAGTTCTAGACCGCGGGTGTGAGTCGCACGGTGTCATGCATTTTGTAGTTAAAGTTACGCCGTGTTTTAGCACAACGCATTTGCTCGATGCGAAATGCACGTTCTTTTCCGAAAATCAGCCAAACGACGCCGTCTACTGCTGAGTAGGAACCTTTCGATAATACAAGCAGAAAGTTTTAGATTATCTGCTTATTTAAGGCATTGTGAGGCTAAGATTTGTTTATGTCTAAAATTAACTTGTGTTAGTCATAGTGGTTGTATAGTTATGTGTTGCATACATTACAGCTTCTGCATCTACAAACACACACACATATATATATATACAGGTAGTTCAACAAGTTCTTAGAATGAAAACCAAGAATTTTCCAAATCTTGTTTTTAATTTTTTCTTATTCGATATACTCCCCGAGAAGCTCAATACAATTTCCCACCGAGATTTCAGAGCATTTATACTTCTTGAGTAGAATTCCGCGTCTTTAGACTGAAAATAGGCATTGACAGCAGCCTTAACCTCTTCATTGCTGGAAAAACGCTTTCCACCGAGACTATTCTTCAAATGTCCGAAGAGGAAATAATCAGAGGGGGCCAGGTCTGGAGAATAGGAAGGTTGTTCAATAAGTTCGAACCTCAGTTGGGCCAGTTTTGCCGTTGCTTGCCGCGACTTGTATGCGGAAGCATTGTCCTGGTGAAACAGGACAACCTTCTTCTGCAAAGCGGGCCGTTTCACGATGAGCTCTTGCTTCAGGCAGTCCAACAGTCTTGCATAATATTCTCCCGTGATCGTTTTACCGCTCTCAAGGTAGTCGACCAGAATTATTCCACGTTGGTCCCAAAAAACCGTAGCCATCATCTTTCCGGCCGATGCCGTTGTCCGCACCCTCTTCGGAGGTCCTTCACCAGGTGCACACCATTGACGAGATGCTTCTTGGGTCTCGGGAGTGTAGTTATGGACCCAGCTTTCATCGACGGTCACGAATCTGCGCCAAAAATCCGACGGATTTTTCGACATCTTGGCCAAATTTCGCTGTGAAGCGGAAACACCCGCGTCTTTTTGGCCTTGGTTGAGCAAATGCGGCACCCATTTTGCTCTGAGCTTTTTCATCTTCAAGTTTTCGTGCAGGATGAAATGCACTCTACCCAAACTGATCCATCCCCAATGCCTCCGCTATCTCCCTAATGTTCACTCGCTTATCTGCGGCAACGATTTTCCGCACTTTTTCCACGTTTTCCTCATCAGTTGCCGTTTTTGGGCGTCCTGAACGTAGTTCATCCTCGGTGCTCCTGCGACCTCTTTTTAACTCATTAATCCAGTTGGAACAGTGGCAAAACATGGCGCAGAGTCACCGTACACCTCGTCTAACTCAGTTTTCACTTGGGTCGCATTCCAACCTTTGAAATAAAAATGCTTGATAACCACTCGAAACTCTTTTTTCTCCATTTTTCAAAATCACGCCGATACGTTGCACGGGAAAAGCGATCAAACGAAATCGCAACGGCCAATCACCATAATATTTTGACTGCTAGCATTCGAAAAGTTGCCGTTTCCTATAGCGGCGAAAGCGCGCCAAAATTCGAATTCTAAAAGGCTCATTTTAAGAACTTGTTGAACTACCTGTATATATATATACTTGGAGTCCCTGTCCTCATGCTATTTTAGCAACGCTTATTACAGAGAAGCATGTTCAGCAATATTCAAATATAATGCTACGTTAGAAATAAAAATAGCTTCAGATTGAGTTGAAACTATATACTAATTTTTTTCATTTGGAATCATGGAACAAATTAGAAAGTGAGACACGCATATGAAATAAATAGCCGGGTACGACCGGTAGCTTGGATCACGAAATACTAAGGCATATTTCATATAGCTACTATTTCATATAGGTTTTTCACTCTGAACCTAAACTTCGTATGCTTAGCTTACAATAATTCGAGCTCTCTCTCTCTCTCTCTCTCTCTCTATATATATATATATATATAAGCATGTATTATTTTAAAATTAATAAGTAATATTAGTAGATAATACTACATATTTTGGTACACCTATTGTAAGCGTGTTATGATTCTCATAGCATGACATAGGTATTATGTGAATGACGACAATGTTTGGGTTAACGCTTTGCTCCACCCTTCTACTGCCGTTGCTCCTGCTTCGCATATATATGGCCCCGATGGTATAGTATACACAATCGTTTATTTATGTTGTATAGCTATCCGGTTAATCTAAGCTGTACTGTAAACCGTAGACCTTTTAAGGCTTTCCACATGTCGGCCTACGACAGAACTAGACATAATTATTACCATAAACAGCTGCCCAACTACATTCGATAGTTAATGACTAATTAGCGCTTCAATAGTCTACTCTAGTAAATTTGCCAGGCTTCCGAGGATATAATGAAATCCATGTATACCAAGAAGTGGGCCATAATAGTACGATTTCGACAGTTCGTTTATTTCAATGCATTATTCGTTATAATGCCCGCATTAAAGAAACTCACGTCGATCGCAACTTAACTTGCCATCCCAGTGCTTGATCTTAATGCTTTAGGCGTTGCTTGCGGGTAACTGCAGGCGGCAGCGCAGGTCCTCGGTAAGAAGGAGAGGGTAGCAGTGACTAGTGTGGTACCCACACAGTCACTAAACCCCGGGTTCCTTTCCGCCCCCTCAGGCTCGGAATTGTATTACTTCGATAGGCCTAGAACCGAGCGCACTTGGAACCTGCTGGACCCATATATTACCAGGTCACACGCATATAGGATCTGCAAGCTTCCTGAGCTTTCTTATTTTGTTGGGGAGACGGTTCAGCAAGACAGAGAATAGCAGTGGGCTCAGATATTTTTTTCCAGAGAGACCTGCGATCTGCGAGAAGGCGGGTGATACCGATATCTGTTCACCTGAAAGATTGCCTCGCGGGGATTGAAAAAGTTTGAGGGAACCCCCACCTTCATAAATGTGCACAACACCCGGTCCTTAGGCGCCGAATCGGAAGCTGCCTTAAAGTCAGGAAATGAGGAAAGTCAACTAACGCTAATAGAGTAGCATCTCTTCACCGACAGGGGATAGTGCCCGTCCTCAAGCATTTGTTCCAGCACGGAGCCAAAACAAGAGCGCTATTCCGATGCTCGTTCCATACCATATTTAGGCCGGCCGCTTTATTTTTAAGCTAGATGGTGTGCATAGTTCCCGTATTAATCACGTCAGGGACAGGCAGACGCCGTGAAAGGCCAGACGCTTGACAGGCCGCCGGTTGAAAGTCCGTTTAAAAGATGTGTATAAACACCAGAACATGTAAGCTTATTAAGTCCAAACATGGAGCATATGTCTTTCTCGATTGAACGTTTTGTATTGTGAAATTTAAAGACCCCTAACTAGTCTATGCTATTTAGGCCTTTAAAACCACTTAACATTAAAAGTGTTTCACGCCCATGCTGAAGAAAGCTGTGTTAGTCACTAACCGGCAATCTTGAACCCACGTAGAGGAAAGCTCATATTGAGAACCACAATGTTCAGGCCCTGGACTTCAATTTTAGACCTGACAACTTCGGCATAAGAAGTATGCGTATGCGGGCGAGACCTCCCTGCCGTCTTTATATCGTCGCGTTCTACACGGACAGACGGTTTTATTTATTAAAAACCTTGCTTAGCTAGAAATGCTACAAAGCCTAGTCTTGTAGAGCTGTTTGACCCTTTTTAACAACAGGATGTGCCCCTATCTGCCCTACTCACACGGTGCCCAATAACACATGTCTAAGTTTAACTCTCTTCGATTATAGTTTAAATATGACTCCGGGGAAGTGTGATATAAGAATTTTTAGCAATTAGATCTTACAATATTAAGTCTACTACGTAAGTACCCACCGAGGCAACCTTAATATTGATTAGATGAAGCCCAATTGCTATCGACAGTCATATAAACAGTTGTCGATCTTAATGAGTACTCGTCTCGTATTATCCATCAGGGTGTGAAGAATGACCCATTTTAAGTGTTCGTTTTACTCCTGCCGACTCGGGCGCCCGTGCACGGTATCGTTCAGTCCTCCGTCACCATTCTCGCAAAGTAATCGGTGAGGGTTGTAGAGCTCCATTTTGCGGTACAGGCGCTTCAACACATCACCGGGTATGTATTCACAAGCGGCTTCGCCAACGGTTCACTTCGGCTTCAGCAGGGAAAAACAGCCTTGGATCCTTCTTGCAAAGTAGCATTCGTAGTCAAATAAAGGTCTGTGCTTCTTTAGATGCGCCGGCGTTACTAAATCCCTCACCTCAGATGGCAACTATCGTTGGAACAACAACGGTTTCATCTTATCTACGAGGTTTAAATGTTTGGTCTGCCCAATTTATTTATATATATATATATATATATATATATATATAAAGACTTAGTTAGTACTAGTACCGCAGGTGTTTATACTTATTTCATGACCTATTAATTTTTATATCATGTCTGCTGAGCAAACTAGAGAAGAAAGGCCTTATTTGACTTGCACGTTGAGGATAATGGGGACCTAGCTTCTTGCATTTTTTGCAGTACTATCAAAATGATTAGTTTTTCAAGTAAAATTCGATTCTGAAAAGTCAAGGGTTTAGCAGCTAATATAATACGAATGACTTGTACAAGGTCATGTGAACTGCGCAGCGCAGTCGTCTAAGAAACGACGACAATGGTCCAAAAAGACCGATGGTGCTTTTCATGTCACAAAAGCGTAAATATTGCGTGTTCAGCTATTCGTAAGTATTAACGAAAACAAACATCAATTGCGTTGTGATATCAAGTTTTCTTTATTTAATTTCTAAGTGCCTGACATGTATAACTTTCATTATGTTGCTGTGTGAATTTCGATCTTAATCGAAATGTGTCCATTGGTTGTGCTCATCTACATGTCTTTTCATTCTTTCTCTATTTGTAATCTTATTGTAACTACAGCCTTGTTACTATTCATTTTATATTAATAAATAATATTAATCGTATATCTCGGAATGTACATTGAATAAATATGAAGATCACGCTTGAGTAAAGTAGGCCAAACCGCCCAAGATGTCAGAGCGTCAATAACACGGCGCCTTAACGCAAACTCAGTTTGCACACAGCAGTTAAACATCACTGATCCATGAATCTATCCATGTCGACACTTAAACTACATTTCTAAACAGCTTGCGCAACAACATCTTATGGTGGCGTTGTTCCGTAAACAAGCCAAATTTAGGGAACATAATCGAGTCAGACGATTTTACTGGCTTTAAGGTAGACTGTCCCTTTCATATTTTCTTTAACTAAATAATTTTACAGAAAAATGGTTTGCAGCGAGCCTAATTTGCGGGAACCACAAACAACGCATATGTTTCATAGCTGGTCACGAACAATGTACAGTCAATATGCTCAAATGCCATAATATAGGTTGATCCCATCTGATTGAGTCTATTTCAGTCATTTAAATATTGCTAGCATTGTTGTTTACTGTTGCTGTTATGACTTGTGGTGATGTTGTTGTTGTTTTTATATTGTGACCAACGACAAACAAGAATGCATCGTTCTGAGAAGCAGGTGACTGTGAGTTGAGGGAATCGATGACGTTCAGTGTCATTCACTTAAAATGTAATAAGACAACGCCCTGGTTGGCGACCAAACGGGCCGCAGCTATTGTCGACATGTGAATGTGAATCCTGACGATTATGTAAATAGTGTTGCTGTGGTTAGATCATGTAAACGACAGGATATATTTCCGTTTGACTGGAGGCTAGAGTTAATCGTTACATAGATTCCGCTGCAAATTCGCTATGGAGTTGGCTTTTTGCTAAGACGGTGATGCCAACGATGAAGACATCTGCAGGAGTGATGAAGGTTTCTGTTCTTGTTGCGACCGATTGCGTGCTATATATTCGTATATCAACGTTTCTGTGATTACGGTCATTAAATGAGTGGCACACTTGTCCTAGCTAAGCATGCGTTCAGTCATTTACGTGTCACTCTAAAGGCTGGCCCCTCGAAGCGTCCCGTAGAGAGCATTCGCATTTCCTATTCTCTTGGATGTGAGATTACTTGCGAATACAACATTCTTTGTATGCTCGGGGTACATTTATGAATACGCTCAAGTATATTTGACAATACAACTTAGGTTGGCTCGTTCCTCCGAACACCAAGGAACGTCTTTCATATGGCAAGCTTGCTTACTATATACACACACACATACCCACACATACATGCGTACACACATATGCACAGCACGGGTTTAGAGAACCGATAAACCTCTTCCATTCTTAAGCGTGCCTTCATCACTAACCTCACTCTAGCAAGTCAGCAGGCAGCTTTCATGAGACGTACAATCCTACTCGAAGACGCGCAACATTCTGTTTCTCGGATTCACGTGATTCACCTCGTATGGTTCGTGTATCCAAATATAGGAACTTCAAATTATAGATTTGTATTATACAGTCTTCGATTTCATTCAGCATTCAGACGACCTGGGAGGTTGGCGTACTCTAGCAAACCCCCATTCCTATCATCGCTATCGTAATCATGATTCGTCCGCTGGCCTGTCGAATGTGACTAACCTCTCTCCCCGTTCCTTGAGTCACACCTGGCTCTGTCTATGGCAACACCACACACGTCGTATTCGTGCGAGTCGGGTCGTCTTTCGTTCGTTCTTCCGCGTACGATTTGCGTCGATGCCTCGATGCTTAAAGCAACTGAAAAGCTTTCCAGTCTGACCAGAAGTTAACAGGAGGGAGACAGAGAGGGGGGGGGGAGAAGTGGAAAGAAGAGCGAGCCAACATCGGAGGTGTTCTCGAAGACAAAACAGAGACCCCCAACCAGTTCAGCATTATCATAGTAGACAGTTAAGCAGTCACATCACCGTCAATAGGAGCCATGCGGACAGGCCGCATATTTATTCCGTCTTATCTATAATGCTTATAAACAGCTTAGTACTATGTTTGATTTTCAACACAATCATATTGCTGGTAGCCAGGGAAAGTCAGGGAACACGGCGAAAAACTTCACAGCCGCCAACTCAATGCAATTAGAACGATCTACAAACTACATGACCCCTATGTAGCTCTCGCTGTTTGTTTATACTATACATATGTGAACTGGCAGCGACAAACACAAACTGGGATAGTTGCAAAGAACCAGTGAAGTCTAAGACAAATCTTTCCGGCAGTTATTCTGCCACTACGTTCTATCTCAGTTCAATCACGCTGTTTTTGGCAAGACGTCTCAGGTGTGCTGACAGACAATAATTGCGTTTACAAATAAACTATGAAAAACACTCTGGGCACAGTGGCTTGTTTATATCTTTTTACAAGTTATGACTATTCTCGCGTGTTTTACAATTCAGTATATATATATAGAGGCAGGCAAAAACAGAGTCCACGTTGAAATAAATAGACAAAATAAATTAATTGCACAAGTATTGCACTATTTCGACAATGTCTTTTGCCTCACCTACTCTGACTACTTGATGGAAATTGCATCACGTCACGTACGATGACACTGTAACATACTTCACAGCCATGCCATGCTCGGTTAAACTCGACCGTTTTGCGATACTAGAGCGTGACACTTAGTCACTCTTTGTACAGCAGGTTACCGACGAAGAGTTGCTGACAGGTTAAGCTAGTTACAACCTCACCATCGCCGTCATCATAACCTGTGTCATCATAAATCAATCACGTGTGTTAGAATTGCACTGCGTCTGGCACAATTCGACATCGTCGACTCTACTACTGCGCGTTTGCACTGTTACTAAGTTCTAGGCTGGCCAATGCCCAATACTGATTACGCCTCCAACGGGTCGTTATTTATTATTTGAACACCTTTTGCTGACCCGTGCGCGTCTGAAACGCTAGCAGTGTGATTCTCAATGTCCAATACATGCGTTAGGCAATGGGGTCCACAGTATACATATGATGTTAATCAATAATTAGCATGCTCCCAAGGTCGGCGGATAAGATTGCCTTGTCCTTCTAGTTGACTGAGCTCAGTTTCCTGAACCCTGCCGGCCTCTTGCTATGCTTGACGTGCCGCCTCCAGGGCCGCTTGAAGATCGCCCGTGGTCAATGCCAGTTGCGCATCTTTTGGACTGGCGCCGCTCTCTCCACTGCAACCAAAAAGTACATTGAAATTGCAATCTAGAGGACAATCGAATTTCTTCACAGTAAACCAGTGATCGATCACGCATCTAAGTTGAACTGACAACGGACAAATGTGAGAGATGCTCACCACAAGGATCTCATCTCTTCGCGTCGTTGCTTCATGAGCGTCTTGTACTCGGATATTCGCAGCTTCTTTCCGTCGACGATGCAAGTTCGTTTGGGACGCGGTCGATACCTGTAGTCAGGATGCTTCTCCATATGTAACTTTGATAGTCGTGACTGCTCTTCATAATAGGGTTGCTTTTCAGCATTGCTCATCGCTTTCCAGCGAGCACCGAGTATCTTCGAGATATTTGAGTTGTGCATATCGGGACATGCCTTGAGTATTTTGCGTCGCTCATCCTTAGCCCACACCATAAATGCGTTCATCGGTCTCTTTATGTGCTGCTTTCGATCGACCGGGTCGCGGCTTGCGCGTATCACTTTGGCACCAAGCAGTGGATCAGAGCCCACCTTCTCTCCACACTCAGATGATGAGCTTTCATAGTTCATTTCCTTAAGCCCATCTTTTAGGTCAGTCAAACTGGCTGTCAGCGTGGAAGGGAACATAGCCGCTTCATTGCTCATAGCAGCTCCATTGGTGAGTGGACCAGGGAGAACGCCGCCTCCTCCAAACATCGACAGGAGGCCATCTGAAACAGAAGTGCGTCCATTTAGCCCACCGACCACAGAGTAATCATAGTTTTCCAATGAGCCCTTGTATTAGTGCTCATTACATCTCCAGTAGACGTTCAGGTACTTACTTGTGGTAAATGAAGACGGCAATTGGGACAGGCTGACGGCAGGGCTGAATGTTGGTGATGTTGGAAAGCTTAACGTTGATGGACATGACGTATTCACATATGGGAGAAAATTCTGAAACGAAATACATTAAGGCTTGAGTGCATTCATGTCAGCAAATCGACACATTGCTTGTATAACATTGCCTACTTAGTAAACTAGATAATCAAGACGAGACTTACAGAAAGGTGATGCAGCTGACTGAGATGAATATCCCCTCCATAGGAATCTAAGCTTGCCGAAGCGATGTTCATCTTGGTAGGAGATGAAGACACTCGATGCCCAACCGGGGACACGCTGCGACATGAGGGAAAGCATCCAAGCGCAACGAAACGATTAGTACACGACCGAAATGATGCTATCTATGCAAGGTGGCATGTATAGCATGAAAAGGTGTCGTATTGGACTTGTCGGTGAACCTAATTACAATCTAACACGACGACTCTACCGCTGTTATCAAGGCACGACAAAGATGCCTCGCAACTCTGCTCCTTCTCCTTTTCCTTGCTTGCCCTTTGCGGACTCGCCCCAAATATCACCGGCTATAGCTTATGCCTACGTAGCTTGTTGCTTCAGCTAAATCTTGCTATTCCTGAGATAAGCCGATGTACCTCATTAGTCTCGTTGCCGATGCCATGGCTTCGAACGAGAGTATCCACTAATTGCACAGTACTGCAAGGGGAACTAGTTTAAATGACTGGCCATGTTATAGCTAGCTGGAATTTCGATACAAATATCTCCAATCATAGTCACGCACTAAACTCTGGCTCAATTAGACAGCTTTCAAATTGATTCCCTGACAACAACAACAAGTCTATATGCTAAAGCGTCACGCGAAACATGTTCTTTTCTTGTACATGTAGTGCCGGCCAAGCGGCGCAGATGAAGCTGCTGGCTCTTCCAATATATTTAACGCAAACACGACATTTTGCTCAATGTTGGCTCGACTGCATTTGATCATCATCACTAGCACAACTAGTGCCGTGCGTTTACTACAGCTGCTATTATACGACAAGCCACGATCTGCATGACTATGATCGTCAGATAGACAGACAGTCTGACTACAGAACTATGATGGGGAACGATTGGTGTCTGCGTTCCTGTGGGAACCTTGACAGATCTCAAGCGCCCATGGCTGGAGGAAACAATGACGACTTAGGCGAGTTCACACATTCGAGAAAAGAATCTCGAGTGAGAAAGGGTGCAAAACACTGCCATCGAGAGCTTAAGAGAGCTAGACCGTCTTCACGCAGGTTCTATGATCATTCAGTGGCGATCATTCAGTGATGCTGTATCATGCCCTGGGTTGTTTCTGTCACAAGTCACAAACAACAGGGAGCCGTAGATGCTCGTCAACCCGCCGAGTTCGCATCCGCTGAAGATTCGTCGCTCCTAGCTCTGCCACGAAGGAGGAAAACGACGACGACGACGATAACAACAATTTCAAAAACAACAAGTAGTCCTACTATTGTTGCTGTGTAAAGAAAGAGAAATAGCGGAGTACTGAGCAGGGCTGTGTAAAACCGCGGGAATGGACGATTGGTTGGTAGCACGACAACAACGAATGATGTTAGAAGGAAGCACCAGAGTGGGCTCTCACGCCAAAGGTGGTAGCAGTCCCCAAGTTTTTTTTTACTAGAGTTGGCTTGTTCTTGAGTACCACTTAACGAACAAACAGTCAGCCAGGCAGGTAGGGATCGGTTGGCCAGTGCGTAGAAGCAGTCGCACCGGTAAGCGGCCAACGCCATACTCGCTGTGGATAGAATACGTAGCATTATTTTGACCGGGCTGGGCTTGTACTGGGACACGAGATCAGGTGTCGCCAGAGTGCGTCGGCTCTTTTCTCATGCCTTTCTATTCTGGCTTGAACCAAACTGATGTAAGCGTGCTGATTAGTATACCTACATCTTTGGTTCGCTCTCTTATTTCTCTCGTTCCGCTTGTGATACTTTTCACTTTTCGTCGGACAGTCTTCTACACATTTGTTGACATACCTCTGGGTGTGCAAAGCCCTGAGTTGTTAAAGGAGTAAGCATGGTCTCTCCCTCAAGTTATAATGCGACAGACCCAAAAATCGGCCTACACACACACATATATATATCTATCTATATATATATATATATGTATATACACGACTGGTGTAAATGCTGACTACATAGTCTGAACTTATACTATACTACCTGTAGAACCGTAGTTTCGTGCGGCCACACAGTCATTCGGACCAAATCAGTGGCAGAGCATTGCTTCCCGTTCTGAGCGAAAAGTTCCAGGTCATAAAAGCAGCCGAAATGAACAACCACAACGGCACTCACTACTCAGACCGCCGCCGCCTCCTACCGCCGCTACTACCACTACAGCCCACTCGGATCGCTCGTCATTCGTTCGTTTATCTGGCACAGAAGTAGCAGCAGCAATGGAAACTCCCAGGGCAACCAAGTACATCTCTCCGCGCTCAGGTGGACTATCAACCATTTCTCTGGCGTTCTTCCTCCTCGTCTCTCCCCCTTCTCTCTCTCGCGCTCTCTCTCACTCTCATTCTTTCTTTTACTCTGTCTATCTCCCTTCCTGACTATTCCGACTGCCATAGATTTGCTCCTATAACTGAGCGGACGACCGATTGCACCCATTCGCTGTGTTTGCCGAAGAGGTTTGTGGACTGCCGTCGGTCGCACTGGGAAACCTTGAGGAAAGGAGCTGAAGCAACCTGCTACCTACCTGCAACGGGGCCCCGGATATAAAACAGCATTAAAACTTATGTCGCGGTTGTAGCTTGGCCGCGCTCTTCTGTCACGTTCAACTATCACCGAGCTCGAGCAGCCAAGTAAGCTGGCGGCGGCGGCGGCGACGGCGGCGACGACGCCCGCGCAGGAAGAGCTGAAACATTGAAAGGCGCACGCGGTTGCCGGCGGCCGCCGCGAGGCTCGCGGCAGTTCTGTTCTGCAGGCTCAGGCCGTTGCTCGTAAACTACATCAAACCAAGGCGGCGCAGGTGGCAGAGATGGCGCAAGCAGCAGCAGCAGCAGAAGCTAACAACTGTTGGAACGAAACTAAATAGTGAAGATACCTTGCACTCGTCTGACGTCCACGCAGTGCCTTTCATATCCACCAACCAACCAACCAACCAACGAACGTAGATCCACCCACACACATATCCAGAGATTGATGATGCGGCCACGTAGAATAAGAGACAGACTATCTCAAGGATGGTCTCCGTTTGCGCGACCGCCTGACCGCTGCCTATACCTGACCGCCGCTGCCGGGATAAGCTCCACCACCAAAGCTCATACGCCGACTCACAGTTATACTTATCCGATTCGCGCTTCCACTCAATCAGAGATCAATTCAGGGAGTTAGTTCCATGTGTAAGCCATGCAATAAGCAGCTTGCTTTATAACCTAGCTATATAGAGGCTTATTCAAACACTTATCATTGCTCCCCCCGACCCCCTTTTAAGCAGCCAGGTTTTTAGACAAACGCGCTACACAGTCATATGAACGGAATGAGCGTATCACGTATAGAAGTAGCTTCTACAAGGCACCTGAGTCAGTTTGATAATGAACTCATGACCAATATTTGCTCAAGCGGTTTGATCCAGCGTCCCGGATGCTGGCGTATGTTTGACCTTGAATTAAAACGTCGCATTGCGCACGCTTTTTTTTCTATTGTCACGTCTTATATATCTCCTACTGCTCCCTAACTGCACAAACGTATCATTATTGCAGGCATTGATTGTGCGTTTAAGTCATCAAGGTTCCCTCATGTATCCTCTACGGTTGCATATTTAGATGCAATATTAGCATTCTACCTAACTGAGATGAATGCTTTCACATATTGAAAGACAGGTTGCAACACAAAAAGATTTGCTGGCGTAAACGGTCACGATGTCCGTGTTAAAAAGTAAGTTTTACACTAGACCCCATTTGTCATCTGGAATTCCTGGTAATCCTGGGTCTCGTCGAATGTCGTTCACATCATGTGAATAGCTCCGCACATTCCTGCATATATATATATATATATATATATATATATATATCTGCTGTAAGCTGATTAAGCAAGACACTCCGGTAAACCATTTCCGCATGTAGTTTAAGTAACAAGCCTTCTTTCCTAGCGGAAAAGACAGCGAGCCGCCGAAGAGGCGACAAGGCTTAAATGGGCTCAACCACGGGCTCATTCATTCGGTTGCGGCGGCGGCAGCGGCGGCTAGGCACGATTAGCAGAGCTCGAAAGGAAGTGACGCCTTGACAAGGGCAGCAGCAGCAGCAATAGCAGCAGTCCGTCCGTTCGTCATTTGTGTCTGCTGTCCCGCTGATTCGGAGATCTAAGCAACGATGACGACGACGACGACGGCAGCGGCGGTCGCGGCATCGCTCGAATCAGCTCACATTCAGCAAAAGCTCAACACGCCAACTAGGACTGACTACCTGACTGTCAGTCGAAAAACGACCGCAAACCAGCGGCGAAGTGCAGTCGCAGCAGCCGCAGCAGCAGCAGCCGTAGGCGTAGTGTCAAGCGAAACAAGAGGAACCATTATTGGGAATAGAAGTCTAAGGACAGATGATCTGAGCTCTTCTAGCTCTTCATATCTATGTCGCGTTTTGTTAGACGCTGCATTGACTAACAACTCAGCCTGTAGTCAGCCTGCAGCGGCAGTAGCAGTAGCAACAGTGAAAGCGCCACCTACCCATCTTATATTCAGCCCTACATTTTGCCTTTGTATGTGTAAATGTGACACGTACTAAACATTTACTGTTTCCTTACCCTTCTCGTTGTCGTATCTAAGGCAAGGAAATTCGTTCGTTCGTGTTTGTTATGTGTCATTTGCGCTTCGTGCATATTGGCGTCTAACCGCAGACATATTTCACTTCTTAGACTGGTATATAGTACATTCACAGAACAAAGGTAGATAGTGTCAGTCAACAAAAATGAACCTTCTTACCTCTTTTGCCGATCCTCTTGAAACAAGCCAGTTGAAACAATGTTGTTGTTGTTGTTGCTGTAGTTCAGGTGGTGCCCACTGCTGCCGCTTTGTGCACTCGTAACTGAGACAGGCTGGGAGCCGTCGGAGTCTCTCTTCGACAAGTTCAGCGGAGCTTCATTGGGAACGGCTGCGCCTGGAACGGTGTTAGGTTCCGCGGTCGAGTATTGCTCGGTGGGCTGACGCCGCAGAGGCGGCGAAGACGATGGAGAGCCAAAGTTTAGGGTTTTTGAAGCGGCGTTTGGCGTCTGCGGTAGCATCCAAGGCAACTGCAACAAACAATGAAATCAGATGCAAATCAGATGGTAACCCTTGCTTACATCATCCCTTACCACGCAGCTTGCAAATCGAACGAACAGCAGTACTCATTTAACAGTGGCCCTATTCGTATCAGAACGAAAGCTAGGGATTGCTAACGCGGCCTTTCTCTAGTCCAGTTGTAGCTAGTATAAGTAATTCAATATGAAGAAACAACCGCAGAAATGCTTCACAAATACTAAGCAAAATGGCTTAGTGGCAACATTATTCCCTCGCCTTCAGTAGGTCGTGGGTCCAAATCCCCCACCGGTGACTGTTTAACTGATTCCTTTTGGTTTGCAACTAAAATCTAACAATGATGCAATGCTAAAATAAATAACAACCGCAATGTAATGGTCTAAATAGTGTACACAGACATTGTACCATTGTACTACTACAGTATAGAGGTCAGTCAGTATTGGAAAATCAGATGCGACCACTGACAAAATTATTAGTATGAAACCTTTTTAAACGATGGGTCTTGTAAAAAAACAAAGTGAGAAAGGTCTCGCTATATATATATATATATATATATATATATATATATAACATGAGATATAACGCCCCTGTAACTTAACAGTAAGGTGGAGCAGCAGCGAAGTCGTTTCTGTTACATGACAGGTACACAAATAGCATTGTCACAATTTAAGCAAACCGCGATAGACTTTGATTCAGAGAATTTTTTCCATAGCTACTGGCAGGCTCCGTTGTAATCTAGTTACGATCTCGAGGTGGGTTTCAAATGAAAGCTAAAATAATGCGCAAGAAGACTTAGTTAAAGCGGACTCGAGTTGAAAAACGAAAGAAACCTAACACTCGACGGCAGCAGCAGAAAGAGAGCCAGAGAAAAACTACTAGGCTGACGACGCCAACTCGAGGCTAAATGTAATTAGGCCACTATTCCGGCGCACAGCGCAGCCCCAGCAGCAGCAGCAGCAGCAACAGCGGCAGTACAAGTCGATGTAGTGCCAGCATCCCGCTCCCCGCACTCTCTGCTCCCAACACTCTGCGAGTATAGATGGACCCAAACGAGGCAAAGTCCGTCAGCGGCTCAAGTCCCTCCTCGTCATGCCAAGGTGCTCCAGGTATCTCGCTCGATCGTCTTTATGTCCGCTCGGACGCGGTTCGGCAAGCGGGCAAAGAAGAATCAGGCCTTAACTTTGCGACAATCCTCCTTCATCTTGTTCTCGGTCAATGATAACTCAATTGTGTACAGACGACGACGACGACGACGAGAAATCGTCCTCTCCTTGTGAGGGTTGTCAATGTCGCCATCGCGGTTGCATCGGCCCTCATTGTCGCCCTACAATATCTACGCTTCCAGCGTTTTCGGCAAAAAAAATATAATTAATACCGAATACTTCTCATCTGATTTTCAGCAAAAGTGCAACCGATAAAAACGATCTCACACCACCTACCATTCAAATAATCTGTACAAAGCACCAAATTATTTAACCATATAGAGAAGGACACATACAGCGTATTTGTAAGTAGCAGGGCAGAATCCGTCTCACAATGAACACGATAAAACAAAATGTTGTAAGCCCCCATGTTTAAACGTGAAATCGCCTTCCCCCCCCCCCCCCGGACGACTCCAAATGACGCTGAAACTTGTAAGGGAAAAGCCAACTCCTCTAAAATAAATCTATTGTACGGTTTTGTATATGCGTATATACTGCTTAAATGCGTTATTTTATTGGTCGGTTAACAACTTCCGAAAATGGCCGTATCCATGCTTGGACTACCGCCGGCCGCAGTCGCTACACATACCACAATAACAACAACTTCAGCAGCAGCACTAATAGCGGCGCCACCATTAACGACAAACAACAACAACAGCAAGGATAACAGCACCGACAAAAGTAGCTGTACCGCATCAACCGTACAGCAACTTCAGAGCGACTTCAGCAATGGAAATTTGCTCGCCTATCGACCCGCTGCCGGTATTTACCGCAATTCGTGTTGTTATTCATATTTCCATATTATCATCGAGAATTTATCATGTTCCTTGCTAATATAGCGGCCCCCGTGCAGTGCTGCCTTAGATGATTATTTAGAATTGCAAAACGCACCGCGTTTGTGGTAAAATGCATGATAGGTCTAAGACAAATTCGAGAACAGCAATAATGAAAGCTACAATCATTGCTACTAATACGACTACTATCACCTGATAGCAGCAGAAAACAAGCGCTCGTTGTTAACCCTTGACTTCTTTTGCCAACTAAACGTCTTAATTCATGACACCCACTTGAACTTCAAATCGATCATGTTTTTCTTCTTCTTCTTCGCCATTATACTCCTGCATAAATGTCTACAAAGCATTTATAATGGACACCTGCACATGGCATGCTTCATATATTTTTTATTGCTACGATTATCTCGACTGGAATCGTCTAGACCAACATACTATATATATATGTATATATCTGTAGGGATACATATACCTTCATTATGGATATCAAATATTGCACACAAAATGCCTGCTGATGTCGAGGTGTTTAGCCACTCTGCCTTACAGAAACACATCAATGCCTATAAGTAAAACCACATAAGCGTGATCAGCCCTATATGAAGGACATGCGAAAGAATAGCAGCCCAGAATGCCACTCCGACAGACTGCAAGAGCGTTTGAGGCCCAAAGCGTGCACATGTATGTATGTATAGCAGCGCAGAAGTACACTTAGCCACGCCGATACATTAAACATTTCGACCTAATACAGACGGGCGGCCACGTGCAAGCAGTACTGATCAAAGGTTACACGTACGATCTCATTCATGCTCGTCGGTCTTGCTTTTTGGTTGCGGCCCATCGCCACTATTAACAAGCAGCACACAAACCATAATGAAGTTAGAATAAATAACGCGGTTGGTTCCACTTCATCACAAGTGAACAATATGAAAACAGCGTTTATTTTAGTACTACAACTACTAGTTGTATAATTATTCTTTCGGTAAATGCGACCCATTGAAAAGGATGATCATGATCAGGGCCATAGTCGGAGTCGTGACTTTGTCCACCCCATATACTTCGGCGAACCGTGTCCGCTTATTACAACATTATCAAGCCATTATGATTATCCGATTTCAACCGACGACTCTTCTCTACTCTCAAACGACTATCGAATAATTATTAATTGTCGTCGTAGGTCCGCGCTCAGTTTTCGTGTGTTTTGTCTATTTGCCGCCGCCTACTGCTGTTAAGACTGTGTTCTGGCCAGCAATGAACACACAGACAGGTTTTTCTCCCTCTCTTCCGCCCTGCTGCTCCACAGAACAACACTACTATCTCTCTATCTCTCCCTCTCGCTGACTAATTGACTCAGTCTACCTGCTGATTCTGCCCGACGCCTGGCCATTAACAACTACCTGGTAACTCCGACCGGTCCGTCCAGATTCCCCCAACCCGCTCTCTCCGCCTTCAATTTCTTCCTCCCAAGACTCGAAAAGAGCCGCCGAAGAGAGAAACCGACTGACTGACTGACAAACCAATGTGGTCGTTGTCGGGCCGCTTCGATGTATCGTCCATCTAGCATGACCAACCGTTTGCCTTTCGCTCCGAGACATGGATGATTCTCCTCTCTATGTGCTATACGTCACTGTAACTCTCGCTATGACGATGACGACGACGACGACGACCACAACAACATCAGCAGCAGCGGCGAAAAATTCAAGAACCGGCGTTGAACTTTAACAGAGACTCGACTGACAGAACAAGCCTTAACGAGGGAACGTGGGGCAGCGCAACGTGATCACCGCTAGCCGACAACCTTGGTATTTGTCCATACCACCCGCATCGCTGTTGAAACAGCTACCAACCAAAATGTCGAGCGTCTTCATATCGCCAAGCCGCGAGAGACTTCGCTCATTCTACTGTAGTCAACACGTTATTACGCGTCGGCGAAGCTTTCCCGTGAACAAAGCAAATAAGGCAATCACTAATCACAATCTGTCAGATCGAACTGCCGCAACGATATGTTAACATTGCCACACAGAGAGCTAGCTGCAATTAAAAAAAAACAGAAGCTGTACGGTCGGTCGGACAAATATAGTAGGAAGAGCAACATGTGGCGATGTGAGCAATACGTCACTGGCTTCTGGTGTGCTCGATCGCAGGTTTGATCGCGGGCGCTCTTGTGTATTTCTAAGTAACGCATAGAAAAGAATATGACACAATTCGGTAGCATACCTTGGTTCTGTGCTTGGACATCACGCTGTCGCAAGTATTTGTTATTAAAAAGACCGACATGAAAATGCAGCATATTCAAACAAAGTGACCAGAAAAGAGTCATACTCTTAAATGGAATAGCGGAATAGATGGCGAAAGAAATCCTATATGGCAAAGTACAAAAAATATATTTTGTTATGCTTTGACGTAATTTACCTTAAATGAGTTGCCGACGGGCCACATACACGCTGGGATAGTTCGACCCTGGTTGGTCGAAATGGATATACTCTTATATGCAGTACATTAAAAGAAACGTACTGAAACTTATTCAGGAGTTGGCTTAAAATTTGGCTTAGCATAATAAATAACAATGGCAATAGTAATATTATAGAGTTAGCAGCAGCAACAACAACAACAACATCAACAACAACAACGGTACTGGATACGCAACACAAGAGCTTACACTCGGCCCACGTGCTTATTTAAGTGATGTAGACATTAGAAATCAATAAATAACACCTGCATTTCCTAGTACATCTATTGTCCACGCCAAATAATACAAATATAAATTCGATTAGGTTAAAGCCTGAAATATAACAGATGAATAGTGTATTAACATAGAGCCCTTCGGGGAGGTCGATCGACTTGAGAAATAGACATACACTTTTTCTGACATTTTCGTAAGCTCGTCCACCTCAAACGGCCGAGACTTAGCGCTGCTAAAGATTGGGGCTTCAAACGAGCATGACCTATCCACGTCTTTATATATTTAAACCCTGGCCGCTTTTGTATTTATCAGCCGACGTACAGGTGTGAATAGCGTCTTCATTTCTCATACGCTTTTAAGACAGTGATTTTAGACACACCGGGTTGGTACAGAATCTAATGTCTAATCGATTAAGTAGGATATTAAATGAACTTCGATTAAAAAGGCTTCTTACAGAGAAAAAGCTACAAATAAAGAAATAAAGCTTGTTTGTTTTAGAAGCGCAACCAAACCTACCCTGAGAGCGAGCGCCTGTTGCTGCAACAACACTTGTAGCCTGTCGTCTCCAACAGCTCCCACTGAGGCCTGAAAAAAATTCCACACGTACAATAATAAAATTAGGAAGTATCGAGCAAAGCCGCTGGGGCAACCCAAAACATGTCTACTGAGTCCTTCCTTCAGTCGCTGAACTCGTGTCGTTGACTCAAAACAAGAAACAGAAAATATTGTCCCTGAATGCAGCGACGAGATCAAATGAACTCCCTAGAGGTGAGCAGTGTGCATGAAGCGAATGCGAGCGAGGGTCATCCATTGGTCTCAGACCTCGTCAGTCATTCACATCGGGCCGCGGCACTCAAGCAGGCCGGCCGGCCATATACGACAAGTAGTCGTTGTCGTTGTTGTTGACTCCTTGTTGTCGTTGCTGCTGTTATGCTAGAGGAGCAGGAGGAGGTAGAGGGGCAAAAGTAGCAGAAGAAGAAAAAGAACATCGGTGGTACCGATGATGACGACGACGACGACTTCAACAACAACAAGTGAAGGCACGAGGGAGGAGCGAGGATGAGACCAACACTACGGCGGCGACGGCGGCGGTAGCGGCATCATCGTCGTCGTCGTCGTCGTCGTGACAGCAGTCATCGTTGTGGCGAGCGGCCGACGGTGTCGCGCAGTTAGTGGCGAGCGAGGTCGTCGGAGCCAGGCGCAGTATGAGACACCGGGTGGATCGGTGGCAACTTGACCGAAGGGGCATTGAAAGAATTCCTAGCAAAGCCCACAGGTGACAAAACTCGCGTAAAACTTGCCAAGTAGACGCCAGCGTCAAGCAGGCGGCGCGTAAGCAGGCGATAGCTGCATCTGTGGCACAAGACAGTCGAAAATTCACCAACCGACGAACAAGATGAGAACATGACATGAACGCGGCGCAACTTTAACAAAGTCCCTTTAGTCTGTCGGTAGACGAATCGTTCATGGTGTGGTCTGCACCAAAACGAAACATAGCCTGCTAGCCAGGCATATAGTACAATCACAACTATCCAGAGAGGGGAAACACAGAGGAATAGAGGGGAGGGGTTGTGGGGTGAAAAAGCAGGACTGATGGGTGTCAACAAAGTCGGGCAGAAATTGTGTTTTTTTTTAGATTTCCCGTAAGGCAATTGCCCGTGTACGGATTTTTCATGTCATGGCTAAGTTTACTCCACTCCTGCATTTACCTTGTCTAATCGCCATGTCTATGCCAGATATATAGTTCATTTACCTTGTCTAAATTGGAAACCATGCAAACCAATTTAAGAGTGGCCGGTCTGGGTCTCGAACCCAGTCCTCCCGAATGCAAGGCAAAGGCTTTGCCACTAAGCCACCTTGCTCGGTAAAATTACAAAATTTCAACGGGCCCACCGTCACAGATGGTACACAGCATAGCTTCACATTATTAACAATAGTACTAACATTTTTTTTTATTATATCGCGTATTTGTGTTTATTCACGTACACACCGTATCAGCCTAATAATCAATTACAAACAAGGAACTCTTTTTAATGTCAAATGTTATATGCATAACCAAGTTATAATAAGTCTCTAAGCTGTGCAAAATTCTAATCATCTGGCACTACGCACAAGTAACAAAACACGACAATTACAGGTGTTCTATTATTACAAAAAAAACTTACAGTTTTAGCATCACGAGTAGGATATTGCTACATGCTTATTATAAAACGGATATATTTTATACGAAATTACAACCATTGACTATAGCGTGCGTGCTTTGGCTTGTGTATTCTGCAAGCAGCTTGGATAGGTTACTAGATACTACTACTACCACTACTATTGGTAACTGTGGAATATAATCTACGTAGACAACAAACATGTAGCCGTTCACAACTAGTATCTGAGCTAACAAAAACGCCACTTCCTTCACGAAATTATTTCTATACGTGAGAGCATTTCCATCACTTCCGAACTCGATTTTATATTCGTTTCCGGAGTTTTAGATGTTTTTTTTTTGCACACAACATTATGGGCTGTTTAATACACCTGACGATCCAACAGGAGTAACAATACGTCTTATAGTTGCTGTTGGATAACCAGTATGTTGTAGTTTCGTTTTGCGTCCTGTATATTTTGCGTAGGCACAAAATAGACGCTATAATAGTGCCATATAGGATGCGTAAGTGCTGACACAGATCTCTTAACAATTGATTAGGTACAATCAGGTGCTAAATGTGTCCACCTTCGGTCTAATCTCGGTTGGCCCACTCGTTAAACACTCGGCGAGCGAGAGCGAGGGAGAGAGGACGGTATTATGACTGAGAGAGACGGGGTGGAGGAAGCGAGACGGGGTGGAGGAAGAGAGAGGGAAGGTACATTCGGAATGATCCAGCGGTGGGCCGTGATTAGCACCTGTCACTCAATCACTCACTCTCTTGCTCTTTCCTGCCTAACCGGCCCTTTTTTTCTATGCTGTTGTTTTCTTCTTTCCCAATGGCTCGGCAAGTGTACCGTCAAGAAGTTGATACTGGATTCTGTTGCTGTTACTGGGGGTGTCAGCATTTGCTGTGCTCTTTCTGTGATCCCCCCCTTCCGACCAAAGACACCGCCCTCTCCCACCCGTCTCTCCTCAGCACGAGCGGAAGAAACAGTTAGTGGGGGTTGCCTCCGCATCCGTCCGCCGGGAAGGGGGCGGGGGGGGGGGGGGGAAGTACAGCAACAACAACGGCCCCAACGGAGTCAATACTCCTATTCCACTTGGAATATAAATAATAACTACTTGATCATGACGTTGCTGATGATGATTGGCAGAGTGTGATGACAGCAATAACAACGACACGTCGAAGTCGAACAATACTGGTGCAGCAGCAGCAGCAGCAAGAGCAACAGTTGGTGCAGGCTGACCGCGCTCTGCTCGGAAGAGGGGTGGATGAGTCTGACACCATAGATTTTCTCTATTTGCATGATCTATCCTTCCTATTTTTCTTTCTTCGTGCATTTGAATATTTGATGCCCGTACATTGAGAGAAAAAGATAGACAGAAAGGAACGAATGACAAAGACAAAAACGAGGCAGAAGAAGACGAAGAAGAAGAGGATGATGGCGAGGACAACGATAGACGGTGAAGACGAACATTTTGGTGAAGTCACCAACGTTTTAGACGGTCCTAAATAACCGACCCCAATAGTTGTAACTCCATCGTGGCATTTATTATTAGCGTCTTTTTGGCTGTCTTCGCTTCGATATCGAATAATAAATCTCGACGCACACCGCTAGAGGGTCGACTTGTGTAGCGTAATCGCAGTGAAACCTTCGTCGAGATGTTCGTTGTGGTTTCACATTCTAGATGCTGTAAGCCGTCACGTTGTAGCTGCTGCTGCGGCGGCGGCTGCTGCTACGAGATGATGATGATGATGACGATAGACACTAGATAGGAACGAGAGCTCACACTATATCGAATGCTGTGTATTTTATTCCCCACCAGTGATTGTTGTTGTTTGATGCTCGGCTCGCTACCCAGTAAACAAGCTATAGTGAGAGCACTGATTTAGCTCAACGCCTTCTAGCGTGGCACGTGGTGCGCCTTACCACCTTCCTCAACAACAACAACAACAACAACGACAACGACAACAACAACAACAACAACAACAACAACAACAACAACAACGACAAAAACAACAACAACAACGACAACGACAACGACAACAACAACAACAACAACAACAACAGCATTGTGGGTGACGACGCCCAACGCGGTGGCGGCGGCGATGCTGCTCACCGTAAGGCAGAGACTGACAAAACTGTGTGTATGTGCCTGCCGACGCTGACAGTAATTATCATACAACGGGAAATGCCGTATTATTTACGATTTAGCGATTACGGTTACCACAGCAACAACAACAACAACTAATGAGCATGCAGACAGACTTTCCACCCCCAAATCTGGATGTCGTCGACAGACACCGGCAGCATATATATAAATATATATGTATATGTAAAATTACTTTTTACCTGAAAATATTTACTGCCCCATCGTTTAGATTTAACAGAATAATGCATACAAAAGAAACAATCGCACTTGGTATTTTAAAGACTACTACTACTGTTTGCGCAAGTCGGTGGCTTAGTCTCGACTTGCACTACAGAGAAAATATCAGTTTGGAATTCCAACGAAGTCTTTTTGCGATGCTTTTATGCAAAAAAACTCACATATCATGCAACCTAAAGAAGACGCACTAGCTACCTAGCTAATAACAATAACCCTGTATACGAACAAACAGTAGTCGACTAACCAGACATGTCGAGGTTCCGATTCTAACTTTTCTGCGACCAAAACAGAGAATATATTCAACTGATTACAGCATAGAAGGCAAATGAATCACCTAACCTATATGCATAATACGGTTTGAAATGTCGTCATCATTTTTGTGGTTGTTGTTTATAGACACCGTACGCCTCCCGGCGTTGCATTTGGTTTATGTAACGGTAAATTTTCTTCTCTATGTTGACGCAAATTTGGAACAATTGTCTTATCTGGAACAATTCATACTTGTATGACAGATACAGAGTATGCACTTTTTTACAACTGGTATGAAATTTGACCAAAATAAACGTGTGATCCGCATAGTATATATTTGCTTGTGAACAACGATTGCTGTCCACGAGCGCCTCGTTGTGACAAATGTATAAGCCTGCTTTAGTGGCCAACTGATTAGGTAATCACTGCATGATTACGCATGATATGATGCATCTCATGAGTACCCCACATACCTACGAAAACAAAAAGAAGACTTACCATTTGCTGTCGTAGTGTTTGAAGCTGATGTAGCATTTCGGCAAGTTTTCGCTGCTTGTCGATTTCATCCTCTTGACTCAGAGCAGCCATCAGGCTCGCTTTGCTGCGAGGGACCACCGGGCGACACCGCGAGCAGAATCAGATGAAGCGAAGTAACAGCGAGGAAGTAACGATACAGCGTCGCAAAAACGAACGAATTAACACAGTCAAAGGGAAGCAGGAAAGAGAAGCACAGAGAAAGAGACAGATAGACAGACAGACAGAAAGAAAAATCAGTGCAAACGTTAGTGAAGTTCTTCAGCCAAGGGACTACCGCTTGGGATCCTCGCTCCCCGCGGCCGTGCACGAGAGCTACATAGCTTGCCTAATCAGGTTTCGATGGTATTAACCGCATCGTTTCGGCGCCGGCCGGTGCGAACCATGAACAATGAGAACAAGACGCAGAAGATGCAACAGCAGCGGGATCCATCGACGAAACGATTGAACAACAGATACTCCTCACACTTCAACTTCTTGCCCAACAGCCGACACTAGTCCCAGCTTAGCCAATATGAATCTATCTTCAGGTACTTTTGTAACACACTAAATCACGTCTAACATTTCGCTAATCTTAGCCCTCAGCCTACTGCACATGTTGGAGCATCAGAACCATCGTTATGTTCATCTGTAAGCTAAAAGTGTACCGTTGTTTTGCGTGTTGGCAGGTATGTTCCAAATTGGTTGGTAAGTGGCTCATCAACAATCTCAACAATGCTTTCTCGAATGTTTTATAAGCGTGGCGGTAAACAGTACATCTTCAATTTTCACTTGACCTTACAATGGATGTCTGTACATAGTCTGCTGCTATACATAGCATGTACTTCAAGTGTCCAGTTCGATCTTAGCACTAATAAGATGAATTATGATTTTGTGTCACACGATGGTTTTTTCGGTTTGAAACTTTAACCGGAGAAAACTACGACGTTAGACGTCCAAGAATCGTCGCTATTACTGCTGCTGCTACTACTGAGTTATCTCTTTTCTTCCCTTTCTCTCTCTCCCCGTCGCCCTCTAACTGCTCTTGTCTCGTCTCACTCTACATCGAGCTCGCCGTCGTTGTTGACTGAAACCCGTCGTTCGTATATATATATATATGTGTGTGTGTGTGTATCGATGTGCGTATTATATCTTGATGAAATACAGCCGATTTATCACGTCAGCTTTTGGATAAAAAGGTTGAAAGCTACAGAAGCAGAAGTAGCCAAATGATACTGCCGGTACCGCTACTCGAATGGCGCCAAAAGAGCGCTGATACTGATGATGATGTCGATGGCAGCGGCAAGAAAGAAATGAGGCAACATCAACGAGAATCATCGAGGAGGTAGAGAGAGAGAAGCAATGGGAGAAAAGTGCTGTTGCTATAGTTATTGCTATTGCTGCTGACAACAGAGCACGCAATAGTTGCCATAGTTGTCTTTATTATTATTATTATTATTATTATTATTATTATTATTATTGTTGTTGTTGTTGTTGCTTCGAGAATGGCAAATATCGTCACAAGCGATTCTGAGCGGACCACAAAATCTTTAACGACTTGCTTCAGAATGATCATCGACGTGTTGTTTGTTGTTGCGACTATTGTTGTCGTTACTATTATTGCAGCTATTGTTGTTGCTATTATTTTTGTTGTTACTATTATTGCATTTATTGTTGTCGTTACTATTATTGCAGTTATTGTTGTCGTTACTATTATTGCAGTTATGGTTGTTGCTATCGTTGTAATTGTTGTCGTTACTATTACTGCAGCTATTGCTGTTGCTGTCGTTGTAATTGTTGTCATTAATGCTGGCTTGCCGTTTTTGCTACAAGACTGATTATCTGTGGTGATTATTAGTGGTGGCAGCAATACCAACAACAGCAACAACAACAACAACTGAAACAATAGCGCGAAAGCCAGCGAATAGAGGAAATCGGCGTCATCTGAATAGACAACCGGCAAAGCCGGCCCTCCCTCCGTTCCGGCTGCTTTTTCTTCTCTAGATTCTCGCTCCCGTTCCGACAGGCATCGACAACAACAGCACCACTAGATCTCCCCGCGCTGAATGCCACGGCAAGGCAGAGCGTCGCCGAATCAATGCACGGTCCTCAGCTTTCTTTTGTTATCTTTTTTTTCTATAAGATAGGACAATTTTAGTAATAGCAGCAGTAGCAACAGTAGAATTAGTTATGGTAGTAGAAGAATGCTTGCTGAGCACGGTGGCGTGGTGCACTCGTGTGCACCTCACAGCGGCCAAAAGAGACGCATAAGTGCACAGAGGGTTCAAGCCCTACCGTTGCACATTTGTATTTATGGGGTCTGGCTCACGAAGCAATGCAAAATCACTCCCGTGGACGTTAAATGTTGGCTGATGGTCCGCCCAGAAAAGTGTAACAGAAGAATGCTTACATACTTATATAATTATATAAATAGTAGCCAAACAAAAACAACCCAGATTCAAAAGCTAAACATCCTTGGTTGATACACCCTGATCCATAAAATATGACACATAATTAGCTTTACTTCATATAGGTCCATATGGATACATATTGACGCGCACAATAAGTTGCCAAAAACAAATATTTAAAACGATATAAAAATCTATACATTGAAATAGAAAACTGTTGCATTTCCACTAAAAACTAAACAAATCGTTAAGGCATGTGCGTATAAAAAAATAGTTGTTCTCATTAATAATGAGCACTGCCAATGTGATCATTGTTCGATTCAAGAGTGATACTTAATTGCGAGACAGAACAGGGCATAATTGTATGCCGGTTTGCACGAACTGAGTTGGTTTCATCGCCTGGCTGTGATGCCTTCAATTCAGCTCAACCTCAACTCAATAGATGGAAAAGTGCTTCCATTGGCCTGTTGTCTCTGTTAATTCTGTTGTCTCTGTTTGCACAGTCTCTTTGATTTCTTCCTGCCTTCTTTCTTTATTCGATCTCTCGTTGGGTCGGTTGGTCGGCCAGTTAGTCTATTGACTATAACTTGTCATTGTTGTCCTCAACCAGCCAGTCAGCAACAACAACGGGGAAAAATATCATCACTCAAATCAAACAATTGTTGTTGATTATCCGCCTGTCTGCGTTTCATTGTTGTCTCCACTGCGAGAGAAGAAGCAGCAACAGCGCACTGGGCGGCGGTTTATTCGAACCGCAACCCAAAGGGACCGCTCTGTGCTGTGTCAAAAAATGGGCCCAGCTACAAATGGAACCAACCGTCTTGCTCAGCCGCGCCGCCGAACTCACGACTGCCGGTCTGTAATGGCGACTGCTCTTGTTGTTGTTGTTGTTGTTGTTGTTGTTGGGTCTTGCTATTTTACCCTGCCAGTATTTACACCGGACTTGGCATCAATGCCATTTCAGAGACACCTATATGCAAGGCCGGTTCTATCAATCAATTAATCTCTCCATCTCTTCCTCCCTTCCTTCATCATGTTCTCTCTCTTTATCTCAAAATTTTGTCCAAAGATCGACAAAGTCAACCGAATCAAGGCAACGACACCTTTGAACGTCGAGTGAGCCCGCCCAGTTTTGAGCAGTTAACTATGTCACAATTATTAATAAGAATAATATTAGCTCCTGCTAAAATTGTGATAACAACTTGGTGTTACTGTGCCCGCATCTGCCGCGCCTGCTGTACTAAGGCTTAGTTGTTACCCGTCAGCAGTAATCAGCATTAGATGATCACCTATCATGGCAGACTATTACACTGCTCAAATATTGCAACATTTTGGTTACCATTAGTATTTTTTGCTAGGTTTTTATAGGCGTTGCAATAAAATGGATTATTTGGTACCTAAACGTTACCGCTCGAATGTTACACGGATTTTGTCACAATGCAAGTTATAGTTATCCTGTAATCTAACATTTATGGAGCAGTCTGTGCTTGCCAATGCACGGCAGCGTTAAGTATGAATACATGCGTTTGGGCAGACTTGTAGGCTTCCACGATAGTAGAAATGGTCTCCAATTTATCGCCAATATTCCAAGCAATTCTAAGCAGACAAATTGTCGTGATTCGGTGTGATCGTCCATTATATTGACAATGCATACAGTTAATTACAACCTCAGACAGCATTTCGAGTGTGTAAATCCTATTTTTATTTCGCGCAAATTATTTTCTCGCCGAATTGTAGTTGATCCCAAAGTTTGTTGGGCAAATTCTGGGAGACTCTGTATATATTTACGTTTTTATTTAAAACAAACAAAACACTGAACATAGTTAAATAACAACAATACTTACAAACGTTCAGTACTGTACGTAGGCTGCGTCCCCACTTATTCACAAAGTCACAACCACTGTATATTTTGTATTTGTTTACTTCAAAATAATATTAGTTCAAAATGTATTTTTTTGTACCACATGCGTTGAGCAATGCAAACTAACTTTTCACTTAAAACATTTTTATTCTTTTCATATATGCATTCCTGCAAATACCAAAAATAAAATGGATGAGTCCTTCTGAGATTCGATAGAACAAACATACTAAATAGAAACACTAGCTCACCTATTCACGAATTCATCTTCGTCAGAACTCCAGTGATGCGCAAGTCCATCCGCCAGATTCTGGAAAAAAACTTACATTTAGCGAATGTTTGCAGTGAAGTATTCACATGTTGGCTAATTCGGTACGCTTATAGATAATAGAATGACAAGTACTGGCAACAAAAATGTAAGTTACTGTGCAATCGACTATTATATCGGACGCCATACATAGTGGATTACGGTCAAGAAGCTCGACGTACTAAACTGGAAGCAACAACATATTATTTCGATGTTATTGTTACACTGTTTGGCACATATTTTGATTTCTAATACACATTGTTAGGGAGGCTCTAACATTGCTTGTTCTGCACGTCAGAGCTTCATTCAGATAAGCGCCTATATGTTGACATATGTATATCACATTTCATGTTGGCCTTACAGCCGTTTGTGGGGCGCCCTTGCCATCCGCGGTAGAGTTTGTTGCGCTCCAGTACAGTCATATATATATATATATATATATATATGCTGACTGTGCCGCAGTGCAACTAACGCGACTTCGCTGCTTTAGACACGGAGGGCAATGGTATGCCGCAAAGGACTGCACAGCCAACATGAAATGCTATGTAGGTAACCTGGGGGGGCACTACGGCACGAAGGACGCAGCATATATGTATATATATGTATATATATATATATATATATATATATATATATCAGTGTATATTTCTCCGAACTCCGCTTTGCAGGAATACGAGGATTCTCTCGAAGAACTAGATCCATGAGCACGCGTAGTCACTAAAATACAATTATGGGAGGGTACTTCAATGCGGTTCACAGTTTTTGGGAAAGCAGCTCTTAATCAAAGAAAAGAGAGATCCTTCTAGAATTCGCAGCCCAGACAGCTACTCATAAACGCTCCTGGAAATAGTTCGATAACGGCCGACACAGATTAACCCTGAATTTCACGTTTGCAAGAAAGGCAATAATAAATCCTCAAATCACTCATCGAATAACCAATTAGTGGATCCACAAAGAGCAAAAAACGTCAACCATCCGACCATCTCTACGTAGCCTTTTCTGTCACTCAATTTTTCCCAATTTCCCTTCCAACGCAATGATAACCCTTCCTAGGCTAAAATCGTTTAAAAGAAAAGTTTCTCGTATAATTGAATGCTCATCAGTGGAATTGCTGTACTATTAGAGGACGGCTGCCGAGAATACAGCTCCCGTGAGCCACTCTCAATCAAAGGGTTCAGAATCGTGGCCGAACGCATGAAGAGCAAGGAAAGAACCGGGCCCAAATGCGATTCCCCGCAACGCCTCCTAAACAAGACTCAAAGATCTATGACGCTCAACATCGCACAGCAGCCATAGAGGTATCCTCTAGACAGATTACTTTTGAGTAAGACAACTGTAGGATAGCAGTGTCCGTTAAGCAGCGCAGGCATAGACAGCGTCGTTTAGCGGCAATGCCGAAGCAAGCTAAATACATGGCGCCAGATAGAAGATGCCGCTACCCTATTAGCGAAGACGCGGGAACTCACTAAATGCGCGGGCAATCTGTGAGTATATAAGGAGGCATGAGAATAAATGAGTCAGTAGTCGTTGGTGCGAGCCAGGCAGAGGACGTGTGTTGTTTGAGCGCGAGAATGGCGAACTCGTAACGGTCGCCGCCCGGTCATGGGGGTGGTGGACACTACAACAACTAGCTTCGAAATACGCCTTATGAACGGTCGGTGATTCTACCAATCAGTAGAACAGATACTCTGAGGAAATGGAGTCAGAAATGGGAATGGCCGACCTGAATACTAGACAAAATCAGTACTCTCTGATCTCAAAAAATGTTACAGACTTAAATACGGCTTGCCTGCTCACCCGCTCCTGTAACTGCTAACGGCCCACGGTGGCTGTTTTCAGCGATACATACACCGCATTGCTAAGGCTGACTCTCCTTTATGCCGGACGTGCAATTCAGGAGAAGCTGAAAACGTCCCTGTTGCGATCTAAAAAAAAAGAAATATATATATATATATGTGTGTGTAGGCTGCAAGGACCTCAGGTATCAGTCCTATATCAAAAGAGACAGTCGTAATTTCTCTGAGGCCAATAAAACGAACAGACATGCTCGATTCTATATATTCCTCTTTATTCCATAATCGTCGCCCAATGCTGTCCTGCTGATAAAATCCTATCTTTCTTGAAATTCTCGTTTTAAATGCAAGACGAATATCAAAGTACTTTTTAGTACCCTCAAAATCCGTTTTACTGAGAGTTCTGAAATGAGCGGAACAGATGATAATCAGAACGGCAAGGTCAGGACTGGTATTACGTGGGCTAATTTATCTCACGCCGAACCCAATGACTTGCGGCAGGTTGCCCTAGATGTATTTTTAGTACAAAACAAGCATATATATATATATATATATATATATATATATATATATATATATATATATATATATATATTAAATTTCAAATCATTCACGGTTGCCATATGTATATATATATATATGGGCGGGTATTGTCATCGTTAAGTACGACATCCCCTCAGACGACTGTGCGGTCCGGAGCACTTTCCGGCTACGCATTATGGTTCAGCGAGCGCCTAGGTTCTGGCACCCTGCTACAAGAGTCACAGTCGCGAGTTGCAGATAGACGATCCACTTTTTGTTACTGATAATAAAGTTTAAAATAAAATGTTTTTCCTTTTCAGGAAGAAAAATAGCGTAGGTGATTAGGCGGTTCATCATATCGTTTTTGGCGAGCCCGTGTCGTATCAACGCATCGCTACGTTTCACGTACCCACGGCTAGTTGGAACCGGATGATCTGATACAATGCGGTCTCATCAAGTGTTAAATTTGTCTCCACTATAGAAGCCATTATATAATCGCACTGAAGTATGGTTCCACACCGCTTTAGGCTCGTAGACAGCACACATATCTGCCGCCAAGTATATATATATATATAGGATCGTTTTGCCAATAAATGAACAGGGGAAAGATCAGGGCAGGTACCAGCGTAGAATCTGAGAAAAGAAATGATAACAAAGGCATTCTCAATCATATTGCTATTGGTGCTACTGTTGTGTTTGTTGTCCGCATCATCGCTGCAGAACACGCGTTTTGCCCGAGCGAATGATTAAGACGATCCATCGACGTTATAGCTAAACTAGCATGGCTTTTCTCCAAGGGGCCTCACCAATCAAGGCGAGCAGCAATTAAGTCAGTTCAGAACGAGAAGCGCGTTGTCTCCTTCGTGCTGGTAAGTCAGCAAAGACCTCCCACTTTCTTCCTACTTCTGCAAATGTCAAACCAGCATGCTAATACAGCCTGCCTATATATATATATATATATATATATATATATATATATATAACAAAACAAATATAATAAAATATTAAAAGTAGATTTATCCACATTTAGCTAGCTATCTGTACTCTCTGTGTGTTTGTCGTGGCCGACAGCTACGACATATTGTGGTAAATGGGCGGATGCTACAGATTTACATGTTCCTTTATTTGTTTGTTTGTTTTTTATTACAGCATGGCGTATGGCGGTGTCGGTGTTGTCAAGAAGGACGTCAGCCGAATCTGCCCGTCAAGTGTCTGCCCCCAGTTGAAGCAACGTTCTTACTCATTTAGTCACTCGCTGACGGACGGACGGTCGCACTCACAGTCTGATCTCTTGTTTGTTTCCCCCGTCTCTATCTGACTCTCTACCGCGCTTGATTTCTTTCTCCTTCTTCTTTTGCAATCGGTCGTCTGCCACTCACGTTACCGTCGTTGCTACTGCCAGCAGCAGCAGTAGCAGCACCATGAGCAGGCATCTAAAGACAGCAGGGAGACGACCGATGGAGCAAGGAAAACGGGCGGAGGGAAGAAGTAGAGGAGGAAGAAAGACGCAAAAACGAGAAAAACATCGATACGACAACAGAAGCAGAAGAATCAGTAGCAGCCGCAGCAGCAGTCGAGTATACAGGCAACGTGCGCAGCTCGCTTCCTTCTCCACGCGACCGATAGGACTTCTCCTAAGCCTTGTTGTTGTCGTCGTCGTCGTTGATGTTGTTGTTGCTGTTGATGATGATGATGTTGTTGTTGTTGTTGCTGTCGCTATTCAGTCGTTGGCCAGCTCAGGTGAGGACGATCCAAGTGGACAGCTCCACAGATGCTGTCACAACACAACCCGCAATTAACGAACCACCGACCGACAGTCAATCGGTTCATTCAACAACAACAACAACAGCAGCAGCAGCGCAGCAATGACGGTGACGACGCCACCAGTAATAACGATGGCGATAATAACAACAAACACAACAATAACACGCAGAAGATCAACAACAACTACGGCAACAATTATAGCAAAAGCAAGAACGGGAGCAGCAGAAAGGTAGAAGGAGGTGGCGGCGGCAGCGGCATCGACGCCATCATCGCCGCCGCCACCGCCATCGCCGCTACAGCACAGCAGCAGCCGCAGCGTCGAACTGCTGCTTGCTCGAACCTGTCGCCTCGACTGCTCTTTGCCGGCCGTCGCCCGCTCTCTCTTGTTTTCCCCTTTATCGCTCCCTCCCTCCCTCCTTCCCTGTTGGTCAGTCGGTGGCGCGGCCGCATGGTCGGATGGGTGTGGGGGTTGGGGTATGGGGGCGGGTGGGGGGTGGGGGTAAGGAAGGGGAAACACCAGACAGCCAGCAAGTCGGGGGGCTGTTGGACACCAGCACTAGGAGCAGCAGCAGCAACAACAACAGTGGCAGAACAGCAGCAGCAGCAGTGTCGACGATAACGCGGAGCGAGCGACCGACCGATCGAGCCTCTAACTTCATCTGGCATCTTTTCCTTTGCCTCGCTCGACAGTTTTTTGCCTCTCCTTCTTTCGGACGCTTTTCTGTCTCGAGCTAAATGAGCTAAACAGCTTTTGGGAAACATTTGTGTCTGCCGTTACAATAATAATAACAACAACAATAATAATAATAATAGCAATAATGGATTGTTCCACAGTAGGCAACACCAACAGAAACAACAACAACAACAACCAGTAGATAATAAACAAATACAAACTCACAACAACGACAGAAACAACACTAATCTTATAATAGCAATAGCATTGACGTCAACACCGCCACCATCACCACCACCAATAGCAACAGCAACTAGCGGTAAAACAACAAGAACAGCAAGAAAGACCACGAAGATAATTATTGCAGCAGCAAGAACAACTCATAGGCTTTGTACCGCTTTGATAATCATAAAAATACGTGTAGTAAGAGTAGGAAAAACAGCAGCAAATGAATAAAAAATGGCAGCAGCATAATAACATTAATGATAGTTGTGCTCATCATTGTAGTCGTCGTTGTTGTTGTTGTTATGTTGTTGCAAGCACAAATTGTCATGTCTTGCCTGTTTGGCTGGCTTGCTGTCTACCTGCCTGCCTCTTGGCAAGTTGTTAAGCGTTTTAGCATGTAGCAATTGCACAAAAGTCATGGAGTCGATGGGCAACATGGCAGAAATGACAATGTTGTTGTTGTTGTCGTCGTTATTGTTGTTGTTGTTGTTGTTGTTGTTGTCGTCGTTGTTGTTGTTCTTCTGCTCATTGTCAAAACAAGGACAAAAACGGCGGCGACGTTCGAATTGTTTGCTGCTACTACTACTACTACTTCTACTAGCCTGTCGATAATTACAGAAGCAGGTTTTTGGCTAGTGAGGCTACCGAACAGGCAAAAGGCCAACCAATGGCTGACATTCTGTAGCCGCGTTCTGGTGTTCCCGCAGAACACAGCCGCCAAAATTTCATCATAATCGCGGCGGGCTGAGAGCGACGGCGAGAGAGAGAGAGAGAGGTGGGAAGAGGAGTCAAGCAACGAAGTCGAGGGGGACGAAAACGACAATGATGATGATGATGATCATCATCATTATCATCATTGGTCAGACCTCGAGGAAATAGATACGACGACTGAGCACTGCCCTGCAGCAAATATCTGTCTCGCTCTGTTTCTCTCTCTCTCCCTCGCTGGCGAATGTCAAATAAATAGATTTATTCTCCTTATGAGATCAACAAGCAAGCAACAAACGTACAGAATCGAACCGAAACAACAAACGAGCAGCGGGAAAAGCGATCATCCAACGAATGTACGAGCCAGCCAGCCAGCCAACAAGCAGAGAGCAGGCCAACGTCAGGTTGCGCCAGACATGACAACCTGAATGAAGCAAACTCAACCGGCCGCCCTGCGTTCCCGCCTGCTCGCCGCTATCGCATCATGCCGATCGATGACCGCCGTCACGATGATGATGATGATAATGATAATGGCGGTGATTGCGATGATGATGATGATGATGATGATGATTATGCTGAATTTGACGACGACGACGACGATGACATGGTTAACGCGTTCCGCCCGTTTAGCTGCGATGAATGAATTAATGATTGTCGAATAAAGTTATGTGTTACATGACTTTATTCGAGAGTAAGAACTTGCAAATGGCACTCAATAGCATACAGCCTAGATATTGACGATTGTTCGAGATTGCTTCTTTTAAATGATGAACCGAATTCGTGGCTGAATTGAATTTGGTCATTATTTCCGTCTGTCTTTACTACTAGGCCGCTTTCGCCGCCCGCGGAAGCCACGCGAGATTTGGGTGGCCGAGTGATCACGTCAACTGCTGCCGCGTTTGAACCTCGAAAGTGCTACGTTTGTTGCGAAACAAGAAGTAACAGCAATCTTCAAATGACTTGACAGACAAACGTGGCTTTATAAAAAAATGCCGCTACTAAAGTCCCCACAAAAAGAGACAAAAAGAAAAAACCTACTTGAACAGCATAGACAATTAGAACCTAAAACGAAGAAACCCAAATTGATAGCAAATGTCAAAACAACACTCATTTCTATATGAGCTTAGTCAAAACGCCATGACCGGTCGTTGTGGCAAACATATTGGTCCGCGCACGCGCCCTTTATTAACGTCGATTTAAAGGCTTTGACAAAAGTTCCAACTGATCTCTGCCTGTCTGTCTAGTTTCTCCGGAGCAAAGCAATGCCAGTATAACCGACCAGCTTGGGGATTTTGCTCTATTTGGGTGGAACTTCAACTAACGGTAATAATTAAAACTCCAGCCGATTAACAATCATTCAGTAACGTCGTCAGTCAGTGACATTGCCAGCCACAACGGTTATCAACAATCGTTGGCCTTTGCCGAAACCGAGCGAGCGAACGAAAGAGGAAACGAGAGCATCGCGATGAACAGTCGAGCGAACGCACAGCGCCGTCGACAATCCAGCCAGCCAGCCAGCGACGACGACGACGACCAACAACAAGCCACAACCATAACAACAACAAATATGCGACATCTTGTTTTTGCTACTTCAGCTGCCTCCGTTGATGCTGTCGCGTCTGTAGCATCAAGATCCAAGAAAAGAATATCAGGAGGGAGTCAAAGGGAAAAGGAGATATAAGGCCATAGAGAAATAGAGATATAGAGGAAACGATTGGAAGTGAAAAGAGAAGAGGGAGAGGAGAGCAACGGGCCTGGGGGCACAAAGGGGGGCCCGCTTTAGATCGACGACGGCATCATCGGCGACAGCAGAAGCAGCAGCAGCAGCAGCCGCAGAAAAATGTCGACAAAGAATTACAAAATGGGGAACCAACTGAAATGCGGTTATGCTACTGTCGTCTACTGGTGCTTCGCCGCCGCCGCCGCCGTCGCCGCCGCCGTCGCCGCAAAGCAGGCTGACCGCTGATGCATGCTTGTGCGGATTGAACGATGAAGCCCTAAAGAAGACTCTTCTTCTTCTCCTCCTCCACCACCACCGCCACCACAACTGGGAACAGTGAAGGGTGATGAGCGTAGAGGTGGTGTGACTCAGATCGATGCAACAAACAAAAGCTACGACAGGCCACCCATGGTTCGTTTTGATTTGGGTCGAGCCACTAATTGAAATTGCCAGTAAATGAGAAGCCAATGGCTGCAGCCACAGCCAATGTGAGTTTGCTCTACACAGGTTAGAGCTATTTAGGACATGACAACCAAGCGCGTAAACATTAGCAGCAGTAACGCAACAAAGGAGAGACAAGATCATCCTTCCAACCATACCATACAATATGTTCGCCAGTAACTTAGAGGAAAAATAGGTGAAAGTTGAAGCTGCGAGCAGTCGACGTCCAATAACATAACATGTTCTTAAGAATAGCACAATGAACATTAAAAGGCAATAAATACACAGAACCCATAACAGAAAGTACAGCAGTGGACAGCACTGGCGCAAAGGGTACAGGCTACAAACGGCTACTCATGCCCTGCTTCCGTAATGCACAGACGACAGCAACCAACTTTTCTCTGGAAACAGAGACCCGTCGAGCAATATAGCATAAGCGTAATCCCTTTGCTCCTTTGCCACACAGCTCAGATTGTGCTAGGTGCTAAATTCATTATATGCATCCACGGGGCCACGTTAGCGTCGGCATTAGGACAAGTAGAGATGGGAGACGAGAGGAAGATTTGCCCCGCCGCCACTTGCTAACCGCTCTCACTACTGATGGCCGGCCTTTGGTTCACTTCATAGGCTCGGGTTGGCGAAAGCGCACATAAGGCCTATCCAGCAGCACGAAGCTCTGCGCTCGATTCTTTGGACAGCTCCAGCCAGTTTCCAAGCAGTGGACAACTTGTAGCTTAATGGATGTTCTTCGCACCATCATCATTATCATTGCCCACGTTCCTAACCTGCGGTAATTCCCGCGGCTGCAACTGCAGGCATTCTACCTGCCTTGTCGCCTTTGGTTCTTTTGCACGGAATATTGACAGAAAACTCGTTCGTTATACAATTTACTCTTGTGACGAGTGAGTTTCTTAAAGCATAGTATGTTGTTGCTTTTATAAATTATGATTTGCTATTATATGCAACCCTTCATCAATAGAATGGACGTTTCATAGAACTTATCGTCGAGCAATAACCCGTGTCGGCATTCGTTGCTGGAAGCGAGCAAAAGGAGCGAAAGAGGGTTTCATGGCACCGGACTCCCAGCTTCACCTTGACTAGACTCAAGACGTAGATGTCTTATTCAATCAGTCATATTTATTTCACTCAAATAGAGTATGTACAAGGTAGTTCATGTTATTAGTAAACATAAATATTTGTTGTCCTGCCGTTACACCGAGAGAAGAAGTGTAAAGATCCTCGCTTGGAGCTATGGATATGCTCTGGCCTTTGGAGATGTCTCATTCAAGGCTAGTGTAGGAGCAAGCGGATTTACGAGAACGGTCAGAACCAGCGGCTGTGGCGCCCGGGTTGCCGAATTTGTCGCATGAATCTTGGAGCTCTAAAACGAAGAGACGCTAAGCTATGTATGGGTTCGGTCGGTTTAGATGCAGCAGCAAATCCGTCATTTGCTGGAACGGACTGTACTGTGTCAATACTATACATCGAAGCCGATTAGGCCATGATCGGCACACGATGGGCTAGATATTGTAACACACAATGCACGATGATAATGCTGAACATGATAATGCGATTCGAAAAAAAACTAGATACATAGCTGAGCGGCCTGCTGCGGCTTGCTAAAGTGACCGAAGTCAACTAACTCCAGGGTGTTGCACTATCGAACTATTTTCTCCGAGAGCATGTTAAGCTTTTGTCAAATGTAGAATGCCGACCGGCAGAAGCCACAGCCGCAGCTGTTACTTCAGGCTGTGCTGGAAAAACAACAACGTACAACCGCGTGCGCGCAGAGCTAGGTTCATCTTCATACATTGAACAAGCAGATCCCATAGATCGAACCATCGGCAGCGGCGGCGGCGGCGGCGGCTGCAGCAGCAGCAGGAGCCGCGCTCTCTTATCAGCCGGTGTCAATCGAAGAGCAGTCATAGGTGAAAGGTCACTTGCGTCACGTCAGCTATAGAAAGCATGATTGGCCTCGAGACCATATAACCCTCGCAACAGTAGCTGCAACGACAGCAACAACAACAACAACAACCGCACCACAAGCAACAGCGCCAGCCCACAACAGTATTGTGCTTTCGTCTTTCGTAACAGCGACGACCGTATCAACAGCAGCAGCAGCAGCAAGACAAGAAAGAGCAAACGAGTCAACGCGAGCGAACAAACGTTACGGACGAAAGACAACAGCTACAGCCTGCGATTACCACCATCAGAAGCACCAGCAGAAGCAAATGAACTGAAGTCTGCCTGCAGCTACAACACCAACAACAAAAAGACGTCGTCGAGTGATGAACCAGACGTGCCGCTAGCGCCAAGCTGGCCCTGCAGCAGCAACAGCAGCAGCAGCACCAACAGCAGCAACAGCAAAAAGTGCGACCGACCTCAGGGCCTCGTCTTAGGCAGCAACGTCAGCTAGCTAATGACCGGCACAGACAGACAGACATCAGCAAAACTGCGACAGCACCAGTTTGCAGTTTGCACAAATGTTGCCACGCAATCAACGCGCTACAGTAGACAGGCGCTACTACACCCGTCGTCAAGCCTGCTGTCGTAATGGCCGTAGCGCCGCCAGCAGACAGTACAGATGACAGACACATCCCTCAACGTAGGCTGATTTTGGGCGCGAATGTATTACGTTGTTTATAAAGTGACTCACGTAAGTATTATTATTATTGCTTACCTAAACATATTTGACACATGTGTGCACGGGCCTTATGCGTTGCGCGTCGCCAGATTTTAAATCGCCTAGGCCAAACATAAACATTTTTGTGTGGCTAAATTCGAACGTGTCGGTAACTTTAACAACAATGAGATGCAAAATGCTAACGTCTGCCGCAACACTGTAAGGCGAACTTCATAAGCCTCTTCTTTATTTCGTATCAATTATACAGTCATTTTCCTCAATCGACATCGAAGCTACAAAACATTAAAGCCGAGAAGCCGAGATGGATTGTTGCTGCGTGCGCGCATTTGCTGTTCGCCAACGAATGATGCTAATACTCGTGCGTGGGGTTAACAGTCGTTCATGATCGCTTCTGGCGGAAAGGTTGCTCCCAAGGGTTTTCTACTGCCACCACAGACAACTCCTTCGTCTGACTGCTTGATGCTGCTGTGATGGCAAAACCAAAGCCAACGCCTGCTGCATATTGAGCGCTACGAGGGCGGACAACAAAGCAACACAGTCTGCCACAAACCAACAACACCAAGCGCTACTTTGAACGAGTTTATCTACACCGGTTTTGCTCTTCACTCAGTTATTGCCACGTCTCTCCTTCTGGCTCATCCGAAGACTACTTTAGCGGTTTAACTAGGTAGACAACGCAAATGCGCCTGTCAGGCATAATTTTAAACTATTATTATTATTATTATTATTTGAGGACACTATGACAATGGTAAACCGATATAATATATAGTTATTAATAATTGTAAAGCAGGCAATTTTTATTAAGATCATTTAATGCTCTGTCGTATATATATATATATATATATATATATATATATATATATATATATATATACCTGTAGAATGTGGCAATGAAGAACGAAGGGATCGCTCGATGGGTGTGAGACGAAGCAATTGTACAGATATCTCGTAAACGTGCGATCCTACAAAACGACGGAATTAAGAAACAAATTGCATCCATTCTTCTTTCTCTACGCTTATATGTCTGGGTATTTTTTGAAACTGTGAAGCGCAACTTGTTCACGTTCTTTGCTTGGTGGTGCTCAGAAGTGCTGCTTCAACGTCGCCTTATCAAGGACCAGAGAAGTCGCCCTCATCTCGATCCTCTAACTCGCCGCGTTCCTTCACTGGCGCCCTTGTCGTTTTGTGCGCAAAACGGTTCTACGACTGATAATAAACCGATGCTAGGTACAGAAGTAAAGCTAGTGTTGTCAGGCCTAGTACTGCGAAATACTATCATTCTGTTATCGGTATTCCTCAGGGCTGTTAATCAGACATTCGGTTAACCGTGACGGTGACGGCGACAACGACAACGACGACAACCACAGTGACAAGAGCAGCAATAACAAAAAAGTCTTCGAAAAGTATATCCGACTCTAACGTACAATTCGCTACAGCCGTTCTAAACTCATCAAGCATTACTTCGGCGCCATCACTGTACGTAATCCCTTGATTCCTCCCGCTTATTATCGTTGTTGTTCTTTGCTGCTGTCGTTGCTGCCTCTGCTGCCGGTGCTACGGTTATAGCCATTTGTTGTTGATTTTGCTTGGGTTATCTATGTTTGTGGTTGTTGTTGTTATTATTATTGCTGTTGTTTCTGGTTTCGTTGTAACACTTGGTATACTGTTCCTGTTCTGATTACTGTCGCTGGTAAATACCACTTCTTCGCTTAGCATCATTTGCTTTTATATTACCATGCCACCTTTCCTGTGGAATCAGGTCAAACTCTCGGCTTTTTCTGAAATGCTGTCGCCCGTTAAAAAGTAAATGAACCCTATTATCGAAGCTGTTCACCAGGGGATATTTTGCTCTTGCACCAGAGTCTATTTTGTTGGATCGTGTTATTGTTCTGTCCAACATGAAGGCAGCCTCAACAGCATCATACGGTAAAGAACTAATTTGGGAATGGCTTACTGTGGGAAACATGCAAGTTTTAGAACGTGTTAAGCCAGCATTTCTAAAGCAAGCAATTGCTTTACATTCTTCCACTAAACTTACATCTTCTTGTTGATACACCACTATTTATGGAGCATCTTCAGAAAAAAAGAAACTCAACCAAACACACGTGTTCCAAACATTCTTGAAACAATGCGAAGATAAAATGGCAGATAGATGAAGCTCTCTCCCATACGAAGACCTTAAACGAGGGGCAGGGTGTTTCCGTCGACATATAATTGCACGATTTAAGGTTCATGAACTTCACCACGTGGTGTATTACACCAATGGCTTTGACGTGTTATAAAAACATCAATTTGCTGAAATTATAATGAGCATTATATCACGCTCAGCAACAACGCTTGTGTTTGACATCACTGGCTTCTCGGATTACAAATCGCTATATATATATATATATATATACTACCCAACATTATGTGTATTAAATTAAATAATATCTCGTTTTCGCCTACGTATATAAGTACAAATAAACATCTAAGACTTGCAAACATTTAAAATAAATTTCACACTTTTCAAGACATAACGTGGTGGAACACTTTTACTCTGTGACTTGCGGCAATTTGATTTACCAATTGAGCGCTGTCCGCCGAATTTCGCCCGCTTCCCGGAAGACTTCCGTTGCTGTTACGATGTCCGCCGTTGCTAGTGTTGTTGCCATTGCTGTTGTTGTTGACGATGATGGTAGAGCTAGAGGTTACGCTGGTGTTGTTATTGTCGTTGTTGTTGTTGCTGCTGCTGTTGTTGTTACCGTTGTTGTTGTTAAGTTCGCCGGCTTCAGCATTCGGCTGAGCCTGGTTAGCGGCATGCAGCTTTGTAGGAGGGCTCTTCCTCTTTGAAGCCATCTGCAGCATCAATAAAAGACAACATGCAAGCAAGACATTGAATACAATTTGTTGAAAGATGATGCCTAGAAGCAACCATTTGATTCCTGAAACCGTACATGCTTACTTTTTATAAACCTCTGAAATCAAATGTGTATGTAGAAAGGAATGCGGCAAGCGCTCTAAAAGGTAACGCTACTGGTCGTTAGGTAAACATACAAATACATTATATTGTTACAGAATGAACGGTTGACCGAGGCAGCCGGTCCGAAATCAATCGACAAACGATGCTAGTCGCGGATGCGTACAACAGTAAAAAATATTTGGCCTCAGCTATGAAGAGGTAACCTGGCAGCCGACTAGTTTGTCAGTAACACCCAAATGTAATGGCAACGTAAATGTATGGATATCGCGATTAAAGCATTTCGTATGAAATGGGTTTAAGAATTTATCCGAAGCGCATCTTTAACTAATATCGTGTTATTGTGTTTATTGGCATCGTTGCGCTTTGCGAAAATAGATTAAAGAAGTTTAGTAATAGCATGTTCTCCAAACAATATAATTTCTTGTCGAAGTCAGTAATTGCGATGATGGATCAATTTGCAGGACTAGTAAGTCCAGCTTACATGGTGGCTTCCAAACTACCTTAAATGGTGTGGAATCCTCTGACTTCGACGAATATTTATTTGCTGAAGCAGTGCTTTGCACTTCATATGAAGCGATGTCTGTGGCTTTCGATTAGGACGCGAAACTGCTACATATGTTTACTGTCAGAGCGCATACATATTGTCTTTGACTGAAGAAGCCGCTTACGGAACCGATCAGACAATGCGTGGTCAATTGGGACGCAATAATATCACAAAGAAATTTCGAAACCTGTTTAGTGCGATACGAGAGTTGCGGTTCACAGAAGATGCCAAGCGGCGCATTATGCTTAATAAGGTTTAACTTAGTAGATCACATAATGCATAAACATACAGATAACGATTTTTGAAAGCATTTTACAAGGACGCTACTTTCTTGCAGTTAACATGCATGTACATACTGTTAATGCAAGTTCGGTAGGTAACGACAGATCAAAATCAACCTCAATAACTGAGAAACTTAAAACACTTCAAAATCGAATGAGCAAACAAATGCGTGGTATGTTTACGCTACCTGGTGCTCACCATTTACTTGTCCAGATGTGGGGTTTTGTTTAATTGAGTTCAATGGACAATTATTTGATGATTATTTAATTGAGTTCAAGCCGACGCACAACGTGAGCAAAGGACAAGACCTTACTTGGCAGAGAAACGCGTTTTCTCAAGAAGAATATGACATTCTAATGGCAGCACTTGGATAAATTAAAGAGCACTGCGTTAATACTTAGTCGTAATCTGGTTGGTCGACAACAGAAAATGCTGTATAGATAGATAGTGCAATGTTTCTTCAAAAGCGCTTTGCACATCTGATTTAGCAGTTCGAGTGCTCATTCAGCGCTAATCATCAAGGCTATTACCTAACTATTTCGTTATCACTTTGACTCAATTTTTCATACAAACTTAATTCAAATGGAGACATATTTTGTCTGTCATATGGCGACAGAAGTTTATTATGCTGAACTAACGCCTATGCTAAGGTAAGCGCCCAGACACTGTGCTTAGTCTCTCTTACTGCTCCAACAGATTCGCAACTAAGGCTGGTGTTGATGATGTTAAGCCGCTTTTATGAAAGACAGCAATATTCAAATGGGACTGCGGAATGTATGCCGAGCCAGCAGAAACGCGATGAGGGAGACGACGGTTATTTTTCAGAAATTAAAATTTTCCCTCTCTTCGAATAACAACAAATTTGCTTAAATTTGCTTCTACTGCAACGATGGCAGCGGTAGGAAAAGAACCCACGACCAGTCCTATGGATTTTCTTAATCAATTCCGCTTATTCTAAGCAAACTGAGAAGCGGCTGAGCCAGCAGAATGAGAGCACGATATCAACGTTAGTTCACTAAACTGGGTCAGCATATATATATATATATATATATATATATATATATATATATATATAGAGAGAGAGAGAGAGAGAGAGACCAGACAACGTTTAAAATATCCCTAAATGTTCTTTTGAAAAAATCACCCTGGAAACCAATGTTCTATTTGTCCGCCTATAAATAAGATACATATTATGTATCCTTGTGTACATTTACGCGCTTACTGATGTTCATAAAGTCAGACTTTTTATTTTCAAATAATATTTATTGCTATCAGATATTTATTGTGCTATTGTGATAACATCGTTTCCCGGAAAAAAATAACGAAACTGCCTATAATTTAGTGCAAGCAATTGTGACTCAGAGACTTGATTATTTGATAAATAATAGACAATCTTTATCGTTAGAGGTCTTTCATATTTGTTGGTTATACACATTTTGCAAGATTTTAGCTGATTTCAGTCTAACTGGGCAATATCAGCTAGCAATGCGACGGGGTGTCTCACTCTACCAATGGCGAGAAACCTAAGGTAAATCCTATAAGTCTTTAACGACAAAACAGTCTATGCCCAACAAAGAACATACTATGCAATAATATCCGTACGCTTCTATCTAGCGAGGATAAATAAATGTATGCCTCAAACAAACAAATAAATACAAAAAAACCTGATATATTGTGCGGAAATGTTGTCCGCCTTGCTCTCTAGGGTCGACACAAACCCAAGACACTATTGACGGATACTGATATTACACCAATGCCCAGGTAGACAAAATTAAAATGAATAGGCATACACCCCCCATCCCTCTTTACCTGGTAGTTATGGCAAAAGTGATTTGCTATAAGTATTGCACGTCTAACTATTTCTTGAAAAAATAACAATTTGGCGGACGTAATAAGTCAATTGTTTGGATATGCGAGAGCAAAACAGACGAAGAGAAAAAATGGAAAAGACCAATGACAAAATAAACCGTGTCCGTACAATCAAGCGTTTACATTTCGATTTAGCAACTCAAGCAGTGATTGACGAAATCAAACCCTTCTTTTTGTTTGCCACTACTGTGATAGGTAAATTGGGCAATTTGACTTTGACAACATAAAGATGGCATTACGGCTACGTGACTCTCTACGTTTGTTAGAGGAACAACTTTTTCCCTATCAAGAGGGAAGAAAATATGTAGAACAGCTAGACAGGTTACACCACTTAGAAGTATGTCTGCAAACATAAATGTTATCAGTTAACACAGAAACCTTTCACATTTTCTTATTATAAACAGCTCTGCAGTATCCGATATCTGAATCTCTAAATCATTAACAAAATATTTATGTTGTGCTATTTAAGACAATATTAGAAGTGGGATCATTGCTAGTATCTTTGGATGGGAAGACGTATTTCACGAACGCATTGCTTAGTGCTGGGTAGAAACCGAGTGCGTAAAGCCATTTCGAATATGATTATCACTACAAAGATCACGTTTTCTTTCTAACTCTAGAACCGATGCAAGCTATCGATGAGGCCCCGACAAAAACAGGCCATCACTCAGTCCCCTCAATTGAATGGGCTGGGTCGGCTATGCCACCAAATCGGAACAGTACACGATGTCTGTAGACAATCGTCTAAGACCAAAATGCTCGGAGAAACGAACGCTCGCTTTGCGAACACACGCTTACTCACTCACTCGTACCAAACACACACACAGACACATTGACATCACTTCTCTCTCTCCTCCATCCCCCCTCCCCCCATCTCTCCCTGTTTCCTTTCCTACCCGTCACATAAATATATATATATGCATGCATAGGTAGACATCGTCACCTCGACGCTTACCATTGAATGACACCCGAGAAACACAGCGAGATAGATCAATGCTTCGAAAAGAAGAAAAATCAGTCGCAGGTAAGAAAAGGCAAGACAGATGTGTCAACACGCCAGTACCATGCGGTCTTCATGGGTGAACGTGTCTTGTTGGCGCACAGCTAGAAAAGCGACCCGTTCCGAAATATGCACCAAAAGACCAAGTGCGACCAGACATTCCGCGACATGGCACTAGAATGACAACGACAGGGAAAGATCATTCACCTGACTGTTGCTGCTGATGCTGTTCGGCTTGTTAACTGGCTAACAACGGACTGACAATATCGTCATCCGACTACATGAAGGCAAAACAACTACATGGATGCGGCCTACCTTACCGATCACTTGATGTCAACGCGTTGAAATGCAGCCACGAAAGCGGCGATCTACTTCGATAACAAAGCAGTGACAACTTCCCATTGGGTATACCCGCCGAATATTTCGTCAACTCAAGATAGCACCATCTAGCACAGCGACAATGTACGGCCATTTGAGAAAGCGAGTTAGAATCATCATTCTAACTATGAGACAATGTCATAGTCAGTGGATTTTAGTGTGGCCACGAAAATTCATCTTTAACAGTGGATACCACACAACGGTATGGCTTACATCACCCTCAAACCCAGCTACAGTTCAACCTTGAATTTATGTCTTGTTATACCCTCGAACGTTGCAAGACTTAGAAAAAGGTATAAGGCAACCTAAACTTATCTAAGTTGTAGCTAATACAATAAGTTGCTATATACCGTTTGTACAGTATTCTATCCGAGATGCGATAGCTAGAGCTTGGCTTGCATACAAAATCTACAGGCCACTCTAGCGGTGTTAGTGTTTCCATCCGTGTCAACAAGCGTGAAGCGTGACAGGGTATACAGTGTACATGTACACACTGCTATTTCCTGTCTGGAGCTGCAAGCTCTGTTCTAAAGACGGCAAATAACAGCCAGAGTTAGCGAGATGACTACCATGTTACATAGCCCATCGGAACGATCTCAGTTACAACATTGAGACATTGAGTATACGTTACGCTATTGCTACTGCTACTAACGACGACGACGACGATGATGATTTTGTCTCATCAGACGACTACACAGTATCTATCTACTCTTGTATGGAAATTAGATATCTGCTCTGCTCACTTCGAACCATACCAGACTTAGAGAAAATCATCTGTTGGACACTGTATATATAAATACATATATATATATATATATATATATGCGAACATCCATTCACTCGGTGGGAATAATCTTCTTCTTGGGTACATAGTTAACAAGGGCAAGACGTTGGATGCTCACTACCGGATATTTTCTTGTTGATGGTGCGAACCGTGAGACTCTGCGAGTTTCCGCTGAAGCCACGGAAGCAGAGCTCCAAGTACAACAAACGCATCCATCTTAGCTCACTTCTTGTCTTCAAACAAGTAAATACTTTGATCTACGTATGTGAAACTACAATGTTTCCAGTATATAAATGCTATCTTAGCCCAAACTTTGACAAGCTAGCCGAAACCGCAAAACTTCGCTTGCTCCCTCTGACTTGTGGTAGTCATTATTTTTAGTTGTTGCGGTCCAGCCTCTGGCACGCTGTACTCTGAGTACGTTGTCTCTGACGCCGCTCTTCAGGCGGCCAAATATGTTATCATTTGCACCGACTGCGTGTCTCGGCTCGTGCCCGTCTTTCCGTTCAGGACAAGATCTCCTTCTTCTTCTTCTTCTTGGTACAATTTTGCGGTACTGCACAGCCAAGTAGCCACCGCCGTCAGAGAAGTAGCATTGTAATCGCCTGCCTTGATTTATACAATAATCAATTTTATTGGTTACGCTCGAAGCTTTCAGACCGCTGCTCACCGCGTGCCTGCTGGCCGCCCTGCTAGCCGCAGAGTACAGCACAGTGCGTCGGCAAGAGCAAAAGAGAGAAAGAAATATCAGGATCTGTCTTGCAGTGTTGCAGCGACCAACCTACTCTCGCCTCGTCAAATAAATATATCGCGCTTCCCTCGTTCACATCGTTCCTTGTATAAGCGCGGACTCCAACCGTCGTCATTACAACTTCACCCCTGCCTGCTAGGTAGCGATACAAGCCAGTCGGTCGATGGGTGAATTGTTTACCCTCATTGAGCAAGCCTCACTAAGCGAGATCCCGGCCTCGTTCGTGGCGGCGACCCCAACCGCTAGAGCCACACTCATCCACATCTAGCCACCCCGCAGCCGAATCCTTAGCCTACCTAGCCCCTACTACCCCTGGCTTTTGTAATTGTGAGCCGTCCCCACGGTATCCCCATTCAATATGGACTTGCACAACGAATAGCATCTTACTTTATTGTGTGATGTAAATATATGTTACTTACATCCAACTATTATCCAGTTTCAATAAGAGTTGACCGGGTAGGTGACTATTGTGGGACGGGACGAAACATTTTGGTATGAATGTAACTATACATACAGTCATAAACAAAAGTTGATAGACCGATTAAGAATAAACCAGTGAAACCTCAAAGAACGTAGACTGCACGTAAATCGACCTGTTTAATAACCATGAATTGATCCTATTCATATAATCTCAGCAGTAGAACATTACAGCCAGGAATTAGAAGCATTGCAAACGCATGCCCAACCATTTCTTTGCTTATGGTTCCGTATGAGGTTGGGCATCACCTCGGCTTTTCCTACTGCTGCTCCACGTTGACTCTTCAAAGGAGGCAATTTGAATTGAATAGCATGCTTTATATAGTCTATATACACATGACGCATACACTTATATACACTTGTGTATATATATATATATATATATATATATATATATATATATATATATATATACAAACCTACCACGAACGTGTACACACAGGCAACTCGTAATGTACGTAGCAGCAGGCCCTAGAAAGCCTAGCTATATGACAACAACGCGTTTCTCACGATATTCGGCGCTCATTCGGTAGGGCCGATTGCCTTCTTTGATGTTGTGTCTGAGAATGAAAGACCATCGACACCAATGATGACGACGGCAAAGACCACGACGACTCCAAAGAAACGCGAACAAGCGAAAAGGGAGCGCAGAGAAAAGAGCCAATGCGACAGGCACACGGAAGGACGGGTGGCTGACTGGCTGGCTGGCTGTATGGATGGATGAAGCGATGTACTTGTTGAAATAAAATTCTCGATTGAAGGGAGGTGCCCACCTCAAATCCCAATCACTATTCTCTTCTTCCGAGTGTCGCGCCAGTGGCACTGCCGAGAGAAGCCCTGTTTGCTGTATTCGATGTCGACGGATGTCCCAATGTGTATGGACTCTCTGAGACTGTTTTCCTCTTTGTCTGTTTCGATTGAAGATAAGAATCGAGGGATACAAGCAGACAGACAGAGAGACAGACAGACAGGCCGTCAGACAGCGGACCTTTGGGAACCAAATGAGAGCATGAATCAAATCGCGACTAAATCAAGTTTATTTCAAACTTTCACAGCACGCAACAAGTTATGTCCACCTATAGAAGACGTCAAGTCGTCTTGTGTGGCCAACAACCAAAAACGACTATGTTGCTATTATCGATAATTACATATGGATCCCTCTCGTCAACCACGAAGGTATCGGAACGCAACACATGAAGAAGAGGTGGCAGGCCGATGCAAATAAACGAAAATGATATTGACGGTTTAAGAGTCTGTCGATGCATAGGTAAAGCATTGTTAAGGCGTATAATTCGTCATGGATATTCTAAACACAAAGATGACGATGAAAACACAACTATCTCAGCCAGCATAAGTCCCGATGGACGCTTGATTCGCAGTTGACCCAATCGCGGACTTCAACGACGCTAACTTTGGCTTCAGTTGCAGCGATAGTCTACATTTGCTAACAGCAGAGTGTGCCGCCCAACTTATCGAATGAATGGCAGGATGTTGGTGCGATAACGGGATCATCTCTACTTCAGAGGCATCAGGGGGATAATCTTTTCTTCAATCCATACGTCCGGTTCGATCAATGCTTTTTTTTCTCTTCTTAATACTGTAGCAGCCGGGCTCTAGTCACCGGGGACAGTGGGCTAGAACTAGAATAGTAACACAAAAGCGCACAGAGAAATGCTGCTGAAGCGTACAAGCAACCGTAAACCCCATATAGCAGTACGAACAGACTAAAAGAGATGGCCAGGCGGAAACGGACAGCTGAGGGCACTTTCAATAGCGCTGAATCATACGCAAGATCACCCCAGGTCGATGCGACTCAAGCAACCCCGGCACCCCTTGTCGCCCGGTTGTTGTCGTACCCTGCCAGGACAGCCCGTCCGGTAGACCTGATCGGTTAGACTCAGCGGGTGGTGTCAACAAATGCAGTCTGTCGACAACACGGTCACGGTGCCACGACAACAGAGGTTGGATTAGGTCCTGCCAACCGCGTAATTGAAAAAGGCTAACGAAAGTTGTTCTGTGACATTACTATACGATGACAAGAGCAACCCACCTCCAGCGATATTGTATTTTTTGTCCGGTATGTACACAAAGACATATAGTCAGATAAACATACGTCCCGTTAAATGCACGACTGCGTTAGACAGTGCAGCAGAGCTGCGTCTCAACATTACAGCCTGGTATAGTAGTTTAAAATATGTGTGGGTATAAATAAATTTTAATTTATACCCACACATATATTTAAAATAATAGTTTAAATATATGTGTTGGTATAAATGAAGATTCGTTTTCATGATTATATGACGTTTAGTTCAATTCGTTTGACTAGCTGCTACCGTCGATTTATTTGTTTTTCTTAATTGTAAATACTACACCGGATATCGTGCCATGCTACGTAAGGGATCTACTAAAAGAGCCACCGTAAACGATGAAAACTAGTTTATTTGGCACATCAACTAAGAATTAAAAAAAATTTGCTCCCTAATAGACCTCGGAAGATTCCATTCATGGCATGGCACTTATTGCGAGTGAAATTCCTTGCAATGTATATGTAGACTAGTATAGACCGATATGCAATATATTTGCTTACCGTCTTGAGCACGTGGATGATATTGGAAAAAAAACATCTGACTGAAGATAGCAGAGCCGACGCTAGAAATCTCATAGGCTTACAAATAAAGCTTCTATTACGCTTACGGACTAAAATGATGATATATAGAAGTCCAAGCTGCACATTGGCCCGCGATGTGCAGCTACGACTGCAGATGACATCACTCAAAAGAACGTACAGTAAAATTTTACAGTATCTATCGAACGGGTGACCATGATAATTATCCATGCTTGTTGCAGGGAACTTCGCACAGGTATAAAAACAGACTTACAATACTGTACCCCAATGCAAAGACAGAGAGCACGCAGGCCTGCAGACAAACATAAACAAAAATATACAGATGCATGACATCATACGATATTTCTGGGTGGGAGAAAGATGTACGGATACATATCTAGGGTGATGATGATCTATGATGGCCACGAACGCACTGCCGCGCCAATTGCCTGTTTCTCTCTTTCGCCATGCGCCGGTGCATACGCACAACCCCACGCCGGACACTCCATTCACGTTCCTGAGATGTCTCACAACGTTATGCCAATGGGGCATAATCACCTTATATATATATATATATATATATATATATATATATATATATATATATATATATATATATATATAATACAAACGTATGTCTACGCAGCGTATCACAATCTATACGTGCATGCTGGTGATAGCTGTTCAACATTGTTGCGATGGCTGGTGCTGAGACAATGACATGTTTTTCGGTACGTTAAGAGCGTGGCCATGACTGACTGGCCCTATCGGTTGGGTGACGACTGCCGCCTGCCTGCCTACCGCTGTTGCTGCTGCAGCAGGCACGCAGGATCTAGCTGGATGTTGATGAAGATGACGAGTCTCATGGACTCTGTTGGGGTTCTGAGCCCGTCTACAGCCGATATATACGAAGCCAGTTCTATCCGATAAAGCTGGCCCTTCTATGTTCGCCGGCAACACGTCGCTATGGCTGTAGTTGTAGTGGTGAAGATGATGATGATGATGATGATTATGACGGTGGTCATGATGGTGATGATGGCTGTTGATTGTGACGACGGCGGCGGCGGCGGCGGCGGCGACAAACGCGATGCGCGGCACTGTATGCATGCTCCTCTGTGGGGCTCGAGCGGGGGGATGTGCGTGTCTGTCTGTTTGTCTACCTGCCTGCCTGCCTGACTGTGTACCTATCTACCTATCTATCCGTATCTGTACGTGGTGGTGGTGGCTGTGTTGACTGACTGTGAAGTTTGAAGCAAGGATTGTTGGCGGGTGCAGATCGTATGGAGGATGGGGGATCATGTGAGTGAGTGGGGAGGCAGCGCATCGACCGAGCTGTCATCATGCTGGTCGGCTTTTCGGCCACCGCCGTCTGTCCGCCGTAGATCTGGTACCGGTATTACTGCTGTTGTTGTTGCTGCTGCTGCTGCTGCCGCCGCCGCCACTGTCTGGTTCTATCCGACAACGAGCCAATGTTCGTGTGCAGCAAGCGAGCGCACAGTGGGATATCGGAGGGAGGGAGGGAGGGCCAAGGGTCAACGAAGTGACCCCAGCTAGCGGTGAAGACTCACTGAAGGAGAAAGAAATCGCCAACTCAAGGCATTCGACTGAAGGAATTTTCGACTGACTGAAGACAGCAGAGCCGACGCTATAGACAACAGCAACAACAACAGCAACCGGCAAGAGGCAGATAAGACCGAGAATATGAGCGGAGAATTAGAAAAATCAAAACCTGAAGAGCCGCCGCCGCCGCCGTGAAGGCAAGACAAGTGCGACTTGTAAGTTATCTGAAGCAACAAAGCCTTCGTCACATTAAACAACATTAGAACTGCTGCAGTCTGCAACCAGAGATGGTGTCAGAGGCACTAAAAACAAACGCAAATATTGCCTAGCAGCTAGGTAGTTACCAGACAAGCAAAATTGTTTAGACTTTAAAGGGACTTCCCAACGGTTTAGCTCTCCTTTTTGTCCAACTTGTCTGTGCAAGACTCACAGCCAAGGTAGACTAGAAACGAAATCCTAGTGTCGCATACACATTATATTAAGCAAGAACAGGTACAAAAGTTCGCAAGCTTATTGGTCGCATATTTTTCAACAGGCGACTGGATCAGACCATTTACCACAGGGAGCTGGTTTCGGCTCTACCACTGAAAGCATGAGGATCATTCTAAGTTACGTTTTGCCCTCCTAGGTAGGTTAACCTCGAGGTAGGTTACTCAAGCGAAAAGCTCAATAGGAATACTCTGTTTTTGCGCAGGCGCCACAAAGTCCCGCAGATCATTTTATTCAAGTGAGCTTATTCCTTCCTACCTTCGCTGCCTTCTCCCACTGCATACTTCTAATAACTAATGGGAATTTTCGCTGAAGAGCCTAACAGCGGTATAGTCGGTGTTCGTTGCCAAGCACCGACTGAAAGAAAGATCGATATGGTTATGACCATCAGTTCGCAATGGTCATCGTCAGCGACGCTATATCGCTGTTGTCGTTGGAGGGCGCTAGTCCGATGATCTTTTTCTCTAATGCAACGGTGAGCCTAGAGCATCAGGCCAGCAAACACGAACGCCTGCAGCGTGTGTCCGTCGTAAGGTGCACAGAGCTAACGTATTTTTAAGCAAGATCTTGAGGTTCTCCTATCTTATCCTCGTCGCGTCTCGCCCTCTTTCTGACCTTTCCATTCCTTGTTATATGCGCATTCTGACCTCATGAGTTTCCCGGTTGCACCTCGACTGCGCCGCGCGGAATTAGCCCCACTCCGCAAAGGCTACCTACATACAGAAATCAGCCCGAGGTATCACCCACCCAACACGAGGATTTAGCCGACCCACTCTAGATTGCGCATATTTAGCCTCATTATGATCTTTGGTCCGCATGCGCCATTTAGCACAAGGCGCTGTAGCCATTTTCTGAGGAGCACATTGCGAAGAGGTTCCGAGGAAGCAGGGGAAGCAGTTCAAGGTGGCGGTCGTCTGTGCGGTTGCGGATAATGCTGCCCGGGTCATTTGATATGTGCGTACAGTAATTTAGAGGGGCTTAACGTTTTCTGTCTTTTCTCTTCATAAGGATTTTTCAATTCGTGTAACAGAGAATACGCATGCATACTAGAGATATCACATTGCTAACGCTAATCTTTAAGCCTGCTATGGAGTGTGTTGCCTTAATGCCATCGAAATGTCAGTACGCGAGCTTCAGCAACTCTCGTCTGCACACACCGCGATGAAAGTGGACAGTCTCGAGTAATCCTTGATAGATACTTCTATTATTTATTGGCTTCTACTTCTAAGAGAGTATCGCGTATAGAAGAAAATAAATGACTACAGCCTTCAAATTTAAGGCGAGAACTAAAGATCGATTTAAATGTTCTGTATCTCTTAAAATTCCTATTAGGCTGTTCTAAGGGTACATTATTGGGTCATCTACAGGGCGATAACAGAAAGTTTCCAATCCAGCGCTGGATAAATGGGAGATCAAGCGAGTAAACTTATATATTATTGTTACCGTATGCTTTCTTACTTCTCATTCATAGTTTTTTGATGATATCAGATATTTTCGCATAGTTCGCTATCGCAAAGTGCTAAATTTTTTTTAAATGTTCCAAGCGACCCGTCATGAAACGTATCTCATTGTATTATTAAACGAGATAATAAGTCACGTTTCGAGAGCTAGATGAAAAAGTCGCTAAAATTTGCAAATTTACTTTTTAATAATTAATTTACCTTTGCAAGATTATACACAGTTGTATGCCATCCTCACTGTTCTATTTATTTTGCCAGGAGCCGGGAACACTAGGTTTAGTGCGCTACTTCTTATTCATCAAGTAAGTGAAGCTAATATCCCGGACATTCGTATGCTGTATTTCCTTTTCGCTAAATATTAGAATGGACTCAATAAGCCTACTGAAATACAACGTTACTTATTCACTGGACCTCTAGCGCTTTGCGCAAATATATATATATATATATATATATATATATATATATATATATAATTGGGCCTGCGTATCGACTAATGGTCGCAACTGTTCTAAAATTTGATAACAGAGGTTAAAATATACTCAAGTATGTATGTGTTTTGTTTGCCTACACGTAAACGAATATCATACACGCATTTCGATATTAGGCGGAGACGTTGTAAGAGAGACAGAATTGAATCGATTGGAATGGCCAACGAAAAATGTTTCATAAATAAGGAAGTATAAATCCGTAGTGAAAAGACGTCTGGACTTGATGATAGAAGTTAGCATTTGAAAGAAGAATATTTGGAGTTGAACATAACAAAGAAAAGCCTCTTTTTGTAAAGGGGACATTTAGTCATTAAGGTGTCACTTGCGTGTAGTTTATTCTTGAACTGTTTACATTTGTATTCGTAAAGAGTGTTCTACAAGATAGTTCGCCTTAATAGGCCATTTGCGTTTTAGAGTATTGCAACGTGAAAACCACACAAACATATGTCGACATACTGGCAACAGTCGCTGTCCATGATTCAAGCATTAGTTAGAATAACCACAATGCAGGCTTGTAACGGTCTGGAAGTAAAACATGCGCATTTATACTTAACTCTGAACACTTGCTATGCCAGCTGGCGCTCCCTGCCGTCGACGTTTTTCGACGATGGGGACAATCGCTTACAAATAATATTGTCTACATATCCTTTACTCGTTTCACCTCAAATCAAAACCAATGTTGACCATTCAATAAAAATAATAATATGCTCGTCGTGTTTAGCAGATTTTATTTTTCGACGTCGAGTTCGTGACGTAGTCATCATTTTTTCATGCCAACCGTGGTGACTTGTAGTCTGCATTCAGTTACCACAACAGCAACAATAACAACAATAACAACAGCAACAGCAGTACCTTTACAACTCATCCCAGAAGCAGTGTCGTTTGTTCGCTCTCGCGCTCGCTTGTTCTGCGGCCGCCGCCGCCACTCTTCGTTGTCTCTTCGTTAGGGCCACCATCCCCGAGGAGAGTAGTCGAGAAGGAACAGAAAAGCAAGCAAAAAACCTTTCGAAAGGAACGCCGGCGCCACTTATTCGTTAGTAGTGTGCTTCTTGTTGTAAGTAGTACCCGATGGACACGACTGCGCGCCGCCATAGAGCTCGATCTTCCCTCGCTCCTTCCCCCTCCATGCCTCCCCCCCGCCCTCCCTCTCTCTCTCTCTATATATATATATCTCTCTGTGTGTCTCGTAACGCTTGCCTCCCCCGCACGCGCCCCCAAGCCGCAACGAGCATCGTCGATGCCGCCATCGTGGCCGCTGCTAACGTCGTCAACGAAAGCAAAACTAGCCCCATTGATTGAACCGTTTGAGCCAACCGCGTTGGTTGCGCAGGAGGGATCTAGAGAGGCTGACTGGAGGCTAGTCGCCGCAGAAAAAACAGCAGGAAGAGCAGCTTAGCTCAGCGATGAAAACACGACGACGACGACAACGGCGATGACTTCTATGACAACGCCATGAACAGCAGCGGCACCAGCTGCTTCTACCCAAGAAGCACACGAATCGTCAGCAGCAGGGCCATCGAAAGTGGCAAATGTCCAAACGAAACGCCGTCGCAAACGTAGCTTCTTGGTGGCCATTGTCGTGGGCAATATGAGAGCGGGAGCGGTGTACAACGACGACAACGACAACGACGACGACGGCAATGGCAGCGGCGGCCGGGCAGCAACAGCAGCAGCCATTGAGCAGAATAGAGAAGTGCATCAATTTCAATGGGTGGTCATCTCGGTTATTCGGCGGCGCTGCAGGACAAATGTTGGTTGACGCTGTGCCGGTCAGCGCTGTGGCAACAGTGAGCAAGCACCGTTGTCTACCACGACAACCACCACCGCCACCACTACCACTACCAATGCGACTACAACGACTCCAACACAAAAGACCACCAGCAAACATTCATGACGGAAAATAAGCTGTCAGAGCCATTTACTTCCTCGTCGGACGCAATGGTCATCGACAACCCACAGGCGCATTAGCTGCTGCTGCTGCTGCTGCTGCTGCCGGAGGCTGCCTAAGACGATCGAATGAATGCGGCGGCGGCGGCGGCGGCGACGGCGGCAGCAAATACAGCTTGAACGGCTTGAGCAGCCTCTGCATGCTCGCCTTCGTCCGTAGACGGCAGACAAACAACAGCGTCAGCGTCTAGAAAGAAGAAAGAAGGCTTGAGGGCAGAAACGTTGATGGCGCGTGATGGCAATAACGCCATCTCGCCAAATCGATAGCCATTATGGCTAGGGGGCTGACAGTAGCGTCTCAGTTACCTTGTTAGGCCGTAGCCCCTAAAAATTAAGCAACAATGACAACCTTGTCAATGACTGTTGCTGTACAGATGCGCATGCACCATACGTGTACGCTTTTCCTTGCGTAGTGTTTGGGCGGTAGACTAGATTAGCAATTCAATAACGAAATGACGGGAAGTTTCCAGCACAAGCATCTGAATTCAAAAAACCCGATACTTGTAAAACGTGTTCACAAATGTGTAAGTCTGCAGGTTTATATTTGTATTTATTTATCTCAAAGAGTTGGTCGAACATTTAAATAAGCGCATAGACACGCGTTTTCATTGCCTCCACAGGAATCGCTGACTGCAGTTTGACGAGTAGGCCAGAGCGATGTAAGCTCATTATAGCAAACATTCATAAGAATAACATGCAGCACAATTCTAACCCAATCAGCCATTTATAAAACGATCACTTAAAAATTATTAGACGAAACGGCATCTAGCGCAAAACGCATGAAACTCACTAAGTGGCTAAAGACTTGCAGGTTGTCCAACGTTGCGCAACGTGGAAATTATGAAAATAGTTACACTTGTTATTGCGCATTGGTCTGAAAAATTTCCGTCGGTTCGACAAGTAACAATATAACCTATTGCGCAATTTACTTGTTGCACATATTGATATATATATATATATATACCCAACAATAGATAGATCGATCCCTCACGACATTTCTCGAATACAACTGCACGTGGCCCGTACTATAGTAAAGCCACTTGCAACTCGTCAAAAATAAAACATAACCAAGGGTTAAAAAAGCATTTATGGAAGTTGCTTTTTCTGCGTTCCCTACGGAATCACCGCGAGGGAGAGCTTTAAAGAAGCACCACATGCAGAGCAGATATCTGGGTCGCCAGCAGTCCTTGTGGCAGCATGGCAGCTGACTTTTAGCGGTATCGTTTTTATCCATTCTAAATGAATATCGCTCTACATGTAAACAGCAACAGCAAGCTATGACTCTCCTCTCTAGCCCTCTCCTTCCCCCTGAACCTCGTACGTCGCCGCTATAACCGAGGGCTATAGTAGACACTTATGCTCCATCCGCTTAAGCTTCCAGCAGATGTCCTGCTTTTAAAGCACTATGTAGTGGACTTGTCGAAGTGAAAAAAAACAATAGCTCAAAGGGCTTGATTCTAGCTTTATGCTCAGTAAACCGACTCTTCCATTCTTGCCGATGAATCGTTTGAATACCGATTCTACGATTAGTTCTGGCACGACAATTCATGCCGAAGTTATGAAATGAAGCTAGCTTTATTTGAGAGCGGCGTCGCTCGCTGGCGACACCTTGCTGTCGATGGGTACTTTGACTGTGCTGAATAAGCAAAGAAACAGACCGACCGACCGACAGACAGATAGTCTGTCGTCTGGCCGGGCGGTCCGTGAGAAGGGGAAGCACAAGTGCGAAGACGCCAAGGAGACGGATGGACAGGGACACCAGATAAACACAGCAACAACAACAACAATAACAACAGCAGGCGAAGAGTGACGCCTCGTGGCGATCCGATCGCCGAACGCCTGACCGATACGTCCGGCTGTGTCACATCACCACAAACGACGTACTCCGGCTGTAATGCCTCGCAGCCTACAGGTCAACAGAAGCAGCAGCAGCAGAATCATTTCTCGTATAGCTCAGAAATCAACGCCACGCAGCGACAGATGGACAGACAGACAGACCAATCTGTACGGACGGACAAACGGATGGACGGACGGACACGTCAACGAAAGATGACGACACTCCTGCTTACAAAACTGACGCCAAATTCAACGCAGGTGGATAGGCCATAGCGACGAAGCCAACAGTATCGACGACAGAACAACAAGAGGAAGATGAAGAAGACATGACGAACGCAACGATGATGAAGAAGCTTGCCTACGTACAAGCTTGGCTTTACTACGCCTACTATGTGCCACAAAAGCAACTGGCGAAATATTCAAAATATTTATTTTACTTGACCCTTGAAGCACAAATTATCGACTAAGCAACAACAGAATAATAATAATAATAATAAGGATGCAACTAACGGGGAGAACAGTCCCGACGTTCGCGTCGCGGCCGCAAATAAATGTGTTGTTCGAACTTTAGTGCCTGTAATGCGATGTTTTACATGTCACTAGAGAACAATTTATATATATATATATATAAGACGAGAAGAAGTGGAGAAGATGGCCGATACGACACATACCATTTAAAGCAATATGTATATTGAAGTGAAATATATATAGAAAGAGAATGAAGAGCCAAGGTGTGCCGGAAAAAGCGCGGACCTAGCTTGAAGACTGATAGGCATTGTGCGGAACAAAAAGGGATTGCACCTGACTGAAATTTATAAGCATCTGCTTCGGTTCGGACTCATTTTTGTACGACCGTGCCCATTTCGTCAATTCTTCAGGTTCTTCAGGAGGAAAGGTTCTAGGCGCAATCAAATGCACTTCTTCTAGTGTTGGCTGGTAGAGGACTATTGCACGCCCCATTTCGTTTCTGCCGCTAACCAGGTCATCCCGAGCTCATACCAAACTTATTTGGGGTTTCTGTAGCAGATAAATATGGTAGCAGGGCAATGCTCAACCAGATTAATAATCTAGAGATCTGCTTGTTGAAGAGGAAACAGTTATATTGTTTATTTCTCTCTTTTTCAATCTAAAAACAACAATATTAATAACACAGAAACGACAACTACACTGGTGTGCGATTTAATCCCACGCATGGCAAAACCTTATATTTTTTTAGAATCGAGCATTAGCCTACCAAGCCACCGCTGCTACCGATTGTGTGGATGAATGAAGAACGTGTTGTACAAAAGGTGATAAACAATTGCACATTTACCCGCCGGATGAACGCCGAATCAAATAGATATCGAACAGTCACTCACTCGTACAACCGCTACCGTAACTGTCTGGCCAGTTAGCTTGTGCAGGCTGGTTAGTTAGTGAGTTTATTCGTTAGGGGTGCACTCGTAACCCGTAGCACGCCGGCGGCTTTACAATTAGGCGGCGCGTTTGTTTTACCCACCCGCTAGTTGACGTCTGCCGCCGGCGCCGCCACCGCCGTTCACTTGTTTACTCGTTTGGTCATTCGCTTCTTCGTCAGCAGCAGCAGCAGCAGACAGCACCCTTTTATTCTTCTTTTTCCTCTGCTACTGCTGCTGCTGCTTCGCCGTCTCTATTTTGAGTGCATCACCGACGACCAAGCATCGTTGTTGTCCGGCGACATCGATCGGCACGACGACCTCACCTTTCGTCTCCTTCCCCTCCTCCCCCTTCTCTTTCCCTTTGATGACGACAACAACGATAAAAATAACAACAACAACGTCGAATGACGGAGTTTTCAAAAATAGAAGCTCCTGCCTAAGACGATCGTGCGCTGGAAATAGTGGTAGCCGCCGCTGCGGCAGCGGCCGTAATAGTGGCGGTGGTGGCTGCTGCTGCTGCTGCCAGGTACAGCCAGCCGCCGCCGCTTCCGACGACGACGACGACGATCAGTGGCTTTCGTCAGCAGCGTACCAACCCGACTGAGTCGTGTCATACAAATATATATATATATATATACATACATAGAGTCATCAATAGGCTTAACCTGTCGACTAACCGTAACAATCAAAGAATCTGACAATCACTGAACCTAGGTAGTACAATATTTGAATGCTTTCTAATTAAGGAGCCAAATTTCTACGTGAATCTGAACACGGGCCATGTGGTGCCTTCTGCAACCCAATATCAATACTCGTAAAAATTAAGTACACTGATGCGCTCGATAGCGCACAAAAGTGTTTTACACAAAGACTCGCACTATCATATAATCACCAATCTAAATATATATACATATATATAGACCACTGAACCAACGCGGTCAACATAGCACGGGCAAGTTGCGCGACTTCCATAGCAGCCATACAAGTTATCTGTAAACAAATTCCTTCGAACCTAAAAGTTCAAAAAAATGGCATCAATAAACCTTAATTCACGTCTGGACGGACGGAACACTTATCAACAGAACCACTCTAAGCAAATAGGGCCAACAACGGGAAGCAGTCCAGCGGGGCTATCTTGGAAACTGGACAAAATCGATACTTCCTTATCTCAAAATATGGTACATACCATAAACGCGGCTCGTTAACCTACTCACTCGCGCAACTGTTCACATGGCACGGTGGCTGTATTCAGCAATATCTACACCACATTACTAAAACTGACTCGCCAAAAGAGGTAAAGAAACCTCGAGGAGACAGTACTGCAGCACCCCCGACAAGGGGCAAAGAGGACGACTGGATTTTCATGGGTTTGTGAGTCCCACAGTACCGTAGTTATAAGAACGACGCCCGGTGTGCATCATGCATTACAAAATATTTACATATATACATTGTCTCCCAGAAAAATTTGAACATCGATATAGGGAATTGAAAAGCTCGTTAAAGTATTTTTTTTTCTCTGAGAAGTCTCGTTTCAGAGTGAGAGTAATATTACTAAAAACAATGACACTGGTATTGTTGCCCGACATGGGACCACCAAATCTACCAAACCACCAAATGAAACCAAGCACATCGTCGTATTTTCAAGAAAATTCTGCTTACTTTGAAGAACATCTGACGCCGAGCAGAAGATGCGACATGGAAAATGTGCATCTCGTAGCGATCGTTTTGGTATCAAATATATGGCAATGCCGTGATTGCGGAGTAATTAAGACCTTTCGGCGGGCATGTCGAGATTGAGTGCATGCATAAATGACCTAGAGGCCATACTGCAGGAGAATTCGATGAGGATAGACGACGGCAAGGCTGTCAGAGTATGTGGAAGAGGCTGGCCTGTTGATTATTATGAACAAGACAGAGGCCATTAAATTCCGACGCGGTGGCCGTCTTGCGGCTTGCGCCGTCTTGCGCGGCACATAAACTGAACACCCCTGAAATATGTGAACAACTTCAAATATCTAAGGGTGATACTCCCTACAAACGGTCGGTCCTTTGTGGAGCGCATTACGGACAGAGTGTGTCAAGCGCTGGCTGCAAGTGTTGGTAAACGAACTCCTTCGAGCACTCCCTACGAACGACGCTGGCTTTGTTTGACATGACGGTGGCGCCAGTCGCCTCCTACGGTATACTCGTACATCTGGAATCATCTTTCGTCGGCGCAACTCGAAAAGCTCGAGCGGATTAAGCCTGCATTCCTGAAGCGAGCTCTGGATCTGCATCGTACATCGCTGAACATATACGTAGTGATCTATCTGCTGCACATTATGTGCTCCTATGTCGGGCAACAACGCCAGTGCTACGGATTTTAGTAAAAGCACTCTCACTCCGAGACCGGACTTCTCAGAGACTAATTTCCATTGAAAAAATATATGTTCCCTAAGGAGCTATATATTGCTGTTCAAATCTTTCTGGGAGACCATATATATATATATATATATATATATATATATATATATATGTTCGCTGTTACATGATATAATATACAATTTAACGAAAATCGCTCTGCCAGTAGGTAGCTACTGTTATTGGGTCAAAGACCATACTCTGTGAATATAATGGGGACGCCACATGACGCGCCCACAAGAGAGCAAACACGGTCGATTAGTGACTTAGGCCTCCTCTGGTATCATTTGTCGTCGGTTCGGTCCCATGGGTTGTTACGTGATGTGCCAACCTATGCAAGGCTACGGAATGGAAGTGCGAGTAAACAAAACCGTCGCACCTGGGTAGCCGAGAAACTCTGCGAGATTCACGAAGAGTCATTATATATGCCATATGCGACAGCCCAATAAAATCACTATCACGATGCTATTTGTTTCAATTCATGGAGAAGGGCGACCATTGTCGCCGCGTGATTCTCAAGCAATGTCGCAACGTGACTTTTGCTTGTGGCCGGATTTGGACGGAAGCAATGCGGGTGAACTCTGACGGCGATAATTGAGCTTTTGAGGATGACGTGTCGTCGTGCCGGGCGAGTAAACGTGGGCATCACTACTAGCCTTCAAAAACTTTAGGCGAGTTAACGCCGTTAGACTTTTCCTAGATGTATATATAACTTGCAATTGAAGAATAACACTTAAAGGCCCCTTAAATAGTCGCTCATTGGTCGTATGCGTATACTCATAGATCAAGTTTGCCGGCCAAACCTATCATAAGTAATTTCATTATTGTATGCTGCAGTTGCTAGATTATCAAGAAGAGACTAGACTAGACAAAGTCGAGAAAAAAATGCGCTGTTTGATCTCTGTTCCTACCAGACGTATGCACTGGCTTGTTATTCCTCAGATGAAGCATATTAGTAGTGATATTTGTAAAGCCATTTTAACCGGTAGGCCCGGGGAGGCATTTAACGTGGCATTCCAATAATAAATCGAGATGATCAGTAACGTAGAATCTAAATTGCTATTGGCACCTAGTGGTATTATTTTATATTCACACATACGTGGCTAACTTGACATCAAATACAAGTGATTGAAAAGTGCGAGAGTAGAGTACGAGACCACACCAATGTTATCCGACGAGCTATTCGCTATGAACGGTTAAACATGAAAAACACATTTAATAATTCGAATGACAATCGATACCTGCCGTCATATAGGCACACAACGAAAGTAACACTTAAGAGAAGAAGAAGAACAAATCAAGTCAAACTACTGCTGGTGTTTACGGAATTTGGCCCTATTAACAAGTAAGGTATATTATATCCAAGCTAGCATATAATAGGCCCCGAAAGCTTTTAGATGGCTGGATTCTGCATACATACATGACCAGCCTCAAAAAGAGGTTATCCAGGTAGCATTTCGGTTCCCATCTAATATCGAATTCCCTTTGAGCATGTATTCCGCTGTTTTCAGCAGCCAGACAGATCTCCTCCTCCTCCTCCACCCCCCAGTGCGCACACGATTAGAGACAGGAGAACGAGAACGCATCGATAGAGTGGAAGAACGCACGTATAGATGAATGCATGCATCTGCCGGCATGCTTTAACTGCCTCTTCTCCCGCGCACATATCTCTCTCGCTACACACCAGCCTCGCTCTCTCTCTCTCTCTCTAACTGCATAGCGAGATGGACGCATAGACGACAGTCGAGTTGCAACTAACGTAGCCGTTCATCCACTCACGTAGCGAGGCAGGCAGGCAGGCAGCAGTCAACCAGCAAGCCAGACAGCCACTTACGCAAATAATACCCAAATCGCAGGCAAAGCATACGAATGGCCGCGGCGGCAGCAGCAGCAGCAGAAAGAGAAGTTTACCGCAGTAGGCCCTCCCTTTTTCTGCCAATCGACTGTCGTAGAAATAGCTACTTCACAATGAAACGACCGACAACAGCAGGGCCGGCAACGTAAAGCCACTGGTGCAGTGACGGGAAACTTCGCCACCACGAATAAAAACTTTGCCCTGCTTCCTCACATCTGCTCTTTTACATTTGTCCCTATCTCTTATTTATTAGTTCTTGCAGCTCACGTTTGGCAGAAACAATGTCAGGCTAACTTAAAAACTGAGACTGCATAAGGGCTCTGCGAATTGATAAAGGCCCTATCATGAAAAAAAACTTGACCGCGAATACGAGTGTAAACACAATATATCAACAATGTATATAAACATCTGGTTACCTGTATGTGGTCTTTCCTGCCCACGAACATAACAGGTACACTAATATGCTCTACAAACAACAACAACAACAACAACAAGGTGCACCCCCTCTCCATTCAGCGAGTTTCAAATATTCTGCCACGGCCAGATCACAAAGCTGACCTTTTTGTTTTTCATGCATGATACAATGCTCTGAACAGTAGACTTAGATTTGGGCAACAAGGCAATAACTGTATATCAGCATGGAAACTCAACACGAGTAGCTTCACACTCTGGGCAGGCTACGCGGGGTGTCGCACTTGACCATCATCACAACAGCATGACGCTGTACGCGTATAATAGCTAGTTGGACTTCTGCACGTTTTGCAATGTAGAGTACATGAGGAATTGCCAGCGGGAAATGAAGGGTGAAGTGAGGAAACCTCCAACCTTTCGAGGTTTGTGCTCTCCACCTGTGACAGCCACGCCTCGTCGGTTCGGACCGCACTGCAGTGCTATATGCGGTCATACATGTATGTGTATGTATACCTAGCGCAGCGTACTTGCTCGCATTGAGGAAGGGTGTAAGGCCAGCAACAGCAGCATTTGTGGCAATCGGGAAAGAGAAGACAACCATGTCGCCCTCGGGGAATAAAGCAAAGGCAGGCAGGCAGGGTGGGTGAAAGGAGCGTGTTGTTCGAGTTGTAGTGGGAACAAATATGCAACATATGTCATACCCACACACGGTCATACAGTATATACACTCCATAGCAATACTGATATCTCCCCCTCCCCCCCCGCCCCCTCCAACCTTCGTCTTTCCCCGCGCCCAGTCCCACACTAAACCTGAATCCTTCGAAGCTCGAAAGCTATAGCTGTTGCTGTACTGGATAGGAACACGAAGGCCGATACCTATACCGAGACTGCCACCACAGCAACAGCGGCAACAGCAACAGTCATCTCGGCCGCCGCCGCCACCACTGCCACGGAGGGGTAGTGGAGGGGGGCTAGTGAAGGTGGCCGTTGTAGTAATAGTAGCAACCCATGCAAAGCGAAGCTGGCTATTCGCACCCCATTGGCGAGCCATTAAAGAAGGAAGCACTCGGTGGCAGCCTAGCTCTCCGCAGCCGTCTCCTTGACGCTCATCGTGCGCCTCTCTTCTCCACCGAGCATGTACTACTCCTTCAGGATGTCGGCGGCTGGCTGACTGGCGATTGTAAGAATGCGTTCGCCGTTTCTCCTTTTCCCCTACCTCCCGCGATTCGATCTTTTTCGCCCGCCCGGCCGCCAGCCCGCTCGGCGGTGTATACAATCTTGTTGGATCAAATGACCCGATTTGAAACACAGGAGAGACGACGAATGAGAGGGTTTTCTCGTTGGCCGCGGAGAATCACATACACGGCCGAACGCCTTGTGGGTTTCATTGCGAGTAGTACGATGCTTGCCGCCTCTACATGGCTTGAAGCCACCCCTACAAAGGGCGACAGAACAGAGAGAGAGAGAGCAGAAAAGATGGCTGAGGGCAGAATGATTCGATGACATAACCTCCTCTCCCTCCTCCAACCCCCTTTCAGCAGCCGTATAGGAGACGACCACCATCATACTTGTCCCGAAACTATGACTCGCCTTGTATACACACACATATATATGTATATATGTCTCTCTCTCTATATATACATACATGTAATTTCTCAAAGGTAGATGGCTTCCTCAAAGCATGGATACCGGTGGATAAGCCAGGTTGAGCTAGTCGTTTACATGAGGGGTTCATAGACCAAGAAAGGAAGCAAGTTGTAAAAATATAAGCTAAAATACTCTTGAACTCCCTTTACCCGTAAAATACTTGTTTATATAAACTATGATAGCCCCCAAGCAGGCAAAGTGTGTAAACCAAAATAAACATTGGACTGATGATTGTGATATATATATATATATATATATATATATATATATATATACATACATACATACATACATACGAAGTACTATAAGAACAGCGCCGATAAATCCAATATTACTTACTTTGTTGCTGGCTATAATCAATTGAAGCTTTTTAAGTATACCTTAGAAGAGTCTACCTAACGAGTAAAGTAGAGTATGTTGTTAACTAAATATGACATTTTGGTAGAAAGAATAATCTGTAGATCAAAATTGTTTTAATTGCAGTTTAGATACACCATTATAATAATAGGCGACGAGAAAAATTAATAATATAGCCGGTAAGTCTGGTACCAAGAATTTCGTTATGACCGTCCCCCCGGTGATTCCCGGTTCGATTTGCGCAGTGCTACGTGTTGCAATGTGAGTGGTTGTTTGTTGTTACTACTGCGGTTACTGTTTCTGTCCGCACTCACGCCGAGTAATGTTTCGCGCAATTAATGTGTAATTACCTACCTGTACTTGTATCGTTTTGCAATGAAAGCGAGTTTTTCCTTTCAGGCAATCTTTCTTCCCGACTCCAAGTTTACCCTCGTCATCAACAGCAGCAGCTGTAACAGTGTCGCTGTACAGTATCGTCACTGTACAGTGTCGAGACCTAGGGAAGGTCCCCATGTGGCCAGTCGCCTGCATGAGTACAGCAATGTTGTTGTTGTTGTTGTTGTTGTGGTTGTTGTTGTTATCGTCGTCATCATCGGTACAATAATAGCAAATCATAATGCTCGATTGCGATTAACTACAGAGGCAAGGACGACTACGATACGACTATCATGACCATAATGGTTCTGAAGACTGGCTAGCAACCCTTCACCAATGATCACAACAAAAACAACAACGAAAAACCAGGAGAATGACCGATCAGTGAGCGGGCGAGCGAGCGGGTTCATAGCTTGAGCGGCGAGATTCACGAAACAGCAACAATTGGGTGAGCATAGAAGGGCTGCCTTCACTGCTCTCACTGGCGCCGTATTTATTAATCAAGATCGATGATGCACACCCCTCATTACCATCTCAATAACGAGCACAGCTAGCTGCGTTTCAAGTCTTCAGTCGAGGGCTGTATGACAGCGACACAACCTCGTGCTGCGCAAGTCGGGGGCTGCTCAATACGTGTAGCGGCAAAATACCAAGTCAAAAGTAAAAGGACACTCGCCAGTCACTCGCCTTTTGCTCGGCTTGCCCTTACGAAGGCCGTCACACCACCACCACCACCACCACCAGTAGCAGCAGCAGCAGCGAGGCCGCCGTCGCCGCCGCCGCTGCTGCCACCACCTGTGGGACGTTCTTCGACTTCAACTTGCCAACAGACAGGCAGACAGACAGCGATACACTGGCTTGGCGAGCGTCATTGTCCCTCCCTGGCCGACTGAGTAGCAGCAGGAGAGTGAGTGGGCGAGCGATGGGTCGGTCGGTCGGTCGGGCAGACAGACAGACCACAAGAGTCTGTGTCGTCCTGCCGCCAACAACGCGAGCGCGATCCACCAAAATGATGCCGTGCCGCTCTCTTCTCGTCACGCGTCGCAGCGGTTCTCGGTTTCTCCCCTTCCTTCCTCTCTCTATCCCTCTCTCGCGCGCGCGCTCTCCCTCTCTCTCTCTGCGTTTGGTTTCTTCACGTTGACGCTCGTCAAAATGAGCCGATCAAACGAACACGGCAAGTGCATCTCACTTCCCGAGGGACAACTCCCTCGCTGCCACTCCAAGCCACTAAAGCCTCAACCAGATGATTTAAGCATAGATGTATCGGCATGCCTGTATCGGTGTCTATGTGTATAGCTGTATGTGTACGCGAAATGATGTACGTTCGTACACATACGCACAGAAGTGACCAGCGAGTGGACGTTGTAACAATATCTCGTCCTTTTTCTTCTGTTTACCATTCACTTTCAGTCTTATTATTTGCCCATCACCTTTTTTGTGTTCATCTCTCTCTCCCTCCCTCCCTCCCTCTCTCTCTCTATATATATATATATAATATATATATATATATATATATATATCACAAATCTACAAACGTTTAGAATAATATGTTAACTTGATACCCAGCTGGTATCTCTTCAATCCGACCTCGCCTACAATATATATCTACTAAAATTGGAATTTAAAAAAATGATACTCTTAAACACTACTATTATCAGTGTTTAACCCCTTAATATTATTTCTAAATATTAAGGAACGGGGAATAGGTCATGTCAAAAGGTTTTGAAATTTTGCTGTTGTTGTTGTTGTAGTAATTTTTGCCTAAACAGCAGCTACCATGTGATTCTGTTGAGGGGAAATACATGATCTTGGGAAATTGAACGTTACGGTCATCGAATCACGCAATACTTTGGGGTCGGAAGATGGTCTCAAATTTAAAAATCATGCAATACAATATGTATAGCTACATATCCAAATTTTATATTTATTGCAGATTGTATTGCCACTTACAATAAGTTATATTTATCTAAATATATATTTACATACCCAAACAGGGTGAATGTTAAACTAATAAATCAAAAAATAAGTTTCATTTATAAATGCACACGACAAAAGCAAAAACACTCAGTAGCTATAAAACGAAATGTTGTCGTAAAAACGGTTGATACCGTTGTCGCGACCGCTATCCCATCCCATCGAAAAAGCGTCTATGGCAACAACTGGGTTAACCAACAATAAGGCTAGACAAGCTCGAATAATAGCCGTAAAATTTATTTAGATGATGATCTGTTATCCTTATTCTTCTCGAATACACCAATTGAGATGAATTGTTGTTGGGTTGCCCAAATTCCCGTCGCACGAGCCACTCAAGCATTACCAGCGGCGGTTCCCTATGAAACGGCACTTGGCCGTCTTGGGGTACATGAACGTTCATGTCGTCGTCCGAGTGACGGAAAGGGACGCACACTATGGAAACTGATCGTCCTACGGTCGTCCACGACAGAACAATGACAACGCTCACCACGCCATATATACAACAACATCTGACTATGTGTCTAATCGCTAAAAAGGCTGACCATGTCGTTTGTTTATTTCGAGGCCAGTTACAGCTGGCTCTCAGCTGGCGTCGGCTGACATCAACACGCGCCAACCCACAGACAGTGGCACAGACACACCAACATATATAGAAAGCCAGACGGAGCAAACAAAGAGATGAACAAACATGGGAAAAAAACCAAGCGAAACTAAAAGGAGAACGATATACAACACCTACTTTATGGTCGCCATTAAATAGGATCCTATATATATATATATATATATCCATGTGCAAGACAATGCACGCTTGCTTATTTACCCGACACAAGAATAGCTCGCCTATATATTGTTATTAATATTATGTTTACTATTAATTTGCATCTACTATTTTAATATTTAAATGGGTACCTGGATTATCACTTTTAGGAAGCAGAGCATCCATAATAAAACGTATGCTATTATGCTGGAAATATATTGTTATTCTTTTGCCTACATTAGTTAACATGTAGGTGACAGGCATTACGTCGGTCATTTGAGTTTCTCATGCATTTTTTTTATATAAGAGGATTATTTTTATGTGATCTACTATTTGTGACAAAGTAAAATCATGTCTACCAGTAGTAGATAGCAAATGTCCAAGTTATGATTAACTGCCCGACATAGATTATTCTTCCAATGAAACCTGCCATACAGGAAAAACAGCGTATAGTAAGTATCTAATTTCGTTATATCATTTTGTCTATTTCAGTCCAAATTAAACACTTGGCTCACTCTTGTTCGACACACACAAGGCTCGCAACTTTCACAACAGCTCTGTAGGGCCCGGAGAACGTCCACTAGGAAACAATTGCACGCCTTTTTTTTTAGATATACAAAAAATACAGGTATACAAATCGCATATTTTGTGACGTTAAGTCTGGCCAACCACATCGGCTAAAACAGCAAACATTAGTAATTTCACTGTCACTCCTAAGTGATATATTTCCATCTTGATGAAAAAATACGTATTTTAATGAAACCTACGACATGCTTAAGCCTGGAGCAGAGCCTGGATTTGGGCGGCCGACGCTCAGTTCTAAAAAAACTGAGGCGCGGCGTCGGATCTGCTGGAGAACGCACACGTAAGTCTAGTGTGAGCATGGTATTTCAAAAAAAAGATAGGGTTCTTGGCAACACTTTGAACATGTAGGATCGATTATGCCTAGAACCTGACAAACCTTGCAGAAATAGCCTACGATGCCCGGCCGTACCGAGAGTCACATACAGGGCTCAGACGCTGAGACGCTTGCAGTTTGATGCCAAAACCATATATATGTGTTAAATCACAGCGTCAACAGTACCCAGCGTCTACGTTTGCCTACAGCTAGATCGTATCACTGACTTAGAGCCCTAACAGTTAACGTTCTATCTACGATCGCGCCGTGTGGGCAAACAAACAATACTCACCGATGATAAATCTAGTTATGAGCAAATAATGCGTCACGAAACCTTTTCGTGTTCCCTTTGGTGAAAGGGGAGTTTCTACATACACATAAACCTATATAAGTGATTGCACAAATTGAACCGGTATACTGCACTTAGCACTGGTTGGGCGTCGCCCATATGTAATCATTCGGTGTCACTAAAATGTACCACTTATACTGTGGGTGCTATATTTTCGGTATGTACCACAGCGTCCGCGAAAGTCTTAAATATATATTAATTTGTCACTCAAGATGTCTGCTTATGCTGCATTATGTTAATAAATAGTTCAATCACATATAATATATTCATGTTTATCAAAACGGTATTTAGTACTTGGGTGACCGAAACGTAATAGGCTGCATTTTTTCTGCCTATCAGGTAAATAAAAATCCTGTTACTGTGATTACGGTGACAAGAGTTTCTCTATAAATTTGACTCGACTACCCGATGTGATGCAGTACCGCCGAGAGGTCGTAGAAAACAAAACTGCCCTCGGGATTACAACTCACGTTCTGGAGCTTGATACCCCTGGTCGCTCTACCTTATTTACCCATTGGAGGCTGTACAAGGAACTAACCCATATCTGCCATATTTCAGCATATGTTACGCTTCTAGTCTACCGGAATTACCCCAATTATCATTTCTTTATATGCACTTTAACGTTTTTGGTTAACTTGTTAAAAACCTACTCGGCAACGGGAATAATTTCCATCATCGACCCAGACGAAGCTTAAACCTTACCATGAGTTCCCTTTGTTGAATACGGACATTCACGTCGCGCTGGCTAGATTTCGTAAACTCAAGGAAACGACTTTCAAATGTTTAGATAGATAAGTTACTTCGAAAGTTCGCGTTTTTTCAGTTCGAGAAGTTCGATACAGAAAGGAAAGATGAAGATTGTGAAGTATTCCGGACAATTTTAACGAAATTGTGACGAGGCTGAGCATGTCACGCCAGAGGCACCTGAGCAAAGCATATCACCACGTATGTAGATTAACATATGTCTCGATTAAGCTGATACGCCGATACGCCGCAGTGGCTGCGGTGGATCTCCTATGTAGAGGCAACAATCGACCCAAAACTAAGACCCGCCTGCTTCACGATGACCATTGTACTCCTTCCCCCTCTATCCACTACGGTCATCAAGCGTCATCATTAACGGACGTAACGTCACTAACAGAAGCAACAGCAACCGCCGCACCGCAAACAGCAGAAGGGGTAGCAACAGCAGCGATAGCAGTAAAAGGCAAGAAGACGAAGAAGAAGAAGAAGAGGAAGAGAAGGAGGAGGAGGAAGAAAAATAAGAAGAAAGGACAATGAGCAAATTGAACAAAATGAGCTGTTTGTTCGCGCGTGTTGAACCAACGGGTGTCTGGACTGATAGTGGCCGCCGTCACCGTCCCGACCAGCCAGGTGGTCAGCCAGCTACTTAACCGTTTGTTTTTCTCCCCGGCTACAGCTGGCTAATATATATATATATATATATATATATATATATATATATACATACAGACGCACGTCATGCGGCTGCAGCCGCAATTGATAACCACCCAATGAGCACATTCTTTCTTAACGACACGAAGGTCAAACGTCTTAATTCAGTGCAAGCCACTGGTGATGTGTGTGCACGTGCATATAAGGTGCGTGTATTTTGCTATGACTATGTGTCTAAAGTGATTGCCATTTATTAATGCATATAAGATTATACTCGACGTAGGAAATCCCGTACTAAACAGTTAGATACGACACAACGAAAGCTAATCTTAGCGCCCATATAGCCTGCAACGTCCTCACTTCGTCAATCCGTGCTTAACATACAGCTCGATCTCGATCGAGTATTCAAATACGAACACTGCACATAGAATTTTGAGCGCCGCAAGAAGTTAACTTTCTCATCAGTGAATGAACACTTAAACAACTCAACCCGCGTTAGACCTATGTCAACTTAATTGCCGAATGCAAGCGGAACAATGATGTGAGTTAAATTCGGCTAATCTCGTACGACAACTTGTCGAATGTCTGGCAACAGATATTGGCACGTCGGCGTAACAAAAGCTAAGAAAGGCAGACTACTTACTTTGTCTCAAGCTGGCATGTACAGCTGTGCCGAAACGTGTCACACACCACCACCACCACAACCACCACCAACAGAAGGAATGGCGGCCAAATGAGGGTGGCGAGATGGCAAGCTACAACGCGCTTAAAGAGCGGCACGGTTGGGACACCCGATGAGAGACGGACACAACACGGGTGCAGAGGTCATAGACGACGATCAGAGCTAGTGTCATGAGTCCGGGTTTGGCGGTGGGTTGGCATCGGTCGGAGACCTACGAGGAGCGGGAACAGCCTTGGTGATGATGGGCCAACACTAAGTGATTAATTATTAGACAATGTGAGTCAGTGACTTGTGCACGGATTATGTCCACTAGAATGTCGAATCGACCGCAACGGCCGCACTTCATCACGGGCACGGGAAAGTTGAACACACAGAACAATTGCGGGTGTTGCGCTTTTTGTGTTCTGCGTCGTCCGTTCGTTCAAAACACACGACAGTTACACTATAAGTCGTGGCCCGCCGAAACAATGGAAGTCGACGAAAGTCATTTGCGTCTGTCTGTTGTTACACAGACGGTTGTAGACAGGTAGAGGTGGTGATGGTACCACTGCCAACGGAATCAACGGAATAACAATCAACACAGTGATAGCATACTACCACATTCCGAGTTCGAGACGAACGTTGTTTGAGACTGCCTCGAGTCAACAACGATGAGGTTTTTCGAACGGCGGTCTAAGTTACTCGGCGGCCTTCTGATGAATCAGTGAATGCAGCTAAGTTGAAGAAGTTAAAAATGCGCACCTCCACTACAGCCAGCTCGGCACGTTTAACACTCTCTAGCTCCAACTCGAACTTCACGAGCACGTTTTGCCTACACGCAGCAGCACTGGCACCACCTCCTCCTCCACCCTACCAGCACACCCACCAACCAATTAACCAACCAACCAACCAAACAACCGCGGCCACGGTTACCACTAATGCAAGCCACGCACCCCCACCACCACAGCCGCCACCACCACTAACACGATCACAGCCACCACCAACACGACTAGCAGCAGCTGCTGCAGTAACAACACCACAAGCTATAACTTGGTGATTAGCCGGTAACAACTATTGTTCCACGATTGTTGTTGTTGTTGTTGTTGCTGTCGTCGTCAATCACATTGTCAACAAGCGCGATCACAACGATGAGGGATGTGGATCACGATGTAGATGAGGATGGTAATGCTGATGATGGGTAGAGAACGCAGCAGCAGCGGCGGCGGCGGCAACCTGAGTGAGTGAGTAGATTGAGTGGGTGAGTGAATGAGTAGATCGATCGATCGATCGATTGGCTGGGTAGGTGGGTGGGTGGCGAGTGAGTGAGTGGGTGAGTGATGTCGTGGAATGAAGATAAGCGAACCAACGGCAGCAGCAGCAGTAGCAGCGATCGAGTCAGCGCGAATCGGTCTGGTTGGTCTGCCACTGTAGTGCTCTAGCGGCAACGATGTCAGGCCGCGCGCGCATCAGTCGGCTCTGTTTGAGCACCGTCAGGGGGCGCTGGCCAACCGAGCCGCCAAGGGACCGCCCACTGCACAAAGGGAGGCGGGGTCTAGCCGCGCATTGTTCGGGAAAACGTTGTCGTCGGCCGCTGCTGCTGCGGCGGCAGTGGCGGCTGCTGCTGTGTCTAAAGGGAGCTAAATGGAACGCGTAGTGGTGGTGGTGGTGACGGCTGCTGCTGCTGCTGCTGCCACTGCCACTGCAAACGGACACGACGTCTGTAGTAGCAACTGTTTGCCGGAGTGGAAAGAGGCATACGGGAGAGAGATCTATCCATCCGGTCGGTCGGTCGGTTCGCGTGTCTGTCTATGTGTTCGTTTGTTCATCCGATGTTTCTTCCTTCTATCCGTTTACGGCTCGCTTCTCCATTCGGTGACCACCGTCGCCGCCGTCGTTACCGCTGCTGGTGCAGCCGTCTTTGACTCGGGTCCGCGGAGACGTTCAGACAAACGAAGAACGGCCGCGGGTGGGGCAGTAGCAGCAGCAGCAGTAGCAACGGAGGCGGTGGCGGCAATGTCTGTGGCGGCTATGACGGGGTGATGGGGTGACGGGTGCGGGGGCGAAGGAGGTGCCATGCGTCCGCCTGGTCGGTCGGTCGTTCGGTCGGGCGGCCGCTGCCCCACCCGGCAATGACTGACTGACTGACTGATCCAGCAATAGAGGAGAGACAGAGATAAAGAGCGAGAGAACCGACGGCACTCAACAAACGAACGACACCCGCTACCGCCCTCAATGTTTAGCATTACAATGTTTGTTACCGCTGCCCGGACTACTAGAACGACGACGACGACGACGACTACTACAATTACAACTACATTTCTAGCTACTATTACTACTACTACTAGTGCTCTTAGCACTACGTTAAGTTACAAACACTAACAAAAACTGCGGTGATTTTTGCTACCTTTGCTGTTGCTGATTCGGCTGTGTAAGGAACAATTGCACCACAATGCACCCATTGTCATCTCGATACGTCAATGCGAGAAGAAAAAGGAAGAGAGGAGGAGGAGGAGAAGGAGGAGGAGGCGGGGCGAACCCGTTTGCACAACAGACACATCAACGGGGGCGGCTGCGGCAACGGCGGCGGCGACGGCGACAGCGGCACAATCGGCCAAAGGCAAACAACGAACAGTTGTGCGGCTCCTGGCACAGCCGCGGCGGCAGCGGCTGCGGCGGCGGCAGCAGCAGCAGCAGCAGAAACAACAACGAGTTGGGCGGGCCAAAGGGACGAGCCAACAACGAAACGTCTCTTCTCTAGAAGAGCGGAAGGAACAGACGACGCCGGCAACTGATTGTCGTCATCTACTTCTTCTTCTTCTTCTTCTTCCTCTTCCTCCTGAAGACCTTTCCTGGCCCTTTCCTATACTAGAATAATCTGCCGACGAATAAAATCTTCGAACCTCACACGTACGTCTTAAGCAAACAACCTCATTTGTCTTTTAAGCTTAATTCTATACGAACAAAACAATAAAACCGACAATACATTTCAATGACATGCCTTCAAATTATATTGAAACACACATTGTTAAGGTGTTGCACAGAAATAGGGTAAACGCACAAACGGACTCAGTGTTGACCCATTTAGACTTCGGATGATCAAATGCATAAAAGCTGGCCCATTTATTGGATGTTCGTTAGATATACAATAGCTCCATTCCCAGATTAACGTTGGTATGACCTGTGGTGTTCCATGTGCTAAGGTCTAGGGCCAACTGAGCAAGCCTCATCGGGTATAGAGCACCCGCTTTTTGAAAAAAAAACATTATTTTCCTGTCTGACGCAGCCAGTGCATCTCTGCACGCACATGTTTGGTGCGAGAATGTATTAGCAGCTTTTGTTTCGAACAGAGAGATTATTATAGAGAGCTCGAACTCAGCATAAGAGCATACCATTGAAAAGTCCGTAAATAAATGTATTGAATCACACAGCCACAATTCAATGAAACCAATGATAGGCAATAGCATGGTAAACTAAGGATTTGCTATAAGTTTGGGTGATCTAGGAGGCTTGTACAGTTTTAATGCAGCTTCCTGCCCTCTCTATTCTACTTATTGTTATCCTGCCAAACCACATCAAATCTCAGCTTAGACGTCGGCTGTGCAACAGTTAATGTCATCTTGAGCAATATCGGATAGAGTCAAGGAATCAAATAGCAAGGCTGATTTAAGAAATTCGAGTTTGATCCCGTCAAGTCATGCCAATGGGAAGGTACCAATAAATGCACCCTTATGTAGCCTTATGATGGTAACAGATATAATGATCTTGTACGAAAGTAACACGTTTGAACGATATAAAATATTTATACCTAAAGTTTACATAGCTAGAAGATTTGTACATATAACACGCACACCAAGGGCTGAATCATTTTGAATTACAGAAAGAATTGCAAGGCCTTTATCTCCCCAACGACTATATATTTAGATGCAGGTACGAGTTACGTATGAATGCTATTATGCCCAATTTAATGATTAAGTATTTATGCTATTTGTTTGACATGTATATATTTCTAAGTGCAAACGTCACTATTATATATCTGAAGGCGCTTAAAGCGGCAGCACATATATTGCCTGGACATTCATATCACCAATATTTTCTCCTCTGAGGAAGTGCCTTCCACTGGACAATCTCTTCTTTTTAATATCGACCTGATACTTTCTCACATTTGGTTCTAAATCTAGGGTCTCCGACAGGTCTATATCTCCGATCTCTCTCAAAACTGAACACATTTGTTGTGTACAGCTTTAGGATACTCTTTTTACAATATGTTCACTTGACTCATTCCCTAGCCCACAAACTCGACATTCTGTACTCTACTTAGCTCGCTTTACCCTTGTATCAAACATCTTTGACTCGGCACTTGCTCATGTCCCATTCCCTCTTGAACTATCGTATAATTATTCTACCTTGCTCACTTCCCGCTTTTTCCTACCTGACTTTTGTACCCAATCTTCCTAGCTGCAAATGTTGCTCTGCAATCCCACTTCGTGTTTACTGTTAGCGCCGTCTTCACCACCTGCATCTGTTTAACCCATCTTTTCTTTGCGACAATCTCAATCCTAATACTGTCTTGAAAGTTTTCAACTCGTTCCGGTATCTAGAGATTCGGCTTTATTTTACTGGGACGATCTTCACTGCTCACTTTGTCAAGACAATGTGCAATCTCTGTTTATGGAGAGGAAGGGGACGCCCGGCGACTGTCCGTCCCGACGGCAGGAGTACTCTACTTGTTCCATGGCTGATGTACCTATATGTAGTCTTAACAGAGTATGAGAATACTTCACTCGGGAAAACTTTCGTTTGCTTAAAAGGTGTTTTACAATGCACATGGAGCGAACATATTCCGTGTCAATGCGGGTAAGAAGCCGTTTTGTGTACTTAATGTCAGGCTGTTCATCGGTTGTTGAGATCATTTGATTTAGGGTGAAGACGCCGCCGCGTACAGTACAATTCGAGAGCTTTATTTCGGAATGGGAAACTCAAGGTGACCAAGCTCGACGAGAGGCTGGAGACCTGGATATTTTTAGTGCCTCTCATCTTTGGTCTGGCATTGCATGTGACAATTGCCACTTCTATAGCAGAAATATTGTTCATGGCTATCAACCCCTGGCCTGTTCGAATACGAACTTCCACGAAAAGTAGACGGGGTGCGTTTGTCAATTGTGCTCTTAAGCGTGTGCAAAGTTTCATGTGTCTGCCTGCCTGGCCCTTGCGAAAAGATCACTGCACTGCGTCTTTCAAATAACATGCCGCGAGTAACTTACAACTGTATACGTGTCTATGTTATAGCATATTCAATATAAGTGAAAATCATATGATGAGAATCCTAATACTGAACTATAGCTTACTTTGTACTGACCTTTGTATATGTTTTGACTTCCCCCTTTTAACAGATATATAGATAAATAAGTAACATACTTTTATACATTATTTATAGAAACGTTTATTGGGGTATATAATGAACAATTTCAACATATTTTGAAATGGGTTTAGATTTAATTTTGACTTAATCAAACTTCAACATTAATTATAAGACTGTTCGTTAGATACTATTCCATTAAATTATTTATTTTAATAATTAACATCAGTCATAAGGCACAAAGCTTTCGACTCTCCGGGACTAGAAAGATTCAAAACGTCGCTAGACTAGGCTACCGGTTAACCTGTGTGATTATCTCTAGATCCAGTGAACAATGTGTGATTATCTCTTGGCACTTAACGCGTAATTTCCCAAGCCAGTTGGGTGACTCCAGGTGTAAAGATAATTCCGAGCGTGAGGGTGTGGGGAGAAATCCGGGCTTAGTCTGTTTGTGAGTCCCATACTAATTGCTTTTTGTTGCTGGCACCGCATGTGTATCATCCATTTCTGAAACCTCCTATAAAAATTATGTTTTAATTTAACTCTATTAGGTAGTAACCGACAGAACTGACAATTCATCAAAACCTAACATAGTAATTTTTCCCTTTACGGGGAAAAATTACTATGTTAGGTTTCGATTCCAAAATCGTTTAAATTTTTGTTCGTTGCTTGTCTAACAAGTCTGATCCTCTTATTTCACAGGGAAACGCATTATTTCATACCATTGAAAATGTTCTCCTGAACTCTTTTGAGAGCAAACGGACCGTCGTTGACGCGCCAGACGGGTACTAATGCTCAGTTTTATTACCAGCACTGCCATCGTTTTTGCTACGTGTGGAGTATCAGGCCAGTACCGACAGCTAGTGGCTTTGGAATCGATTATTAACTTAGTCGACCATTACAATGGTCGCTAAGTGTGCAGGTTCGCGCTGACGCTATCATTCCCCCAGTCGCGCCGTGACCTGCATAACGACTGGTGGTGATCAGGTCAGCTTTCAGCGAGCCGCTCTTTATAAATCTCTTCGGGAAGGACGGCTTGATCGGTTTAACGTCTGCTCAACGCCCCCGACGTCCTAGGTAACTTAGCAAGCTATTGCGACACGCATCGCTTTGCTACGCACTCCCAGCCGAAGGTTTGGCGGTCAAAGTATTTGGAGGGTTAGCCTTCACAGACGTGATCTAGTACTAAATACGCCGCCGCCTAGTAGGTCACTGAGGCACAGCTGGAGAAGTATGTCATTGGCTGGCTGATGCATTACTCGTGTTAACAATATGTCCGACATATCTGTGGCTTTAGAAGCACATGGTACAGCGTGACCTATGTTAGAAAACGATTATTGGCGAACCTATTGTATCGTCGATCTAAACTCTAACGCGCTTACTGGATCACTAATGTTACAAAGACAAAGGTAGTCGAGCACAAATGCTCTGCTGGGCTTACGAAACCACCAGGGAGCGTGACAACTGGCGCCACCTGGAGCACATTTAGAGAAACTCTTACTACTCCAGGGTCCGGCACTCGATACGGAACTGGGAGGGCGCCATAGGTCAGGAACATTGTAAAGTTCGGAACAATAAACAGAGTTGAATCCTTTTCAAAATGGCTCTTGTTACGTTTATTTTAAAATGCAGTAGAGAACTCTAAAAGAGAGCACGTATAATTTAATTGCCATTCTGATATTGGAGACAGTGGTGCCCAACCTATGCAATCTATTTTGGGAGATACAATACATAACCCTCTCCTCTATGGTGTGGTTAACCAAGTGTGTAACGAAAAACCTTTTTTGGCAATTAGAAGACGACTTGGTTATCTTTCCTGAAAATGCCATCTATTTATTTATAAAATATGCACCCTGTTTGGGTATGCAAATATGTATAATATGTATGACAAATATGGTATAAACGGCTTATGAATATTCTCGCTAGTGCTGAGAGAGCAAAACGGATTCAGTACCCTCGGTGAGGTGATACAGGAACATGGATCGCCACAACGATGGCATTTGCAATCCTCTCGGGGTTCATGAAACCCTGCAGACCAGAACAATAGACGATGAAATCCGTCAACACTGTAGCGAGTAAGAAGGTGCCGACATGGACGGAGAGATTCCTTTAAGACCTGGTTAGTCATAACTGGTGATAAATAAAATAATCTGAGAGTTAGTGACATCTTTTTAGAATACTCGTGCCGAAATGTTTCCTTGGTGGCTGTTTGCGGTAAATTGAAGCGGTCCACGAGTTTATCGATAGATGATATTAAACCCGCGAGCATGTTTGCAATCTATTTACTTCTCTACGGTCTCAAAGCGAAGACTTGCCTTACACATAAACACTGTCATTTTTTATAAAAAATTATTATCATCCCTGTCTACAAGGAGGACTTGAAAAAGAATGCTGAGAACTATCGGTCAATTTTGCAATGTTCAATACCATGCTGCATTTTTGAGCAAATTTAAGTTAATCACTTAAACAAATCTTGACTTTAAACCGCTTACTTGACCTTGCCCAGCACGGCTTCACCACCCATAGATCTACATGTACACAGCTTTTGGAGATGAACCAGGACTGGGATATGTTAATAAATGCTCAAACAATGTCCCACTTCATGTATTTTGACTAACAGAACGCATTTGACAAAGTAGATCACTCTCTTCTGCTCCGCAAATTGGAATATCTAGATAGCCACTGAGCCAATGAGCGAAGGCATTTTTGAGTGACCGTAACTTTCAAGTAAAGGTCGGTGAACATTTTAGTCCTCCATATCTGGCATTTTAAGGTGTGCCTCAAGCGGGGCGATTATCTTTTCTTCTCTATACAATTCTTGTGTTGGAAATATAGAAGTAACTGTATTATCCTGTTTGCTCTAGTGACTCCCATGTGGTTCTACAGTTAGCTGTCAACGACATTGCTTGCATGTGTCCTAAAAAATAAGCAAATAACAATGCATCTTGCATGAAACGTGAGTAAATGACTTACGTTTCATGCAAGACAACATACCTGCTCCACGTCAACTAAGCAAATACCAATTGTTAAGATTAGAGATTGCTACCGCGATCGATACTTAACTGAGGGAGCTCAGAAAAAATGCTTCCCATCTATTCATTTTATATCTTAGTCAAACCTTATATTGCCGCTTTGCAAACTAACTCACGTAGTAGGCTAGTCATAATGATTGTACCAAACCAAAGAAAGATAACAAACGCGTAGTGGTTTCGGGCAGTGGGCAGCAATCGAAAGGCTCTCTTCACGACATGAGTGTACTCAAGCCGCAATCGGTTCCTTTCTAACAATTTTTTAAATCTCGACCAGATTTAAGGCGGAAATAGACAGAATTGAGCCAAAAATCACAACAGCTACACCAAGTGAGAGGTAGTTATGCGCATGTGCGACAATTACTTCCCTCCTTGTGAAATTCATACGCGAGATGAAATACTTAAAGCTGTCAACGAAATATGTGGATTTTCCGTTGACTAGTAGTAAATCGAAACGACTGCCACGTCCGAAAGTAATCAGTTTAGTCATTATTATGCTGTCTTTCAATAAGATTTGCTATAATGAAATGCGTTTTTGTGCAATAATCCGCAAAAAAGGAACCAACTTTTACGATTGCCACTTTACAAAAGATAAGCATTCTGCGCTAAGCGTGACAAGGCTTGAGTGTTGCTCTAAGGTTCCATGCGTCATTAATGCGGTAAAATATCCCTATCATCTTTGTCCTCGGAGAGCGGTCCCAAACTCATTATACACCGCGCAGTTCTTAGCTACAGATCGTTGAAATCGGGCGTTCTATCTCAAAGAAAAATAAGTGCACGACATCTGGGACTCCTATCTCCTAGCGCAAACATAATTGTGCAACAGGAAAAAGCTTCATACTGTATCTAAACTCTTAACGCTTTCTCTACGCGAACTCTAAAAGAAAAGAGAGAGATACTTACACCCCCGCCGCCCGCGTAGTTACCCGCGGACCTCTTGCGGGAGTGCCCGCCAGCCCGAATAGACAGGCCAGCGGTTCCTCCTCCCCCCTCCTTATCGAGGTTCGGCATGGAGGTACAACACTACTCCTACCCGACAATTAGACGCGATCACCTCGCGATTCCGCGTTACACCCCGGAACATACTCACCCCCCCCCCCCCCGAAGGGTGGCTCGGCCCACTCCAGAGCAGGGGTTGCCCACCGCTGCGAAAGGCAACAGCGGACCCAGATGGTCCTCTCATCGGGAGGTCTGGGGCCGGGAGGTCACAAGCATCTTTTACTGTCGGCCAACACCTTTTTAACCCGGAATCTGCATCAAGTTACCAAAAATAAAAGTCAACCGTGGTCAAATGGTGCCGACATCGAGTCGACACCATTTTTCTCGCGACAGTTATCAGTCTTCTATTGCTACAACCTCTTCTTTGTAATATCGACCTGGTTCTTTCTAACATTTTGTCCTAAAACTATGACTTTGTCCCTCCCAAAGTTGTACATTATTTTGCAATATGTTCGATTGACTTATTCCCTAATCCACAAGCCTTTATTTAGCTCGTTGTGTCCTTGTATTCAACATCTCTGCCCTGGCATCTGTCAATAGCCCACTCGGTCTTGAATTATTGTATACCCATTAAACCCCGCCTATTTCCCACTTTTCTCTTTCATATATACCAGCCACACTCGAGCTGGAGCCCTATTTGCCCGTATATGAGTTTTTACCCTGAGTTTCATTATTTTCTCCGATACTCTTGCTCTTGCCCATTGCTGACTATTGTATTCAATCTCTCTAGCTGTGAACTCTACTTTGCGATCCCACTTTGTTTTGATCCCTAGTACCGTCTTCGCAAACTGCATCTGTTTAACCCATATTTTATTTGTGGTAATTTTAATACCAAATGTTAGCTTACTTTGTACTTCCTTTTTGTATACATTTTGACATCCCCCCTTCCCTATCAAGAAATTCCCTACTGCAGTTAAAACGGCAACCCAAATCACTTTTCCTTGTATTGTTTCTAACGTTTTCTTAACTTTGCGCTGTTGACCAGAAAGGCACTAGGAAAAGTAACGTACCATACATTTAATAAACGTCCAGAGGCCCTAATACCTTACTGCGTTGTAAACAACGCCGTAAGTAACGCTCGTTTAGCCTTCTTCTCTCATAATATCTATTATTTCACTAAATAATCATTCCCTGTAGTCAATATCACCCCAAGATACTTGTACCGTCATAGATTGTAAAATTCCTTTCTGTTATATATTCGCCCCTCACTCCACTAAACACTAAAACTGCTCTATTTTTTTCCCATTAAACACCATTTCCAGTTTCACTGCTGCTTCGTCACATACATTTAATATCGTTGTGCTTCCCTAATGATACCATATCGTCAGCAAACAGCAGCACTGGTGTCTTTATATAGATATACACGTTTTCGTTCACGCCATCCTAAACTCGTGCAAATAATCCTTTGCGCCTTTCTCTCCATATACATAAAAAACAACAAACATTCTTGCCTGACGCCTTAGCGAGTATAACCTTTCAGGAATATTTTTCAATTATTTTATTAAAATCGCCTTTGTTAGGTACAAAGTCAATCGTCAAATGGTATAATAAAAACAAAATCACTGTGAGAGGCTCCTTAGAAAGATTACACGTGGGCAAATTGCCCCGTGATACTTTGTGCAAAAGGCCCCGCACCGAGTACCTATACATGATGGATGGGGGTCGTGGAAGCCGTGTGCCCCGCACAGGACGTGGTGGAACATGTGTACCGCAAAACGAGTCACTATGTGGCGGTTTGTGCGGCCTAGGTCCTTCCAGGCGCTGTCTCGCATGGCACCTGTGTCAAAGATGTCCGGGTCGATGTTCACCATCTTGTCCTCCCACACGCGGATGAGTTCCTGGTAGGCGGGAGTTTCTGGCAGGTTACAGCGTCTTTTCAGATTCTCGATCAACAGCGGAGTATTCGCCAGCAGACACACAAGGCGGTTCTTGCTTAAGGAGTGCAGGCCCATTACACGCTTGAGGTAAGCCGGTTTGACGCGGTCCAACGTTTCAAGTTGCTGCCGCGAGAACTGTCTCCAGATCACCTGGATACCATAAGAAGCGACGGGGGCGAGTTTGAGGTCGAAGAGGCCGAAAGCAGTCTTCAGAGAGAGCAGCTGCGGCTTCTGTATCCCAACAGATGCCACTAGCGCGTTCCTCACGCGATGTGCTCTGTGAATGAACGGCCGTTGGAGGGGATGACGATGCCGAGATACTTGAAGCTCTTGACATACTTAAGCGCTGAGTGTCGTTGCCAGGTACTTGATATCCCTTACGGAACTTCATAGCCTCGGTCTTGGACAGGTTGATCTTGAGACCGATGTCCTGCACGTAGGTCGTGAGCCTTGTCAGGGACTGTTGCAGTTGGAACCTTGACGTGCTGTAGAGCACTACGTCGTCAGCGTACATCAAAACCTGCACCATATCGCGAGTGCTCTTCACCTGGCGAGGGAGGTCGGCCAGCAGCACTGAGAACAACAGAGGGCTCAGGTTGTCGCCCTGTGCAAAAACCGGTCGTCTGCAGGAAGGGGTCAAGTTCGGCCACGCCGTCGATGGAGATGGGGTTCTCCTGGAGGATGGCGGTTAGCAGATGCAGGATGTTAGAGGGCACACCTGCCTCGGCCAGCTTAACGATGACCTTGTCTCTTAGGGCCGAGTCGAACGCTGAGCGGAAGTCCACGTAGACGGCGTACATGAAAGCGCCTCGGTATTGATGTACTCGCTGAACATCACCGATCAGGAAGCTGCAGGCATCTAATGTGGACCGCCCAGCTCGAAAGCCGGACTGCTCCCCCGGGTTACTCCGCGACCCTCTAGGAACGCAGATAGCTGTGTGATCTAGATTACGGAAAGTAGCTTGTAGCAACAGCTTTTCTTCCCCTTCAAGAGGTTGGGAGTTTGAGATTCCCCTTCCCCTTTGGTATCACCGACAGCAGAGAGCTGCTCCAGTTAGAGGGGATGCGGCCGTGGCGGAGACAAGCGTTGAACAGGCTCGTTTTTATTATTGTCCTCCTCATCGACAAAGAAATCCAAGGCGGTCATAGCTTGGCCAGCGTAGTCAGGGAAAAGTGGCTCTTTTTGAAGGTGCCGCTCTCACTGATGTGGAGGGTGAGGGTCGAGGCAAGCGTGTATTGACGGATAAAGCCCGCGCTCAGATCGCTGCTCACAAGTTTTTCATGAATTTTAATGTGTGAAGCGCCATTAGAATCTTATCTTCCGATGACACGATTGCGCTCGTAACGGAGGAGTCGATTAGTGAGATGGTGGCAAAACACCCTCCTGCTCCTGCATGGGACATGGTGCCACCGCTCCCATTGGCTTGCCAGTGGTCGGGTCATGCTTAAGTGATGATGTTTCTAAGGCATTTCGCACCTTTCCATCCGGTGCAGCGGGAGGCTTCGACGGCCTCACGCCTGACCATTTAAAAATCCTTCTCCCTGTCAACGGAGCCCACAACGATTTACTGGAAAGATCGCCAAGGTATGCGACATCATATGTAACGGGCAAGTTCCGGAGGCAGTGAGAGGCGTTGTATATGGAGGGTGGCTTATTGCTCTGAAAAAGAACACCAGAAGGTACCGACCCATAGCCCTTGGCTGCACTCTTCGTAGACTGGCCACAAAGACCCTGCTTCCCCAGGTCAATGTAAACCGCTACCTGCAGCCACGACAGATGCGGTACGCCACTCATAATTGTGCAGAAATAGTTGCTCGCACCTTTCTCGAAAACAACGAAAAATGTTGCCTCCTAAAATTAGATTTTAAATATGCGTGTAACTGGAACAAACGAGTTCACCTCTTGACAGAGGTTTCCAAGCACGCCTTGGCCCTATATCAAATGATGCACCAAGCATATAACAAGCCGACTCCCGTGATGTTTCGTGAGGTTGAAATCAGGTCATCAGCCGGTTGTCAGCAGAGAGACGTAGCGGCTGCTCTTGCGTTTAGCCTGTTTCTGCATCAGTACGTCAGGCAGGTGACATCCAGGGCCCTTCTGTGTTACTCAGAGACATCAAGGATCTCAGAGCGTTCGAGCAATGGAGCGGGTTGCAGCTTAACCCATCTAAATGCGAGCTATTCCCACAGGGCTTCGAGGACGAAGAGAGACAACAGGTGATCGCAGAATTTAACGGCAATATCCCGGACATCCTTGTAAAGGATCGGTGTTAACTGGACCTGCTGGGTACGGCGATGTTTCCCGACATGATTGGTCCGACACTGGCCGAGGAGGGAAAACAACCCTCCCGGCTTTACCAGAGGCTGGGCCATCTCGGTAGACATCAAGCCTATTTTCTGCTGCGGCACGCAATGGGAGTGCAAAAGGTCCTGTATGTACTGCGGGCCTCACCTGCCTTCCTTCTGCCGTCAGAAACTTTAGACTTCGACGACCAGGTGAGAGCTTTGGCAAACATCCTCGACCTGACGCTCGATGATAAGGCATGAACGCAGGCAAGCCTATCGGTCCGGCTGGGTGGAATGGGCATTCGCTCGGCCACGAACCTTGCTTTTTTTGCCTCGTTGCATAGCTGCGCCTCTGCAGTGGTCGCTACTGCTGGCGGACTCATCAGCCACCAACAAGACGCCGTTCGGATCTGGAACGCGCGTCAGTCTGGTCGCCCCTCTGAGAAACAGGTCACTAGGCACAAGGGGTGGGACTAAATCGCCACTCAGTCTACCCACTGGCTAATAACCCACTGGCACCTAGTAGGCAGTAAACTGGCCGATGACCAGTTCCGTGCCGCCAGTGGCCTCACAAATGACGTTGCCATATTCGAGAGGGAGGAGTGTCTATGTGGTAGAACGGTGAATGGACGCGGCCTGCACTAAGCTGCACTAGTTGCACTAAGCTGACCGGGCTTACGCAGGGCCGCCACGATGCCATGAATGACGTCCTCGGGCGCGCTTTCAGACAAGCCGGCTACCGCGTCATTCTGGAGCCTGGTGGACTGCAGAGGGACGACAAGCGTCACCCGGATGGCCTTACCAGCCTGGACTGGGACCGTAATCGAGTGCTGGGGCAATGAGATGCACTCAAACTTACAAAAGAACTTGGGAAGAAGCTCCTCGAGGTCACAGCGAAGCCAAGATCGACCGCGTTCCTTCGACAGAGAGTGTCATTGGAATTACAGAGATGTTACGCCAAGATGATGTTCAGTGGTGATTAACACTCAAGCAAAAATAATAGTATACGCAATATTGTAGATGTTATATAAGTAACATATTAATAATTGTGATACATGTACATATCGATAAAATAAAGCCTTGTTCAAAAAATGATTATTATTATTATTTAAACCGTCTTATTTCGGTAAATTTATTCTAGTAACTTAACCCGGCTTCTCTTAAAACCTTCCTCCAGCGTAATTTAATCCATTGTTCTGTCCACCATATCATATGGTTTTTTTTAGATATATAAACACTGCCCCACATCCTTGTGCCCGCGATCTCGGTGCTTCCACAACCTGACTAAATAAACAAATATGATTATCTAGCCTCTACCCTTTCACAAATCCGCACTGCCATTCATATTTTCCCATTTGTCTCTAGACTATTGTGTACTTTATTCTTAAATACATGCATAAATATTCGATACGTTATAGTTGTGAATGTGATTGGTTGCCTATATTGTAATGTGTCTTCTAGCTCCTCCTTGGGAAAACGAGAAACTCTTCTATTCCGGGAAACGCGCCACCCTGCGGTTTGTCTCCTCTAAATAATTATTTAATTGCTTCGTTAGATAATACACGTACTCCCAACGCTTGGATTACCTCTACCGAAATTCCGTCAAGACCACACGCCGTCTTTGGATTCATTTTCCTTACCACGCCTTCGATTTCATAAGCTGTGGTTGCATTATCCGTGCTGGTTCTTGCCGTTTCTACACTGTTTTCAATAGTCGTGAAAAAGTGCTTGTAACGCGGTGTCCACTTTCTCTTTTGTGTAAGCTATGTTCTGTTGCTTTTGTTATCCTTGTTTTTTCTTGTCTGACATAGTCCCAAACCATTTTGCTAGTTGTCCCTTGGGAGCCCCGAAATGCTGTAAAACGATGCCTTGTCTGCATTTTCAATTTATGTTGTATTATTATTATTATTATTAATAGTATTATAGATGTTACATAACAAATATAAAAGTAATTGTTATACATGTACATAATAATAATAATTGTAAGTGTTAAAAAAATATTATTGTTATTATTATTATTATTTTATTATTATTAAGTGTGTGTATGTAGTGCCTAGACTGAACCAGTTGTTGTGAATTAGTTTTGAATAGCAAATAATAGTGCCATTCCCATTGTGGGCGACAAGGTCATGTAGTTATGTGGCAAAATGAGCTTTCTTCTTCCTTTAGCCAATTAAAAGCTACACCAGTCTTTAAAAGAGCTTTTATCTTAAACATCTGGACACGAAAACAAGCAGATATTCCCCATATTGCCTTATATGTCTATTCCAGTGTAGCGGCGGTGGCTTTGGCAGCTAACGGTGCTGCTACGGCTAATAATACGAATGAAAATTATACGAGCGTTAACGGCGACGACAACAACAACGGCCGTAACAATTACTCTAGCAGTCTCTGTAGCGGCGGATCGAATACGCATCTCATTAAGTGGAAATGAATGAAGAGTGAATGAATTAACGTGTGATAAATTTGTAAACGTGACAGTCGACTCAGCAATGTGCGAAGAATCATCATGATTAACAAAATCTTGCCGATGTTTGAACGGCGCTAGCAGGCGTTGCCAAATGCCAATCCGATTCGGCCTGCTAACGAATTCACTCACGTTTTGGACGACGCCAGTAACGACGAGAAGCGCTACAAAGGCGAGAACACGAAAGAACACGCAACTACGATGCATCATTGCACGAGCTGTGCTGGCAACTGCCGGGAAATGGTGATATGGCAGTAACAACAACAACAACAACAACAACAACAACAAAACCAATTAGGGTTAACAAACAACCATCTACAAAAATTGCGTCGAGCTCATATATGCATCGCTATCAAATACGCACGTGTGCCTATACGTCTATCTAGCAAGAGCATGCGCAGCAATCGCCACTAGGACAGAGACAATGCCAACTGAAATGGGCAGTGACGGAAATTATTACAATCATAAATAAACAATTTTGACTTAACACACATTTACAATTAGTTGCTCATTTGCGAAACTGGCGAAGGGATCTGAGGATTACGCCATTTATAACTCCCTCACCGCAACCGCCCAGCAAGTGGCCGACCCAATCGCAGAACGACGTCTCTTTCAACAAGAGAACCGAGCCGCAAAAGAACGAGCTATTGCTGACTGATATACTTAGTTACTGAATGGTGGCACAGCTCCCAGCTGTGTCCGTCATCATGCTTCCACACGTTCTATTCCAGCCATCAGCCAGAAGAATCAACTCAATAAGTCCTCGCTTACATCTGCATACAGCGATCGGTGATCGAAGATGACAGCAAAAGCGGCATGATGCTAACAACACCGGTAGCAACAGCAACCAGCCGTACGAGTTGTTGTACCAGTAACAATAAGAACTAGCGAAAAAAGACGGAAGTACTCCCGATAAAAATAGTTAGAAGTGCAACGAGAGTTGCATTAAGATAGGACAGCCATGTATTTTCTAGTTTGCTTCACGAACGTTTTATAATGCGTCATTAAAGTGCCACAATACATGCGTGCAGGTCTCTGTATTTATATAAAGCAACACACAAAAATAATAGGTTCATCTACGCGACGTTTAAGCCGATATTTGACGATGTATGGCCGTTGTTCCACATTATACTTAAAAAATATAATCGTTCTTACAAAAAAAAGGAGAAGTTATCGGGTGCATCTATGAAATCAACGTAAGTGGGGGCTGGATTGTATTTCGGTAAAGGAAGGATCCGTTAGCGCTGTTAGGTACACAGAGTTCAGGAGAATCTATTCCAGCATTCGCCAGGCCAATATAATAATGGTACGTACCTACGGGCCACAGGTCGGGTGTCACCGTCGGGCGACTTCTTAGGCTGGTTTGTCGAATGTCGAAAAACATGCTGAGCCGCCGTTTTTAGGATAAGGACCTGACATTTTGACGTGTTAAGAGGTTTGCAATAAGAGAAAAGCGTACGCCGGACTTGTTTAGGGACGCGCAGCTCCGTCATTAGCAGCTCCATCGACGTCTTTTTTTGGAGAAGTGAAGTTGCGTTCGTTCAAGCAAATCCAGATCTTCTTTTTGATAGGGCTTCCACTCGGAGAAAAAGTATAACAGCTCGAGGGTTTTGTCAAAATTGATGACGATTAAAACAACGAAAGAAAGACATGTACATTCAAGATCAAGCGAGTTTCATTAAAAGATATGCGTGTAAATAGGAAAAGCTCCATGTTGTTCACGACAAAATATACCACTGGACCCTGGACATTGCAGTAAATAAAGACTTACTACATTTGTCGTGTCGTGTGGGCTCGACGTACGATAGTACGTCCATATGTTCCTCATTTCTACCTACATTAATCCGACCTTCTAGGCCGACTCAACGAAAACCCCTGCTTCGCAACTTTCAATAGTTATTTTAACCAACCGGAACAGTCGGGCCATGGATGTAACCGTACGTTGTAAAGGCTCTCGCTAGACTGTCAGCAAATGCAACGGCCCTGCCTAGAGACGTAGAGCGACCAATCGACTGCGAAAGAACAAGGCTAACCAGGCTTTTTGGACTCGCTCGATAATCCCAGGCCTCAGAGAGCGCTTTGAAGATCAGACAAGCCAAGTCCATTACTTACCAATACGTGGGAATACACGCAACTGCAGCCATGACAGGGGCTCCCAGCGGGCTTCGGGGGCATAACTAAGCACTTAACCATGGTTTGCGGCTCATGACTACCGTCATGTGCTGTACTAAACGGAAGCCGCTCTCGAACCGCAAAATGAGTCTAGATGTAGGAGACGCTGGCACCACTCTAATAGGTGTCACGTGGCAAGCCGCCCAGCGGTCGAGCATCTAAGCAAGCTAGTTAGACGCCTCGATCAAAATGAAGCTGTGCAATAGATGTATTGGTGCTGTTAAAAAATCCTACAGAACATGGGTGATATTAAATAAACAGTTATGCGCCAGTCCAGTTTCTGCCAAAACACGATATTTAAAAACTCATGCACAGAGTTAGGCGGTCACACTTTTCAACCTGCCTTTTCTATATATATATATATATATATATATATATATATTGGTGTTCAAAACGTATCGCGACTTTTGTGTTTTTTCAAAAATTATTCATTTATTCATGAATATCTATTTTGTCCCCTTCAAAGTAATCCCCATGAGATATTATACACTTGTGCCAACGGTTTTTCCAATCTTTGAAGCACTTCAAAAAACCATTTTTTTTTTACTTGTTCAGCTCCTCCTTCGATGCCGTCTTTATCTCGTCAAGCGTAGCGTAACGTCGTCCTTTCATGGGCCTCTTCAGTTTAGGGAACAAGAAAAAGTCACAGGGGGCCAGATCTGGGGAATACGGTGGCTGCGGCATCATTAGTGTGTTGTTTTTGGCCAAAAACTCGCGCACAAGCAACGATGTGTGAGCAGGGGCGTTATCGTGGTGCAAAAGCCAATTTTTGTTCTTCCACAAATCCGGGCGTTTCTGGCGGATTGCTTCGCGCAAATTGCGCATAACTTGCAGGTAATATTCCTTATTGACCGTTCTACCCTGTGGCAAGAACTCATGATGCACCACGCCCCTGCAATCGAAGAAAACTGTCAGCAAAACTTTCACATTCGACCGAACTTGGCGCGCTTTTTTTGGTCTTGATTCGTGCGGCAGCTTCCATTGAGATGATTGAGCTTTGGTTTCCACGTCATAACCATAAACCCACGATTCGTCACCAGTTATGACCCTCTGGAGCAAATTTGGGTCGTCGCGGACAGAGTCCAACATCTCATTAGCAATGTTCATGCGATGCTGTTTTTGGTCGCAATTGAGCAATTTTGGTACGAATTTCGCGGCGACCCGTCTCATGCCCAAATCATTGATAAAAATCGAATGGCACGAGCCAATCGATATGTTTAGGTCCTCAGCAACTTCTCTAACGGTGATTCGACGATTGGCCAATACCATTTTCTCCACTTCATTAATTTTTTCGTCTGTTGTTGAAGTGCTCGGGCGTCCGGCACGCTCTTCGTCGTTCACATCTTCTCGGCCTTCTGAGAACATTTTGTACCACCGATAAACGTTGCTTCGGTCCAAGGTAGCTTCTCCGTATGCCACAGTCAACATTCGGAATGCATCCGCGCACTTAATTTCGTTTTTCACACAAAATTTGATACAGGTTCTTTAATCCATTTTTTTGAATAGGTAAAAATCGAAGACGATCCAAAACACGTGCAAGCAAAGCAGCTGTCAACAATTAAGTGAACATTCAAAATGGCCGAGCTTGTCGGCATAAGTGAGAGACATGAGTACCAACATAACGCCACAAAAGATCGAAATTCGAATATACGTAACCCGCGAAAATTCAAAAGTCGCGATACGTTTTGAACACACCGTGTATATATATATATTTTTTAAGTCTAATATCTTTTACAATGCTCCATTATTTATTAATTCACAACACATTGCTGATTTGACGAGTATTTCCTAATCACGGTTCTTCCACAGCTGTGAGGATGAGTCAGGCGTGGCACGAAAATAGCTAAGGCATGTGCTATATGATTCTATGCTGTTAGTTACATGCAGTATAGTGTCAATCGTTTATAGTATAAGCAGACTTAAAGTGTTCTTAGTTATTGTTGATGAGTGTTCGCGTGTGGCAATGATAGTGGCATCCATTCGTGTAAATGGAGACTTTTGGGCACAGAGACGTTTAAATACGTACATTATATTGAGTGCGTACTGGCACTGAAACGACACCGTGATCAAATGCATCGGTATATAATGTTAGTATCGGTGCGTCGGTCAATAGCGCCAACGGGCATACAAACTCGTGTATACTAAAACAGTTGATAAATACTGTCACAAGTTGAACAACATTTACATGTCCATGTGCACGTTACTAGAGCTTACTAGGCCAGACCGCTGGCTTCTAGGCAAGTATCTGAGCAGTGAATGCTTTATGTTGGCGGTCGATCATTGCCATTTTGAAGCGAAATGATCAAATACACAGGATGCAAACAACATGCACACGGAGTCCTACATAAGATTGCATATGAGTCAGTCCTTCGCGGTGTGATATAATGTCCTCCATACACTTTAGACGTAGTTCCATTAGCCTAAGCATCTTGTTAAACACTGTTTTTCCGCATTTAAGGCATGGAAAGTGTCCTCGTAATACGCACAGCTAAACGACACCTGCACAGCTGCGAGCGTCGAAAAGGAAATGGAGAACGAAAGCGAAAGGGGGAACGAGAGAAGGAGAGACTCTAAGGTGTCCCGACTATCGCCGCTGGTCTCGCGGCCGAGCTCAGTAATGGCCTGAGAGCCATAAACATAAGCAAGTTGTATATGTCTGTTGCTCTGCTTGAGGGATTTTCGAGGTACTCTTTTGAATGAGATGAGGTTGCCGGGCAATGAAGCTAGGGGTAGGGGCAAGGCAGATTTTGCTTTTGACATAAATATCTCATAAGCATAAACACATCTGTAGCGAGCCATTCGTATACCACCACATCGTCGCACCTATGGCTATCATCAGATTATGGCTGTAGGATGCAAATTAGGTGCCGCAGAGATGAGACGGCTCTTCTATCGTGGCTAGCCAACTTAAAGAAGGCAACGCTTGCATATATACTTCTCGGACTTTTTCGCCTCTGAGTATGTGATATATGCCTAGGCATGCGACGCAATATAGATTAAATGAACCAATTGCATGATCTGCTTCCAGTTTTCACCACCATTGAGTACGCATGCATGCCATATTCCGAGTATGAATGCCGCTGATCGATTTTCAGCTAGAAGACTGAGAATGCTTGGAATAATCTCAATGGCCGTCTGTTGAACACTATATACAATCTGAACATATGCACGCACACACTGAATCTATTTCTGATTTACACGCACGAAAAAGAAAGTATACGTGAAGATTGTGCGACCATAAATAGCAGGGTATGGTGGCAGCGTAAACATTTGAACAGCAAACAGCTAAACAACTCACAGCCGCACATAACAATTATATGGCCGAGCGACGCTGCTCCACGACCACTTTCAAATGTACATCTACGGCTGTATAATTGTGTGTCCTGTTTCTTTTTCCGTTTGTTTGTTTGTTTGGTTTATTTTGCTTAGTCTGACTGCCAATAAAGAAACCAATCGGCTGTCCAGAATGTCAACCTGCATCAGTCTTCTTCATAACGGCTAACCTCTAATAATAGTGACGGCAAGCGTCTGTTGCTACGACTGCTATTCTGATTGTTGCCCGATGACAAGACAGACCCGTGTTAGCGGTCGTTCGCTTACACCGCCGTAGTTGCATCCATTTCGTTGCTTGCTTCGGGAGTTTTTGTTCCCCTAGATATTCGCTGACATCTAGAATCAGCTCAACACACGAAAGGCCGGGGACGGCCGGCCTGTGCCTGCTGACGCTAAACATTCAGCCGTCTAGAGAGAAAAGGCTGTGCTCGGGCGGCCCATCCGGGCGTCGGTCAGCAATTGAGTAGCTCGGCGTGTGGGAGATATGAGGACATTTTCTTTGTGCCTTTTCATATTCCGCTCGGCCTGAGCTCGACAACACCGACTCTCTATCTTTCTCTCTCACTGGCTGCTGCGTGCTTTCCGTTCGGTTCTCCTGACGATACTGCGCGTGGAAGGCCGGGTCTCGGACCGCCGTCAACTCGGTCGCTGTCTGCCGTTGTCTCACCACACAAACGTTTTTGCTTGCCGCCCTTCTTCGCTCTCCCTCTCCCTCTATCTGTCTCTCTCTCTCTTTCTGCTCTCGAGACAGCTCTTTTGGCTTAATGCAACCCGGTGCAACGCCAGCCATAACAGAACTGTCGGCGGTCATAGTTTTCGTGCTACAAAGAAGCAGCTAGAAGACAACGGTAGCGCTGACACGGACCAAAGCCGCAGCATCAACAGCAACGGGCTCTTAGTCGTTCGCAGGTTTGCTAACAGAACACATCCCAAGAGCTCTCCGTTCCACAGAAGCCCTCGACATTTTTATCCGTGGCTCTTCCTTCGCATCCTTGCCTCTGTCTAGGCGATTTTTAGATCCGCCGTATTTGGCGTTGGCCAGACAATACGTTGAGACAAAATTGTAGATTCAAGCAGAATTGCATCGAGCACTCACAAAATGCCAGCAGAAAAACTGACTACTTATCTCGCTATCCTTTAGATAAACTAGATAATAATAGCGGCCGATGTAAACAAGGCTCTTTATTCAAACATATGATTGATATATTTATATATATATATATATATATATATATATATATACAGTGAATAAATCAATAGAACTATAAATGTATCGTTATCGCGTCCTGAGTACCCGAAGTTTTTAGTACTGTACTAATTTTCTTTCTTCCATTTTTCTTCCCTTTTGTTATTACAGTTGTCGTAATCTGGCCAATGCACTTTTGGTGAGAAGTGAAAAATTCAAGCCTATACAGGTAAGAAATTACGAGCATGTAAATATATGCACGCAAACAAAAATACGAACATAAAAAAAATATATATATATATATATATCTGTAAAGGCCTGAATTTGTTTTACTCCTAACGAAAATCGCATTGGTCAAATTACGACAACTGTGATAGCGAAAGGGAGGAAGAGGGGGTGAAAAAAATTAATACAGTACTAGAACCTTCGGGTACTCAGGACGCGATAACGATGCACTTATACTTATATTGATTCGTTCACTGTTTTTTATTCGCCTGATAGTTGTGTAAAGCTTACTCTTTTATAGGAGCGCATAACGCTGCACCTCATAATTTCCTTTTTTGCATTCCCCCGTTTTTCTTGGGTTAAGTACCGTCCATCGGGTTAGTCCCTACTTCGTAATTTCGATTGTTCCTTTTTTGCATCCTTGCCTAATCCTAACGCTTCTCTAATTCCAAACCCTTAGTCCCTCCAAATTGTTTACACTCTCTAGCAGGATGATCGACCGATTCCTCTCTCTTCACTCAGATCCGACAAACCGTTGTTTCGACTTTTTGTAGCAGACCCGCTGCACCCTCGTATCTAACACACTTGCTATAGCATCCGCTAACAGATCGCTGCCTCTTGTATTAACGTATAACTATTCTACTCCACCCCTTTCCTATTTAATCTTCCCGTATACTGTCTTTGAACTAGTTCTTCCTAAATGCTGCCCACTAGTTGTGTGTATACTGCCATTACCCTGCTTTTAAATTTCCTACTGGATAGAGCAGCACCTGTTTACTGTTAACTACTAGGTCCTATTTATCATGCCGCAAATTACACCATCTTATTCCATTTTTTTAAATCCCATTGCCTTTTTTACCACAGTATCTTTCTAACCCATCGACCTTACCTTCCTTTGTACCCTTATTTCGATAAACTTTGACATTTCGTCCTCTCCTTCAAGAGACGTTCTGCTACAATTGAAACAACACTCCTCGACCTACTAACTTCCCGCTGAATCCTTTCTAATTTCTTCGATAAGTTCCCCATAGACTTTTGCACCTCACCGAATTTCTTATCCTGTTTGCTTTCTTTATTTTTAACACTACTTCCTCCTCTCTTAACAATTATTCTTTCGACGTTAGAGTCACACACAAATATTCATATTGATTTTGATACCCTAACTCCCTCCCCTGTAACCTTAACTTCAATGTGAGCCCCGCAAATAGCGCAATATAAATCTGTTTCCAAAATTTAAGAGACTTGGCTACATTTTGATAACCCTTTACTCAAGCCCCGAAGCTCGCAGTGGTCAGGCGTTGGAGCGCTTACCCACAAGGTGAAGCACCAACGACTGGCAAGGTTATGGTTTATGGTTATAAATATGTATTATATATATATATATATATATAAGATATATATATACATATATATATATAAGAGATATATCTATGGATAGATCTATTGTTATAGAGATGAGAGAGAGAGAGAGAATTAGGAAGGGAAGTCTCTCTTATCTTTTCTCTGGAGGAGATCATATCGAAGAGGAAAATAAGAGAGAGAAGAGAGGAGAGAGAGAGAATCTCACTCTCCCTCTATATATATTATCACATATTCATATATAGACATATATATATATATAATATATATAATATTATATAGATATATTATAGTATGTCTATATATATATATATATATACGGAAAGAGTATATATACATATACATTTTCCGCATGATGCCAGCAACTTAGACATCGGCGGGCCCGTCGTCTGCAGCCGTTTCAGTGTCAAACTGTGTGAAAAAATGGTAAGATTTCACTTGTTACAAACCCACTGAGTTGGCCCGAAGAGCGCCGGTAGATCGTTCAGACATGCTGAACTAAACAGTGCGATTACAAGGCCTCTTAGGAAAGCCGGTATACCATCTGCACTTGAACCGAGAGGTTTAGTGTCCGCTGGCGAAGAAAGAGCTGATAAGGTGACCATTGCGTTATGCTCACATGGGAAGTCCCTAGCTTGGGATACAACGGTTTCGTGCACAACCGTGGCTTCCTATTTACATCGCAGCTCAGTAAAGCCGGGGTGGGTAGCAAAGCACGCCGACGCCAAAAACCGGATTAAATACTCCGAACTGAAAACTGTGCTTATTCGACCATGCATTATTTATGACGATAAAATGTGTTATCAGTCTTCAGTCGGCAATGTTGGTCGAACTAGCATTTGTGCTTATATTGCCCTCTGTTGGCTCCGATTAGCGTTATTGTTCGTTCGACACTGGGTTTGTCGACAGCCTTCCTTAGAGGCGTCAATGGTCACCATAGTCCGCAAGTTATCAGGTTGCTTCTGAGTTTGACAACATCGGCAGCTCTTTTGCTTCTCCAGTTGTTCCCAAGGGAATAATTATGTCATTCACAATTAATGCGGAAGTCGCTTGCGTATTGATTCGCCTTGACATACTCTAATATAGTGAAAAATAACAGATCGTATAGGGACTTATGATAGAATAATATCGGGGTGCTGCTGCCGCTCCTGATTCAAGCCTAAGTCACGTATAGCTTCTTTAAATGTCGTAGCAGCATTTGAATTCAATGAATTAAGATATATGTAAGTTAAGATCTGGTGCTTTGGAGCACCTAATTTGAGCCATTTGTACAACATGGCTGAAAAAAATATACTGAAAATAATCGTCAGTATCACTTAGAATATTTTGGGCTCGACGTCAGGGTGGGCTGTAATTTTTTTAACGCTCTGAGAACTACTTCATAGACTCTTGCGATGAGCTGCCTGTGGCGATAACGTCTAAATGCATCTATCGTAATCGCGCTCTTATTACTAGATCAATATAAGCTTCCTCCAGCAGTGGTTTGTTGCAGCAACAGGGAAATGACAACTACGTCCAACAAATACAACCAGCAAGGCCGGGATTCGAACTTGCGATTATCTGTTAATCACGGTTGCCATGGCAACGTCCCGTTTCGAACGACGCGCTAGCCGCCTAAGTCACCGTCGCTGCAAACAAAGATACTGACGAGATAACAGTTAGCTATCTTTACGACCACACATATTGGTAAATATTTTTTTAGTTCGGCCCATTCTTGACACCGTAATGCAATTGCGGCAGCCTGCTTACAGAAGGCATACTACTTACCGAAACATTTACATACGACCTGACGAAAAAGCCCTGCATCACAAAAAAACATATATATAAATATATAAATTGATTGTTATTTTAACTATGCACGGTAGCGTGCTCTCAAACGCACATACATATATACAGGGTGTTGCAGAATTTTTTATAATAGAATATACAAATTTTTCTTCCCTTTTGTTATTACAGTTGTCGTAATCTGGCCAATGCACTTTTGGTGAGAAGTGAAAAATTCAAGCCTATACAGGTAAGAAATTACGAGCATGTAAATATATGCACGCAAACAAAAATACGAACATAAAAAAAATATATATATATATATATATCTGTAAAGGCCTGAATTTGTTTTACTCCTAACGAAAATCGCATTGGTCAAATTACGACAACTGTGATAGCGAAAGGGAGGAAGAGGGGGTGAAAAAAATTAATACAGTACTAGAACCTTCGGGTACTCAGGACGCGATAACGATGCACTTATACTTATATTGATTCGTTCACTGTTTTTTATTCGCCTGATAGTTGTGTAAAGCTTACTCTTTTATAGGAGCGCATAACGCTGCACCTCATAATTTCCTTTTTTGCATTCCCCCGTTTTTCTTGGGTTAAGTACCGTCCATCGGGTTAGTCCCTACTTCGTAATTTCGATTGTTCCTTTTTTGCATCCTTGCCTAATCCTAACGCTTCTCTAATTCCAAACCCTTAGTCCCTCCAAATTGTTTACACTCTCTAGCAGGATGATCGACCGATTCCTCTCTCTTCACTCAGATCCGACAAACCGTTGTTTCGACTTTTTGTAGCAGACCCGCTGCACCCTCGTATCTAACACACTTGCTATAGCATCCGCTAACAGATCGCTGCCTCTTGTATTAACGTATAACTATTCTACTCCACCCCTTTCCTATTTAATCTTCCCGTATACTGTCTTTGAACTAGTTCTTCCTAAATGCTGCCCACTAGTTGTGTGTATACTGCCATTACCCTGCTTTTAAATTTCCTACTGGATAGAGCAGCACCTGTTTACTGTTAACTACTAGGTCCTATTTATCATGCCGCAAATTACACCATCTTATTCCATTTTTTTAAATCCCATTGCCTTTTTTACCACAGTATCTTTCTAACCCATCGACCTTACCTTCCTTTGTACCCTTATTTCGATAAACTTTGACATTTCGTCCTCTCCTTCAAGAGACGTTCTGCTACAATTGAAACAACACTCCTCGACCTACTAACTTCCCGCTGAATCCTTTCTAATTTCTTCGATAAGTTCCCCATAGACTTTTGCACCTCACCGAATTTCTTATCCTGTTTGCTTTCTTTATTTTTAACACTACTTCCTCCTCTCTTAACAATTATTCTTTCGACGTAGAGTCACACACAAATATTCATATTGATTTTGATACCCTAACTCCCTCCCCTGTAACCTTAACTTCAATGTGAGCCCCGCAAATAGCGCAATATAAATCTGTTTCCAAAATTTAAGAGACTTGGCTACATTTTGATAACCCTTTACTCAAGCCCCGAAGCTCGCAGTGGTCAGGCGTTGGAGCGCTTACCCACAAGGTGAAGCACCAACGACTGGCAAGGTTATGGGTTATGGTTATAAATATGGTATATATATATATATATATATAGAGAGAGAGACATATAGAGATATAATATAGATATAGAGATATATAGAGAGATAGAGATAGAGAGATAGAGAGAGAGATAGAGAGATAGGATAGATATAGATGATAGGATATATATATATATATATGTATATATATATATATTTATATATATATATATACATATATATATATATATATATATACATATATATATACATATATACATATATAGATATATATATATATATATATATATATATATATATATATATATATATATATATACGGAAAGAGTATATATACATATACATTTTCCGCATGATGCCAGCACTTAGAATCGGCCCTTCCGTCTGCGAGCCGTTTCAGTGCAAACTGTGTGAAGAAATGGTAGATTTCATTGGTTACACCCACTGAGTTGCCCGAAGAGCGCCGGTAGATCGTTCAGACATGCTGAACTAAACAGTGCGATTACAAGGCCTCTTAGGAAAGCCGGTATACCATCTGCACTTGAACCGAGAGGTTTAGTGTCCGCTGGCGAAGAAAGAGCTGATAAGGTGACCATTGCGTTATGCTCACATGGGAAGTCCCTAGCTTGGGATACAACGGTTTCGTGCACAACCGTGGCTTCCTATTTACATCGCAGCTCAGTAAAGCCGGGGTGGGTAGCAAAGCACGCCGACGCCAAAAACCGGATTAAATACTCCGAACTGAAAACTGTGCTTATTCGACCATGCATTATTTATGACGATAAAATGTGTTATCAGTCTTCAGTCGGCAATGTTGGTCGAACTAGCATTTGTGCTTATATTGCCCTCTGTTGGCTCCGATTAGCGTTATTGTTCGTTCGACACTGGGTTTGTCGACAGCCTTCCTTAGAGGCGTCAATGGTCACCATAGTCCGCAAGTTATCAGGTTGCTTCTGAGTTTGACAACATCGGCAGCTCTTTTGCTTCTCCAGTTGTTCCCAAGGGAATAATTATGTCATTCACAATTAATGCGGAAGTCGCTTGCGTATTGATTCGCCTTGACATACTCTAATATAGTGAAAAATAACAGATCGTATAGGGACTTATGATAGAATAATATCGGGGTGCTGCTGCCGCTCCTGATTCAAGCCTAAGTCACGTATAGCTTCTTTAAATGTCGTAGCAGCATTTGAATTCAATGAATTAAGATATATGTAAGTTAAGATCTGGTGCTTTGGAGCACCTAATTTGAGCCATTTGTACAACATGGCTGAAAAAAATATACTGAAAATAATCGTCAGTATCACTTAGAATATTTTGGGCTCGACGTCAGGGTGGGCTGTAATTTTTTTAACGCTCTGAGAACTACTTCATAGACTCTTGCGATGAGCTGCCTGTGGCGATAACGTCTAAATGCATCTATCGTAATCGCGCTCTTATTACTAGATCAATATAAGCTTCCTCCAGCAGTGGTTTGTTGCAGCAACAGGGAAATGACAACTACGTCCAACAAATACAACCAGCAAGGCCGGGATTCGAACTTGCGATTATCTGTTAATCACGGTTGCCATGGCAACGTCCCGTTTCGAACGACGCGCTAGCCGCCTAAGTCACCGTCGCTGCAAACAAAGATACTGACGAGATAACAGTTAGCTATCTTTACGACCACACATATTGGTAAATATTTTTTTAGTTCGGCCCATTCTTGACACCGTAATGCAATTGCGGCAGCCTGCTTACAGAAGGCATACTACTTACCGAAACATTTACATACGACCTGACGAAAAAGCCCTGCATCACAAAAAAACATATATATAAATATATAAATTGATTGTTATTTTAACTATGCACGGTAGCGTGCTCTCAAACGCACATACATATATACAGGGTGTTGCAGAATTTTTTATAATAGAATATACAAATTGTAGAGCTCGTTAAAGCAAATATTTTTTTCCAATGGAACATGGTCTCTGAGAAGTCTTGTTTCGGAGTGAGAGCGAAATTACTACAATTTATGACACTAGTGTTTTTGCCCGACATAGGAGCATAAAATGTGCTGTTGCGAGACAACCAGTCCCCCTAGACAGAAACTAAACACACTGTCGTGTTCCTGAGAATGGCATATAAGGCCGGTCAGAGGATGGCGACACGGTCGTTTAAAAGAGAATTCGTCAAAAATGAAGTTCTTTATTAGCTTTTACGCCAAATACTTCAGAATCATAACCCTACGACCACCCACGTGTCCAAAGCTAACATATTCAGCAAATGCGCATTTCATGACGATCATTTTGGTACCAAACTTATGGCAATTACGAGCTGTGGTTGTGGAGTGATGACGATTTTTCGGCAAACATGTCGAGATTAAGTGCATGAATGATGAAATGACGCGCTGCGGCTGTCGCGCGACACGTCGGCGGTAGTGAATGATGCCACACAGTCATTTTACATGCACTTAATCTGGACATGCCCTCGGAAAAATCGCAGTTACTCCGCAAATACAGCTTGCATTGACATAGATTTGGTACTGAAATGATCGTCATGAATTGCGCATTGGCTGACTATGTTTTGAGCGCTGTGAGTGGCTGTAGGGTTATTTTTCTGAAGTATTTGGCGTAAAAGCTAATAAAGAACTTCATTTTTGACGAATTCTCTTTTAAATGACCGTGTCGCATGTTCTGACCGGCCTAATGTAAGTTTCCTTACGGACGAAGCAGAATTTTCTCAGGAACACGGCAATGTGTTTAGTTTCTGTCTAGGGAGACTGGTTGTCTCGCAACAGCACATTTTATGCTCCTATGTCGGGCAAAAACACTAGTGTCACAAATTGTAGTAATTTCGCTCTCACTCCGAAACAAGACTCCTCAGAGACCATGTTCCATTGGAAAAAATATTTGCTTTAACGAGCTCTACAATTTGTATGTTCTATTATAAAAAATGTCTGCAACACCCTGTATATATATATATATATATATATATATCCGTTCATATTTAATATTCAGTCTGCTGTCGATGGCATCTGCCGCTGGTGCATTGACAATGGCATGGAGCTATCAGTTTCGAAATGCCTCGTTTTGAAACATGGCTTCTTTAATCTGGAGTATCAGCTTAACGGGACAATTCTGCCCACCGCTAATGTTGCTCGGGATCTCGGTGTATTAATGTCAACAGATCTAACATTTTCTGTACATATAAGAGAGCTAGTCAAAACAACATCTACACTTGTGAGCACGCTGTTCCGTTGCTTTATCATCAAGGACCCAAATGTGTATATTCGTCTTTATAAAGCAATTGTGCTATCCAAACTTTTATATTGTTCACCTGTCTGGAGCCCATACTTGTGCAAGCACATAGGCATGCTTGAAGGTATTCAGAGAAGATTTCTAAAAAGGCTCTGTAAAAGATGTAATATTGACCCGAATGCTGTAAACCTTCCGTCGCTCTCGTTTTTACTGAAGAACAACGACACGCGAGCACTCTCGCAACTTTCAAGTGCCGATCTTATCAACCGTTTTTTCGACATGACAATGAATAATCGCAGAAGTCAAATAATGTTTTTACCAAAATGTATTCCAAGACTTGAAACAGTCAATAATATGTTCGCCTGGCGTGTAGCCAGAGAATTGCACAACAAGGAGGTTTTGGGGGCGTCCTTGCCCACCTAGCTTTCCATCTTACCCTTTATTCGGTAAATAAAAGCGTTTTCTATTCTATTCTATTCTAAACATTTTAAGATTTCCATGCCAGTTCTGCTAGTGAATTTACTGCGAGGCACTCATTTCCGTGATATTTTGCACACACCTGTCACAATATTTACAAATGTGTATTGCAACATTGTGGTGTCACTTGGTTCGTGGAAGCTCTCAGTGCAACAAAGCGTATGCTGACGTCCGAAGACTGTAAAACGTATCACGTCTATTCGTCTTGCTTACTCCCGTTTACTTTGAGTGTAGCATTGCTCCTGCAGTATAAAACTCTCGATCAATATCAGACAAATTTTTTATAATGTCCAATAAACTAGAAATACGCTCGATCTTTAAAGGTGCGAACTACTTTCTAATCTATTTCTTGAATAGGGATGTATATGGTCGCAAATAAACAAAACGGTTATACGCGGAAGTTTGTAAGCCTGATACCCGTCTCAGAAAGGCAGGTTTCACGCGACTAACGCCTAGATGCGAGACATTTGTTTTGTCTGCAAGAGCTGAATGCCGTATGATTGGTGCTATTTTAATAGAGAAAGGGGTTTCGATGTAATTCCAGCACTTCTTGGCGATGCCCCGCCAGAAACTAAGTTTTGTCAGTATTGCCTTGCTTTTAGAATAAGCAATTTTTAGAGCAAGCACTATCTCAACGCTGCGTGTAGTTTCCCGGTATGGAGGCATTTTTTGAATGGCTGTCCAGCGGGGCGCCACTGTTGTTGCCTGCCGCAGATATGCATTGCAGATGCTGATCGGTTCATGCTCTTTGTTTCTTAGGAGACCTTTACCGCTTTTTGTATACTTGAGTATTTCCAGCTTCCAGCGGCTATTACTGCGTGACCTGCTTCCAGCGGGTGTCAGCAGGGTTCTTGGAATAGCGGTCTCATCTAAGGTCTTAGGCAAGTCAGGTATTTTGTCTGGTAGTGATAGATCTTGGCCTGGTTGACACTGAGTTCCACCATCGCCGTCCGTCCTGTCGCTTTACGTGCCATTGTAGCTCATTATAGCAGTCAACATTCTGTTCTTTTACGGTGAATGTCAGACAGTAAATGTCTTGCAAGCGATCTCTTTTAAGAGGCCTTGACATGAGTTCTAACCTTTGCTGATGTTCGTGGTGCATGGGAGAAGTACTCCCATGGGGGTAAATCAGATCGCTCCTTCAGATGGTTGCGAACACATCAATAGATTTCCCCATTAAGTATTTGAAGGGTGGCAAGTTTAGATCATTGGCTACCTAAGAGCCAAAGTCTAATAATGTCTCGCAGAGTGCTTTTGTCCTCACATCCGTGGCCAGGTCAAGTCTCAAATTTATGTCACCTGCAATTACCGTGGCAAGGTCGGGGCTTGAACGTGATGTCATGTTATAGTGGGTTGACATTGCCTCCTCACGGAAACCTTTCAGTGGGACGAACTTTACATCAATGATATGCGGAAGTTTCACCAGTTTGCTGTCTGCCTGTGGTAGGTTGGATTAGACCTGTAGGTGGGTTATCTGTCTACCTACATAAACGCTTACCACGTAGCGCTGTTTGCTGGGAGGGGAAACGTCGTTGTTTTCTGCTTCTCACCCACATTCAATTCCGCGTAGCCTGCTGAGACGGTAAGTTCTATACTTTTAGAATTAAACTTGACCATGTCAACTATCATCGGCAGTGACTTAAATGCCAGAACGATTGTGGGGCCAACAATGATGAAGATGAGGTGAAAAAAAAATATTGACATTAAATATTTTTGCTGACAGAAGGCGAAATGCTACCAGCGCTCTTCAGGCAGCCAGTGTCTTTCTATATCTAACCTAATATAACGACACTAATTAGGTTATTCCTCAGGTCTACTATGTACCCTTCTCAAACAGACGGGAGCATCTCTCGCAAGACGTCATCGCTCAAGCGGCAAAAGAGCACCTATGACGCGCTTACGCTTACAAGCAGTACACAGCTACGCCGTGGGACTTTCCTGCAATCTCCTGGATTCGTCAGCTTTGCGTATAGCTTGTGGTAGGTTGCAGGTCGGAGTCAGGTGCGTCGATTTCTGATACCCTGACCCAAGGAAGGCATCAGCGAATCACCACGAGATGCCGGCGACAACACACGGCCCTCTCTCCGACGATGTTTCCTCTGTTCCCTGCCCCGGGGTTGCGCTATGTGAGGGACTTAGCTTTGACTGCACGTATTTGGATTGGGTAGACTGAATAGTTATATCTAGTTCAAGCAGCGCTGTGAACGGACGTTCAGCGGTCCGTGAGAAGGACAAAGGTAGGTTGTCTCGCATGTTGCCACTGTCTTCTCTAGGTACAAGTAGCAACCTACTTACATATGCTTTGCAGTGTTACATAGTCTGCATGCAACAAAAGGGTCAAGTACAGTGATAATTGACCCTAAGGTCGGCTGTGTTGAATCACAGATGGCAGCGCAAGGCAGTGAGGCCTTCAGTCGGGCTCTTCAGCAGTTCGCCTGCATTATTCTCGTGCTTCTATTCTGCATCGGCCGGCTGCAGGCGACAAGTATCGACCTTATGCGTAATAAGGGCACAACATCCAATGGCGAAGAACTTGACGGTAACCAGTTTGTGTGTTTATATATATATATATATTGTCGTACTTTTATCGTGCAACTACATACTACTAATATTCTACATGAGCATGTACTTAGCAGTGTACTATTGGTACTTTAGGTTAAAAGCAGTGTTGACATCTCATATACAACATATGCTAGCAGCGTTGAGTGATCTACAATTATTCCCTACGCCCTCCTCGCCAAGGCAGCAGTTCTGCTTCTAAATTATTTTTTTATTAACACCCGGGCTGGGTAAGTGTGTTTATGTTACATCACAGTGTTTCGACACAACAATCAATCTAGCGTTTTACCAGTTTTGCTACGGACCGAACCGCCGGACAAACCGCTGCGTGGTATTTATCACATTTACTCCAGCAATGTTTGCATCGACATTTATATTGTGGTTTATGGAAGCCCTCCGCGTAGAATGTGATGAAATCCGTGGGCGGCGAAGGCCGTTATTAAATGCCGAGCTTTGACCCCGCTAGTCCTCCACCCAGTGCTCTTCATTGCTGTTGTCCCATAAATTCCCATGTCTACCTCGCTAATTTTGGTTTGCCAGTTCCGCATATAAACGTCAAAGGCGCACGTTTTCTTTAGATTCCATTGTTTTTTCAGCTCCTCTGTCAGCAGTGGGCCACCTTTCAACACGTGGACCGCCCTAATTCTGCAAGTATTTGAAAGCGCAAAAATCCTCGTTAGAAAGAAAAACTTTACCCTATCAATTAAACGCAATTCGTCCACTCCCATCTTATCCCATATTAGTGAAATACCATATGTGGCGATGGGTGCTATCTGTATTCCAAAAAGAGCGACTGCTGCATCGACCGAAAGCATATGTGGGCATTTAATTGCCGCGGCTGCGATAGTGGCCTTCCTAACCCTCTCCTGGATGTGTGATCGAAAGCTACTGCCCCTTGTTTATAAGGTGAGCCCTAGGTGTGTAAATTCATTTACAATTATAATTTAATTTCCTTTCCCCTGATTTGAAGCACGTCACCCCTGGCCAGACGGCCGCCACTTCGAAATTTCATGGCTACTGTCTTTTCCCAATTAACCTTTAAGACCTCTTCATTCATGAATGTAGCTAGTCGATCTATTGCTTGTTTCACTCTGAAAAGGCTACAACCAAAGATTACTACATCATCTGCGTACAGTAACTTTTTGGCTCACTCTTAAGTCCAGCCCGTTCTTACCTATTCTGGGAGCCCACCCAGAAGAACGGAAAACAGTTGTGGACTCCGTCCATCGCCTTGCACGACACCTGTGGTTTGAATTACCTCTTCCGCAATGCCAACCCCGTTGTCAATCAGCACCGTGTTTTGTTTTAAGATGCTGATGAGCAACCTCAGCATTGGTCCCGGCACTGCCGGCTCAGTAGAATGCAAAAGATAGTACAAGCTGATCGTAAGTCGGCAAGCCTGGTGGTGGCTAGGTAGTACGTGGAGTAAGTCTGCGGCGAGTCATATGGCATTTAAAAACAACCTCCTTAAAAAATGTTTTTAATTCTAGTCACATGGCAGCCATGGTAGCACAACGCAATCAATAGTTGTTCCATAAGTTAGTAAAGAAAGAACTCATAAAATGTTCTTGTACACACACTTATATAGGACATATGTAAATCATCGTGTAGAAAACGTAAATCCTTCTGTAACTACGACCAGCTAGTGGTCAAACTACGAAAATAATACGCTCCTTGCAGGTGCTTGGGTTCCGGTTGCGCAATACTTGGGACATCGAGATTCAACCGGAGGGGCGCGAATGCGGAGCAGTCTCCGGAGCCCTTGGGTGAAACGGTGAGAGTGAGAACTTTCTTATTTAAAAGCAGTAGAGGGAATATGTTTACAAGTTAATAATTCTCGCGAAATGTCTCGTTATTTACGTTGCGTTCAGTATTTTGTCATATTCCAAGTATTGCATTTGTGATTAATGTGAGTAAGTGTAGATGGGCACTTATCTGCTTAGTATAATAATCTTTAACTATTTCCGAAACATCTAAATAAATCAATTGGAGCTTAAACTGGGACTTCTTATGTTGAAAGGAGGCAAAACAAGCAGTATGCGTTCGAATGCTCAAAATAAATATATACATCTACTCTGAATCGATGATTGAACCTGGCAATTGCATGAGCTCACGTTTACAATATTTTAAGAATATAATACATTTGGCTGGGAAGAGGTAAGCCTGATATGTTTGCGTAGGCCTGGGTGCGTATGAATGTGATAGCTGCTATCGTTGATGTTGTTGTTGATGTCGATCGGTTGCAGTCAAGCGGGTAGTACAACTTCAGTAGTTCCATCATCGTCGTCGATGGGGCCGTATCGTTGGCGTTCAGGATGGCTTCCTGACGCCAATAGCTGGCACAACGATATGAGAACTATGGCGAGAACCCGCAAACAATCGGACAATTGGAACTCACTAAAAGGTTACTGGGGTTAAGCAGACAACTCGTGCTTGGCCTTTGATGAATGTCCGATGTAACGTCTGACAATGCCCGGAACGCGACATACTGCTTGGACGTACAGGAACTGTTGCTGCAGGAACTAATGCTGCAAAGCTAATTCGCAAACGATTAAAATCATGGACGACACAAAAGCGACGCAAATCTACTTCATCAAATATAGGTGTGGATAAAGAGGCATCTGTTGTCCAGTGAAAGTGAGATGGCTAGAAGATTGCCTCTCTGTGCGTAAGAACTTCAGCCACAAAGAAGTAGATTTGTCGTCGTTTTAGCTATCTAGAGCAGCTGCAGAATGATAACGTGTTTTAAGCCTTGATCCGAGATGATCTTAGATAGATGTGCGCTATACTAAGCTTACGCAAGTGTCTAATGGCTTCTTATGCTATAAAAACAAACAACACATTTTCAACAGGACACCAAATAGACAAGAAGAGGATTGACACAGAAGAAAATAGCCCATCAATAATAAAAGTCTCTCTATTCTGGTTGCTAAAAAATTTGTTTTTGTGGATTTATTCGCCTTATCCTATGATCACATAAGTACAAGATGGCCCGTATTTTGAGTCGTATACTTCACTTGATATAGGTAATACTCTATAGAGGCCTGTAGTCAGTGTCTCAAGAATAGACACTGATTTTAACGGTTTCTGCTAATTTATCTATTTTTGAGCTTGCGTCGGAAAATAGTATTGTTAATAATTGTAGTAACCTAAACTTGCGCATATAACACGAACGTTAGACAAAGTATGAAAGACCTGTCTAAAGAGAATCAAATACTTTAAAAACTTTGTTATCCATTTATGTAGAACGAATTCTAAAATGATAGTAGTAATAATCATTTTTTTTTTGGAAACGGTTTTATTATTATCATTATGTACATGTATCACAATTATTAATATATTAATTATATAACATACCCAAGTCCTCACAGGCCACGGCGACTTCCAGTCGTACCTGTTCAGGATTGGAAAGGTCCCCAGCCCCACGTGCGTCCACTGCGGCGATGGACTCGACGACACTCCAGAGCACACGGTGCTTAGGTGTCCGTCATGGGCGGAGCAGCGCGCAAGCTTAACGGAGTTTTTAAGTAACAACCCAGCTCTTAACCTACACGACCTCACTATGAAAATGACGGAATCAATTTCAGGATGGAACAAAGTGACCCAAGCTTTTAAGAACATACTGCAAGAGAAGACAAGGGCCTCCCTCCGAGTCCGCTCGCGCCTCCCCGAGGCTCCCGGGGAACACATCCGCCTGGACCAGTAGACTCGCCCCCCCCCCCTGACTGTTTGATGATATGCGCAAGCAGTTCCCAGTCAGCGTGAGGGACGGGGACACGACTGGTTTTTAGTGGGTTGGAGCCCCACACTACCGGCCCGCAATTGCAGGGAGCTCCCTTGCTGCGGTGTCCGCGTGTGCAACCGCATTTTCCAGTTAGTCCTCTAAAAAAAAAAAAAATTAATAAAAAACATTGTTTTTATTGCTTGAGTGTCGCTGACCACTCAACATCGTCTTGGCGTTGCCTCTCTGAAGCTCCAATGACACCGTCTGTCGGAGGAACGCGGTCGATCTTGGCTCCGCTATAGCCTCAAAGAGCTTCTTCCCAAACTCTTTCGTCAGTTTGAGTGCATCCTTGCCCCAAAACGCCAGATGACTCGAGACTTGAGAAACGCCACATCCACGTGTTTCTCAAGAAGATACGCGTATAGGTGCCGTTTGTGCATATAATAATAATAATAATAATAATTGCCCGTTTAAAACACATTTAAAAATAAATACTACACATTTTGACTGTGTTTTGAAGTTCACCTGCATTTTGTGGTAATCGTACTTTCTATTAGTAATTAGCTAGTTAGTTACTAGTTACACTGCTCGCAATGTATTATGACACGCATGCATATGTACGTCATTTAAATAGTATGCCTGTCCTACTCTCTTTACTACGGCTGCGGCAGTGACGAGAAAAATATTAACAACACTAAAAGAAGGGTAGACGACGACGACAATAACAGCGGCGAGGAGGGCTAACTGGCCACAACGACGACAACGGCAATAAAAATAAGAAAACAGCAGCATTGTTCATATAGAGAGCCAAGATTGTCGATGGAAAAGCAGGCTTAAAGACGGTCTTCGCTCAGAGAACAGGTAGCGCCCTATGGCAGAAGAGCCACTGACTACAGCTAGCTGTGAGCAGTAGCCCTCCTCTTACAATAAGACATACATCCGCGTTTTTCTGACGACAGGTCAAAGCTAGCTAGACCTTTAAAAAGGCCACAAGGTATTTGATTTTTATGATCGTTCGTCTGCTCGATCGCGCCCTGCTTGGCAAAAACACAAAAACGATTTGCCGTCCGACCAAGCTGCACTATGAGTTGAGACGGATAGGCCGACAGACAGACAGACAGCCAGCCAGGCAGTCACACAGACGGACAGAAACACAGGTGCGAAGCGAAAGAGAGGCCACTAGCTCTACACAACAACCTCAATCTCCTCCTCCGCCAGGCAGGCCTCTGGCTTTAACGCCGTCCTCACCCCTACAACGGGAACAGACATATATATATATATATATATATATATATATATATATATATATATATAAATATATATATACATAATATATATATATATATATATATTCATGTGACGGAACCGAACAAACATTCTACGTATTTTACTTCCCGTCTTTAGGTTCCCGTCTATATATAAACGCAATCTATTTTCATCCGAGGCACGCGTGCTTATCGAGTGATAGTCTGCACATGAGCGTATATTTGTATGGTGGTTGAATCCGAACGGGAATGCGGTTGAGTATGTTGTTGAGTATGTTGGAAATAAGCTTAAAACGTAATATAGGTGCACATAGTGCATAAACCAGTAACCGCCGAGTTACATTAAATAACTAATTCATACCGCTCTTTCTACGACACGATATCAACCTGCGATGTCGGCCGGTTCACCTAAGCCGTGCGTTATCTATGAGTGGCGACATAGGCGATCTACTCATATTCACAGTGGCTTGTGAATGTCAGTAGAGCGAAGTATAGTTTAGATCGGACCACAACAGTAACAGCGACAAATCCGGATTTATAAGCCACCGTTTAGCAACGCTTGTTGACGATGATTTAGATGATCTGCTGATCACTGCATGAATGCGACGCTGGCCGATAGAAGTATGTATATAGCCAGCTATCAATACCTCGCGTGCTTTCGAACACAAGATACGAGAAGGAAAGTTTCGCAATAAGGAACATGGCCGTTTATCATGGACCGGCACAATCACACGTTCGTCACTAGTCAAGCAGAACTTACAGATTCAAATGAGTTTCCGACGCTGGGTAGGTGCGTGCATGACTAACATCCATCGTACACTTCTAAACAGCAGTCGCAACAGCAACGTTCGAAACGCTCGACCCGGCTTAACTACAATCATGTTGTCCTCTTAGATTCTATAGTCTTACAGTAAGCAACATGACAACACGGGGAACACAGCTCCGATGTCTAAAATGATGGAACACCCGACTTACTCTCATAGTGGTGGCGCTGGAAAACGGCGTGTTCCTGCTGTGTTTTCGCAGCAATCTTAGGAAGACGCCCATTAAGGCTACACGCTCGTTGATCGGTGTAATCTTTGGGCCACCTTGCTCAGAATTGCCTAAGAAAGAACCGTAGGCATCTTACATACCCATGAACAGGAAAAACCACACATATAAGCAAATTGTATTTATGACTGCTCCGCGCTCCTAAGGTGATGAACTGAAAAATAGATAGACACATTCAAGAGGTTTGTAAGCGCATTTATAATATATATATATATATATATATATATATATATAAGTAAGAGAGCAAATATTGATAGGCACACGGCGGTTGTTGTAGTATATAAAGAACGACAATTGAGACCAATAGTAGAAACCGCAAATGCCATGCATAAAAGTTTGGTAACCCTCTTCTTCTCGAGTTCCCGTATGAACGCTATCACGGCGAATGTGGGGCTAACAACAACAGCTCTTAAGAGTGCTACAACAATCGAGCTTAGCACACTTACCCTTCCTGTTTGGCTTGTGCACCTTTCTTCCCCCTCTCGCGCTCTCTCTCTCTCTCTCTCTCTCTCTATATATATATATATATATATATATATCTGTCCTCTATGCTTCAGCTAGCCAACAGTTTTCCACCGCCCATGTTGTCCGGGTGCTTGCCAAGCTGCTTCTTCGTGACCAGCTCCCGAATGTGTTTCGAAGGTGTCGCGGTCAAAGTGAGTAATACGAGGATAAATTGAATAGCGAGCGCAAAGCGGAAAGCGAAAGTAACGGCAGTAGGCAGAGAAGTCGGTCGACAATGGATTGATTAACTCCTTCGTTGCTTAGCCTCCCACCTCGCGACCATCCTTCTTCGACGCCAATGACAATGTCATGTTGTCATATCATGTATCAAAGCGACATGCCTCAACGCGTGCCCTGCTGCTGCTGCTGCTCGTGTCGCATGTGACACTCGACTATGACTGCTGTTGCTGAAATTCAATGTAAATGTGAAAGCTATGGGGGCACTGGCGCTTGGGTGCAAAGGCCTATGCACAAACATTTGGTCACAGAACAACAAATGCTGAAAAGGGGTGCTGGCCGTGGTATATGTATTAGTCCACAGTGAGGCGTGTGAGCAAAATTAATAATTTGACTCAACAACAATCGATTGCTTGCTTATTCTATTCGAGCACTCTGGACAGTTTGGGAAGCTGTCTGGGTGTCTACAAGTGAGTGTAGCCGCACGACCAAACCGGGCGCCAACAACAAGATAGTCCTTAGTTGGGGGTAAGCCCGAATCTTGGCGGCGAGAAAGAGAGCATAAATCTATTCTTATATAGCAGCCCTGTCTGGCCTCAATTGTCTGGCCAATGGTCTTCCCTCTGTCTCTTCAGTCTGTTTCGATCTCTCTCGACCGGCAAAATCGAACGTATCTCTCTGATCGTTGCAGAGCGACGGGAAGGGATAAGGGGACAACAACAACAACAACAACAACACGCCAGTTAACCCCGCTCGCCGCCGAAGCTGAACTGGGTGTAGCCGCCAGATCGGCCCGCTGATTCGAATCCGACCGCTATCGGCAGTCGGCAGTCGTCAGGGTCATTCATACACTCTCTTCGTTGGCTCCCCGTTGTTTTACTCGTCCTCCTCCTCGTCGTCGTCGGCGGGCTGAATGACCCGCCGACCTATGTCTGTCCAGTGTCTGTCTCTTCGTATCTGTCTCTGTGTGTGAGGATGAGGGTGACTATCACCTACCTGACTGTCAGCTGCTTCTCGCTCGGACGGACTCTTTGAGCCCAATCGAATAAGCCATGCTATAGATAGTCAAGCCGCTAGAGCCGCAACGGAACGAGTAACGTTGAAGCGGTTGGGCGGTTGGAGTCTGGAGGAAGAATAAGGTGAGGGGGGGGGGTGGGGTGGGAAGGAAAGGAGACTTGACAGTTTGCATTGCTGGCCATCCTTGGTCTCGTAAAGCAACTTCCAGCCGTTGCCAGACGGCAGTTGGCCAGTAACGTTGTTGACAAATGCCGGCGGCGTGTAGAAGCAGACCGGACGTAACCTCTTTGAGCGAAACGACCTGGTAGTTTCGATTGCTTCGTCTCTCTCTCACGATTGATTTTGGAAGGCGCACGCTATGGCGACGCATCGAATACAACGACGAGCACGCGACCCCACAAACGATTGCAGACAGACGACCGCTACTGAGACGTACACGAACATATGGTCGATAATATGCGTGTGGTTCCAAATTTCAAACTACGATCTACTTCTACCTGAACGTTAGAGCATTCGCTTATAAAATCGGGCGTCTTAATTATAGAGCTAGCACTGAACGTAATCCTGTTCGTGTGTAACTTTCTTCTTTCCTGATTGTGAATTTGGTTGAGCATTGTTCTGCTGCTATGTTTCTCTGCTATTGAGCTTAAGCACGCTACGGCGTGTTTAGAGATAGAGACTTGATAGATGATTTGATAGAATATGGAGATATGATGGCATATGGTAGTCTTCTATTAACCAACACTTAAATGAAGTGGGTCTGGCTATGCCTGAAACCTTACCCCGTAACGAACCCTAAATAAATGGCGCCGGTCGTGCCTAGATTACTCACATGAAACAGAAAACTGAGAGATTTTATTCAGGTGTAAGTCTTTAGTTATACTTAATGCATTTTCAGGGAGTAAATAAACGCTAAACAACATCATTTATATTGAAGATGGGATTTTACTAGAGACATAAACGCACTGAGCCTATAGAGCTCCTTTATTGCAAATTATAGTAACCGCAATGAATTGGCATCAGACAGGACCTACTTAAACAAATTTTTAAAGTTTCAACTAAATTTGTAAATGCATTACAAATCATTTAACACTATAGCAAATAAGCACACAAAACGGGAGGTATATGGGGCGCTTGCTTGGTAAAGAGGAGCCTACATAGAAAGCTTTATTGAATATTCAACGACTATTACATTGCTAACTGAATTGAAGCCAAGTCCAGCCTCGAAAATTCTCAGCTTGCAGAGTGTAATGAGTACAAATAATATTCAATTTGCATCAGGCTCATGGTGTTTTTAAGCGAATGATAATAATTTAAGTGTTGATGGACATACAAGTTATATCCGTATAAGTTAAGGTACTTCACAAAGTTTTATATCTTACATTGGATATTTTTATTGGACACAAGGTTATAAATTAATGTTTGTCATTCAATTAGATATGCATTTGCAACGCCGACTTGAGTCGGCTACGGCAGAACGACGAGTCCCTTGCCCGTGGTATGAATCTTAACCTATATCCTTTAGAGCAAAAACTGTCAAGCCCTCTCATCGCCGTTTCCCATAACAATTTTTGGTTCCTAACTCCGCCAGAAACTTCATTAGGATTTTTCCCGTTGGGCCCAATGTCTCGAAGGCGACCGGATGAACGATGAAGTTTTGTTCCAGTTCGCGACATTTAAGCAGTTTGCGGTCTTCTACAAAAACGAGCGGCTGCTCCGACCTCCGGGCTTTATATGGCGAGCATATGATGCAGTCAACGTGCAAGACACGGTGACGCTGTACTGACTGAGACAGCAACCTTCACTGCATGAAACTACATTGCATATCAGTTTTCCGTCAACTTGAAACTGATTTTTACATTATCGTAAAAGTACTACAACTGAGTACATAGCGTCCTTACAAAGCATTGTAAAGCTGGCAGCGCGAGAGTTCGGGGTTCGGCAGCGCTCGGCTGTATTTAATCAAAAATTATCATTAAGGCTTAATCGCTGAAATCGTTGTTTGTTGCTTTCGATGCCACTCTATGCTTACGTTGCGAGCGAGTGTTGGCCTCTTTGTCTTAGTCTCGGTAGGGAGCAAAATGTCCTATTCAATTAAGGCAGCAGCGGCAGCAGCAGCGACGGCGGTAGGATGACTGCCTGGCTGGCTGATTGACTTAACCCGATATTGCTTCGTGCGAAAAGACAAAGAGACAAACCACACAGCCTTATTAAGTTCTTACTTAGCGACATGACCGGCCGGCCGAGGTGTGTATCGTAAATAAACTCTGCACAAGGCCTGTCCGCAAAACAAGCGCGTCTGATGCATTCATCTAGCGACGACACGTTGTGTACTTACTTGTCTGGGCTGACTTCGCCTGACTGGGCCCGTGATTCAAACCTGATTACGAGAATAAGCGAAAGGGAAAGGGAGGAAAAACGGAAAAGAGTGTCCGATAGAGAAGAACAGAGAGAAAGAAAAGTAGGATGGAGTGATCGGCGGTGATGGTGTTGTTGTTGTTGTTCGCAGTTGCCGTTGCCGGTGTTAGGTGTGATGTGGCTGCGGTGCGAGCCCTGACAGTGGCTGTAGGAATTGATCGATGACAACGGCTGTCGTGCGGCGCCACAAAGGGTTACTCAAAATTATATGGAGGTGTTAGCCGTATTCGCTGCTCTGTATCGATGTCTAGCAAGAGGGCTCTTTCTCTGCGTAGGACCACGCTACGCAGAGGTAACCGCAGGTTGAGCATATCATCGACACGCAGGCGGAGTCCGGGGGTCATCAATCACACCCTAGGAGAGCATAACATTTATTTAGCACAGTCGACCACCGTCAACCACTCGTTGACTGGCATACAGTTGTGATGACATGCCTTTCCTTCCTCAAACTATTTGACCCTTAAACACTTTGTTATATATATATACAATATATACATGGGTGGATCGAAAAGTTCTGGATCTATATATTTATAAAAATTAATACTTATTTAGTTTCCTAAAGTATTTTTGTTTCCTTCAAAGTAGCTCCCGCCCGCTGCAATGCATTTGCTCCACCTTTTTACCACTATTTAAAAAAATAATGCGGGTTTGCATTTTTTTGCGTCAATCGAGCTGAGTTGCTTCTGCGAGTTTTTTTATATTTTCGATAGTTTAAAAATGTTGTCCTTTCAAATGTTTTTTGCCGTGGGAACAAAAAATTGCACGGAGCAAGGTCCGACACTGTCCGACACTGTTCTTTCTGTTATTGACATAATTGCCTTTCCAAGCAGGGGTCATCTTCGGTATATTCACGCCCGTCGTTAGTAAGTGGTTTCCGTTTATTTTCAAAGTTCAAAGTATTAGAACTTGTCGCTCCGTTCTCATATATATACACCTAGGGTGCGCCGTTTCTTTAGAATATTTAAGTTGTTAAAATGGCATAATACCACATCTAATTGAAGACAATATCAGTGGCATGATGACTTCTTTTATTTTTTACAAGCTGATACGTGACAGCATTTTTTTAGCCATTTTTAAATAAATCAGGTTCAAGCACATAAATGCGCATTTCAATGGTAGCCTTTAGTTCGCTGATAGTCGTGAGATTATTAGCGTACACTTTGCTCTTCAACCCAGAAAATAGGTCTTACGGCGTTAAATTCAGGGATATAGAAGGTCATGTTAAATAATGTTAAAATGTTCCTGTTATCCTGTATTACGATTTAAAGACACTTCATCCTTAACAGCTCAATTGTATTGCCGGCTGTGTATCTTGTGGCCCCATAATGTTGGAACCAGAGTATACTCTCATTGATTCGGTCAAATACAATGCACGATTATGCTGCGATTACATTGCCATGGAGTGAAAATAATAGGGTCCAGTGATTCCTTTAGACCAAAGGTCACGCTATACAGACACATATGGCATACGTAACGGCTATTCGCGAATCACGTAAAGCTTTTCTGTTGCCCAATACGGCAATTTTGTTACCTGAACATTGACATTCATGTCGAAATGGGCTTCGTCGGACAAAGATCATTTTCTGTACAGAATCCGCATCACGTTGCATTATCACGGAAGCCCAATTGGGGCTTCCTGCCGTTCCTGATGACCCGTAGGCCAGAGTTCGTGCCCCAATTAGTCCATCCCATCGCTAAGTCCATCTTAGGTAAAAGTTAGGATATATATGTATGATTGATTGATTGATTTATTGTTCGCTTGGCATGTATACCTAAATACACATGTCACCCCACACACATATATATATATATATATATATATATATATATATATATATACACAGAGAGAAAGATTTTAACCAGCGGGGATAAGCGAGCGGGTGATTTTCTTAGACAGCGCCCGTCGCTGGAGCAATGGGGCATTGCGACGTCGGTTCGAGAAGCCCTCCAAAAATGGCTGGTCTCCAAACTGCACCCCCCCTAGTGGTGCACACGTTCGCAGGGACCCATATGTCATGTTTCCACCGTCGCTAATTGATAACATTAAATAAGTGACTTTCATAAATACGAGTTTTAATCGGAGCAAAACAATAACAACAACAACAACAAGAAATTAATCAATAATGTATTATCCGTTGCTATTAACGACCTCCTCCCATTTTTCGACCAATTTGTTGATTCTGTTCCGCCAGAAATCGCACGGTTTAGTGTCAGAGAAGTTGTTGAGGTTCACTTCCTCGTCAAAGATAACACCACTCAAATGGTTCGTCATAGAGCGGAAAGTAATTTTCGGATAATCGGTTGGCGCAATATCAGGATAGCCGGTGGATCCTCTTATTCGAGCTCTTGGAGTGCCGATTTGACGATTTGTGCAACATGGGGTTGGCCGAGTCGTAAAGCAGTACAGATTGGCCTTGTCGATCGGGCCTTCTCAGTCGAATAGCCTCATTTACGCGGTGGAATTGGACAGGATAGAACTTCTTGCTAAGCGTGGCGTTCCTTCTGAGCATTTCCCGTACGTTTTAGTCCCTCTAGTCGCAGATGTTATTTTGGATGGAGATCCTGCTTAATTATCGGCTTCGGCAAACCATCAATCCTTTATTTGCTTCATATTTGACGTAGAGATACAATTTCTTATCTCCAGTGACGATTCTGTACAGAAAACGTTGTTTGTGTCCGCGTGTTGCTCGCTGGCGTTCGAGATGTTAAGCCGCAATTTAAAGGCGTTTTTCTTCTTTTTTTCGTTGAGCTCGTAAGAAACCCAGTCCCCGAGTTTTTGAGTAAAACCAATTGAGTGAAAGTGGTTGAAGATTGTCATCGCACTGTAGTTTATTATCTCGGCCAATTCACGAGTTGTTTAACGATTGTTCTCCTTTAAAGGCGTCTTGAGACGTTATTCGTCGAATTCGGTCAAAGTCGCCTTTTTTTAATTTCGCATACTATTTTTGTGCTGTAGACTCGTCTAAGATACTTTCTCCAGACACGTCGTAAATGTCCCGAGCGGCTTCGGCAGAACCTCGGCTCTGCCCAAGGAGAGCCGGTGTCGAAAATGCCGATTTTTTGCCTCCTAGGTAGTTCATTGCGAAGTTAGAAAAATAATAAAAATAAAATTAAGTAGAAAAGACAAATAGCACCGGATGCATTTTCAAATGGTCCTTATGGTGTTTATTTCCAGCCCCTTTAAGTTCAGATACATCTTTGCCAAAGAAGTGATGCGCCAAGTTAAGGTACATCTCTGGCAATGAAGTGATGTTGGGGAAACCCTAGATATCTCAACATGTACGGCCCTCGGTGCATGCAGTCTAGAATTAGAAACAACCTCCATACATTTTTTAAATTCTAGTAAAATGCCCTTATTAAAAAAGATGGAAATAACGCTCAAACGAGAGCAGCCACTCCTGCATGTTGAGATGACTTTACCAGAGAATGTCGAAGGCCATGTGTTATTCTATAAGAACGGCGGATAAATGGCCTCTGGGTTTTGCCACAATTGGTTTGGCATCGCATTCGCACCTGAAACCGCAGCGCAGAATCTGGCGTACTTTCTCTAATTTAAAAGACGGATTCATATTAAACTGAGAGGTCATTGAGTACTGCATGCACACCGTACACGGCGGTAACACAGTGCCTATTTGGTAGTAGTAATTATTAATTCATGCGAACTCAACTTCATCCTCAACAAGTTCAATAGGGTTGTTCAGTACCCTGAAGAACGCCTACCCACGAAAAAGTTGCAATAAACAAGCCACATTCCATTTCCACCATTCAAGGGTTTAAGTAACATAGTCTGCAAGTCCTGCTTCGAAATAGAGCTTACGTACAGGTATAGTCAAAGAAGCTGAAGTACAACTAGTAACAAGGCAAGAGCTTTACTCTGAATTTAAGGCCCTACGGAAACGTGTCAATAATAGCAACAATACTAGATAGCTTATTGTAATGCCTCATGGCGGCACCAATCGCAGCAAATCCAATGACCATCTATACACTTTCGTGCACTGGAAAAAAACAATACAAAAATCAGTAATCTTGTAAAAAATTGTCGGGTTCCTGGTTCAAACACCAGGCAAAAGAAGAACGTTTTTTCAATTTTTTCAAGGGGTTTCTTTTTAAGCGCTTTTACGCTACTTATCTTAGTAACACAATATTAGCGGATGCAGTGATTTCACGGTTTTACGAGTGGTTGCTAATCAGTAGTAAGATAATGGCTCATGCGGGTGATATCTGCTTCATCTGCCGAACAGGCGCAAAATCCGAATTGGTAACACTTCAATGTGCTTCGTGCACGAACTGGTTCCATACATTATGCACACAGCAAACAGGCGCGATGTGACAACCGTGGAACTGCCTAATTTGTCGACTTGCCGGCGGACAAAATACAATTGTGGACCGAGGCGGCGTGACATATCAATGCCGGATTTGCTATCTACCAACCCTAGATTAAATTCGTTGAATTCGGCTTTCGCGTCTATCTTCCGATATATCGCTCAGCTTGAGAATAAGATGATACAACAGAGTCAACTGATTGAAAAACTCCAACGCTTGGCACAATTTGCTCCAACCCCATCGCTGGCTGCCTCAACAACTAAAGTCGAAATAGAGCCTGCTTGGCAACATAAGCGTGTCTTGCTTATCGAAACGATGTCAAACTCTTCCAGAAGAAACTCCGCTCCCTCCTTCCCAAAAAGCTGGACATCAAAATTATCAACTCGTCAGGCCAATCAGCGGAGGATATACTAAAACGGGCTATGACAGGCTCATCTAGGTGACTACGAGGTGTTACAACTAAGAGGTACCAAAATGTTATCCGCCATCCGTGACTTTGCTGAGTGGCTAAAGGCAAAACACCCTGATTCAGAATTTGCTTTCAGTGCCTGTGACAATTCAAGTGACCAGAGTGCTGTCAAAAAAGCCAACTCAGATCTGCAGAGTATCTCTGAAGACAGCCTTCTGAAATGCATGCTTTTGACAAAAATTAAATCAAATCTTGTTCGATTTAGTCAAAGGAAGTGCGTCCCCGAAACGGCAGATCAAGTAGCCCAAGTAACTGCGAGAAGCGTCGCACGTTTTTTGGCACGAAGTTAGAGAAAGACGTTTTACAAAACGATTTTCCAAACAGGGAACTCGCAAAAAAGAACAAGTGACTAAGTTGACTCCAAACATTATAATGCCGCCACCTCGGCCAACAATGCTGAGAAATCGGCCAGCACTGCCTGTGAAGCGACGCTTTACCGCGGAACAAGAACGTCAAACTATACGTCCTTTGAAACCCAATCTCCAAAAGTACGTCATGAAAATTATATAGTTTCCATCATTGCTCTCGACGAGTCGCTCACAGGTGGCTTATTCGTTCTTACTGGTCACCGCCTTTGGAACATGAGCCTGCTATATTCAAAGAATAATGTTGTAGTTCTTTCGTCATCCACACTTTTGATGATTGCCATGTACAGCAGTGCTAATTCGGGAAGTGGTGACACTACAGACTAATCACTGGAGAAGATTAGCATCGCTATGAGCTTCGTTGGCGTCGGACAGACGATACTGCAAGACCCCCGAGTGAATGGACTACCGCCCTGTAAGAGTTACCCGATGCGTACGATTTGTGGGTGTGTACCGATAGAAGCACCTCCACGTATTATGCCGATGCCAACCTGCAGCGGGTTGGTTCTACGGGAAGAACGGAATGCTCAACAATCGATATTTTTACAACCTCAGCCCCACCAGGCTGTGTGACATATGAAGAACCGGCTTTCCGCGTCTTACTGACGGAGATAAAGAAACATATTTCCGTGGTTCTCAGACGCGCCCCCCACCAATCGTCCTATGACCCAGCTGCGACGGCTATTTACTCAGTCACACGACAGCATTGTCGAAAGCTTTAAGACTTTAAGAAGCGGTCATTTGCCGATCAACAGGAACCCTCATTACTAAAAGCACGACCAGAACCTCACCTCATCACACTACAGCCTTACAACTTTACAAGCTGTCCAATTCGATCTGAAAACCCCTAGGCCGCTTTCAAGCAACGTTCACCCACGCGAATACGGTATCTGTAGAGATTCCTATTTCAAACGAGCTCGAGAGAAATTTTTCGCTAGGCCTTTTGATAAACCGTTTAGTCTAGACGAAGTCAATGCCAATGTCCTCGCTCGTATACGAAACAACAAGGCATTCGAGCCAGATCTTATGAGGAATGAACGTCTTCAGCAGGGACATCTCCTCGTGCCCATATGGCATTCTCTTTTTAACAGATGCCTCTCTGAGATTCATTGACCAGGCGAGTGAGTATCCGCATAGCACAATCTCAGTTAATTGTTATTCATAACGTTACTCAGCGACCTGCCACGCATCATGAAAGAACGCCACTCAACAGTCATGATTCTGCTCCACGCAGATGATCTGGCAATATTCAGCAGAATCCGTACTGACCTGCAGGCTGCGCTTTGCACACTTGATGAATATTTCTCGCAGAGTGGCCTCATAGTAAATATGTCAAAAACCAAGGCTGAAAAGGTTCGGCGTGGCGGGCAACGAGCCCACGCAGATGAACTGCGATTTCACGGCGAGCAAATGCAGTTTGTAGAAACCTCTTGCTATCTCGGAGCAATTTTCTCGTCTTAAGATACAACCTTTTTCACAACATGTAAGCGTTATCGAAAAGCGCTTATTGCGGCACCTGGTGTCAGAAACCCAACACAGTTGTCCAGACGGCCATTCACGCAAAATTGGCATCCGTAGGTGCTTACGGCATCCAAGTGACATGAAAACATCTTAGCACTTCGCATTTACGGCAGTTGGATAAAATGAAGCCAGTTTTCGTAAACCGAGTACTTTGCCTTTCGTCGAATTTGCGCAGCAGATTAGTACATGCTCGCGGACTCAATATTATTTATCGATGAACTCGTAGACCGCTTATTAATTTACCGCAGACAGTCACCCTGGAAACGTTTCGGCACGAGTATTCTTAAAAAATGTCTTTAATTCCCAGATAATGACTAATCAGGCAAACCCATAGAGGTCTGCAAATGTCGTCGTTGTGGCGATCCATGTCCCTTGTTTTACCTACACGATTGTACTGAATCCGTGTCACGCTCTCCGCTCTAGCTAGAATACTCTTAAACCCCTTTTACCATACATATTATGTTCATAATTGCAGACCTAAACAGAGGGCATTTTAAATAAATGACCAAACTATCTGCATTATCACAACCTGCCAGACAATGACAACGCACATATAATTAAATAAACAAAGGCACTAGTCAATTGTCCACGTTGAAACGTACTCAGGTAGGCTACCGTTTAGTATGCTTGAACCTAGCTTTTGGTCCACGCTAGATCAACTGGGGGGGGGGGGGGGGGGAAGAAGCTGAGCGGTACCTCGTGTATGGTAGCCGTTGGCGAACTTTACGCTCTGCATGTGACCCCAAAGTGCCGCCATGGTCTCGATGAGCGTCGACTTTCCGTATTAGGTTCCAGTGGATACGAAAGAACCTATCCGTAGAATGCACACATTTATTATTTATATTTCGCGGGCTCGTTCTCCTCGGGTATATTGCTAAGCGGTTGTGGCATGTACTCGCGGTACCAACGTACCAAAAGATCTTTAAATTGGATCGCCGGACGGTCTTCCCTTATTTAAGCGGACATTCAGAGGGCTGACGTAGGTAGAGGTCGGCGAGTCGCTCAAAGAACCCTGCTTGTCAGAGTGCTTGTAGACAATAAATTACCAAATGATGCGTTGCTGAACGACTCACTCCCAAGCGCTTGTGCTCTGGCAGGAATTTAACTGTTGCCTAATTTAGGTAGCTGCTTCTACATACCATGAGAAAATAGTCTGCGCACAGTCAGGGTGCTGCGACAAGAAACGCCAAAACACAAAGTGTGTTCATGAAGGGACAGCTCGAATATGCTAGCACATGTGAACAGAGAAACAGAGTTTTCTCTCTACCGCGGATGTAGAGTAAGTATAATTCGAATTAACGCGCTACAGAAATCCAAGCCTGTCGTTGCAAACGGTACAAGAATGACGACTTAAATTGCCAGAATGATATGCTGGCCCTTTCTGCCTGTAACGTAGCCAGGATTTGGTAGCCAGATCCCTGGGCCTTTGGCACACAACACAGCGGTTAAGTAGAGTCTTGATGATCCGTCAGCCGCGCAATTACTCACGAAGATCTTCTATCGCAATGACTGATTTGCCGAGCACCGTAGCAGGTGAGCATATAGAAGGTGACGGTCGAGTCCGTGCAGTGCAAGACTCGTTCCAGTTTGATAGGTAGCTGTTCAGCTAGAAATGCACGCAGACAAGTTTAAAGAAGGGCTCCCAGTGGTTCCATGTCTTAGAAAGGTAGTTATCTCCCTAATGGCTAGTCGAGATTTAGCCATCATAAGAGAGGAGCTGCTGGTTTTGTCAACGTGGCGCGAGTGTATGTCACTGCAGCATATAATACTCTTCATACCTCTTGTCACTTGTTGTTCGTATAGCTGTAGTCATCTGCTCGTATTCAGTATGGTCGAGCCAAAGTTTCGCGGGAATCGAAGCACGGTTAGCACCTGCATTCCAAGAGTGGAACTTGTAAGTGACTAAGGCGATTTCACAACAGGCCGTTTTATGAGGTTCGCGGCTGTTTGTCGTCGCTCAATTTTACCTTATTTAACCTTGCAATCTATGTAGCTCGAGTCTAGCAGTCTAATCGCTATAATAACAATGTCATAATAATGTCGTAGCTTGAAGCCACGTTTTCCAATGTTTTTTGAAGATCCTTGAAATTGCCTACGCAAGGCCATACGCTTATCAGTTCTAGTAGCAGTGGTGCGACGATCAATGAATACTTTTTTGAAATGTGCACGTCATTGACGGCAGTTCAACAGTAACCGCAATCTCCTGCGCACAGTCTGAGGTCGAATTAGTTAGAGCTGAATTGACAGGAGTAGCATGAACTCCAGCCGCAGCGGCTCCCCCAGGACCAGACGGCATCCCGTCCCCGGCAGTCAAAGTACTATTTAAGGAGTATCCAGATCTGGTTGCACAGGTGTTCACTGCAGCAACCAGAAAGGGAACAATACCTGCAAACTGGTAACAAGCTGAGGTTGTCCTTACCCCCAAAGACAACGGAGGCTTTAGGCCTATCTGCCTACTGAATACCCTGGCGAAAGGGTACGAGGCAATCATTGAAGAAAGGCTCAGGACCTTTGTAGAGGAAAATTGACTTCTTTCGAACTCCCAATATGGATTCAGGAAAAAGCGGTCAGTTCTCACTGCTGTCCATCGAGTTACGGACAAGGCTGACCTTTTACATAGTTCAACCATATGCACCAGAAAACTGTTTCTGGCAATACTTCTAGATATCAGGAACCCCTTTAATAGCCTCCCGTGGAGGACAATACTAGACACGCTAGTGAGAAAAAAAGTCCCACATTATCTTGTCAAGGTCATCTCAGGATACCTGGAGGACCGAACTGTTTTCAACGGTGAAGTGGAATTATCAATGGCAGCAGGAGTTCCACAGGGCTCGATCCTGGGTCCCCTGCTCTGGAACCTAGCGTACGATGGCGTACTCTGCCAGGATAAGCTTCCACAAGGAGTAGAGATGATCGCGTACGCGGATGATCTGGCTATCACAGTTCAGGCAAAGATTCAAGATTCAAATCGTGGTTTATTAAAGGAACTGCATTATACAATGCTTTAGTTCTCATTAAAAAAAAATATAAAATTGAATAATAATAATTATTATAAAAGGATTAATATATCTTGCTGTCAGCTATGGACAATCACAAAATAAGTTTGTTCAGCCTTGCAGAATCAGACCTCCTAACACAACACAAATAGTACGTGTGTCTCCGCCATGTCAACACCCATTAGTGAGTAACCATTTCTGGACCTCACGTGTAAAACAATTCAGGGAAGTGATGCGGCGAATGCGCTGTGGTATATTACTCCATATCACGGGCAAGCGAGAAGCAACGGCTTGATGACTACATCTATTAGTAACTAATGGCCCTACAAATGTTGTGGCACGCCTCGAGGTTCTACGAAACAAGGGAACAAGAGGAAACGAAACATCGTAGGGAATAATATTCCGAGTAATTTTAAAGCCCAGCACGGCAACCTTCAGCAAATATAATGAATCGATCGTGAGGAGATTATGTGCCCCATAGAGATCACTGACGGAGTCTCTGCGTCGCCTGCCAAATACAGCTCTTAGAGCGTCGTTTTGTATTATACGCGCCCTACGAAGAACTACCTCGAACCCACTACCCCATATAAGGATACCGTAGAGGAGAACTGGCAAAAACAGTGTTTTGTATACCATTATAAGGTCATCTATATCCGATAAGCCGCATGCGAAAAAGCGTTGAGATTATGGCATAGCATTTGGGCCTGATATGGTCCAGATGGGCACGCCAACTCATGAACTCATGTAGTATAAGCCCGAGGCATTTTGCGGTGTCAGAAAAGACCAACTCACTCCCTGCTAGATAGAATTTCCTGTTAAGGTGCATCCTTAGCTGGGGGGCTCGGAATAAAATAACGTTTGTCTTGCTAGTATTGACAGCAAGACCAAATTTATTGAAGATTGAAATAACTGTTTCCACTTGTGAGAGGAGGTAAGGCAACTCCGAATTGATTTCGGAAGCGTTGAGCCGAAAAAGTAACGTCGTGTCATCAGCAAAAGTGATCGGTTTGCCCAAGTTTTCTTTCTGGATATTCAAGAGGATAAAATTGATAAGGATTAAGAACAGCAGAGGTCCGAGCACTGAACCCTGGGGAGTACCGATATCTACCGGTCTCCATGCAGATTCGACTGTACCAACTCTCACTGCCTGGGTTCTTGAGGTTAGGTACGAGCGGAGCCAGTCGATTGCATCCGATGAACACCCTAAAACGTGCAGCATTTGTAGGAGGAATGCGTGTTTGAGACAATTGAAGGCAGCGGCTACATCCAGGAAAATTCCGAGACATATTTTTGTCGATTCTACTGAATCCACGACAGACTGCCATAAATGGGCGAGGGCCAGCTCCGTTGAACGACCATGGCGGAAGCCAAATTGCTGCGACGACAAAAAGTGAATGGACTCCAAATGTTGCTCAAACCTTGACAAAGCCGCTTTTTCTAGTATTTTGGACACATAATCCACCAGGCTTATAGGCCGGTAGCTGCCCGGTAGAGTTTTATCGCCTTTTTTTTATAGAGCGGAGTTACATACGAGGCCTTAAGGCGTGTGGGGAAGATCCCAGAGGTAAAGGAGAGATTCACAATTTTTGTCAGGGGTCCGACAATGAAAGGGGCCGCTAACTTTAGAAGCTTACCGAGTATTCCCATAGCCCCAGAGCTCCAGCTCGCTTTTTGTTTGATTAGGAGTGAGTACACTTCGGACTTAGACACTGGGCGAAAACTCAATGATTTGCCCTTGTGGTTCCATAAATCTGCAAGAATGGGCGCTAAGTCGCCTTGTAGGGAGAGAGGCGCGGCAGTGACCGAACCAATAGTTGCAAAGTGCCGATTGAGCTCATCGGCAATTTCTTGTGGTTCGGTAACAGACCGATTAGGAGATACAGTCAGAGTGGGAGGCAGTTCTACTGAGCGGTTTTGTTTACCACATGTTTTATTGATGAAGTTCCAGGGATTTCTTGAGTCGCTGCGCAACGAATCGAACCGTGATCTGTAAAAAGCAGTTCTAGCGGCGTAAGCCACAAAGATACCGCCTACGGCTCTCTTGATATAAAAGTTTACTCTCGGGAGAACTCATCTTTTTGTGCCTCCGATACATCTTATTGGCGTGCCGGCGGAGCCGTCGCAATCCAGGAGAAAATGAGAATGACCCTTTCGGCGCGCCGTCTCTGCGAGTTTTAGTGCGCAGTGGAAGAGAAGACTCATAGAGGTTAAAAAGAATATCTCGAAAAGCCTCAAGAGCTAAGTCGACGTCTGCTGCATCGAACACGGTGAGCCAGGATGATTTGCCGACGCGGCTTAAAAAAGATCGATGCTAGCTCTATCGTGTGCCCGATAAGGCACGCGAGATTCAACCTGAGGTGTATTGCCCTCTTCGCCGTCATCAGAAATGAAGACAAAGACTGGTAGATGGTCTGAAAAAAGCAAGGTGTCGAGAATCGCTGGTTGGACAATAGAAAAGCCGGAGCAGTTACGAACTGCGATATGGTCAATACAAGTGCGGGAGAGGGGACGCGTGACACGATCGATAAGATGGATCAGATCCCTGCACGAAAAGAAGGAGATATAGTCTGCGGGCGACGGTTCGGCTAACAAATTGACATTCGCATCACCGAGAGCTAGGCAAGGAAGTGAGGAGCTTCTGGGCAAAATATCATCCAAAATGTTGAGCAAAGTATCTTTATAAATTGCATTGCTCGAGTAGAAACCTACGATATAGCCTTCAAAGTCCATATGCTTTTTAATATGGACACGTACCGCTTGCACGTTACCGTCGGCACTGCTTAGCCCAAAAGATGCGAGAACCTTGCAGGTTGAACGAACAAAGATTCCAACCCCACCTCCAAGCCTGTCAACATTTCTATGTGACGCAAAAAAGTCAAACCCCTCAAGTGAATAAGCCGGAATGTCAACATCCTTCAGCCATGTCTCACTAACAACCACAGCGTCGATTTGCGCTCCCTCATCACTAAGAAAGCCACTCAAATTTTCCAACTGTCCCGACTTTTTTAGTCCCAGGGTGCCTGCATTTAGATGCATAACCGCAAGCTTACTTTTGTTCCTGTGGAGATAGGGCCACTCTTCGCAGCCGCGAATATTTGTACTACTCAAAAAGTCATTGTGGATGTGCTTATACATAATATAAGTAGAGATTAAAATCTAAAACTCTAATTATTAGTACAAACCGCACTTTTTAAACTATTTAAAAACTGATAGAAGTGGATGGATTGCGTCGAGAAGCTTCTTTAGACAGGATGCTGCTCGCGGTGATACAGCTTTGAGAACTCGCAAGATGGGTTTCAGCCCAGAGAAGAGTGAAGACGGCTTTAACAAGGAAGTTGGTTGTTTTCGCTTGGTTGAAGTGTTTGGTCTACAGATTCTAAGTGGACGCTTTGTAGTAGGTACAGTCGATTTGGCAGGAATTGTAGAAACGACCAGCAGATTGACACGTATTTCTGGGCCAGCTGAAGTCTCGACAACTAGCGAGCGAACTACCGCAGCGTATGTAGGCTTTGCCGGGGAATTAGCGGCCACTGTAGCTTGACGGTCCTCGTGAGTAGCCAGGGGGGGGTTTCGGGTCTGAGTCGGCCGAGACTGCATAAGATTTGGAACTTAATGCTAATAAAACACTAGAGTCTACGAGGAGATGGATGGACGAAGCCGGCTTAGCAATCGCTCCGGAGAAAAGCGAAGCTATACTGCTAACGGGACGGAAGAAGGTGAGTCCCATCAGACTATACCTGGCAGGACAGCAAATAAAGCAGGTCAAGGAGGCGCGGTACTTGGGGATTCGCTTGGACAAGAGCCTGACGGGCCTCAGCCACCTGAAGATAACCTCGGCAAAGGCGGCCAAGGCGGCTAATGCAATTGGAAGAATTCTACCAAACATTCACGGACCAAGAGAATGCAGACGTAGATTGATGATGTCAGTGGCCGAATCTATAGCGCTATTCGGGTCTCCAGTCTGGCTCAAGGCTTCTTTGAAAACAAAGAAAGCGAGAGGGATCCTTGGAACACTCAGAGAGTGGCGGCTCTCAGGATTATCCAGGCGTATCGCGCCGTTAGCACAAACTCTGCTCTCGTGCTGGCCTGAGCTCTTCCCTGGGATCTAAAGGTGGAGGAAATGCGAAAACTCTGGGAAAACAGCTCGAGCAGCAGTAAGGAAGTAGAGAGAGAGAAGTCAATGGAAGCATAGCAAGCCAAATGGGACTCCATTCCTTCTGGAGCACCGGGGCACACCCTTCGATCCCTAATCCCAAACATCAAACAATGGATTGAGCGACCGGGGGGAGAACTAAACCATTATCTCACGCAGATCCTCACGGGACATGGGGACTTTCAGACATACCTATTTCGAATCGGAAAAGCTCCCTCATCGAGCTGCGTTTATTGCCAAGAGGGAACGGAGGATGACTCAACCCACACTCTTCTAAAGTGCCAGGCACTGGAACAGGCTAGAGCCACAGCAATTCCAAACTCAGGAACCCTTAAGGAGTTCGTAGACTACATATGCGGCACGACTTCTGGGTGGAAGCTAGGAGCAGCTATGGCTACGGAGGTAATGAAAGAGAAAGGAACCCTGGGAAAGCTCAGGAGAGCAAAATTTCCGTCTACTGCACTAGAAAATCACGTTAGTCCGAATGATGCGGCTTCGCAGGTGTTAGTAGAAGACACGTCGAACGTTGGGGAAACCCGTGAGTGACCCCGGCCAAATGATCCAAGTGGCACTCGCCACCTCTCCTGATGGCCCATAGTACTGTTCTATGGAGATCTGGGTCATCAGAGAGTGAAGCTTAAGGGGGGAGGTGCGTTTAGTGAGTATGGGTCTCAGCGGGCTAACACCCATCCGCTGGGTTCGAGTCCCACACTGCTCGAATGGAAAGTGGGATCTTTTCATTTTCTACTCGTAGCAATAGTACGTAAAAGTATTTAACCCTCCTCCATTAAAAAAAAGCCGCAGCGGCTCCACCCATTGCTGGCGTCTGACGTCGTTAGCGTGAACTGCTAAGCTACACTGTTGAAAAACAAGCGCTTGATACAAGCGCTTGTTCAAGAAATGCACTGCATTACGCCTAAGGGGTGCTCAGCAATTTCATCATTCTTCCTTTCGATGACAGTATCTACGGAATTGCCATGGTGGCAAATGTGTTGATCGAGAAGCTTGATTTTATCTGACTTATCTTCCAGTACTGCTAATAATTCCGGCAACTTTAGTGGGCTTGTAAGGCAAAGTGTTGATTTTAGTGTCATCAGCCATTGTAGTGCGTGTAGGGTCAGTGGACTGGTACACAGCAGCGCTACACCATGGGCTCCCACAAGGGACACATTATTCTGCACACAATTCTCCACGTAACTTGACAAACTCACAAGCGTCAAGTAACTTCTCTGGTTTTAGAGAAGACCTGTACGGCACTGTGTCAATATTGCATCGATAATAGCACAGTTACGTCGTATTAGATTTCATACAATTTTCTGTTCTGTCTGTTGGTCAACTCGTTCACGCCAGCCCTAAATATCTGGTACCTAAATTACTGATTGTTTGCGGGTTAACTAGAAACAGTTAAAGAGGACGTTTGTCTCATTCTTGCATTTGCTGTCGCAAGCGTCGTCATTTGAACATCCGAAAAAGGCGAAGTATTCATGCCCTTACATACGTAGCAGGAGTGCACAAAAGTACAGATAGTAGAAGCGTATGGACCCTTTACCTGGATGCTAGCAGGTAAACAAGGGATCGTTTGGGAGGCTCCTACTCCTAGACGGCATAGGGATCGCTATAGGCTTGACCAAGTTTGCAAATGGGTGAGTGTTTTCTGCTTGTAGGACCCACTAGGGTATCTTCCCGTTGGGGCCATCATTTATCCTGAGTCGAATTCAGCGAATTTGCGGTTGTAACCTTACTTTTGAGACAACATCTTTGGAATCTCTCCCAGAGGCCGCGGCCCCAGACACGTGGCCGCAAATACCACAAATGCAGCCGCGCTTTAATATGCGGATCTTCTGTACATTCTTGAGCTGCCAAACCTCGAACACTTAATCGCGAAACGCCCGGATGGCACGACCTTGGTTGCGTCGAAACAGAACGCGCCCTGATTTAGGACGCCACAGTGCCCGAATCCGTAAAAACTTCAGCTTATTGGCGAAACTAACTGACCGTTTAAATGCTGCCATCGGAGACCTTAAAAGCACAAAGTAAATTCTAATTTCAACATACATGATTTTCGAACAGGACAAATGTCTTTCAGTGAATGTAAAGCAAATTAAATCGCTATGAGAGCAAATACAAAAACATCAATTTAAATACTATGAAAGTGCGCGTGCATTGCCCTTTAGTACCAATGAAATAATGTGCACCTCTTTGCTCAGAAATGTGCCGTCCTTAATGATAGAGCACAAGACTTGAAAAGACTTGAAGGAGAGTTACAGGGAATCTTCGTTTTGTCATCGATTTTTGCAAGTCTTGTTCAGTTTAATTAATAGGAATTTAGGTGCTAAACTAATTTTTTTTTCAATTTGTTTTAATGTTTATTTTGAACAATATATATAATGCTGAACTATATATATATATATATATATATATATATATATATATATATATATATATATATATATATTATTATTATTAGTTCAAAGGGTTACACAAACTCACGATGCGTTAGACCCAAGCGGATCTGATGGGAAGCGATTGCCTGTTAATGTTAAGACTATATGTTCAGTTGCTGACACAACTTTGATCATCTGGTTAACCTCGAGCCACCTTAGTTTCTCCTGATGATTTAAGTGCAGCTAGGATGATAGTTTCTGAGTGAGAAGTGTGAGATTTGCACATTGCAACGTAAAATTGTATTAAATGACTTATCTCAATTTGGTTAATTTAGAGACAGTATAGGTCAACAAAGGCCGTGACAACATTTTACAGAGTTATTACTATATATTTTTATAAGATTTTACCAAATTATTGTATTTTGCAGAATTATTTGATTTAGCTACACTCGTAATTTATTTTTCAAAAACGAGTGTCAAATTTTGACATATATATTGTAACAAATACAAAGGATCCTTTAATCACATATTGACAAAAAAGATGACCTTTATGCTACCAATTCATAGTGAATAAGTAAAAGATATATCACATAACATACTAATGTGGTAACTTTAGTTAAGCGTCGTATACTTTGAATTTATATACACGAGTAGATATACAATATGGACGTGTGATATACGAGTATTATGTTTTCTAAAATATATATATATATATATATATATATATATATATCGTTCACAGACATTTGCAATATATTATACCAAACGTTGTATATAGGACTAAGTGTGATATAGGATAGACGTAGTTTATGCTGACTAGGAGAAGCTTTTGCGTGTCCAGTCGTTAGGTTGAAATACAAGAATAAATGAAAGGAGTAGCGGTAGAATGATCGTCATTGCAAAGCTGTGCGACCGACTTGGCCATCGAGTCCGTCCGCCGGTGAGGGAGCGGTCTGCCTACCCCAAAGCGCTATTACTTTTGCATCTCCTTTTCCCCAACCCAGAAAGAAAAGGCGGGACGACATCATTACGACTTCAATCTTAGGAGTTGCCTCAGTCGCATGAATGCCTCCCGATAGCTTTGATCGTAAAGCAAAGTCAAGAACTCTCTGGGGCCCCATTAAACCCTAAACTAAATTGACAGTTTCTCGAAGTGCAGTTATCTAGCTGTTCACCGTGGACGAGCATGGGAGCAGCAATGGGAATGGAGGTACATCGCCAGAGCCACCATGATGGTGCCATCGCAAACGATATGACAACTGATATTATCACTCCCAGCGGAGCTAACCTAGAGGGACTAAGTGATTGGGAAGAACCTACGGTTGTATGAATGCAACAGAGGCTCTGTTCGTTCCTGTTCGTCAGATGCCTGACTAACAGGATAACGTTAGTAAAAACTATCGGCAGAAAAGATATGATACAAAATGAGCATTTACCGCAATTTTGCATAAGGCGTTGATGTAATTATGGTGCGTACCACACACAGTCTTTCTAGCTGGATTAAGCCTAGATTGCGATATCATCCTGAATTCCTTGTTTTTAATTGCTTAACTCGAGACGGTGATCTATAAGTTTTCGGTGAACGCGAGGTTACAAGTGAACCCTGAGAGTCACTAGGAAAATTTTATGGCAAGCAGCACACTGGCATGAAATGGTAGACGCCAGAGGACTTGTGCTAAAAGTGGTTATCCTGCACATAGACAGGCTATATTTCTATTGTTTTACACATCTATTGAGAGACATATTAATTGCATTTTTACAAACTTATAATTTCATTTGCGCCACTTGTTTGTCGCCTGTTTACGTCACCTGCGTACACCTCACATACGTAAACATAAAATAGCAGCTTTGCATTTAAATTGACTTGTGATATGTATTTCAGGGTTGCCTTTACGTCCAGATAAAGTATTTGTGTGTTATCTCCGCGTTTTAAATGGCACACAGTAATTATCATACATTATGTCAATAACCACCAATCAGCGTGCCGAATTGCGTTTAACATGTTATGAGTTTTTTTTATGACCGATGACGGTTACCACAGGCGCTAGCAAGTAGTACTTCTAAGCCATGGAATGTAGGCGCATTCTTGAAGGCAAACATTTTCACGGACGGACTGCACCAAGGAACTTAACAACAACCTTAGAAGTTTACGCGCGGCTTCAAGAATCTCTTCTGAGCATTGGGCAAATAACACTACACGAGTTGAGCGTATGAAAGCATAGTGACGTGTCCACTGTAGTGAGACACATAGACGTCAGTGTGGCGTAGCAGAACCAAATGCCCCTGTCAAGAATTGAGGCATATTGAGCGACAATGAAGAAATAATGTTGCGCGATGGTAAAATAGACGCAATAGATGCAACTCAAAAGACTATCGCAAGCTAAAGTTTGTGATAGTAGTTGGAGTCAAATATTTGACGAAAATTATCAAAAATATCGCTCATCACGCAGGGTGTCGCAGAGCAAATTAATTCCGTGCCAGGCTGAGCACTACAATATAGTATGCTCAAGTAGGTCTCCCGTATAGGAGCCACGATTTGTGCAAATTTGGCCATGCCTTTGTGGCTGGATTATACGTGACGCAACCCCAGCTAGGTACAAGAAAGCCGAGTAAATATCTCAACGATCCCCCTAATCGGTGCTTTAAATTACACGAAGAATCATAATTACGCAAGAATAAAGCATGCAAACGGAAATATGGTAAAATAATATATATATATATATATATATATATATATATATATATATATATATATATATATATAAAATAAACAAGGCTAATAGAGACAATGTAGGAGCCCTTTTGCCCTTACGAAGGTTACAGAAATGCAATGGGTAGCGTATATGAATAAACACTGGTTGGGGAACTATAAAGAAAGCATTAGGATAATTGAGTCTTTCATTATACAATTGCAAATCTAAGCTATTAGATCTACATCGGTTAAACCGCAACTAGGTCTCAATGAAGCTGCAGACGTTTCGCTTCATTCGGCACCATGATCTAAAGCACGTGCTTTTGCGCATAGACAAAAACGATGCCATGCGTCATTCTTGATTGCACAAAGACCTGCTTCCCAGAAGAAGGAGAAGACTCTGCGACGTTTTGGTTTGCCCGCATCACGTATTAAGTTGGCGGATGATCCTTGTCTATTCCGCTGAATAAGAGGCAATGACAGAAAAAGACCCAAATCATCCGCAAAGCTTCACGCTGAAGTCAAAAAGTGATTCTATGGATATATATGGAGATATAAAATTACAAATACAGAACACTTTTAACCATATTCAGGTACAGCACGTATCTCATAGTTTATTAAATATTAACAGTGATTTCATGCACGTCTTGAATTAGGCAGGCCAGTTTCGTGGGTTTCCTTCCGTGGTTGTTCGCTGCCATGTCTGTATTTTGCTGTCTGCTACTGCTGTTGCAGTTGTTTGGACCGAATACGACTGAGTAACTCCAGCCACGTCTGCATGTATAACAACACCGTCAGGGGCAACTCTTCTTAACATATTGACTTCTGTCTCAGTAGCAGCAGCACTAGCTGTCATATCATCAACGTATCATGTAAATACGCAAAGAACACTCAGTAGTCTCTACGAATTGTGACGGCTTTGTGGGTCTGTTGCGCTTTGATCTGACCCAGCCCGCCTTCCACCGTTCGGCGTACACAGCCTTCATGCAGCGGTCTTTTCAATCAAATCTCTCTTTCCCGTGCACGTTTCCTCCTGATTCATTTCTAAGCGTAAGATTTGCGCTTCTACCTAGCTCGGTAGCTTACGATGTCAACGTTTCCATGTGTGTGTCTGGTCGAGCTTTGCAATCTCGGTCGTCATGGCCCTTTGTCGTCTTTAGGGCTTTTTCCTTCCCGCTAGAAAAGTTCTCGACTATCTACTACCAATAAAAATCGTAATAACTATAGTCATATAACTGTAGTATACGTGGTAACGATAACACTAGGCCGGCGCTCCATATTAGGAACCTTGCGTGCTCTAACTGGTGGTGGCAACGGAGTTCTCCTTCAACAACAATATCATGATTAGCCCTAAGCAATCAAGGCAACTCCACAGCTTGTCTAAAGGAATCCACACCTCCCGTATGAACTGCATACTGCGAGTTGCCTTCATCGGAATCGTATCATCATCAGTAACATTCATGCTGCTCTTAATATCTTCATTTTCTACCGGTTGTATCCACATTGCATCGAGTACTTCAAGCTAGCAATGCCTATGATGAAAAGCCGACTTAGACATAGATGTCCCTTGACACACATCCGATTGCTGGTGGCAGCCCTGTCGCTCACATGACGCTACTACCAATAATCGGGTCATGTTTAAAGCTAGTTTGACACTTTAAACTTTATAATGAGAAGGAGTGACAAACAGTTCCGCACAATATATTACTATAGATAATTGTATATAAGACATGGACAAAACGGACGTAATTCTGATAATTTGCAATATTAAGGCAAATAATATGGACTAACTCTTTTACGTGCTCCCGCAGACTCAAACGCGTGTCTCAGGAGGGTTAGCGTACCACATTATCTGAACAATCACAATAAATATTATATAAATCAGTTCGGCTTGATTTCTTTCGATGCCGTCTTGGTTCACGTTACGTAGAAGTGTCGCGTGTTACTTATGACACGAAGTTACAAAACTTTCTGCTAGCTACCTCCCTGTAAGAAACAAAAACAAATGTGTTACGATCCATGTGCAGTAGCTAGTTTCTAAAGTACAAGATAAATGTGAATAAATGCTGCGTTCAAACAAGGTTTCCCTACGAAAGTCAGATTGTATATATATATATATATATATGTTCCGACCGTGAAAGATTGAATGCAAGAATTTATAATATATATATATATATATATATATATATATATATATATATATATATGTGACACGCGTGCTTCTATGAGTATCGCATAATAGTTTGCTAATCATTAAGGTAAAGAGACGGATCCATTTTTGACTTGATAATAAAATATTAATGATCCTACAACAATCCCACAAGGGGCGTAAACAAGTACTGGCAAATAGTGACTGAAAGTGTTCCTTCTGGAGCCCATATCATTTTTCTCTTTAAGGGTTCTAGCGTGAGCCTGAAAGACCCAAAAACGTCAAGCTAAATGCGTTTCCGGGCTTACGTGCGCGCTGTTATTTTGCAACTTACAGTACCCCAAATACTCACAAGATGGAACGGATTACTTTTTTATACACGCATATCTATATAAATAGATTAAGTCGCATAGAAAGTAACTAACGCTTTGAACTTAAAAATCAATTTAAAAATTAACGAGTTAACAAATTTATCATTCAAAAACGTTTTTCTATTGTTAGCCCTCCTCCATCGCTAGACCGGAGACAATCGATTCCCATATAAAAAAAAATCTGATTTCTGCATCTCGATGAATGCTTCTAAGTGTCGTTTTACTGCTCTGGTGAAGTGAATTTCTTTCCCTGTAGATAGTTCTGCAGACATTTGAATAGGTGGTAGTCCGACGGTGCGATGTATGGCGGATGCGCCAAATTGTTTCCCAATCAGAGCTATTTTGCAGATGTTGGGTAAACTCACATGCGGCCTCGCACAGTATTCGTGAAAGATAGCGCCCTTTCTATTTACAAGACTGTGTCTCTTCCTTTGGAGGGCGGCAATAGCTCGGTCGAGCTGATCACAGTAGACACCCGTGTCTATCGTTTGGCCACTAGGAAGAAACTCATAGTGGACGATGGCATGTGCCTGTCACACCGAACACAGGCAGGCAAAATCATGTGCGAATGAGTAAGTGTCTTTGGAGTCTTCTGAAGAGGCTGGTCTGGAATGCACCAGGATCTGCTCTGAGATTTCGCACGAGTCAAGAGGTACCCATTGATTCAACATTGACATGAAGCTATGGGGCGAAAGGAAAGTAAACACGAGTAACGACGGTTGTTCACTAATAAGCTAATTTACGCGTAGTCACTCAGGGATTGTGTGCCACCGCTTCAAGTAAACAGTCTCTCTTGAGCTTGATATGCCTTACAAAGCGAGGCTAAGGCTTTAGTTGCCAGAACGCAACTTGGCGAACCAATTATAGCACGAAGTCTATTTGAATTCATACAAGATTGCCGCCCTTAACTGTAATTTTTTGCTGTCCATTTCGACAGAATATATACAGCAAAACAACGAATGAGGTCACTTTACGAAGCTTTCGAAGATTATCTCACCTTTTGTGCTCATAGAGATATCTGTTTTGTAAACACAGCAAAATTCTCAGAGATGTGGCGGGCATTCCAAAAACACGTCTAACAATTTCAGTTACTTTTTCTCCAACGTAATATATATATATATATATATATATATATATATATATATATATATATATATATATATATATTTGTGAGAGAATAGACGGATTCAGCAGCGCGACATGTGCTTGTAGCAAGTTTACATGGCCTGGCCTAGTACTACTTTAATCCACCGATATCGGGCTAGCTAATAAAATAGCGGTGTCAAAAGCACAATGGCAAAAGGCGACGAACTAAAAACACGTCCCCAGTATACGGCATTTTTCCGATCTTATTAACCAGTATTTCTGTGGAAATGTTATTTAACGACTATTATTGTTGTGAACCCAAAATGATCAATTTAATGTGCGTCAACGGATGAAAAAACAGTCAAGCTGATTATAAAATTATTTTGAAGTATTAATTTAACCCATTTTAGCGAGCAAGATGGCTTAGTGGGAAAATCATTGCTTTGTATTCAGGAGGTCGGTTCAAGACTCTATATAGGGCCGTTCCTATTTTGGCTTTTTTAGTTTACAATTTTGATAAGGCAAAGGCCGGAGTGGACTATCATCGGACAAAATCGGACAAAAAGCAGGTAGCACAGCTGTCTTAGTAAACGAGATGGTGCCTTACCATTCACCCCCATTATTAATAATTATAATTTTGGAGCTAAACAAATTGGGATATTCTGCTTCGAACGTTTTGACAGAATACACGTAGAGCGGCTCCTTTCATTAACCGTACGTTGGATTAAATATTATATTAGGTACATGTTTCACCTGCCATGTCGGAAATCTCATCTTTCTTTAGAATAGAATCTGCTAGACCCCGAACAACGGTAACATTCATAATACGCACGTCGCGTATTTACTACTACAGCAGCCCACTAACAAAGCCCCACGTTTTTATATATGGGCGGGGGAGGGAGCTACACCAATGCGCATATACGAGCGGAGTCGGGATGATTTTTGAGAGTTGTATTTTTTCGTTAAGGTACATACAATTCTCAACAACCATTTTGATTTTGCCTGCATGCGCGCATGGCTCTATCGCTCTTTCCTCATAAATGCTATAATAATAATAAATGTTTTAACGTTATGCGACCACAGTATGCCATTTTTAACCTACATGTCGGCCCATGCCAATCACTTCAGTTATATATATATATATATATATATATATATATAAATATTATATATATATATATATATATATATATATATATATATATTTTTTTTTTTTTATTTATATATATATATATATATATATATATATATTGTGATGGGCTGGAGCCGTCGCAGAGGCCGAAGATGAATGGCCTGGAGAACTGCTTAATAGCTGCTTCCTCAATGGAGGGCTTTTCCGCAGGCGGCCGTTTGAGGTTATCTGCAGTTTCTCCAGTAAATTAAACTACTGCTGGTTGCCACAAGCAGTCACCTTCGCGTTCTTTGTACGAAATGAAAGAAGCGGCCGACCCTCCCTAAGCTAGAAAACGGACTTTACCGTGCTGGTATTGGCGTTGGTTTTTGTGATTGGCGTATGTGTAAGAGATTTATCTGAAATTTAAAACAAAACTTGACTACTCGAAATGATTATAACCAAACCTATAAGCTAAAAGAGCTTATAGTTTTGGTTATACCAGTAACACACGATCAGATGCGTCAGATAGGCATTCGAATTACTAATATAAATGTACTCTTATATTGAATAAAGTCGGGACTGAATAACTAACTGGAATTTGAATGAAGAAAATATCATAATTTCTATTAAATTAAGGAGCGTTTTGGAGGCTGTCATTTCCCGACGTCACCAGACGGTAGGAAAAAAAGCTGCCACCTCAGTAACGCTGAACTAGTGGTCGTAATCATTCTCCGAGTCCGAGTCGGCCGCATGGGTGTCGCTGTTCTGAAGGAGAACGTTCCACCATTCATGCACTTCTCCCACGACTGCTTTAAGAAACTTAACCCCGCCTCCAGGCTCTCGTAGACTAGCGCTACACCCTAAGGCGTGGCCCAAATGCCCGCCCGTCTCGTCGTCCAACGAACTACCATGCAAATGCAGCTGTTGCTGCAACTGCAGAAGAGGATGATCTGCATCTGTTCCAGGTGTCGTCGCCAGTTCGCTGCTCTCGCTCACTTCCGGCAGACCTTTTCCGATCGCTTAAATTGAAAAATGTTGACCAATGTTAAGAAATATTCTAGACATGTGCATAAATGTATATATATATATACAATTGCGTGCAAGGATTTAAACAAGAGCTGAAGTAGTCGAACAGATCAGTGCTAACATAATTTAGATATAGATAATGAGCTATTACCCGAACTCCATTTTTTGAGAGTAGTGTATGACCTCTCCTTGTCCCTCTGGTCCTTCTCCGCAGGAGTGAGGTGCTTGTCAACGGCTGAGGGTCCAGGCGTAAGGAACTTCCGTCCCACGGTGGCCGCGATGCCACTTGCAGACGTGATGCTGTCCGAACGCATACCGACGTGTTTCTTGCCAAGCCCTGCTGATAGTTGCTGCTGCGATTGTTGCTTACTTTGTTGCTGTTTTAGTACGTCTGCAGAACTGTCACCCTTACTGGAAGGCTGAATATGTTCCGAGCTACTAATTCCACCTGTGGCTATTCCACCTAGTGTGGCTGCTGCACTCGTTACTTCAGTTCCTTCCTGACCCTCGAGGGGCTGACCTCCCACAGTCAAATTTGCCGGTTCTAAAGTTTCCGCGGAAACTGAAATAAACAGACATCGTAATTTATAATGTGTTCAGTGTGTATAGCTTATAAAAAACACGGTTTTTGCACCCGCGACTGAAACCTCTAATGTGACTGTTATCGGTACGGTAGCATGGCCATACTGCAAGGTTCCTTACGAAGTGACTCCTGATAAAATCAAACCCACTTGCCCCTAGGCTCATCAGAGACTACTACTAGGTAAATCCAAAAGTTCATAGCATTGCCTGTCTGCAATATAAAAAGCACATGCCGACTAGGTAACTGTTATCGGCACGATTGCATGGCCATACTTCAAGGTTCCTCACAAAGAGACTCCTGATCAAATTAAACCAACTTGCCCCTAGACTTGTCAGAGACTACTACTTGGTAGATCTAAAAGTTCGTAGCATTGCCTGTCTGCAATATAAAAAGCTCAAGCCGACTACAGAAAGTTACAGCCGTTGCTAGGAAGGTGGAGACACATATAGCATAATATATTACCACAGGGCAGACAGATACCGTACAGGCAAAGGCTGTAATTAGCCGTTACTCGGCCTCCCCGACTAAACTTGACCGCTTTTGTCTGCATTAAATTCACGGTAAAGCTCTCTTCGACGACAGCCTCTTCCAGAGAACGACGCTGTTAGGAATTAACAAAAATAGGCTTATTGTGAGTTGGTTTCGAATTGGTTTGTAGCAAGCGTACAGTACCATTACCACATGGATTGTCTCATTTAAAAGATGCATCATGGGCTCCAAGAATTCGCCACTTTCTGCACGGCCAAAAACAGTTTCGGATGAGAAAACTGTTCTAGAAGTCTACAAACTCATGACGACAGACTGCTGATTGAAAATGTGAGAGCAAAGGGGCTGCCGCACGAAGTGATAATTAAGCAAAAACGGGCACGCGTGTCAATTTCGGAAAGCAATTTGGAATGCAGGATTCGTTGGCTGGACTCGTAATCGCTGACAAAATCCGGATCCCTACTTCACTCCAGATCGGAGAATGTCACCAGAGAGTAGAACGCACGTAGCGAAATACCTCCCACCAGGGTCAAGGAGCACATCTCGAGCGGAGTGGTTTTGGTAATCGTTTTCTGGGATGCGCAACGTATTCTATAAACTGGCTGCCTTTCTACAAGCAGATCAATCGTTGGACCAGCTCAAGAAAATCATCATAGCACTACGACCCGCGGTGCCAAAGAGAACTGTGCTAATTCACCACGGCAATGCACCCGCCTACACGCCTGATTTTACCATGGCCAGATTACGCAAACTAAAGTTTCAAATTGTTAAGGCCCAGAGCAACTATTATCTATTTAGAAACCTCAAAAATTATATCTCCGGAAAGACAAATCATTTTATCGTTTTTAATCATTTTGTAATTCGTACCTTCAGAAGCGGAAGGGGCTGCAGTGGCAATACCAGACTGAGTAGATAAGGTTGTTGTAGCCATTGTAGTTGCCGCTGTAACAGATGTTAAGTGGGGCACTGCCGTAGCTTGTGTGCTCAGTGTAGCCGACACCAATGGTGCAGGTGATGTCGAAGATCCTGCGGTCACCTGCTGAAGTTGTTGATCCGGAGAGGACAGGCTGGCCGACATGATAGGGGCCTCATCTGAGGGAGCGGAAAAGACCTCACAAAGATCAATTTCATCTGTTTCCGCTGACACACCCAAGGCACCCAACACAGTAGGAACGCCACCTGGGCTTGCACCCTCCTGAGCGCTTTCAGCTCTCGCACCCAGTTCCAGATCGTCCCGGTCGTCCTCGTCTTCCTTTTCCTCAGTAAGAGTTTCCCCACCTACGTGATGGGGCTCGTGGCTGGGCGAATGGGGGGGATGGCCTAGGAGACCCAACGGGTGACCAAGGGAACCTTGTAAACCCCCAGGAGAGGCCCCCACCTGCAGAGTGGCCAAAAGAGGTTCATTGGTTACCCGAAGACTATGGAGCAGACTTGTTTCCTCTTGCGCTTTTGTGTGTTTGATCCGTCGCAGGCATTTGTCTAGCCACTCTCTGAAAATTGAAGCAAATATCCACAATGACAACGAAAGCAATACTTAATCACAGGCTTAATAATTATATAGTCACCACTAGTCATGGGCAGTCACAGCAAATAGGAAATGGCTTAAGTTTGTCCTGAATTTGTAGATGGCTTTTCATGAATTTGATATCCATTTACATAATGTTATTGACGTGAAGTAGAAAGGTAATAGCAAAATATGCATTTGTATATTTTATAACACATCGCACGGTAAATTCCCAGAGCGTTCTGCACTCACCTAATAGTTTGCTTAGCGACTTCTTCTTCAATTAGATATTCTAATTCCTCGCGTGCTAACAGTTCTTCCAGCTGAAGTGCTTTCCTAATATCTACAGATCTATAGGACAACATGCTGAAAATAGAACAATATGACATATTAGTGCACAAGTTGCATATTTTGGTGCTGAACTTTTTTTTATATCAATTTTACAGCCTCCTGAATACATTTGACTTATAATATAATACTAACTGCATGACTTGTATTACAATATTTGCTTCATGACTTTGAATAGCTTACTTGAGTACATCGTGAAATGTAACATCTTCTCCATTGTGAAGTCGCTCCATTTCGTAGCACATGTGCTTGAATAGGAGACGATCTTTCTCGGGATCGACTTCGAGGCGGCCTTTTAGTAGACCTAACACGAACTTCACCCTGCACGGTCAAATATATAATATTATTTTAAGCTCTCAATTAAATCTGGAAGACATGCAAACGGTCATAGCTATAAAATCACCAATGAATAAAAATATGAGGAGTGTTCAAATGAAAAGATACGAAACGGTACTTTGGGCATAATTAACGTCTTTATTCAAAAGTAATCACCAGAAACCTGAGCACAACTATTCCACTGTTTCACGACCCGAAGACTCAAGTTCTGTTCCCATAATTCCTGCGGCTGTGACAAAAGCTATTCCTCCACTGTGTCCTTTAGTTCGTTGTTCGAGTTAAAACGCCTTCTTGTGAGATGTTTTTTAACGGAGAAAACTCATGGAAATCGCAAGGCGACATGTCCGACGGATGCTCAAGTTGCTCCCTGTTGAACTTGTCCAATAAAATTGGCTTGACCTAGGAGACGTGTGGAGGTGCGTTATCGTGGAGCAGAATCGCTCTCTCCGTGAACAGTTCAGGCCGTTTGCTCTTGATAGAGTCGCGTAGTTTACGTAATGTCTCACAGTACACGTCACTGTTAGTAGCTTTTCCGTGCTCGAAGAATTTGATGAGTATTATGGACCTCAAGTGTGGAATGAGTTCAGCCGTTCAGCTTACAGTGTTTGCCTAGCCTGGTCTCAGGCCATCACTTAAACACTCCCGTCCTTCACAAAAACGGGCACCACATTCTCACTGACTTGTCGGACACACAGTCTTTCACACGCACTGCCGCGACAATTGAACGGGACGCACAACTCCCTGTTCTCCTCCGTCATGCGCGCAACTACGCCGGACACTCCATTCGCGTCTCTAGATGTCTCACTACGTTAACCCAACGACGTTTCGTACCTTTTCATTTGAAACTTTTGTTATATATTGCAAAAAAGTACAGCCATTTATAGCTACAATGTAATCCGCGAACACATCTATGTATCAATTGGATCAAACCCGCAGCCTATTTTTTATTAAGGTTTAACCGTTAGCATCAAAATGATTGAATCTTTTATAGGCATACATTTGTATTATAACGGATAAAGTATAACATACACGGCGGTAGACACTATATCTCGAAATTACTTTCCTCTTTACACTCCATTATTTTTCGTTTGCTTTTCCCCTCCATTCTGCATTACGATAAATCGCTACGGGTATTTCTCATATACATCATTATCTTTGCTATATATATACATATATAATTTTTTTATAAATACATTTTCAACTCTCATAACGAGAAGGTAGCTTGGGGTTATGCATATGTTAGACTCACGTAATACTAAAAGTTTGATTAACTTGTTTTTAGTTTTACAAAATACTTTTTGTAAGCATTTTTTTAAATGGCATACCACATGGAGTAAGTTAACAAGTATGGCAGGGTAACAACCATCTTACCTTCGAATGGGTATAAGGCCTCTTTGTTGGGTGTCGACCATATTCCATGTATTTTGGAAGTTTCGTATGTCGGCGTAGGACAGAAGAGCGTCCTCTTCGTTTGAATAAAACAAAGAAAAGTTCTCCATAATGATGGCCACCAGAAGATTTAAAACAATGTACGTTATCATAACGTAAAACGAACAAAAGAATATAAGCGCCCCTGTAACGGATAAAAAACACATAATTGTTATTTCACATGCAGCAGACACCAATAGCAGCTATATGTTATTACAAACATTTAAACTCAAGCCAGTTTGTTTGCTATTAATTAAATGAATGGTGTCAGTATGAGACATTGCGATTCATACAGGACGTTGCCCCAAGGGATAGCTGTCTTAGAGCGCTTGTTTTGAGTATACATACAATTAGACGACGCTTGTTTGGGAATGAGGAACGACTTACCAGTGAATGATCCACAGTCCGTCTCCCAGTAGTTCTCGCCGACGGTGCAGTATGGTGGCGAGACCATTGCGTCATGCATGATCTTATTCCAGTCCTCCCCCGTCACGATACGGAATAACAAGGCAATTCCTGAAGGAGCGGTGTGAAAGGATGCATGCCGATATCTGTTGGCACCAGCCAACCGCCGTTGCATATCATCGTTGTGCACGTGGGGGCAGACACAAAATAAGCCCAGGAATATATATATATATATATATATATATATATATATATATATATATTGTTAGTTGCATTGTATCACAAGATTACTGAACATACTCTTATCACTACGATAGACGACGATCATAAAGCCATTAAATCTGATATCAGGTATAGAACTGTTTCTCACTCCAACGTCTGTACGTGCTCAGTAATGTCGCACAGCGTAAAGTCTAACACGTTAATAGAGAATCGATAATATTTGATCAATTCTACTCTCACCGTCCTAGGTGTTCGCCTTGCTTCACGTTTCCGAATAATATGACGCCTGTACAGGCGTAGAAGAAGATGAGTAGAAACATTCCCATTATAATGAAGAAACTCTTGTATACCGACACAACGACGGTCAGCATCAACATACGTAAAGTTGCCTGAAATACCGCATTACTGATTAGCATTGGCGTGACTTGGGTAACCAATCTAGGCTCAGAAAAGAACCAAAACGTTCTAGACGAGTAATCGCCAACAAACAAATCAGCATAGGCACAACATATGCATACCACGTACACGTATTTTAAAGAACATATGTACACAACAGCAGCCTATTGCCCATGATGCACTAAACTGCTAAGACCGATCAAATTCTTACGGACTACGACCGCTGGATTGCACGTTTAGTTTATTTTGGTACATTTCAAACTCCAATAAGAAGTTCAACAAGTGAAACGTAGGCACTAACTTACCAAAACGTACGCGCACGATACTCTTTTATTATGGAAAGAAAGAGATTGACCGTAAAACTCTACTAATCCCACCTAAGATACTGCCTTGGCAGCCATAGAAGGTACCCTCAAGATTGATAAGAATTATACACACTATGCTTTAGGGAAATGGAGGGATCTTGATGGCTCGTCCATAGAATAACTCAGTGATGGCGGGATAACCAGCTAATATTAACTCATAAAAGCAAGGAAGACCCTACCGATTTAGGTGCATGAAAAAAAATGTTAAATAAATGTGTGCACAAGCTTGTATTCTAACCACTGGGTCACCGCATAAACCCCTACCTGAATTTCAAAGAAGCCATTCTTAATAAGTGGCATTAATTTGTGCACACCACAGCACTGTGATAGCGTGCCGTAATTTACTTTAAGGTATCGAAGCGGCACTTGTGGTAAAGTACAGGCTCCCAACTATCCTATGTACATCCTAGCAGTGAAGAGTCTGCCAAACTTTAAAGTGCCAGACATGCTCCGCGGGGTGTTGATGGACATATTGCAATATAACTTCATCAGGATCGATGACGGCATCAAAGTATAAAGTCGAATAGACAACAAGTTTTTGCCCTGGGGAGTTTCCTCTTCAAGCAAGTCAACCAACCTGCCAGCGCTCTTCCGAATGCTAAATTGCTACAATATTCGATTGAACTGGTCCTGTCAGCATAATGCACAGCCGATTATATCTGAAGCAATCGCACACTTTTTTTACTAGATATATCGATGTCAAATTGTGAATAAACACTGGCAAAACCAAAGCAGTTAACAGCTCGTAATGGCGGTTATATCGGCTCTTTTAGTGCACTTCGTTTGGGAAGAGCCTATGCAATATGCTACTGTCAGTCAAATAAGCACTTGCTCATTTTCATATGAGAGCAGCGCCATATGGTATCAAGCTGGTCTGGCCAAAACGCACACGAGCGCAGTTGAGCAGTCTACATTGAGTAAAGCCTGCGTTTATCATAAGAGTATCTGACATTATATTAGAAATATCAACAATGTTTAATTGGCTAAGTTACTATCAGCAACAATATATATATATATATATAAATATGAATATATATATATATATATATATATATATATATGAATAACCGCTGTAAGAAATCACCTTAAGCCCTTATACAGACCTTAAACATATATTTGATTTTCAACGCCATCATCAATCTATCCTGCTTTCTTCAAGGATTATAAACATAAAAAACCGGCATCCTACTAGATTTTGAATATGCTAACCGTTGCATGGATTAGCACAGAGATCTAATCGGCACCTCATTATGCGCTTAGCCACATATAACGGGCTCTACAGGCTTTAAGGCAAACCAAATAGATTATGTGTTTGCAAACAGTTGAATAATGCCTGCCTGCCCCATGGTAGAATACACGACGCTGCAACTACATTGTGGCATTATTCCGTTAAACCGACTTATAAAATGTCAAATTATTGGACGTCATAGCTCTGTATAAATCGGTTTACACAATATGGCGATTGTTCAATTCAATATTGTTCTAATATATATCCGATTTAGCTAGTTCGCAGTAGCAGAGAATATGATGTCGTGCCCTGCGACCTAGCTCGTAGCTTGAACTATGTCGTAATGCGCGTCACTGAATTTTCTGCGTGTGTTCGTTTGCTCATAAGAAACCATACACTGGCAAAACAAAATATCTCTCAGAAAATTATAAAACAATCTAGGCGCAGATCCCGTTGTTTGCAATGTAAAGACGGTATAAGATAGCATATCACGCATTACTGAAACTAAATCAAGCGTCACCGTAACGTACATGTTTTCCGGTTATAGTGAAGAATCTCAGTATGACAATGACGAATCCAATTGTATTCGAAGTCGAGTTCATTAGCGAAAAATGCAACGCCACCCAGCCGACGCCAAGGCAGGTAACGAATAGGTCGTAGCGATTTCGTCCACTCTGCCAGTATCCGCGTGGAGTAAAGGCGATCAACTTCATGATCACCTCAACACCGAAAAGCATTGTGAAGGCGGCAGATACTGTGGCCAGCGGAACGGTGTGCGTTTCATCGCTGCCCCACGACACGCAAAGCAATGAGCTATTGGCCAGCACCATGCTGGCCACCAGTCGTTTGAACCACAACTGTTGCGTGATGTCGTAGATGAATGCACGAAAACGGTGAGTGTCTGGTCGAGGTGGTAAATGTAGCGGCTGTGCAATCTTGAGACGTTTCTTCAAATCACACCAACGCCGCTGGTCGACCGTTAACAGGGCCGTGCCCTTGTTCTCGCTGTAATTAGCGATTACTACGCCTGAAGACGACACACATAGAGCAAAAATGTATAATCTACCAACCTTACGACCATCCTATGTCGGTGTAAACGAGCAAAATATCAAGGTCTAAACTGCTAATACAGAGAAGCAACCAGTTTAAGTTCAAAGGGCACGCAATGATCGAGATAGCCCAACACTGGCTGAAGACACGATGGACAATCGAACTTTTATTTTGTTCGCCTGGTGTTACGTGCAGCTCGTATACACATACAGCTTGCGGCTTAAGTACAAGATCACTTAGCAAATCCCTTCTGATGTTGCTATTGCCAATTTTAGAAAAACTTCTCATCTGATAGTAAGCTAATTTTTCCATGTACACTTTTGCCAGATGATAGTTCCGAGTCTAGTCCTTCCTATTGGTATTTATTAAAACATCGATCAGTGCTTTGCAGGCTCAAGTAGCAGATAGGTGGCTTTCTTATAAACCTCACATCAATAACTTGTAATAAGGGCAGGCAGGAGAGATGTAGGCACTAACCTACGAATAGCGTCAGTCCGATCATGCATCCGAGGAAGACATAGAGGTGAATGAAGATGGAGTGCGCGGGACCCAGCCGGTGAATGAGCACGTCGCGTATATCAAGCCAGCCTTTATAAGACAGTACTTCGAACAGCGCCAACATTGCATTACCAATATTGTCGAAATGGAAACGCCGAGGGTTTGCCCTGCAAGATAACAACACAGCAGTCTCGAATATTAGCTGAGTGTGAGGACGACAAAAGCTGCTGCGCTTATTCCAAGTTCTTATCGCCCGACACCCTCATACTGTGCACACTAACTCACTAACTAGCTGAAATCGGCTAGTGCACTAACCAGATACGAGGCACCAAAAGTTTCGGCCATGAGCTGTTAGAGGCTGGTTGGAGCTTCATTCTGGTAACAAACACGGATCTCTCGAACACGCCGCGACAGTCTTCTTTGCGCGATATTGAGGGGTCATTGCAGCGAGCAAGTCGACCTCCGAATAGATGGACGCCGTAACAAGCGAATACGAATATGAGCACTATAAGCAGGATGGAGACGAGCAGAATCTCCTTAAAGCCGCGACACAACTCACACACGACTCGCCGCATGTGCGGCACCAGCGAGAAGATGCGTAATGGCCGCACACATCGCAGCAAAAGCAGAAGATGCGCCGGCGAATGCGGCGGTACCTGTATGCGAGCGAATAATAAACAGCAAAAAAAATAACCACCCATTCAAACAAAGCAACAATGACTGTGAAAAATACTGTGAACTGAGCTAATGGTAGATACCACCAATTCTTAATGTGCCAATGAATACATTGCACATAATTATATATTCGTATAAACGATGTAGCCGTCAATGTGCAAATCTTGCAATGTTTTACGCACTAACCTTCTCAGGTAGCCAGCAGATAAAAATGAGCGACACGGTGTAGACAAAGACGTCCATCACGCCTGCCGCATCCCGCACCAGGGCCTTAGGAGTAAAGAACAGGCCGTCGGCGAGTGTTTTCAGTAGCAGCTCGACACTCATGCACACCACAAACACGTACTCAGCAATTTGCAGACGCGGAGTGTTCATCACACGCTCGAGAGGAGTCTCCAACATCATCGAGATGCAGGAGATCGTCGTCACCATGATCATCGCCCAGTCCAGGTACGTAACCAAACCCAACAGATTGCTGCAACAAATTGATCAACCAACCATATTATTATTTTTTTTTTATTATTATTATTATTATTTATTCAATTTTTCAGTATTTCCCTACAATTGTGGGACCCAAACGTGTACCCGCGTAGGCTCACCCCCCCTTCTCAATCCATAGAGCCGATGATAGCGGCGGCGTTGCCCCTACACACTGCGAGCGAGAGTTGCTGACGCAGAAACTCGCCCTCGCGCTGGTCACCCGTGTTAGCACTAATTTTGACACCTAGGTCTTTGAGGAGCATACTTGTGCTCTTGCTGATCGTGCCCATCGTTTCCATGGCGACGGGTACGAAGTGATATCTCCTCCCCAAATCAGAGTATTTGCGTTTCTTTGCGATCTCGGCATGTTCAGCAACCCACCCTGACCTGATGGCGCTGTGCATCAAATATGACGGAGCCACTGTACATGATACCGTGGCATCCCATACCAGGCATTTTCCGTTGGACCATGGCGGGATGGTGACGTCGTCTGGTCTTTTGTCGTCTTCGAGGCCCAACCTGGGCTCCAGGGTGCTTGGTATGCCGGTTCTACGAAGAGCCTTCTTTAGGATCGCGTTGATTTCCGCGTGTCTGGGAGCCCTACCGGGTCTTTTAGTGCAGCTCAAAGGGTGCAGTCCGTCCTCATCCACTGTTTTTCCACACGCCTTACACTCGTATGGCTCACATATGGGAGCGCCTATTCTCAGAGCGCCAACCATGCGGAAGGAGGTGTTGTCCAGCATGGTGCCCAGCTGTGATGAAAGAAGTGCTCTTAGGAAGCCACTGCTGAAAGTGTCACGGGAAGCTATGAATACCGCTCTCTCTGTCGGGGATTGGATGTCATCTAAGATCGTGTGAGCGGTCGTTTGACACTTGTAGCTGTCAAGCATGTGCTGTGTAGGGTGTTGCTCCCAGGGGCCAGGGCCTATCGCTTGTCTAGCTGCCAGCTCGGCTTCGTCCCTCCTTCCGCGCAGCACAGAATGAACATCCGGTTCTAACAACGTCTCCGCAAGCCCCGAGAACTCTATGATAGAGGTCGCGTAGCACAACGAAGCAAGCTTTGCCACGGACCTTAATCCCAATCCTCCTTCGCTGAGAGGAAGTGTGGCCCTTTCCCAGGATCTGTCGGTAAGGGCCACGTTTAGAACTTCACTCAGTATCTCCTTTGCCACCTCGTCAAATGCTTGCAAATTATCACAGTGGTGACCTGTGGGGGACGTGCGTAGAATGTAGTTTAGCCTAGGTGATCCTAGGCTGTATCTCCATAGGCATAAAGTAGCCTGTGCGTGCATCGCCAATAGCCGAGTTTTGATATACCGGAGGGCATCCCGCTTATCCAGGATAGTTTTCGAGAACTTCCGAGATCCAATGGGCGCTCCCAGGACTTCTAGGTCAGGCAACTCAATTATCTTTGTACCGGGCAGGGCGTCTGCAATGAGTTTTCAGGTCTCATCCTGCTGGTGAGAGGTTCCACCTACAGCTATGACCTCGCATTTTGAGGCGTTAAGAGTTAAGCCTCCCTCGTCAGCAAACTGTAGCACTTCGCGTATGTCGGAGGCCACTATGTTCGCCGGGCCGCCTAGTATACCATCGTCCAGGTACCACACATTTAATGGACTTTTCATGCGGGACACTAATCCTGAGATTCCTAAACTAAATAAGGCGGGCCCAATCGGATCTCCCTGTTGTACTCCGTTGGCTGAGAGAAGAGGCTCACTCTCTCCCCAGGACAGCAGTGATGGCGTGCCGTAGCTCTGCCACGCTAAGCAAATCATTTGTGGAACTTTCGCTTTAACTTCACTAAGGATAACATCGCGTCGGATGGTGTTGAAGGCGTTTCGGAAATCTAGTTTTACCAGGACTCGTGGGGGTCCCTCTGCCTCCGTGAAAGCCCGAGTTGCGTGTGCTGCAGCTTCAGCTCCGCCTTTAACTAAAACGCCAACCTGGTGAGGTGCCACCGCCTTCACGATTGCCGTCCTATTGATAGCAATCGCTACTTTGGCAACCAGCCTGCGTATAGTAAGGCCGCACGCTATTGGTCTAATGGAACCGTCTTTTTTCTTCAGGGCTGTCAGATCTGCCCCTTAGAAGATTGGGTGGCAAAAACTTGGCAGCCTGCCACTTAGAGTCAAGTTAGTCAGACAGCGCAGATCCGCTAGCAGTCGTTCGGAAAAAGGTATTGTGCTGTCCAACATATCTCTCAGATGTCGAGGACGTAATCCATCCAGTCCAGGGCCAGATGCTAGTGAGAAGGAGCGAACCGCATTAACTACGAGTTGTGCCGGAACGATGAAAGGCTCATGCGTGGGAGGTTGCTTAAAGTCGATCAAGCGGTCCCTGACGTGAGCCGGAGGAGAGGGATGCTTGCTTCTAAGTTCCTGAGTCGTGCGGTCGTCGGGCAATTCGAAAGACTCTGTCGAAAGTAGAGTTCGTGCGGCGGAGCGTATGTCTCCCTCAGCTAACTTGCGTTCTGCCCTTGCGGCAATCTGGCGGTCGGTGAGGTGCTCCTTGCGCGACTGTGTGAGGCTGTGGTGCGGTCTATCAGAAAGATTATCCAGCGTCTTCCATTGGGAATCTGTTATGTTCTTCCTATTTACTTGGCACAATGTGATGTCGTTGCTTTTTAGTTCTGGAATATACAACATGAGTGTCGGCAAAGTTCTTAATCTGTGCCAGGATTCAGCGTCTAGTCTCGAGTTAAAGTGAGAGAGGGCTTCCGCGTAAGCCGCGCAACAGATTTCCCTGACTCCTCCCGGGATTATTCTGACTAGTTTCGTGCTTTTGCGAGCACGAGCTAGGATACGGGTAAACATTTTTGGGTCGTTGTCAGAGGTAATGTCGGCTGGGTCTCTCTGGTCCTGGGTCGAAGTATGTGGAGCGGAGCCATCGGGTGGCCGGTCAAAGGAATGTGTGGGGGTTTGTCCTCCGTGAACACGGGTTTTATGTCTGTGAAGTCCGCGGAGCGATTTTACGGATTTTCTACAGACGTCGCAGATGAATGTTAGCTGGGGACGGGTTTGAAGATGATCGGGATTCGGTTTAGGGGTTTGCTGTTCATTGTTTATTATTATTTTTATTATTATTATTATTATTATTATTATTATCACTATTATAATAATTATTATTATTATTTCGTACTGGTGCTACTTCTGCAGTGAAACAAAGTGGATGTAACTATCGTCTTCTTAATCCTTGTCTTTCCAAAGGAAAACGTCGTTTTCATTGTCGGCGCGATGAGTTATTATTATTATTATTATTAACTAGTATTTGTTTACATCTTTTGGTGGCAGCCGTGGGGTACCAACATGTCTTTACGGACGAAAGCACAAAAGCAGAGGTGCCGAAAATCAAACAGGAACCCGAAACTAGCTCTGCAGCGGCAAAGAGATTGGCACAAATAATGACAGTCTCCTAGAAGCAATGTTTGACGTTTGCAGCTAAGCGGAGTGGATGCAGACGTTGATGTGATCTTCATCGGAAATAAAGGGTGTGTTGTTTGTAAAGATGTGCGGGGAAGATGGAACCTTGCACTCGACCAATTTACAAATGTGTGCTGACTCTAGGAACGGCGAAGTTCATGGCTGCGTTTGACCGTCGCTCTGACAGAAGCGTACTTCTAGATAATATATTGCTTGCCGCCAACAAAACGGTGAATCAATTGGTAGCTATTCCCGACGGCTGGAAGCGCGGGTGTTGTAGTTCTCGACATATGAAATTAAATCGCGTTTGCTGCAGTCAATGCCAATGTTGGTCATCTAAGGGAAGCTGTTTAGATTGCCGGGGTTAGCTGGACCGATGGGAAACCATGCGCAACAGACTTCAGCAACCTATGCACCGAGGTGTGTAGCACCGGCACAAAAGCAACATAAAGAACAGTACCAATAACGATACTGCGACCCCCGGGTGGAACCGGTAACTCCGGAAACCGAGTCGATTTGGAACGACCTCATGCTTGCTTCAAGTGCGGTAATGTGAACGGCACTGACTGCTGGGTTTCAAGTGAGAAACAGGTGATGTATAGGATAAACCCCATACAGTCAGAATCATTTCGAGCTGACGATGGTGACGTCAAAGTCTTAATCGTGAAAGACAAGGAATAGCAAGGCAGATAGGTGTCTCGCACTGCGTCCCAGCAGATTAATTAAGCAAGAACCGCTTGACCGTCACTGGTTGACAAGAACCGCTTGACCGTCGTGAGTTCATGGCCGTATATAGTGCGGCTAAGCAGTGTCTGCAGAGACAGCAACCGAGGAAGTTCTGCCAAGCACGCCATCCGTAGTGATACACCAGGATGGTTCTGGCTGGGGACGAGCCGGTCATAGCTACATCCATAGACACTCTCGGTCACACGCCTCTGAAGTTTAAAATAGTTGAGAGTCCGGGGAATCAACATGCATCGTTGCATGGAAACACCAGTGACACAAATTGTAGTAATTTCACTCTCACTCCGAAACAGAACTTCTTAGAGACCATGTTCCATTGGAAAACAGATTTGCTTCAACATTATACCGCTCCTAGGAAACCCTGTACATATATATGTATATATATATATACATATATATGTATATATATATATATACATATATATGTATATATATATATATATATATATATATATATATATATATATGTATATATATATATATATATTATATATACATATATATGTATATATATATATACATATATATGTATATATATATATATATATATATATATATATATCTATATATATGTATATATATATATATACATATATATGTATATATATATATATATATATATATATATACATTTTTTTGGAGTGACTAGGACTTGGAGTAAAATGGAGTGACAATTGTTTCCCGAAAACGTGTGCACTGGGACATCGCAAAATTAGGTAACATTGGACGAATGTAAGACCCGCGATCAGTTCTTTTCTTAATAGCATAGTTTCCGATCGGCAGTATATCGCCTAATGTCTTAAGGCAACCCGAAAGACTGTGACAATTTTGGTTTGTCTAAAGAAGAGAAACCAAAAATCGCGTGCAAAACATGGCATAGGCGAGAGCATTCAGTTAGAAGATGAGATGGAACCGTGAAAAGGGAGTAGTTAAGAGAAGAGCTGTAGAAGAGGTAGACGAAGTACGACCAGAGGAAAGAGAGATCGCGAAGTGCTGGCTAGCGGTTTGGTAGACCCCAAGTTAGGCCCGGACGCCGTAGCGATTGGTCGGAGCCGTACGCACTATCCGTTGATAGCAGCACTGCAAGTAAAAGAGTCAGGCTGAGTTGAAAACTGCAGCAGCTGTTCTGTCTGAACTTTGTGTGAATGGCGGCTTGGCCGGCTTGTCACATATTATTATTATTCTTAATACTAAAAGGAACCACAAGCACGTCGCAGATAAGTGTACTCGTTTGAATTGTTGCACACCCAGAGTAGAGTCTAAAATCAAGGAAGCATTAGGTACGTACTGGACCGTTTTATACTTGATCTTCCTCTCTTGCCCGGTCACGGGATCCCGGAATCTTGGATCATAGCGTGCGTAGACGATTCGCTGACAGAGCTTTCGAAACTTGCTCTCCCGGCCAACGACCAGCAACGGGGTGTCGAAATACGGATGGTTTTCGCGGAGGTCCTCCTCGCGTTGGTTGCGCTTCATCTCGGCTTGCTGTGGGATCAGTCAACGAACATATTCACATTGAGCATCGTACCTATATCCCTACAATACTAATCGTCATGTTATGTACGTACATTCAAGAGGTTAAAATGCTACACAAAATTTGCTCTTACCATGAAGCTAAAATGTTTTAGAAACGTCGTATGCGTCAATCATTTCCTAAATACAAATTTAAAAAACGCTCAACAGACAATCGTTCTCCGCTGTTTAGCGTTAGTTTTAATTGGGTGTATGCATTTTTAATTGAACAATTCTGTTTGCATCCAAGGTGAGCTATAAGCTGTTGTTCAATAATTAAATTAAATGGTTTTAGTTCATTTTGTAGTTACAGTGGAATATGAATATCTAACTACCCTTGGGCCTGTGAGGGGTGCTACTAATCGAGCTTATCCTCGAGGCAGCCCCTCATTGTGCCCATAATTGCTGCCGCATTGCCGCGCTGAACCGCCAGAGATAGCCGCTGGAGTAGAAAGTCGAAAGCTCTTTTGTCTCCCGTCGTGAGTTCAATTCGTTTGCCAATCTTCTGTAAAAGTGACCATGCCTCAGGGCCGGGTCCCCCTAGTGTCTCCAATACTAGTGGCACAAAAATGAACTCGTCGGTGAGCTGGGCGTATTTGTTGGTCTTTAGGCTTGTTGTTCAATTATATTGCGTGCGTGATAATAACACAGAACAAGTTAAAGTACACAATGGCAATTACGGTTACATACATGTTGCGCGACGGCTATGGTTTGTACAAACAAACTCTTAAATGGGCAAAGAGCATCGTGGTAGCCGGGCAATTAAAGGGCAAGCACCGCTAAAAACTGCTAAGCTCATGCACCCCAAAAGTGTCCCGTCCACAAGAAGGTGATATTGGCCACTCTTAAATCTTAGGAACTCACGTTGGCTTCAAATATGAACTGATTACTGTACGATTACGGCTTTATTGATTATTTTCTCAATGTTAACAACAAGATGCTTGCACTTAACCATTATCCGGCTTTTCAAAGGTGCATGCCCTAGTAAACTGAATACGACTACCACGCTTAAAGTATTATGGAAATAAAGAATAAAATAATAACAAAAAGGTTTCGCAATAGGTGCACAGCTATTTGTCTGACTGGGAATTGTATCAAGTTATAGCCTGTCATCCCCTTGATTTGTAGTGAAGGTACTATCCGGAACATTCTCACGAAAATAGTAAATTTTGTTAAAAAATAACAATATGTATATATATATATATATATATATATATATATATATATATATATATGCGGGCGTGTGCACGCGCGGCAAGAAATATAATTAGGCAAGAAAAGGAAAGGGTAGGCGGACAACCGGGTGGAAGACCTACTTGACGTTTCTGTTGTAGCATCTTAATGTCGAAGTCGTGTAGCGATCGGCCGATCTCGGTGCCGTTCTCCTTCATATGCTCGGAGTAGGCATGTGCCGCGGCCTGGCCCCCCATCTTTCCGCCCACCTTCACCGACCCGCCTCGAACCGAGCGCCTCATCGAACGCGATCGAGAAAACCTGCCGTGCCACGGCACAGCACGGCGCCAGAATCAGCACCATTCCGAGCAGTCGGTAATGGCGTCGTCGTCGTGTAGGCAGTCGTATGTCGTATTGGGTGAACAGCACCAAACGTCAAATAAGCACTCACGTTAACGAAATTATGTACATGTACTGTGCACAGCTACAACGAGTACGACCAGTTAAGCTCGTGTAACCGAGCATCACAGAGAATGAGACACGCACAGACAGACACACACCCAATACAGAGGCACAACCAAACAGAGCGACAACTCCTATCATCATCATCATCCCGTACTAAAATCCCACCAGTCAAGCTGTGACGATCTCATTAGACCAAACGACAACAACAACAACAGCAACGACACATGCTCTAGGTATACTACTAAAATAGGATGAGCTAAGAACATCAATGTCTATACATGCTGGTTTGTGATCGACGCTGATAGTCCAATCAAGGCAGCTTCACGCTTCGTTCTCGAGTCACCTCTACGACAGCACCCTATGTGTGGACGACCTACCACACCGCATTTACTCTTTAGAAAATACTCCACTATATTATATAATATATAACTGGACGCGCTGACAAACGTTGTTCGTAGAATTTCAAAATACAAAAGAAGATATTAAACATTTCAAAAGCAATACTATTGCTTCATTTACTCGTATTGCATTTAATCCACAGGTTAAAATTGTTTCCGAGGTGAATGTGCAATCCAACAAATATGGACAGAACATTTTTAGATGTGTTTTGAAATGCCTGTCACGCCTCTGAGAGGCGTTTACAAAATGGACATCTATGTAAGCGTAAAGGACTGTAAACTCTTCAAGAGCTTCGTAAAGTAATTTCATTCCTTATTTTTGCTATATGAATTATGTCGATCAGGACAGCAAAAAAGGCAGACAATTTTGTGTCAATTCAAAAGGCCTTACTGCTGCAACAACTGTCCAAAAGAATTGGGTGTATTCGGCGAGGACAACCTTTCAAAAGCCTCGTGCTACAATTGTCTCGCTAAGTTCCGTTGCGGCAACTTAAACCATCTGGATGAACCCTGTTCTGGAAGACCTAGAACGTTTGAGGAAGACAACTTGCGCGAAACTGAAAAAGGATCCCCGAGTTACTACGCGTGAATTAGCGATGGACTTCGGGGTGTGTTAAACAACCATCGTGACTCGTATTTGCGCCATAGTTTCGCGCTAAACTTGGACCAATCTGTACCTCATGATTTGAGCGAGAGCGAGAAAATGGAGCATCTAGCAAAATGTTTTTCATGGCTGCCAGACACAAGGACGAGTTTTTACCCGTGACAAAACGTGTCCTTTGCAACACTGTGAAACGTGGAAGATCCTAGTGCGCCAAAGCCTACCCAGAAGAGGCCAAAGAAACTAACCCATTCGCGCAAGATTTTGCTCTATATTTGGTGGGATAGACATGGCATCGTCCACCACGAGAATCTTCCTAGTAGCCGAATGATAGACACAGGGTATCTATTGCGATCAGCTCTACCGAGTGTTTGCCACCCTCCAAAGGATGACACAGTCTCGTAATTATTTTCCACCAAGACAACGTAAGGCCGCATATGAGTTTACCCAGCCTCGGTTTGATAATAAACTTCGATTGGGTATTTTGCCTCATCCACCGAACTCAACGGATCATCGCACCGTTGGACTACCTCCTATTCAGATGCTTACAGAACTAAAGAACTAGGCAAGAAATTCACCCTACCAGAAGCAATAAACACACATGGAGGCATTCCTCAGGATGCAAAAAATCAACAAATTGTCAAAGAGGAGAGAAGGTTGTGGCGGAATTACTTCCTGTCCTACTTGTCCCACCACCAAATATATATATATATATATATATATATATATATACATTAAAATGGAAAGTACTGCTGTGACTAATTGTAGATTATGGAGCATGAGTGACGTGCCTTGATAGGGCCCGCGATATGATCAGCATATAAGTGAACTCAATAGAATTCAGTCAGCAGTCGATCCACAGTTTCTCAGACAAGCTTGACACCTGTGCATGGCAATGTCGCAACAACAACGATAAGTAGTGATAAGAACAATAGCAAAAACATTGATACAACTAGACAAGCAACAACAACAACGGAACGACGACAACAGCTATCGAGCAAGGACACTAAAAGTGAACGCATCTCGTGACCATCTTTCAGGGAGTGAGCAGTCGATCCGTACCAGTGAAATGGGCATCGCTACGATAGTGAAGGAACATCAAACAAACGACTAGACGGTGTTAATGAACGAAAGCATGAATAATGGTCATGGTGAATGGTGAGTGAACGCAACACCAACGGGCTTGATTATGCGAGGGTCATGGGCGTAGAGGTGATGATGATGAGGTCGCCATTTAGCGTCATGGTGATTGAGGGCGTAGTGTTCATGGTAGAAATGGTGATTGTGTGATAGAGAAGGTTGTTGTTAACCGTTATGATGATGATTCATAGTGGGAGTGATAGAGATGGTTGATGATCACAGTGGTGCTGAGTGGGAATTCGAGTGCTGAACATGGATGTTTTGGATGTTGGTTTGGTGATGTTGGTGGTGTTTGATGGTGAGGCTGGTGGATAGTACTGATTGCGCTGGTAATGGCCATGAGGTGGTAGAGGAAGAGGAACAAAATCAAATTAATCGCCCACAGACATGGCGGCAACGACCGTTCACTTGAACACAAAATATTCATCATCGCATTGTTGACAAATCAATGTCTTGCTAGTGCGTTCATTTGTGAATGGATGGGATGCTCAGCATATAGTTTGAAGCGGATATTTACACCATCTGACCGGCGGCAGCGCTGGGACCCTGCTCTTCCCTGAATGCGTTGCTGCGTGGCGATAAACAACCAAGCAGTGGCAAAAAATCGTTTTATTCATTATCATAGCATCTATCATTCCCTTTCTATATACATATATGTATATATGTATATATATATATATATATATATATATATATATATATATATATATATATACATATATATATATATATATATATATATATATATATATAAATTTAAATACCTATTTATATACTTTCGCCGTTCATTAATATCGGAATCTAATCAGAGCGATTACCACCACTAGCGTACTTGTGCAAACTAAACAACACCTTCCCCAGCACGCCTTTTTTCTTAAAATGTCATTATCTCAATAATCATAACTATCTATTGCAATTTACGAACTAGGTCCCGCATGGTGAGTAGTACTGATTGCGCTAAATTCTGTAAATTAATATAACCAAGAAAATCACCAGTCAAACAAGGGGAGAGAGCGTCGCCAAATGTTAGCCTTGATTTTAAATTGCCAATAAGAGCATATCGGGAGCGATGTTTCTACCCTGTAACCAAAGGCGTCGTCGAACTCTATTATATAGTTAAAAGCAACTTGGCCAATACTTTGTTAAAGTTAAGAACTTCACGGTAAACATTGGTAAAGGCAAGCCAGTTGGTACAGCCCCTCATGGGATGTACATTGGGCGGACATGCCATAGCTTTGCTTCGCTATTCGCTATATAATTTGACTACCAAAGTCTTGCATTACGTATGGGCTGTTTCATTGAATTTAAAAATGTTGATATATTATGAAAATCAGGCGCAGTCATCTCAGCAGCGTTGCTAAAACGCTGATGAGCAATAAACACTAAGATGCATTTTAGATATAAATTGATATCTCTTTGGATAGATTCAAGAAAGCAGCAACAGAACCGTAAGAGGGCAACCGAAACGTCAATTTGAATATACGAAGCAGGTAAAAATTAGAAGCCATAATGATCTATGATCCTGCTTAATCGTGTGCGTCGCCGACAGTGACTAGTATAAAAAAAACTATTAAATATTACCAAAGGCCACTCTGAGGTGTAGAGATGAAAAAAATATAAGAGAACTATTTTTTCTAACTATGAATGGAAATCCTATTGCTATCGTTCTAATATCGCATATACTGCTGGCGATGTAAGCGACTGGAGTCTAACCTCCGGTCCAATCTCGTCTGCTGTTTGCCTCCGCAGCTAGACTGAGGGGGAGGTTCCATTGCTTCTATGAGCCGCTGTTGGTTCGAGTCGCTGAAATCCAAAATCATCACATCAATCACACCAACGTGAACAATAACTACCAATCACAAAAGTTCAACTGACACAAACTCTACTAGTAGATGCGACACAAAGAAACTAATTGGCGATATTTTGCCTAAACTCAGAAGAAGCTGCATCGTGCCAAAGTTATTACCAACACTTTCGCCAAGGTTTGGTATATATATATATATATATATATATATATACAGATAAAAATCCGCCATTGAAATGCCCCAATTACTATTATGCACAAACTTTAAAAAAAGTACTATTGGACTACGTTATTGGTGTATAATACAGGAACTTACGGCACGATATCCGCCAACCTACTGTTATGATGGCCATCGATTTAGTCTTTCATCCCGTGATCAAATCATCGTTACTTGTGGTTACCTCTAAATAATGCACTATTCTTAAATATTGACCCTATTGTGTAAAGCCTGGTGGCCAACATTTATTTATGTAATTAGTTTTGCTATGGTAATATAGTTTTGTTTGCTAACTATTCGCTGTCTAAGCTCTGAGAAGCCGCAATGCCCACAAATACGCACATGTGTGTATTTAACAAAATGGGGTCGTTTTCAACATTTACATTAAACTAGACCTCATTGACAGTGAACTTAACAACACTTGTTAACTCCAGTATAATCTGCAAGCTCCCTGAACTACGAGCGTTTGGCTAGTTGAAGTTTGTGAGTCCCCCATCGGAGTACCCTTAAAGGCGAACTGGCATATATTAACCATGACCTCTAAGAGTGGCTAGACTCCCATTAAGTAAGCCGCGTTAATTTAAACAAGTTACTATTGGTAAGCCGGGTGGCAGTGGCGGCTCAAGTTATTCATAAGCAACATAAATCTCCAACGTCATTTTTTTCATATTTATCGTGAAGGTCATGGAGCATGTGCTTGTGCCATGTAGTGTGGCTGGTGCGTTTGAATTCGTGCTGGCTGTTGTCGACGATTACAGAGAAAATGCGTAAATATATGTGCGTGGTTTCAATTCAACATTCGATTCGCGTGGTTTCAATGTGCGATGACTAGTGAGCACTACTTGCTTAAGTCTGAAATCGAATGAAAAGAACTGAAGGCTAAATGCAGATAAGTTCATATAATGTCACAGTAGTGGTACAATACTAAAATTCGTCGGAGCCACCTACTTTCTAATACTTGTGATGTGCTTTTGTTGAACACTTACATGATAATGTTTGTGACTGTTACCCTACGTAGGGTAGACGCCGCCACGCGAACTTTATTTGGTTGATTAAGTAGGTGGATGGGAGTCTTCTTCCTGCGAGAGCAAGAGCGAGTGATCAAGATATTCATTGGAAATGTATTAATTTAAAATATGTACGGGGTGATTCAGGAATATGCGAGGAGCTATATATGGAATTGTATAGCTCGCTAAAGCAAATCTTTTTTTTCGAATGAAACACGGCTTCTGGCCGCGCGCTGGCCAGAAGATGCGACATAATCATTTAGAACAGCATTCGCAAAAATGAAATTATTTTATTATCTTTCACACCAAATACATCAAAATCATTACCCTACGGCCACTCACAGCGCCCAAAAGTAGTACCTTTTTAGCGGGCATGTCGAGATTAAGTGCATGCATAATTGACAGTGTGGCGACGTTGCGGCTGTCGCGCGACACGTCGGCGGTAGTAAGTTTGCTACTAAAATAATCGTCATGAAATGCGCGTTTGAATGTGCTAGTTTTAAGCACTGTGAGTGGTCATTTTGAAATATTTGGTGTGAAAAGTAATAAAATAACTTCATGTTTGCGAATTCTGTTCTAACCGTTCTAAACGACCTTATCGCATCTTCCGACCGGCGTTATATATTCCTTAAAGAAAGCAGAATTTTCTCACGAACACAACGGTATGCTTGGTTATCTCGCAATTCCACCTTTTGTGCTCCTATTCAGGCAAAAACACCAGTGTTTCAAATTGTAGTCTTTTCGTTCTCACTCCGAAACAAGAGACCCTCAGAGACCATGTCCCATTGGAAAAATTATTTGCTTTAACGAGCTCTACAATTCCATATATCACTTTTCACATATTCCTAAATCACGCTTTAATATTATTATTGTTATTATTATTATAAAAAAATGCAAATCTTACAAAACAATCTTTTTGTAGGTGGCACCAAAAATAATGCTATGTTTTATAGAGTACAGTCGCCTGTATATCAAACGTCTTTAGGTCAACACATTTAGGACAGTTAATGATGCTTTCATAACGTCTTAATATAGTGTACACTCTGCAACACGTGTTTAGATCAGTGAAGGTAATTAAAAAAATAAAATATAGAAAGGAGCGAGTAAACTCAACTCTAAAACTTTTAGGACATTTCCCTAACCGGCGTCGTTTCCCTGAAAGGCGGCTCTATTCTGTGGGAGCAATTTACTCTTTTTCTCCAACGGTCTAATGAAGACGCTAAAGCAGCGAAAACTGATGACGTACGCTGCCATCGTCGACTTCAAAACCGCATTAGATTGCGTCTGAATGTGAGTCAAGTTATCGGTTTGGGAAAATTTAATCTCGTCCTAAAGATGCAGATAACTTACTTTATAAGCGTAATAAATAAAGACAATTTTATTACACAGGAGATCTAACATAATATTGATGTGACTCAGGAAGGCTCTGCCAGTACGTTTCTCTGTACTGTACATGGAAGGCATCGGGCAAGGTTGCATCAAATGCGTTGGTCAACTGTATAATTTAACTAGAATTAACCCCGCTAAAACGAATGAACAATTGCCGGCAATTGGCAACGATGTATTAGGCCTTAGGGAAATAAGTCGTTGTGCTACTAACGTACGTGAATAAATTCCTATTCTAACGTATAATACGGTTAATTACTTTAATTGAGCAAAGGGATTCGCAAGCAAAATGCTTGTTCACACACACCGATAGGTAACGATGTCAATTCCGTTGGCTTGATCTTCTCCTAGCTTTCTCAGCTCAGGGCATTCGTCCTGGAGTTCCTCGGCGAACTGCTTCATAAAGCTTTCGCGAACCTTTGGAACCCCAAATTCTGATGGCATTCGATGCAACCGCGTCATTTGCGGGCTATCCGCGAATTTCTCGAACAACCTATTCGAAAGTTCATGCCACACATTCAACACAATACGCGCATATTATGACGATAGCATCAAAACTATCGTCACAGGCCTCGAAGTAGTCAGAGCACTTGCAACATAATAATTTAAATGCCATACCTTAATCGAATTGGCAGACCTTCTGTAATTCCTGCACTTTGTTCTCGAGCTTTCAATTGCTTCAGTTTTTTTATATCTTCATCCAATTCCAAGTTGTCCAAAATTACAGCAACGAAAAGACTTAATACAATCTGTAAGAGGAGAGCAAAACAATTTGTTGCTTGTATTATCTGCTGCTGTGCATATATATATATATATATATATATATATATGGTAAACAACCTTTAATATAAAGGGCTAAACGTTGCTTATTTCTATTTTCTAAATACGTTTCACATATATGTATTAAGATATAGATAATAACGGATTCAATTTTTACTTACCAGCGACACAAAGAGATGGTATAAGATAAAGTATACAGCCACGATGGGCCCGATCGTAGAGGAAGTGCGAAGCATGGTCTCGTTCATCACTTCGACCCAACCCTCCTGTGTGAGAATCTGGAACATGCTCATGAAAGCTTCAGGAAAGGTCTCGAACTTGGAGAAGTTCTTTAGGCAGCAGAACAGCTGCATCGAGATCGCGCTCGTGATGAGCAATAGGCACATGGTGAAGATAATGAGAGAGCCGAGCTTTTTGCCCGGCCCGAAAATCTTGTAGACGAAATCCTCCAATACGGGAGATGCCTTGATCAGACGTACGATTCGAAGCACCTAGCAAATCGAGTTTAGCATATGTGAAAGATATACACGAATCTATAAGGCAGACAAGAACGTAAAGCTCGTAGACAAAATTAACCAATACGGAAAAATGCCTTATAAAATCTAGTTTAGTTTAAATGGAAGCAAGCACTCTATGAGCAGGAATTGTCGCACTGTATAGTAAATGAGGTTCCTTACTAATCTTGTTCCCATAACACAAAGATTGTGTTAAAACTTCCCTTATAAAGCATACATGTGGGCATGTTACACACATGTGGGCATGAAATATCAAAGTAACTATAAATAAACGATGCAATGATCGCTCTTTAGCTAGATTTGTAGTAAATATAGCACATAATAGTGTTGTAAACACACTTATCAAACTCAAAACAGACAAACTTCGACAGTAAAGCCGAGCGTTAGCCCTAGAATGCCCAACCGATCACAAACATGTCCAGACTCTTTTCGCCACCTAAACGATTATCGGCGGTAAAATGCCGATATTAGTCTTTACTGATAGTATTGTCGCTAGACAGTAGGTCGTAGAGTGATACAAGAAGTAAGGACCGTATACAGAAGCTAAATTGAATGAGGCCCTTCGATTTTTACGCCCCCCTCATGTTGTCGCCAGTGGCAACCTGCTTCCAGCCTGTCGGTCGATAGCCCCTTAACTTGACATAAATAAATTAATATCCGGCTCATATGCGACTTAGCCACGCAATAGATTAAATCTATCAAATACTGTCTCTAAAGCAGTGTGCCTGTTACAAACGTGGGGAGCAAAAGATAAGTACACTACAGCCTTACAGAGTGAAGAAGGAATAACACAGCAGTTATCGGTACTGTAATGAACGTAACAAAAATTGGCCCCTATTAATTAAAAAGAATCATTTTGATTGCTGTTATTTGAAAAGTAAACAAAGAACACCTCGTTAGCCTTCTGTCTCTCTCCCTATATATATATATATATATATATATAAATTGCCCTATTTATTTATATATATATATATATATATATATATATAAATAAGGCGAGCACTGCCGAGTGTCCAAACGTATTGTAAATGATTAATAAATCATGACAATATTTTCTACATATATATATATATATATATATATATATATATACCTTGATACACATAAATAAATAAATAATATATATATATATATATATATATATATATATATATACCTTGATACACATAAATAAATAAATAATATATATATATATATATATATATATATATATATATATATATGTATATATACTGGATATATATATATATATATATATATATATATATATATATTATTTATTTATGTGTATCAAGGTATATATATACATATATATATGTTAGTAATTTTCACTGAAGTGCATCGTCACGAAAAAAAAGCGTGTTACAGTATTTCTAATTAAGTTATCTGTCACGTGCCTGGACTTCACATTTTCTAAAACAAAGTTAGAGAGCCTCTTAAGTTGCATAGCGCAAACAACTATCTTAAAAGAGCTGTAAAGCAAGTGCGCTAGAGTGCGTCTGCTTCGTACCTTCTTGCTAGAGTTAAGTGCAGCGTACAATCTACAACGGCTAAAATGCAGTATTGTAGGGGAGAATAAGCAATACAGTCTCTAAACTAAGGCAGAAGTCTAGTGCAAAATGCAGGAACAACCAACATACTGCAGAGGCGTGATTTCTCTACAGTCGCAAAGCGCGAAAAATCGACGTCATTGTGTGTGCCACCGTTATCACATACAAGTGCCTGGCGTCAAGTGTAGCCATACTATGGCAATGATCGAGTTGTTGTTTGGCTTCAGGACACTTAATTAAAAGTGAACTCTATACGTGGCATAGCTCCATCAACGGCAGTGCGATAGATAGCAAATTAATGCAGAAAGTCCGCTGTCGTCGTAAGTACATATCTGCATGTAACAGTGCGCGTGTATCTAAATGTCTCTATGTGTGCACACATAGGTATAGGGCGTCTATAGGGCATGACGCACGTGGACACACAGACTTACTTGAAAATAGGTAAGCTCAGAAGCGAAGAACTGCGGGATGATGTGTATCGTCGTCCCTATTGCTAGCAGAAATTCTAACTTATGCAAAGAGCGCTTGATGTATCCCTTAAAACCCAAACACCAAATCTTCATCAAAACTTCGAGGTCAAAGAAGAGCGTGAAACCTGAAAGTTGAAAACAGACATTGTGGGGTGCATTGCTTAATTGCGGCGGGCGTGCTGAATTTAATAGAGCCAAAGTCAAAAACGTGAGGCTACATGCAAAATATCGCAAGCTTTCTCAATAAAACGAATCATGGGTTAAAATCGTGTGTGCATTCTATGTTTCTTAACACCTCCTTAGTAGATAATTTGTTGCCATGATAGAACCGCAAGGTACCACACATTTTATTACCACAGCAGCAAATGAGCATGTGGCCAGCTTTACTACAAAATAAAGACCACTATATTATGTACCTGTCTGCTGAGTTGATAAACTACGCATACAGAACTTCCAAAGTAAAGCTTCGTTATTTTACGTTCCCTGGGTTAAAATTATATTTAATAGCTTAGAACGCTTATATTGCTTTCTTATCTAGAGGTGTAAGGGTTTATTGTGATTGATCCCTTTCACGCGGCAGGGTTCGTTCTACTTTGGGAAATTTCTTAAGTTCGCTTTAATTTGGACTACTGTACTAGCTGCGCTCCAAGTCTTTCAATTTGCATATCGGACAAGAAAGGTTTGCATTCTGAGAACCTAACCCTATTAGTTGAGTATCTGACAGAAACAAAACGTAAATATTATTTCTCTGTCAGCAACAAATACAACATAGTTTTTAAATATATGTATATAAATATATATTCTTTTACATTTTCAAAACGTTAACAAAAGAGTTTAAGGTGCCTACTTGAAAATTGACTATACATTAGACTATGCAGAGTACAGATAGTTGGTGGCAAGCTCTTGTTCTGCTCTTTCCAGGAAGCCCTGACCACCAGAATATCTCAGCTTGGTTGAACGTGTGCGAAAGCAGTTTTAAGTACTTTACTGTAGGTGCTTCATAAGTGTGACCGTTGTAGGTTTTAAAAACTTAGCGCCTTGGTTTAAGTTTAGCGGCTCAACATTGCCCGCCACTATGTCGACATTCGACCGAATAGTTTGAAAAACAGCTCTTAAAGGCCGCGCGGACAGAGCACAGCAACAATATATCGCGCATAACCAAATGGATCTACCGAAATCGTTCACCGTCGCTACTTCATTAACCTACGGTGGCCAACGTAGTTAATAAGTTAGCCTTACACCCTTATGCACGCCCCTTCGTAAGCAATAAAAGATGTTTATATTCTATATGTAATTTTACATGTATATATGGACATATGTGCATATACATATCTACGTATATATACGACGCGTGTTTTGAGGTAAGCACTCACTGTATGTTAAAAAACAAGAGCAATTTTAACACCATCATTTTGTAAGAAACCCCTATTGTAGTCTGCTTTTCAACGTAATTTTCACCAACATCAAGGCCGTTATATCGTACGACCAGCACCTAAATTCCATCGTCACAGAAATCTGTCGCCTAATTTGCACGTATGTAGAAACATTGTCGAGAAGAGAAACGATCCCGGTATTGAACAGGCTACGCCTTTTATATTGCACGACACTATTCAATTTAAAGCTCATAATATGTGTTAGCATTTAGTGTGTTACCACTGGAAACTATACTAGGAAATAGTTACTAGAATAATATACATATATATAAGCAAAATCCTTTGCTTATTTCAATAATACTGGCCGCAAATATTTAAGAGGATGAAAATCAGCAGATTGTCGCTCGATAATAAAACTGCCCTATAAATTCAGCTGAAAGTCAAATTCAGGCTTCCATGTAAAAAAGAAGTTGCTGTATTGGTTTTAAACGTATTATCAAAACTAAACTTATATTAAAGATCACTCACTGCATATATATATTTATATATATATATATATATATATATATATATATATATATATATATATATATCTGTACAACAAATTGCAAAGTGCTTAAACTCGTTTAGAAGAAGCATTGTAGGAAGCAAGTTGTTGGTTTCTGACCACGTCAGTGAGCTAGCTGTTATTACCTAGATGGCTACCGTAGTCAGTCACGACGGTACTTGTGCCAGTGTTGTTTTTAAATTCTAGGCCTAGTTAGTCATATCTCAAAGCCAGTTAAATGTAGCAAAAAGTTTAGACTGTGAGAGGCGTACTCACCGATTTCGGCATAGTAGTAGGTGGTGAAGAACTCGTCACGCGGCCGACCGTCGTGAACAAAGCGAACCGATGCGGCCACGAAAGCATTAGCCAGATTGATTAACATAACGATGATTTGGAAGGCTGCAGAATGAATGAGTCGCTGAAGACACGGTGGAGCCGCCCCAGCGCCTGCGCCTTCATCCACCGTGACTAGCTTCCAACCGCTATCGTCACCCCGGAGTACCTTCAAAATCGAGAGGAGACAGCATCCCACAGCAATGTTAGCTGGTAGCTGGTACGCGACGTAGGTAGAACAACTTCAAATTAGTGTTGCAGCAAAAAAAAAAAGCAAATAATAAGTGTAAGAAGCCGACGCACCTGCACGGTCGTATCCGTATGTATCTGGACACGCTCGCCCCACATCTGCTGGAACTGAACCCGAATTTCATTGAACGTTTCGGTGATGACAGCAATGAAGACGTTCTTGACGAGCCACGCCAAAAAGAAGATCATCGTGGTAAAGTAGAAAGTTGCTCGCCACGCAGGCAGAGAGTCCACAGCCTGATACATCAACAGTGCCCAGCCTTCAGGCGACGCCGCTTGGTACACCGTGAAGAAACTGTGGGCAAAATCGTCAAAGCCTGCAAAGCCTGCAATTGACTTAGGCAGCTCGAGCTCCATGCAGACGAGGCCATCCGGGCAGCTGTAACCCGCATTGGGGTTGTTTGAACAGTAGTGGTCGGGCATGGCTAAATCATCCAGCGTTACACGACGCGGATCTGTACCGTTGCGTACACAATGTGCGGCCATGCGACCAAAAAACTGTACCCCGAGCAGACCGTACAGGGACATGAAGAATAGGAAGAATAGTGTCACGTTGTAGATTTGCTGGCTCGAACGTCTGGAAAGCACGATAACAGTCATGAAGTGCGTGTCCTAAATCGATGTTCACAAACATGTACACCACTCTGGTGCGTAAAAATTCAAACGCGGCCTAACGGGTTTCATAAAACAGGCAAATATTTTGCAGATGAATGGAAACTCACTTGAAAATTTGGTTGATTCTTGACTTGGGCATAGAGAACTTGAGAAACACTCGTATGAAGCGTATCATGATGAGTGGTCTGGGTGCCCGAATCATTGAAAAATAGGACGGTTCAACAAGCGATGTTACTTCGAAGCACTGCAAGAGCACGGATACCCAGAGGAAGAATGCCATCGTTGCGTCGAATTGGCACCACCGGTCACGCAGGTATGCAATGTCACCCTGTACAGTAAATGCGAATACAACATTAGCTCCGTCGTCAGCACGCGACCATCAACCACGAGACCGGGTATATATATATATATATATACCCGGTCTCGTGGTTGGTGGACAGGTAGTTCAATAAGTTCTTAGAATGAGCTTTTTAGAATTCGAATTTTGGCACGCTTTCACCGCTAATAGGAACTGCAACTTTTCGACTGCTAGCACTTAATATATTATGGTGATTGGCCGTTGCGATTTCGTTTGATAGCTTTCCCCGTGCAACGTATCGGCGTGATTTTTCAAAATGGAGAAAAAAGAGTTTCGAGTGGTTATCAAGCATTTTTATTTCAAAGGTTGGAATGCGACCCAAGTAAAAATTGAGTTAGACGAGACGTACAGTGACTCTGCGCCATGTTTTGCCACTGCTTCCAACTGGATTAATGTGTTAAAAAGAGGTCGCAGGAGCACCGAGGATGAACTACGTCCAGGAGGCCAAAAAACGGCAACTGATGAGGAAAACGTAGAGAAAGTGCGAAAAATTCTTGGCACAAATAAGCGAATGAACATTAAGGAAATAGCGGAGGCATTAGGGATTAGTTTAGGCAGTGTGCATTTTATCCTACACGAAAACTTGAAGATGAAAGAGCTTAGAGCAAAATGGCTGCCGCATTTGCTCAACCAAGGCCAAAAAGACGCGCCTGTTTTGGCTTTACAGCGAAATTTGGCCAAGAGGTCGAACAATCTGTCGGATTTTTGGTGCAGATTCATGACCGTCGATGAAAGCCGGGTTCATCACTACACTCCCGAGACCCAAGAAGCATCTTGTTAATGGTGTGCACCTGATGAAGGACCTCCGAAGAGGGTGCGGACAACGGCATTGACCGGAAAGGTGATGGCTACAGTTTTTTAAGACCAACGTAGAATAATGCTGGTCGACTACCTTGAGAGCTGTAAAACGATCACAGGAGAATATTATGCAAGACTGTTGGACTGCCGTTAGCAAGAACTCATCGTGAAACGGCCCGCTTTGCAGAAGAAGGTTGTCCCGTTTCACCAGGGCAATGCTCCTGCACACAAGTCCCGGCAAGCATCGGCAAAACTGGCCCAACTGAGGTTCGAACTTGTTGAACAACCCTCCTATTCTCCAGACCTGGCCCCCTCTGATTATTTCCTCTTCGGACATTTGAAGAATAGTCTCGGTGGAAAGCGTTTTTCCAGCAATGAAGAGGTTAAGGCTGCTGTAAATGCCTATTTTCAGTCTAACGACGCGGAATTCTACTCAAGAGGTATGAAAGCTCTGAAATCTCGGTGGGAAAAGTGTATTGAGCTTCTCGGGGAGTATATCGAATAAGAAAAATTTAAAAACATGATTTGGAAAATTCTCGGTTTTCATTCTAAGAACTTATTGAACTACCTGTATATATATATATATATATATATATATATATATATATATATATATATATATATATATATATATATATATATATACACGTAAATCGTTCAATAAGTCTTAGAACGTTAATTGTGAAATACGGTAGTTCCTATGAAAAACTGTACAAATGATTAATGTACCAAGACTGTTGTACTGTTTTGCTGTAGTGGCGCCTAGTCAATTATGTGATAATGATTTCAGGGAAAGTTTGACATCGATTCACAAGACTTGCAAGTGAACGCTGTGATATATGTCCAAATGCAATTGTTTTACTTGAGTTAAGATCCAATCTAGATACCGAGACCGGACAACGGGACTTCATATTGTTCCGGAATAAAAAGTTGGACCACTTAGTGTGCCGAGTTCCAAGGACACTACGTCGAAAAACAAAATTTTAAAAATCAGGAACAAACACAATTTTATTACCTGTTCTGGTTACATGAATAACTTAGGTATATATATATATATATATATATATATATATATGCAAGGTGTCCCAAAATGTTTACAAGATGCATATAGGGAATGGTAAAACTCGTCACGAAAATGAATGCATATACTCAATTTTAAAATGCCCTTTGGGCAACCTGAGTTACTTGGCAACCACAGATCCTAGTATTATGTATTTCGGGTAATAGAAAAACTGTTATGTGCATTCGCAATGTGGTTGTTTCGAGCGCTATAAAATACAATAAGATAACAATTTGAAGGTAGTGAACTTGAAAACTAAAAAATAAGACCTTACAGCATTCAAATTTCTGCGAACGATAAAACTATACGACTATTTCGGTTCTCCTGACCAAGGTTCAATGCCTTTCAGTAGAATAATTTCCTAATATATCGCTGCTATCTTGAAGGTTGAACCCTTATGATTAGTCGCCCGTCAGCGAATGGACGGGTAGACTATAGCCGTAAATAAACATCGCAGGCTGAGTATCGGCACCAGTATATGGCGCCTGCTTAATTTTATCAATGGCAGAAACGTGGTAGGCCAAATGTAAAAAGAATGTTAACAATTTATAAACGACAAATGAGTTTCAAAATAAAGAGAATACAATTATATATATATATATATATATATATATATATATATATATATATATGTAAATTTAGAATACCTACTAGCTTACGTTAGTGGCGCTACCAACGAAGTATTGCCAAACACTAAAAGCTATTCGCGGAGACATGGCATTGGAAAGAAACCAGTAAAGACAAGCAAAAACAACAGACAGTTTTTTAAGTTTCGGTTTTAGAACAAAAAACTCTGACCCAGAATCGCTCCCCAGTAGTCATGCAGCATATGTGTAGTCTTACCGGCGTATGGCTAGTCATAAGTCCCTTAATGCGGACTTTGGCGATCACCTCCGAAGAAAAGAGCAGCGTGGCAAAGATGTCATAGCCAAACGTGATCCACACGAGTGACGGAAACTTCTCAAATGTTTTCGTCGTATTCAAGCTTACGGAGATTAGGCAGAGCAGGGCGCAGAGTCGAAGAATGCGTCTTACCCAAACCTAATTCGAAAACCGACATTTAGCATTGAAAAAGACGGAAACATTAATAATAATTAACCCACTTTAGTTATCCACTCTAGTCGGTGCCCTACATGATCAAACTGTAACCTAAAATACAGTCGCGCACTAAGCTATTTATCCACAGGTCACATTTTAATTAGGTTTAGATACTGAAAGCTTAAATTACACGCGTTAATTTTGGTTGGGCATCCGCTAAAACATGATCAAACACCGCATGTATGTTTTGGGAGCTTACAATCGATGAGTGAGACTCCTATCGTAGAAAGATCTAACGACAATAACATTTCATTAAATATTCTTCATACAAAGACTCGATGGAGGCGATAGACTTTGAATGCTAAGACGAAGAAAATGAACACGGTGTTTTTTTATATACTACATATAGCAAACAGAAATCGGAACCTGCCCACCCTGGCAGCAATTGTTCATTGCATACATCTTATATGTGCTACTCCACAGAGGCAAGATAAATTTAATTTTGTAGAACATAAAGCAAACACTATTTTCAAGCAATATTTCGAAACGCAAACATTACATTCTCGTATATATATATATATATATATATATATATATATATATATATATATATATATATATATATATGCCAGTGTGATAGACGCAACACAGAGCTGGCTATGAAACGGATGAAAACCTAAATAGTGCGGAGTCGAGCGACACACTGTAACTCTCAAATATTCAGGTGGTCATTTAGTATTCGTGCGCGATTGCTTTTTTTGCTACACAAGATCGGCGTGTCAAGAAGGTGGACCCCAGTGATGTTCTGGGTGTGTAAATAGCCTTTTATCTATCAATTTGGTCAGGCCCAAAGGAATCGGGTCAAGTAGAAAAACCTACGTTGTAGCCACGTAGAATAACCTGTTGTAGCGTGGATGCCCTCGTTGGCTGTTCCGCTGTGTGAATAAGGTCAGAATGCCCAGCAAGTGAGCAGCTGGCTACGAAGTCGCCACATCAAATATTCATGGAGGTAGATTAATAGCCGTTGGTCCCCTTAGAATACTGTTAAGCGCGCATAAATGGCCCGCAGTACATCGCTCTCCACGCGTATCTACCGTTAAGACGCATACCTTGTTAACCCATTCGATGTCAGCCGATTCGTTGAAGCTTTCATCAGGACCGTAATCCGCGAGGATCGGTTCGGTGCCTCCTTTAACGCTTTGTTTTCGCGCCAACATTTTGACGTTGATGGCATGGGCTTTCTGGTTTATCCGGTGACTCGTTAGCTGTTACCAGCGGTGGTAACAAAGCTTATTCGTAGATGGCAGAGGTCTATTCTGGCTTTACACACACAGAGACACATCCCGAAACTCAGTCGCCTTGCTCAAAGATGTGAGACCACTTTTCTCGTAGGCACTACCAGCAACTTAATAAACTATTTGGCAAAAAATACTTTTTAAGTTAGAAACGAACTAGTTGCTATGAGCATAGTACTCAAACTAGTTGAGATAACACATATGAATGTCGTTAGCCTGAGAGCGGACGGAGCAATTCCACCGGGCGGCAGCGAGGTTGCTTGTTAACACGACCACCGTCGTTCAGTTTAATCTCTACGTGCAATTTGCGCGTAAACAACTCGTCCAAAGGCTCGACAAAGGCCAATGGCATATAAGGTCCTCGGTGGCGCCAACTTCTGTGGGGCCACCGTGGCTACCGCCTCCCGCTCTCTGCTCTCCGTTCATAGCGCGACTGAAATTGAACCAAAGCCAAAAGCAGTAAACACAGTATAGTCTGTTATCGCATAGTCCCACAGATCTGTAAGCTGCTGTGCTGCATTCTGGCTAATCCAAGCCAAGAAGGATAACCTGAACGACTTGTGCTTCGCAGTTGTTTTCCGACATTCACACAATTCCATGTTGGCTTTACACGCCATTACACTTAACATCTCGCTCCCGAACCTCCCACTGCGAGTGATGCTCAATCACATACAGAAACACACCCACAGAGACACAGGCCGTACACTTACGCACGTTTATCGACACTAAAGAACGCCTGTCAGGCTCGAATACTGACCTACCTTTTGTCGTCGAGTGAGGCTGAACGATGGGCAGGTGATAGCTGGTGTTGGCGAAAGCTTTGATTTCTCGGCGAGCGGCCAACAGTTAGCCACTCACTCTCAGTGCTCAGATGGGAGCCATCTTGTGAGCTCCCGGATGCAGCTGCAGGCTGATAAAGGCCCCTGCAGCCGAGATCTGCGCTCTTTAGCCCTCCCTCACTATGGTCGGTCATCTCTCTTCGAGGGAGTTGCAGAGGGCGCCACGCTATTTGAGCGGAGTAGAGGGCGCCAGCTCACGCTCTCGTCTCAGTCACAAGCCACCCCTTCCCCCTCGAACTCGTTCGTTCAGCATACTTACCGACCGACGGGCCCGGCCGACCGACCGACCATCCCGTAGTTAGCCCTCTCCCACCGCCTCGTCCTTTACGAAGTAGAAATACGTACACAGCAGAGTTGCACCACGTCAGGTGGTGAGCCACGCAACAGATTCGAAGGTTCGGGGCCGCAGTCTCATTGACGGTAATGACCGTTCCTTGGCCGGGCACGCCAAGAAGCCGAAAGCGCGCGGAGACTTTCGGCAGCGACGGCCGCTTTCTTTTAGTCGGCGGCTACGGTCAGAGGTGGAGTAGATGGGTGGAGTGCCGACCACCGGTGGCTAAACTCATGTTCAGTCGCTTAACAAGTAGGCACACGATCGAACCGTCTCGAGCTGTTAGAACAACTAACGTAGAACACGATTTGCTCAAAAGAATTGCTATTAGTGGGTCGCTTATCTCTCGCGTTTAGCCTAATTTATGGCTTGAAGAACAAAAAGCGAAAGCGAAATTGCTACCCATCCGGCACACAATGTTGCCACTTGTATACAGGGTACTAGGTCGCTCAGCATCTTCACGCAATGGTAAAACCACTCTTTAGTTGTAGGTAGCATTGCTATTTGACGATCCAGCTCACAAGACAGCTTACACAGCCAAATATAATTGAGCAGGTTGCAAAATCGTTTTAGACAAGCTCTCTTACTACCGATGGGTTTTAGCATAACAGATGCAATGCAAGTTCGTGGCGTCTTGTTTAGCAATAGTCAGTTCTGTTCCTAGGCACCTTACTGCTCTCTCCAAAGCGTTTTTTCTCACCCAGATCCTGTTTTCTCCTCAGTTAGTACAATTTACCAAAAAGTGCTTTATTCGCTTGATAGCCTACAGCGGGCTGCATTGAATATGTTCTATACAAATTCGGCCAAAAGGCCACCGTATGCATTATGAAGTGCCAAAAATAGAGATAGCGCTGAACGACCGCCGTATTGAGCGTCAGACCAAACCTATATATCATAGCAGATCAATTAAACTGACATTTCGCAACAATCAGCAACTTTCCTTTCCACAAACGACGACATCTGACCGGAACTAAAGTATCTTTGGACTGATGATACATCAAACCTACAAGCACCTACACTATGTAAGCTTTTTCTCCACCAGTACCAAGCTAGCTCTTGCACATCTGTGGCAGGTCTTTGTGAACTACGTGGAAGGGTCTTAGTGTCTTGCTTGATATAGTGCCAGGATTTGCGGGAAGAGTACGTCGGGTTGACCGTTTTTGGCCCTATCTCTCCTGTAGTAGACAAGCTGTGAACGTTGAGAACGCACCGTCCTCACGGAGACAGGCTGATACATGAACACCTCAGAGTGCTGTCTTTGGGCCCTACATGTTACTCATTCTCTTGCAATTTATTCCTTTAAAATTCAGTAGGAGAACATGCACACGGCGATAATACTACACTGCCTGCTTGATAAAATCAAATTTACATAAATTACGTCTCCAGGTCGAGGGACAAGATTATTTGTGTACTAAATCTATGTCATGCAATTTTAGTCAGGAGGGAGAATACGGCATGGTAATGCAGCGAGGAAAAACAATTTAGAACTACGCCTTTAGGGGCCAAAGGACACGTGTTATGTTACCCAAGTAGCAATGTTAGGGTTTAATAAACTGCAAGGCGCCGTTCCCTCAGAAATTTCCTTTTCGCTTACTACGATAGTCAGAAGATCGGTATATCGTCGCCCAATTGCATTTAAAGCTCAATTTGTAGTGAATAATATTAGCTAGCTTATCATCTGTACTTAACATAGATAAATGGATATATATATATGTATATATAAATATATATATATACATATATATATATATATATATATATATATATATATATATATATATATATATATATATATATATGTATATATCTATATCTATATATATATATATATATATATATATATATATATATACATACATATATACAAATAGTTCAATAAGTTCTTAGAATGAAAACCGAGAATTTTTCTTATTCGATATACTCCCCGAGAAGCTCAATACACTTTTCCCACCGAGATTTCAGAGCTTTCATACCTCTTGAGTAGAATTCCGCGTCGTTAGACTGAAAATAGGCATTGACAGCAGCCTTAACCTCTTCATTGCTGGAAAAACGCTTTCCACCGAGACTATTCTTCAAATGTCCGAAGAGGAAATAATCAGAGGGGGCCTGGTCTGGAGAATAGGAGGGTTGTTCAATAAGTTCGAACCTCAGTTGGGCCAGTTTTGCCGATGCTTGCCGGGACTTGTGTGCAGGAGCATTGCCCTGGTGAAACGGGACAACCTTCTTCTGCAAAGCGGGCCGTTTTACGATGAGTTCTTGCTAACGGCAGTCCAACAGTCTTGCATAATATTCTCCTGTGATCGTTTTACAGCTCTCAAGGTAGTCGACCAGCATTATTCTACGTTGGTCTTAAAAAACTGTAGCCATCACCTTTCCGGTCAATGCCGTTGTCCGCACCCTCTTCGGAGGTCCTTCATCAGGTGCACACCATTGGCAAGATGCTTCTTGGGTCTCGGGAGTGTAGTGATGAACCCGGCTTTCATCGACGGTCATGAATCTGCACCAAAAATCCGACAGATTGTTCGACATCTATACATATATATATATATATATATATATATATGTATGTATATATATATATATATATAGATATATATATATATATATGTATATATATATATATATATATATATGTATATATATATATATATATATAGATATATATATATATATATATATATATATATATATATATATATATATATATATATATATATATATATATATATATATGTTTTATTATTCTCATGAGTGGTTTGCATTTGTACAAGGGTTCACAGCTCCTTAAATCAATCAAAGGCAAGTATGGAGTGTTTATATTGCAGGTCTTCTTATCATTTTTTTATTATTATGATTATTATCGTGTTCGGCTGATATTCGAGTAAAGTACCTAAATAGTATTGTTTAGCATTTTTGTTTGAATATAGTCAAAGAAAAAACTGCGCGCACACCTGGAGGGAGCAGGGAGCTTGTTCCAATATGTTGCATCGAGATATGATATTGAGAAACGAAATTGGCTACATGAAGCTGCAGACAAGCTGAGACGTTGTGTGTGCGTGATCCTCTTGTGTTCATGGTTGATGTCGACTGGGAAAGATTGAGTAGGTTGGGATTGAGTCCCATTAAGATTCGATTGATCTCAGCAACGACAGACATCTCTAGAGGTGGGGCAGAATTGACACCTCTACGTATTTATAACGCATGGACTCTCATGGTGGATATCCCAATATTGCCCACAAGGCTCTTTTCTGCTGTTGGTTTAACGGGCAATAAAAGACGCATATAAGTCATTGCAAATATTTCAACTGCGTAGGTCAGATAACTATGGATGATCTGGAGATTCTTTCTTCAAAACTTCCAAGAGAGATGCAGTCCATCACTTGCGAATAACGTTTTCTGCGAGAAGTGAGAAAGCATCTTCCAAATTTCGTGATATAATACGAACCTCCGAGGGAGGTACACAGAGTGCATTTGTAGACTGTGCTCTTAAGCATGTACGAAGTAACATGCATCTGCATGACTGGCCCTTCTAAAGAGATTACTTCACAACCTCTCTCAGCATGCTAAGAGCTGCTGACAACAGCTTTAAGTATTAATATTAAATGCATACGCAATATAAGCGAAAAAAATGAGATAGCGATGCTGATAATATATGTGCACCGTCGTCAAGACAGATTCATAATTTGGCGTCTCTCTACCAGTCTTTGAAGGAAAAAAGAAACACGTAACTAACCATCATCACCTATGGGCTTACTCCCTTATTGTGCTTAAGGTGCGTAAGGTGGTACACCATATAATAAGTATTAGCCTAACAACAACGACAGCTTGGAATTACATTAGGAGCTTTATTATTGAGTCGGAATGTGATCAACCATTTACCTAGCTATTTGAAATCTACCCACCTAAGAAACGTTTCGTTTAATGAAAGTATCAGGTATCCATCTGTATCATATGTGTGACTTGCAGGCCACCTCCACCGCCTGTCCCGTCGACGTGTTATTTTATTTGTATCTGAATCGGAATAATGGGTCAAAATAAATTAGCCGTTGACACAAATTAACCCATTATGGTTCTTTCCTAGATGTGTTTCTTACGTTTTTCCTGGAATTGCACCTCATACTTTCCGTACGCCAGTTCTGTCCGGAAACGAAGCAATCGGAACCAAACCAGAGATTTATCATGCAAAATATCTCACAAAATGTCAAGAGGGATGCGGCCGCAACGACCGGCATCGTCCGACAGCATCCACTCTAAATAAACACCACGTACTTTTAGTGTGGTTAAGCCAAAATAACCCTTCATGCATACCATGAATTCGCTAAAGACATTCTAAATATATATTGTTTATTTTGCAATAACATTGCATTTTAAGATGGTACATAATTACAATTCAATTCATTCATTTTATACAATTTGAACACTTCAGAGAGCGTCCCCCGGGCGAGAAAGTGCAAAGATCGCCGATGCTTCTGGCAGCTCGCTGCGTGGTATTTAGCGCATATCTGTGAGCAGAACCGGCAACCACAGTGATCGCCAACTTGGTGAAATCCTTGGGTCGAACATATCAAGTGATGATAGCCATGCACAATGTATCTTGTGTACATGTGCCGGCTAGTGCATGCCATTCCATCCCAAAGCTCCCTGGCGAGGTACACATCCAATAGCGCTACCTCTGCCGAAACCTCGGTCACTTTTTCCTGCCACTCCAACAAAAATTGCTGAAGTGGCCCTGTAATAGGTGACCTACGCCTGACTCTGATTGTTTCCACTGCCGGCCCGCAACCCGCTAGCAGATACACGAAGCGGCTTCTTGCCGTCCGGGGTAAGCAAAGGACCCGCTTCATATATATTGTGAAGCACCATTCTAGCTGCGCAAAATTTGCCGCTGAAAGATGGCCCCACACCCTGCCAAGGCTGTAGCCCAACATTGGCACAATCTTAAGCTCAAAAAGACGCACGGCCGCACTCAAAGCCAGTCGTCGAGGGTCTCTCACCTCTGTGTGAATAGAGGTAATAGCCGCTTGACACCTGTCGCCGATGTGATGAGTAAAGGTCGTTCCTGTATAGTGTAGTCTCAGACCCAAATACGGGAAACAGTTGACAAACTCCAGCAGTTGGCCACAACAGAGTATTATGTCTGCTGCGGCCAATCGACCCCCACGGCGAAACTTCATGGCTTTCGTCTTCCGCGCATTTCAAAGACATTCCAAAAGACTCTTTGAAGTCGATACTGATGATAAAACATGACAAACATCTTCCAGGCTGCGCGACGTAGATAGACCCGATACGACACGTAGCGGCAAGACTACGAAAGCGATCCAAGCGTTTTAAAACTCGGGTACCAAAATATGTTTTAAACATTATTGCGGCTTTAAAGCTACGTTCTCTAAAATGCTCGTTCTCTGGTAAAATAAGCTCGCGTTCATGCATTTATGGCATGAAGTAGTTGATTCCATTGTGCGAGAATTTTGGCGGGGGAGGTGACCAGCTACAAATTTTACGCCGCATATTTAATTAATCAAACCTACAATAGTGTCTACAACAACTTTTATTTTTTGACGCGCCTTCATACTACTGATTGAACTTAACCCTCAAAACGTCTTTAAATTCCGGCGCTAAAAATATCTTTGAAACATGGTTACGGCTTTAGAGTTACGTTCTCTAAATTTCCTTATGGTTACCCTCTCTGTTAAAATGGCCTCGTGAGCCATGTGACATATACGTGGCGACTGTACATATGCAGGACCAGTTCAAAGACCTTTCGTCTGGCGACGATTCGATTTTAGTTTCTCACTCCAGAATGAGACGTTTGTAGGCACTATACGCGACATTTCCAGCCTTCATTGGATTGTTTCAGTGGCTAGTAGGCAGGTACATAAAGCGGCTTCCTGCTCGTATAGACAAACAAGCACTCGCTTTCTATAAAATAAAAAAAAACACTTCTCAAGCTGGTTGAAATTCGCCAACAAGAAGTGGTTCCATGCCATAGAAAACGAACGGTCTTCGGAAATTGCTTACTTTCCCGTAAAGATTTAAGGGGCGTCCAAACTCGTCGTTCCCGTGCAATGAACCCGCTTGCCAAGACACTGAAAAAAAAATATTTTTATCAATGGAAAAAAGTGACTTCGTCAAAGATCTTGCCGCAGCCAATACAAATTGCGTGCAGCTGACCTGTGGGTTGCGCAATAGCTCACTAATTTTTTTACTGAAAAACTTTTTCTAAACTCGAAATGCTCCGGTGGAACCTTGTTCAGCTACGTGCTCAATCCGCTGAATAGCCAGAATGCAGATCTTGAATGCGCGTTCTGACTTCACTTCACTTCACGGTCGAGATTTAGATCTTGTTTGTAATCACCATGCCTACTCTTAAGCAGGGAGAAGGCTCGACGAGTGACTACCTTGCTAGGATGTCTTGGTGTTTCTTTTGTGGTATGAAACCTCCACTCGAGTCGGTGGTTAAAAGGCGTACTTCATAGAGCCCAAATATAACGCGCTCTAAGCAATGTCAAAGAAGGACTGACGTTATTCTGTCGCAGATTATGTGTCACGCATCACGCGTGTTTGGAGACTGATTTGCACTACTTGCCGTCAAGTTGACGAGACAGGTTTTACTGCCTGGAAATTCTACGCGTTTTTACAGTGGAAAACTTAGTGTCAACTAATCTAAAATAAACCCCTATTTTAATTCAATTGTTATGGAGAGCGATAACCTAGCTCCGTATACAATATCTAATAGTGTTAGAATTAAGGACTGCACTTATTCAATTAATGCCTTGATGACTCATCTCACTTCTCCGTCATTGCAAGTTGACTAAAAACCTGATACGACATATTATTTAGGGTTGCAGTGTATGCATACTGTAAAACCTAAAACGAAAGAACCATATGACAGAGCCCGTAATTTTAAATCGATTACATAATTTAATCATTAAACATGTTGAGAATATAAACGTTGGTCCAGTCTTTACAGAACATTACTTACAATTACTATTCCATGCAAGAAATTTATCTCGAAACAATTGTCATCTACGCATGGCAGCACATCCCAATTGCAGCTAACTTAGACTCTTGTTTATGTTGTGTATCCGTTTCGAACTTGATCCCTCTGTACTATCGGTGTACGTTGGCTGCTTCATATGCGTCACCTGATCACCATCGTCGATTTCCTTTCTATCAGCACTTCATATAACGTATACATACTCTATTTGAGTGAAATAAATATGATTGATTGATATAACGTATACAACTCAAGACTGACATCTCAGCTCGTTTTTAGCTGGTCGTCACATGGTTTATCCTGTTCTATAACAATTGAACTGTTCTCAATTGACCGTATGCTCACCGTCACATCAACATGCCACCAACCACAGTAGCTGCTTCAGTTGTCAATGGTTTTGCTATACATTGACGTCGATATAGATATATTCTCATATTTCCTTGTTGCTTTTCTGAAGGATTGCTCAACTATTTTCATGGTATGTTTTTATTTTACCTGCATATGCTACGAATCATCAAAATAGGCGTATCGAACAAAGAACTGGACAGTTGTGTGAACGTTAGAACCGTCGCTACTGACTTATCTAGTCCTTGTACAGTTAATTAGATGTTACGATTTCACTCACCCAAGGCATTCCCCATACTTACTAAATGCGCAACCCCAGCCTCGATCATACCAACCCGATATACCATCCAACGTGCACTCAATTAATCAAACGCACTATACCAATTTCTACACTTTAATTGTTTGGAATCTATAACGATTACGAGAAACTAAGAAATCTAAGCTAAAAGCTGTTCCGATGCAGCTGTTAAAAACGCAACAGCGAAACTGCACATGGAGGAAATAAAACAATGCATATGGTCATATGATGCAAACGAACAAGCAAAGCGCATTTGTAACAAAATTCTGATCGATTATCTTTTATTGACCAGACTGACAACGCACCTATACGATAACGGATTGCAACTTGTCAAACTCTTCCACTGTAAACTTTGCTTTGGCTAGAGACGCTACTTGCTCTGCTGAAAATACAGCACTTAGGGGCCTCATTTGGGAACGCCATGCAAGCCCAATTTCCTCAGAATTCACTTTCAAAAGAAAAAGCAAATACGTCAATCTTGTGGCACTAACTTGAAGGCGCTTCTCTGAGCTTCGCTGCCACGTCTCAGCCAATGAAATAGCTCGTATCGCAAGAGATTGTAGAAGTTCAACTTCAAATTCAGTTAAAAATTTCTGTTGAAACACGTATGCCTCAAGACCAATGGAAAATGAGTTAAACAGCAATGCAATTGCCCTCGAATAATTTTCGAAGGGTAAATTCGATTTCCACGATGACTCCATTTCTGACAATGAGTCTATATAGCTCGTAAAGTTTTTGAGCGCTGACTGTACCGGCAGACACACTGGTATGTCCGGGCACTTATGATCGTTCACGTATCGAAGAAACAACGAGGTGCCTTTTCGTTTAAGAAGCATGATATGGCTAGAAGAGCTCAATGAAGACAGGCAACATCGGTTCGCAATATAGATGCAATTGTTAAGAAAAACTGCAGCTTTTCGAGGGTGTGACAATGCTTCATGTTCAAGGCTCGTTAGATGACAACATAGTCGCGTGAAAACAGGTAGCACGACGGAATTCTGTGAGAGACTAAGTGCGTGGTCTATTACCGGTGGAACCCATGCGGAAATCACGTATGGCCGATTCAGGTTTTTTGGTATATTGGCAAGAGTTCTTTCCTCGGTTGGTTCGAGAGCCAAGACCATTATGTGTTCCATTTCGGATATGATCTGCAAAACTGAGAAGGCAAATACGCAACATGAATTTCTAGACATAACAGTACGAAGCAGTCTAATATAACGCGATCGGTAAAACATAAACACTACACTCCTGTAACGACGGCAAAAACGTCTACTGCCTTAAGTGCGTGTCTTACCCCCCCCCCCCCCCCCCCGTTCTCACAAATGCATGTACAGACACGTAGATAACGCTTACCTTCAACGGAAGCTTCAGCTTCAACAGCATAGGACTTTAGGAGACTGCTCGTCTGAGGTAGGTCATTTGCGAGGAATGTCGCCAGTTCATGGAGCACCTTCGACGGTTCTCTGCGCGCACGCTGGGACAGTAGATAAAACAGTGCCCCCAGCTCTCGGCTGTCCTCCTGCAGCATTAGCAGAGGTAAGATGATACGACTCAAACAGGAGTAAGCCGTTTGCAGATTGTGCGCACCGTCCACTAAGATGGATTACAAAATGCAGTGGGTGTAACCCATGATTAGACCCAAAGTTCCAACAACATATTTCACAAATGGTTACACCAGTCGCCACTACTAAAGAAAGAACCGCCAGTTATATAATTAACTGAATTCCCATAAAACTGAAACAATTAGCCAAGTGGGGAATCTGGGAACTATTTTATTCATCGTATGACATTTAAGTTACTAGTATCATATTAAAGTAACTTAATTTTTTCGTTCTTCTAAATTATCATAAAACATTTAGTTCAGTGGTCTAGTGGCTGTGACCACATGTTAATTTTACTCGAAATTTAAGTACTCGAACTTGCGTGAAATAGTTGCAATATAATGCCTACAAGTAAGCATACAGCGACAACACACCTTTAACATTCTCATCCGCTCGATCGCATACGGCAGTCGAGTGGATCAGGGTAGAAGAGCTCCTCTCGGTTATATTCAGCACGCAACGGTCACTAACTAACGGTCTAATGAAGTTTTCCAAAATGCTTGTCACGAAATCGGTGGCAATTTGAGCTGAGTTACGTAAAACATGTAACAGTTGAAAGACTTGGGCTGCGTCCGACGATATAACCAATTGCTGACTGCGCGGAAACTCCGAGCTCTGCCAGCGCACCTGCTGACGCCAGTTGTTAACTAACTGAAAAGCATAAAAACACGAATAGAACGTCCACGCGAAAAATAATATACGATTGTTAAATACAGAATACAAAACCTAGATATAAATACTAAAACGTGACCTCCGTAGTTCCGTAAGAGCTGCCGATGACCTTGACCGTGCAAAATCACAAGAAAGCGCCTTTGAATATAACACATTTCTGTTACGTAATTAGCCTGCCAAAATGGCCTTCCTATGCCAGGTAAACCAACCTCAATCATATTTTCTCGGTATAGTATGAAGGACGCATACACACAGATGGAAGTGAAACAATTTCACAGAGGCAATTATTCACTATACTGTGGACCAGAAGGCTATCTAAGATTTCTATGCCCCATCAGTGGCATCAGTTGGTACAAGATTACAAGTGAAATTCATTTGCCCAGCAGCATATTGAGGAATTGCCACTATGACAAGCAAGCTACTTATATTAACATTAAAACCTTGATTCAGCGCACACTACAAAGTCCATAAAAGCTTACCGTCTTTGTCGTGCCATCAATGGCTAACAATATAAATATGTTGCATCTTGATTCAAAGCAGTGTTGTGACAAACGAAATGTTTGAAATTATTACATACTCTCAGTGGCATTTCTATGAATTTCGCCTCCGACCAGATTCTGATGGAATGTCGGTTGAAAAACTCTGAAACTTTCTTCGCGGTGTATAAATCTTAGGCATTCCAGCATGTCTGCACAATCTCGCAGAGCCTTTTTCATTTTACGTTTGACAAACATTTATGAACGTTTTACGTTTTATTGTAACGTTGTTGTTGTTACAGAATCATGATCGCCATTACCTCAGCTAGATAGTGTGCCTTGACCTTGGCCAGTCGGATCGAAATTGGCCCTAGTACGGGTAGATGGTCCGATCTCTGGTTCAATTCCGTTTGAAGACACTCCATAACTTTGTCTGTATCACTGCACAATCCAATTCCCTCACTGGTCGCCGTAGCCTGCCCGTACTCTCCGCCTTCCGAAGCGCACCGAATAGCCAATTCCAGGTTGCGACAGAGATTTACCAGTAATGTCATTTTTTCACACTAACAACCAACACACACAACACATTTATGCAACTTAGGAACTTGCGAGAAAGGCCGCTCACAGGGAATGCATTATTGTATAATTTTGTTGGGGTACAGCTTATACTAGCCGAAACTAGAATATTTAGAATCTATGTATGCAAAAGTTTCATCCATTTTACAGAAGTCTTAATCCCATATATGTTTGGGATTGTCCATATTTGAATATACTTAATTTAGAAAGTACGGAGTGGACCACTAATAACACGTTTAATTTCTAAACGAGCCACAAATTAATCAAAGCTACCCATCGCTTCTAACATCGTAAACAAACCGAAACGCACTGCGTAGTATTACTAGGTACCGGGCTTTCCCTCTCATTTTATACGCAATGATCAGTAAAAGTGTCACGCTATGTATATTTCTACAGGGTGTTCAGAGGCTTTGCGTACCTAGTTTAGGGGTCGTAGAATTCGTCACAATAAGTTTTTTTTAGGATTGACTGTGAAATAGTCTTTATATAAAAATATATAAAATTAATGAAGTTACTAATATTTAGTATATTGATGTGACTGGTTCAACATCACTTTACAAAATATGCAATTGCATGAGAACATGTTCGATATAAAAATTGAACACACCGGCATGCTCGTGCATCGTCCGAAATCGTCATTCAATCTAGACTAGCAATAGAGAAGTGTACACTTTCCTCGCAATCGCACATTTCATTTTGTAAAGTTACGTTCGGAGAGTCACATCGATATTAGAATTGTTAGTAATTTCACTCTCACTCCTACACTAGACATTTCTGCTCCCTATATATATATATATATATATATATATATATATATATATATATGTGACCGTTTAAATCAGGATATCTAACTAAAATGTTTTACAATCTATTAACATTTAATGTTTACTCTGTTTTATTACTTGTATTATTACGCATCTTGTGCACGTGTATATGTTGATCTATACTTGATATGTATACATGCGGTATGGATCCCATTATTCAAATTCACGTTTTATTGTATCGTATAACTTACAATCCAAGTAAGCTGATCGTCATCAGGGGAGGCTTCAATCGAGTACACTTTCGAGCGCACTTCGTCTAACTTCAAGTGAAACACACCTGAAACAAAGCACAGGCTTTAATGGCGTAATTATCCGCTAACATATCGTTTTGCTAATAAGTGTACAACGCGCCACGCCACAGGAAAGGATCATCCTTTACCTTTCTAGATAAATCAATTTATCAAAAAGGTTTCTTCTGGCATCTCGCTATTCGTATGTAAGCACCTTCAGCCTCTATATTTGAGCGGCATATGCGGATGAGGAATGTATTACTCACCTTTTCCCACATAAGCAGATGGCCGAGGGCAGTATCGACGATGCGCATAGTCTTCGAGGGAAGCTAACAAAACTTCAGCTTCTTTTAATCGAGACGTTTCAGTCGCATTTAGAGTCTCACTTTCGAGGTTGTTTAGCTCCATCGTTCACTTAATCGGTGATACTTATTACTTGTATCACTCTATCAGATCGTGCTTATTGCAATACTAAGTGGAGCTACCCCAAACATTAGGCTTTTAGACGGAGTCTTATTGAAGCGTCTGTACGATCCATTCGAGTTCAAACGCTTTAAAGTGACAGCGATTATTAGCTGTAAGTAGCAAGAAACGAAACCGCAGCAAGACTGCTGACAGAGAGACCGCTCTCGCGCCACAATGATGATGACCATGATCACTGCTGATGTAAACATTCAGTCACTCGACGGGAACTTCCGGACTAGAGCTGGTGTAGGTAGATTCAACCATCGTTTCAACGCAAACGTTTTTAACATCTTTTTAAAATTTGATGTTTTTTACATGTTATCATATCTTTCTTTTATGATCATGCGAGTGGAGGATACCAAAACATGCATTTAGATGTTTATGTCATTCACTGTGCGCTAATATTTTAGTGCCAAACATATTAATTTGTTAGTAATCTGTTTCATGACGAGTTGTACGTAACCCATATAAAAAGCCTCCGAAGTAAATATTGTGCCTTTTAATGCAGCGGATCGGTGCGTCCTTGAAATTCGAAACAATACGTTCAAGCTTACGCGCTTAAATGTGTCTTGGTAAAAGCAGGAAGGCTGGTGTTTCTGTGTAAAGACAATTCGTTATGCGACATATACGTGCGATTATCATAGTCTATGTTCTCCAGCAAATCAGCAGTGTCGGCAGCTGTGAACTAGTGTGTGGGGGGAACTTCCACTGCGGTCAGCCTATCGATCGGTGCCCAACGACATTTGTGTCCGGGCAGCAAGGAAGTATGTCGTTTCGAGCGGCTTCGTTCGAAGTGTTTGGAAGGGTGCAGGGTGTGTTCTTCCGCAAGTACACCCAGCAGGAAGCCACTAGACTTGGAGTGGTTGGTTTCATTCGAAATACATCACGCGACACCGTCGAAGGTTGTAGTCACACCGACGCCACTTAATTATATCTTTAGTTTGTAAATATTTGTATATATATATATATATATATATATATATAGCACTGCCGAGTGTGCAAACGTATTGTAAATGATTAGTAAATCATCACAATATATATACTTCAATTCAATTCAGCATTTATTTCACCACAAAATTGGTAGACAGTTGATTCAATTTGCACAAGGTGTCACAATGTGACTTTTTGGTCTTACAATAAAAATTTAACTTTGGATGATAAGGACGTTCCGCATATTTCTGGGCACACAAGTATATGATAGCGTCCAATATCAAACTCTCCGCAAAAGCTACAAACACATTCTTCAATATTAAAACAGCTTGGCTTCATGCATATGTAATGGTGGTACCCGTGCCAGGTTATTCGGCAGATTACAGAGCGGTTCCTTTGCATGGCTCCTTTCCATCTACGTGAAGAAAAGGCCGGGCCATCAGTATAATTCTCAGCTACAAATGTTAAATTTCTGTTTTCTCTGTAGGCTCGATATGAGTCTAGAATATGCGGTGTAAATGGTGTGTTACTAAGTGCTAGGTCTTCAATAAGTGTTCTCTCGCCGCACATCTCTAAGGCAAGTGTTGCCGAAGCGCACTTTGGAAGCCGCAAAACACGCTTAACATATCTGGCCTTTAGCTTGTCTAGACTTTTTAAATGGCTAAGCGTCAGGTATGATGCAATTGTGGAAAGGCAGTATGTTGCTACAGGGAGTACTTTGATTTTAAAGCAATTTATAGCTGTTTTTACGTCCACATCGTGCATATTACCTAACAAAAACATTGCAGACGTAGCTTTTGCTTGTATCTCCTCGATATGTCTGCTAAAAGAGAGCCCGGGCGTTAGTGTGATGCCTAAGTACGAGAAGTGGCTAACTAATTTGAGTGGTTGTCCATATACTGACAGATCATGATCACTGGCCGCGTATGACCCTCCTTTGCTAAAGCGTAAGACCTGTGACTTTTCCGCGTTAATCTTGAGCTTGTTTTCTTCGCACCACTTCGCAGTTTCGTTGAGGTAAAACTGTAGATGGTTACGAGATTTTGCTAAAATGACTAAGTCGTCAGCATAAAATGCAAAATGGGCTTTAAGATTACGCAGTAAGTCCGCGAGTCCAGTCACGTACAAAATAAAAAGAAATGGGCTAGCTGAGTCTCCCTGGGCTACCCCGATTGTTTGTGTTACGGGTGTTTGTACATAGTGGTCGCCGTTTTTCACCCAAATTATATTGTGCGCTAATATATTATGAACGAGATTAAAAAGGGGGCCTGTTATGTTAAAATGTTTGCGAAGCGTGTCTAATAAACGGTCCCTTGGCAGGCAATCGAAAGCAGTTTGAAAATCTATAAACGCAGCGTATGTCATTTTCTTGTTAGAAAGGCGTTGTGATACATGGTTTAAAACAAACTCAACTGCATCTGACGTCGATCGCCTCTTTAAAAAACCGTATTGTTCTGCTGGAATTTTGTCTTCTACGCGCGGGTACAGTCGATTAACGATGAGCGACGTTAATATCTTGTAAAGGACGCTTGTAAGTGCTATGCCCCTGTAGTTCTTTGGGTCAGTTGCATCTCCCTTTCGCTTAAATATAGGCTGTAGATAGCTTTTCCGCCACTCATCGGGAATTTTGCCTTGTCGAACACATTCATTGTATAGTTTTGTCACAATAGGGCATAAAGCGTCAATATTAGACTTTAGGTGTTCATTAAGAATACGATCGGGTCCTGCTGATTTCCCGTTTTGCTTCGATATAATTGCATTTTTGACTTCGTCCTCAGTAAAATCAACAATTTCTTCTAAAAGGTCCTGATCTGGCAATATGACGTTTCTCGTAAATAGATTTGTAAAGTGGGCTACCCACTCTTCGTCATTTATCAATGGGTTTGAAGGCACTGGTCTCCTTGGAAGAAGTAGCCATGGTTTCCGCACGCTTTCCGAAATTAGCCTAATGCGTTGTTGTTCCTCGTAATGCCGTTTCTTTTCTTTCTTCATACATCTAAATATTCGTTTTAATTCCGCCAGTTGTAGAAGTTCACTTGTCGTTGTGGGTTTGTACAAACAGATCACCTTCTTCATTTGTCGACACTCCTTGTCAAACCACGGCTTGTGTCTCTGCAGTCTCACATTCTTTGGTTTTGCAGCCGTGTGGATAGATCGCTTAATCGTTTTTTCAATATAGTTTATATCATCTGTGCCGTAGGCCATTTGTAGTGCTTGTTCCAGTATATGGACATCCAATGAGCGAGATGGTCGATTGATTATAGGTGTCGCCATTTCTTGTCTTCGATGTAACTTGAACTCCACTTGACAGTGCTTGCGGTGTGCCGATTGTATTACGGTAAGATCAAAGATAGCCTCGACCGTTTGTGGTATCGATGATAAAACAATATCAACCGCGCTGCATCCATTCCAGCTAAAATATGTTGGGTCATTGCATTTATTATGAATGCTTAATCCAAGTTCGATGACCGCAGCTTTAAAACTTTCTTGCCTGGTTCCTTCTTTTGTCAGATCACAGTTAAAATCACCACCTATAATTATATTTTTATTTACATTTGTGCAGATTTCCATGCAGTTACCTAAGTCCTGTACTATTTGATGGACGGTCCGTTCAGGTGGGCTATAAACACATATAAGATAGTAGTCAATTAGTTCTAGTACAATCTGCCTGGCGGTGCTACGAAGAAGCTTGGCATGCTCCTTCGTTCGCACGCCTATGCACACGCCCCACTTTGGTCGTCCCCGGCCCTCTGATTTAATCGCTAGTCCATGAAACATTTTATGACTTATAAAAGGAGTGCGTGTAAAATCTGTTTCAAATGTCTCGGTTAAAAATATTATGTCATATTCACTAAACATAACTTCTCCTGACGTTCGGTAGAGACTATTTAGGGACTCTACATTCCACAAAAGACATTTTGATGACACTGTCATCGAGTTCCGATTTCCGGACGTAATGTCGAGTCACTTGTATGTATCCATTTCGTCATTGTTATTATTGTTGTCATCTGGCCTGCAGCGCTTGGCACCAATGCTAGCTCCCGTATCGTTTGCTGCGTTATATACTCTATACGGCTTTAGCTGTCCGCGGTACGGTCTAAAATGTATACCCTCTGGCCACACTGACGGGTCCAGTAGCGCATTAAACTTATCAGCGTCTACCTGAACGTGGTAGCTATTGTAATATGTTTGATTCATGCCGACGAGCTTCGTCACGTTCACGTTTGTGTCGGATCCAACAATGCGGCTGACGTACTCCTTGAGGGCGTCTGCAGAGTGCGATAACTTCAATCTGCTGACAAAAAGGGCTCTGACTTTTGGACGTTCAGGTATATTGCGTGCCTCTACAGCTTTTAGCTGAGTCATTTTATACAATATATATATATATATATATATATATATATATATATATATATATAGCAAATGTTTATAATTCGTTTAGGAGAGCATGACCCCGTGTTTAATTTATCACTAAGGCACATATTTATGTCCACAGAAAGGCGTGCATGTACATGTGTATAATAATGTGACATAGTTATCTTAGGAGCACCTGAGTTCAGTAGCAAAATAATCTGCGACTCGGTGCGTATGCTCACAGTTACACACAAACAGAACATTGATGAGTTTGGAACGAGCGACATGTGTGGGATGATGAAAGGAATGTATGAATGAAAGGAATTTGTATCGTATTTTTTTATTTGATATCAAAGAAGTACTTAAGCAAAAAGCAACCGCTAAAAAAATTTAATCCTAGACTTTAACACGCTTGGAGGTGGAAGCACAGCGTTCTCAGTACAGCTTAATTCGACAGTATATTTAAGATACTTGACTTAGATGTCATGCATTTGTTATTATCTAAGAGCAGAATTATATAATGTAGGAGAGAGGCGCGTCAATAAAAGAGCGTTTCAATCAAATGGTTTTCCCAATGTGTTGTCAGAGTTTAAGTTGCAAAGCCAGGTTGAGCTGAATTGATTTTGAGTAAGGTACGTTTTCAAGTGCACAACTAGTATTCAAGTCAGTACAGCTGGGTATGCAGCACTAGGACACATGACAGTAATTATCCACATTGTCTTTAGTGTCTGTTTATGACCTGAAGTAATAATACTATGCTTTCGATTTTAGTTTTAGACAGCATTTAAAATGTCGCATTCATTAAATTTGACGGGGCCGTCCGGAACCTTTACATTGCACCTGTGGGCTTTCGCAGAGAGGTTAAGTAGCAAACTCAATGTAGCACTAAGGTGGTATCTGCGTAGGAGATCAGCTTTGCTGGAGTCAGTGGGAGCCTCTACGGATCCCAGCTTGACAACTGCTAGAGCCTGCGATCCGTTTGAATCCCCATTGGCTCAACGGAAGAATGAGCAAAAGTCTTTAAAGTTAAGTTTTGATTTGGCTAAAATGCGGAGTCTTCTAGTTACTTTCTCTAAATGTGTGTGCTCGGTCAGCGGAGTCCCGGTTACAGGCGGCGAGGCTACGCTGGATACGAGGTTTGTAACTAACTGGATCCGCTGTGATCAAGTTTCATCGGCGGCGAATCATGAACATTAGAGTACAACGTTAATGTGCGAACCCTGTTTTGGCATCTTAGTACTTCGATGTCTTTTTACCCCCGACGTCCGAGTTTGGGGTGGCAGGGCGATAGCACCAGTGCGTGCAGCCGTTGCCTGCATAAAATAAAACAACTGAACTTTTCAAGAATAGAGGTCTTTGTAGCAATTAAAAGATGAAGGCAACATTGGCGGAATTTGCACATGTCATGAATTTATTATTACTATGTGTTATGCTTTATTAACTACGGCTTGGATCTCATATTTATAAATCGGATATTGTAATATACTATAGTAAATACTAACTAATAATGATTAATAGTAGGTAACTATTTAACATTAATTTTCTTTTGCAGGGGAACTTCAAGCTCCGCACGAAGCATTTGATTCCATGAAAACATGGTTGCAAACGACCGGAAGTCCTCATTCGAAGATCGACCGAGCGGAGTTCTGGAATGAGAGAAATATCACTCAGCTGGATTTCAAGAATTTTCAAATTAAGCCAACCAAGTAATAAGCTTCCAAGTAATTTCGATATTCAATTGGCTTTACTAGCATATGTTGTATGTGGGATGTAGATAAACACACTATTTAGTCACCTCAAAGCAGCTGATTTGCACTTATAGACTAATCTTGTTTGCTCTTTAGCACGTAGTCGGCGCTATTAAGCCATTTCAATAAAATTACCTTACCTCCTAGATACTTTTTGCAAAACCAAAGTACGTAATTTTTCTTTGCGCGACCATTATATAACAGTCAACGCTTCCTGGCTGAATTATGCTTTGTCGAAAAACATTCAATTCAGCGGAAGGTAAATAGTTGTAATAAGGAAATCTCTCAGGTGGAACGGTTGACATGTCGATAACAAGTAGAGACATACATAATATGTTATAATAGACGCTTGACGATGGAATGTACGGCCGCTCCACCGTTGAATCTGCCAGTCAATGGGCTTTCATTACCATACGTCAGCAAACAGTGCAATATTATTGCCCGAAATATCACACAGGAAGCTGCAAACATTTTATTTACCTAATAAGTTTAGATGCCGGCTCCTAATATATCGTTTTTTAGAGCATTGTGACACTACATATTCCTATTTACCAAACATGCGGTTTTCATAAAGAATATACATAAAACGCGCTTTCTCCCGAAGGTATTCGTTTTTACGAATGTAATAGAGATTTTTAAAGTTCGAACGCAAGATTTCGAAATTAAGACATCACATAATCTCAATTGGGAGGTTTCCTAAAACAATGATTTACCTTTCTCTAGGATCATTCTCTCGAGGTCGCACATTTTATTAAGCTACGTCGTCAATACAGCTGCGGCGGTCAATGTAATTTCACTGTCAAAACCGAGATTGCTTTATATATTTTTCAGATATTATTTAGAGATATGTAATTTTTAATGATATACAATAACGTTGCGGTATTTTCCTTTTTGGCTTTTGCTTGCTGTATACGGGACACCCGATTTTTAGCATGTTTGGTATGAATCAGATTCAATTACATCAATGCGCGCTTTATTGTTGGTTGAACTCTCTGAAGCGAATATATTCATTTGATCCCTTAAATCTCCAGAAGAGAAGGAAAGGTCTGGTTTGAAATTGGCCGCATTTCGAGTTTATATGTAGTTGCTGCGAGACTCTACACGCACAAAGCCTAGTTTGACGTAGAGCGTCACGAGATAAAGCGCATTATATGAAGCCACGACGACAAGAGCCTCTATGGACGTAGCCAACTCGCAGAGACAAAGCGGGTGTTTTGGAAAATAAAGCAGACCAAGAAGCGCCAGTACGAAGAAAAGTAACGCCTGCAACCTATACAAATTAGTGTTTGGGGTGGGGAACCTTGGCTGCTTCTGCCCAAAAGACCCTAAACAGTTAACCCGATAAGTAACGACGAGGACAACACATTTTACAAATCTATTAAAGAGGGAGGTCACACTGCCCGCCATGGGCAACCCAATAGAGTTTATAGTTTTTACTGAAGCAGAGGTGCAAGCAATCAAGGAAAAGAAAAACAATGTATCTGCAGGACCGAACCTGATATTCTATGAACACAAGGTCAAACCTTAATACTGTATGTTCTGTTTTAACATATCTTTTTAACAACTGGCTCGCTCAAAGTAAGATACCTGCAAAGTGGAGAAAGAGTTTCTTAAACCTAATATATAAGCGGGGGGAAGACGCTACTGACCCGACAAATTACCGAGGAATCGCATTAACGAGCACTCTGTACAAAATGCCTAATCACTCATTGTTTTATGATTATATAACAGCAATAATAAATAAAAGCTATCCGTTGAGCGACACGAGAGCCTTCCCGGGCGATCAACCGAAGATGCTGTCAACTTCCTGCTGGTCTACGAGGAACGACGTCGCCAACATAAAGAAATGACATTCATAGATTTTAAAACCGCGCTTGACTCTGTGCCAAGGGACCGTCTTTTAGAGATCATCCGTAGCAAATTCTTAATACGCGGCGCAATGTAAAAACCTTGTACAGGACATGCTTCACCATAACACCATCACAGTTAAAAACGGAGATCATTACGCCAACTACGCCATAACGCAAACGATAGAATCGGCCTAAGCAGATTCTGCTATTCCGTTTCTTTTTATAATGTAAATAGCAACCCTATCAGATCCTGATATCAGATTCGGTGAACTTCGAGATATCGACCTGAAGATAGCGCTAAATATAATTAGGCAAATTTTTCCCTATTATACGATATGACCTGCCTGCAATAGCACCTTTTCTCACTATTAGCGATCTGAAATCGCTAGGCCGTTAAAAGGCATTTTATATTAAGCGCGTGCTAGGTCTACCCCCAAAACGCATCTGCGACCTTTGCGCTTGAACTATGCCGCGAATGAACTCTTACTATGGATTTCCCCCTAGACGGACTACCGCTTTGTGGGAGTATACTTACAGTATATAGAGCATTTCGGGAGATACGCCACGCGAAGTTTGCATCCAGTAACTATCCGGACGGACCCGCGTTTTGCTCAGACAAATGGAAGAGAGAAGCCCAGAAGAACCGAGGTTCGAGTTTGTCGAGTGACATGGCACGGCTACCATCACCACATGTGCTTGAGTGGACAGTGTTTCTTGTGTGTGTAAATTTTGTGGAGAATGTGATATTCACACAGCCTTTAACAGGGGGGGGGCTTTATTGAGGTCAAAGAAGAAGGTTATTGCAGGTCGGCCTTCAGGCGGCATAGATATTGGGTTGTACATGGCTAAGCCTACGTGCTAAGCGTCATGCAAACATTTTGCTAACGATCGCTGTCCTGGCAATCATTTTGGCCTGGATTCTCGAGCGAGTGTTTGTAGTAATGATCTAAAACAATCTCACTGCTTGCTTGGGCCGTTTACATATGCGAGTAAGCGTGCATATGTCTTTACTATCTAACATTTCCACAAAATTGTCGTATTCAACATCGTTTTCGCTAATGTTAGAGCTGTATGCAACAAAATTAACAAAATCTTTATGAGTACCGGCCAGTATCGTTTCATTACGAGAATAGATTCCACACAGGTGAAGCATATCGGGAGAACAATTTGTTGGTATAGTTTCACATACAAAGAGGGTTGTTTGATCACAAAAAACGCAGAATCCAGTTCATTCTCCCCGACGTTGCCACTTCTAGAATGTGAGGAGCATAGTTTAAATTGGATGTCGTTAACACACCTAGGTCTTTTATAGGTATTTTTGCAGTTAACTCTTTAGTGTCCAATGTATATATATGTGCAGGATTGTTGTGTCCAAAGTGAAGAACAGCACACTTATCCACCGACAGTTTAAGATCAAGTCCCTTGCACCATTATGTAAATTTATCCAGCGTTCCTTGGATGGAAACGTTATTATTTACATAATCTACAGGTGTATACAATTTTATATCGTTAGCATATATATTTACCTGCACATGTTTAGGTATTATGTGGTTCGTAGAGTCAGTATACAATATGTACATTAATGGCCCAAGTATGTGGGACAACCAGATGTGGCTTCTGCCGTTGGTGATAGACAATTATTAACCCTAACTCTAAAAAGTCTACCCGACAGAAAAGCCCTAATCCAATTAACTATACGACTACAAACTCCGTATTGCGGTTTGAGCAGTTTTGAGCGTTATGGTACTTTCGAAGGCAGATTTAAAATCGAAGTGCACACAGTCGATTGCAGAGATTGTCTCCAGTACCATATCCGACGAAAGCTTCAAGGGAGCTTTTCGAGCTTGGTCATGACAATCTGGTACAGCAGGTCCCATAAGTCACTGTTAACGGCATCTATCAACTCTCTTCACGTTTGCTCCTTGTTTTTAGCGTTGAGTCCTCGCAGTCTTGTTCGGGCGGCCTTGTAGTCAGCTAGATAGAAATCGGCTTGTTTCACAGTTGTCGGCTTGTCCCGCTCAGCGCTCTTGTGCAGATCCTTTGAAGCTTAAAACATGCCTTTCTAGCCTCAATGATATCTTCATTCCGTAATGGGCCTTCCAGATAGCTGGTGCTCGGTCACTTGGCTTTCCGTGAGCCGGACACAGCCGTAATCGAATTCAGCCTTCAGGATCTTTCTGCCAAACCTACGCATCTGCCAGCACTTACTCATTGATTTCGTGGGTGAGTTGAATATCCGGAGCTTAAAACAGATGTATCTGTAATCTCGCATAGTCTCCTCCGCAAGGCGCCATCCCCTATCTAGGAAACACGAATTCGCTGACCAGCGTTAGTCCCGTAAAAGCTGTCTGGTTTCTTCTGGGAAAAGTAGCAATCACTCCATCATTACGTAGCTGTAGAAAACTGCTACTCCAACCTCCTTAACCCAGGTAAACCCATGTCTTAATCTACTGCTCTTAACTACTAAGCCCTATTCGGAGCACGTCCACCATATCGCGGCGTTTGCCTTCTCATTGGATTTCCAGTCGCTCTTTCGCCTGGTGATTGCTACATTTGGCTCGAACAACAGACAGAGGCCAGTACCCCACGCGCGCCTTACCGCATTTTAGGTGCCCCTAGGGGATACTTAACATCTTAAGTATATCTAAGACCCTTTTCTACGACTGTCTAATCGCTGTCGGGGCCATGAACAACCGTCGTGCTTACAACATCCTTCCCCTTGTGCATTTTGCCATGCTATCTACGCAATTCTCATCCACCCCACAAACGTGGCATCTCGGTATCTTCGCTTTGCAATTAACCATGTAATCCGGGCTTCCACATTTAAAATAGACCTTCCTCGAAGCCTCGGTCTTCTTGCATTCTAAAGCTTTGTGGCTCGGTTTCTGGCATTTAAAGCAGTTTAAAAGTCGTAATCACTCCTCAGGCCTGCACCATTTCGACCCTAGTTTTAGGGTTTCCACTGCCGTCGCCGGTCTTCGTATAGCATATCTCTAGAACTCTTAAGGAAAGCTTTTCGCCTATCCTCTGTAACGTGTACCATTGGTGCATTTTCCTTTCGTCCTAGCTCGATACGCTTCTCGACAACGGCTTGTAGTACCTCTAGAGTTGAACTTCTAATGGGCTCCTCCGACGACCAAGTGGCGTTAGGCTACCGCCGTCTCGCCTAAACCGCCACTGTTCCTAAGCACTACAGCTTTTCCAGCGTTCAATCTCCCACCCAGACTGGAGGGAGTTACAACGCGAGCTTTTCCAGCAGGACTTGCTCCGAGACAGACTTGAGACCACTAGATTCGGAGACTTGGTCTGCCTGGGTAAACTTTATATCTTTGATCACTTTGTCCGGTCATTCCCATTTGGATACCTCTGTCTCTTCCTCGAGTGTTTCTGCTTCCTCGATTTGCGCTACCACTCTGTCCTCTTCCGTAGTTCGACATCAGTAACACTCATCTTTCGGTCTCAGATTTACATGTTCCATTATCACTGTCAACCATACACCCTGCAACTATATATCTGTTATAAATCTGTATGATATAATAGACACTCTGCAACTATACGTTTATGGAACGCTTCACACACCTTTTTAGTGCTTTGAGCACTAAACAAGTGTAAAGCACTTTATATATATATATATATATATATATATATATATATATATATATATATATATCTTTCATTCTAGAATTCCAGATAAATCTATAGTATAATTGAATAGTTCATATATAATTTAGTAGGCTTGCAATATTGCTGATATCTGACTATAGTTATGATGTTTTGATAAACGAGCAGTTGGGTATGTAGCGTCGAAAAATGCACTCTACAATATTTACATACGCACTCGTCGATTCCATAACAATTTTCTTTCAAACATAGAAAATAATCATATAAAAATTATCATACAACAACAATGCTATGTTGTTCGGCATGATATAGATATGTTTCTCTGCAATGACAAGCTCTATCTAACACTGTAAAATGCAGGCCTCTCGACATAGTGGCCCAATACAAATACAATTTAGCATTTTTCTTTAAATTATATGTAGGCTTCTCAAGTTTGTTTATTTCAATTCAGCATTTATTTCACCACAAAATTGGTAGACAGTTGATTCAATTTTCACAAAGTGTCACAATGTGACTTTTTGGTCTTACAATATAAATTTAACTTTGGATGATAAGGACGTTCCGCAAATTTCTGGGCACACAAGTATATGATAGCGTCCAATATCAAACTCTCCGCAAAAGCTACAAACACATTCTTCAATATTAAAACAGCTTGGCTTCATGCATATGTAATGGTGGTACCCGTGCCAGGTTATTCGGCAGATTACCGAGCGGTTCCTTTGCATGGCTCCTTTCCATCTACGTGAAGAAAAGGCCGGGCCATCAGTATAATTCTCAGCTACAAATGTTAAATTTCTGTTTTCTCTGTAGGCTCGATATGAGTCTAGAATATGCGGTGTAAATGGTGTGTTACTAAGTGCTAGGTCTTCAATAAGTGTTCTCTCTCCGCACATCTCTAAGGCAAGTGTTGCCGAAGCGCACTTTGGAAGCCGCAAAACACGCTTAACATATCTGGCCTTTAGCTTGTCTAGACTTTTTAAATGGCTAAGCGTCAGGTATGGTGCAATTGTGGAAAGGCAGTATGTTGCTACAGGGAGTACTTTGATTTTAAAGCAATTTATAGCTGTTTTTACGTCCACATCGTGCATATTACCTAACAAAAACATTGCAGACGTAGCTTTTGCTTGTATCTCCTCGATATGTCTGCTAAAAGAGAGCCCGGGCGTTAGTGTGATGCCTAAGTACGAGAAGTGGCTAACTAATTTGAGTGGTTGTCCATATACTGACAGATCATGATCACTGGCCGCGTATGACCCTCCTCTGCTAAAGCGTAAGACCTGTGACTTTTCCGCGTTAATCTTGAGCTTGTTTTCTTCGCACCACTTCTCAGTTTCGTTGAGGTAAAACTGTAGATGGTTACGAGATTTTGCTAAAATGACTAAGTCGTCAGCATAAAATGCAAAATGGGCTTTAAGGTTACGCAGTAAGTCCGCGAGTCCAGTCACGTACAAAATAAAAAGAAATGGGCTAGCTGAGTCTCCCTGGGCTACCCCGATTGTTTGTGTTACGGGTGTTTGTACATAGTGGTCGCCGTTTTTCACCCAAATTATATTGTGCGCTAATATATTATGAACGAGATTAAAAAGGGGGCCTGTTATGTTAAAACGTTTGCGAAGCGTGTCTAATAAACGGTCCCTTGGCAGGCAATCGAAAGCAGTTTGAAAATCTATAAACGCAGCGTATGTCATTTTCTTGTTAGAAAGGCGTTGTGATACATGGTTTAAAACAAACTCAACCGCATCTGACGTCGATCGCCTCTTTAAAAAACCGTATTGTTCTGCTGGAATTTTGTCTTCTACGCACGGGTACAGTCGATTAACGATGAGCGACGTTAATATCTTGTAAAGGACGCTTGTAAGTGCTATGCCCCTGTAGTTCTTTGGGTCAGTTGCATCTCCCTTTCGCTTAAATATAGGCTGTAGATAGCTTTTCCGCCACTCATCGGGAATTTTGCCTTGTCGAACACATTCATTGTATAGTTTTGTCACAATAGGGCATAAAGCGTCAATATTAGACTTTAGGTGTTCATTAAGAATACGATCGGGTCCTGCTGATTTCCCGTTTTGCTTCGATATAATTGCGGTTTTGACTTCGTCCTCAGTAAAATCAACAATTTCTTCTAAAAGGTCTTGGTCTGGCAATATGACGTCTCTCGTAAATAGATTTGTAAAGTGGGCTACCCACTCTTCGTCATTTATCAATGGGTTTGAAGGCACTGGTCTCCTTGGAAGAAGTAGCCATGGTTTCCGCACGCTTTCCGAAATTAGCCTAATGCGTTGTTGTTCCTCGTGTTTTTAGTTTAAAGTTTGTTTATTGAACGGTACAATATGAAGTAAGATCTAGTTGTTGACATTGTATATTAAGGGGCGCGAATACAGGTAGTTCAATAAGTTCTTAGAATGAGCTTTTTAGAATTCGAATTTTGGCCCGCTTTCACCGCTAATAGGAACTGCAACTTTTCGACTGCTAGCACTCAATATATTATGGTGATTGGCCGTTTCGATTTCGTTTGATAGCTTTTCCCGTGCAACGTATTGGCGTGATTTTTAAAAATGGAGAAAAAAGAGTTTCGAGTGGTTATCAAGCATTTTTATTTCAAAGGTTAAAATGCGACCCAAGTAAAAATTGAGTTAGACGAGACGTACAGTGACTCTGCGCCATGTTTTGCCACTGTTTCCAACTGGATTAATGTGTTAAAAAGAGGTCGCAGGAGCACCGAGGATGAACTACGCCCAGGAGGCCAAAAAACGGCAACTGATGAGGAAAACGTAGAGAAAGTGCGAAAAATTCTTGGCACAGATAAGCGAATGAACATTAAGGAAATAGCGGAGGCATTAGGGATTAGTTTAGGCAGTGTGCATTTTATCCTACACGAAAACTTGAAGATGAAATGGCTTAGAGCAAAATGGCTGCCGCATTTGCTCAACCAAGGCTAAAAAGACGCGCCTGTTTTGGCTTTACAGCGAAATTTGGCCAAGATGTCGAACAATCTGTCGGATTTTTGGTGCAGATTCATGACCGTCGATGAAAGCCGGGTTCATCACTACACTCCCGAGACCCAAGAAGCATCTTGCCAATGGTGTGCACCTGTTGAAGGACCTCCGAAGAGGGTGCGGACAACGGCATTGACCGGAAAGGTGATGGCTACAGTTTTTTAAGACCAACGTAGAATAATGCTGGTCGACTACCTTGAGAGCTGTAAAACGATCACAGGAGAATATTATGCAAGACTGTTGGACTGCCGTTAGCAAGAACTCATCGTGAAACGGCCCGCTTTGCAGAAGAAGGTTGTCCCGTTTCACCAGGGCAATGCTCCTGCACACAAGTCCCGGCAAGCATCGGCAAAACTGGCCCAACTGAGGTTCGAACTTATTGAACAACCCTCCTATTCTCCAGACCTGGCCCCCTCTGATTATTTCCTCTTCGGACATTTGAAGAATAGTCTCGGTGGAAAGCGTTTTTCCAGCAATGAAGAGGTTAAGGCTGCTGTCAATGCCTATTTTCAGTCTAACGACGCGGAATTCTACTCAAGAGGTATGAAATCTCTGAAATCTCGGTGGGAAAAGTGTATTGAGCTTCTCGGGGAGTATATCGAATAAGAAAAATTTAAAAACATGATTTGGAAAATTCTCGGTTTTCATTCTAAGAACTTATTGAACTACCTGTATATATTTATTTTAGAACTTTACTTTTATTAAAATACCTTCCAATATGTCAACATTTTATTCTACATAAGCTTAATGCTATTTGTAGGTTCGTGTTAGTAACGTCTTTCAGATATATATATATATATATATATATATATACGGGACCTAGATTAATAATAAAGATAATATCTGCCTTAACCGGAAAAACGAGACCCAGGGACTTCCGGCTGCACGGAATATTCATAGAAATCGTGGAAGCGCAGCACACATTCTGTAATCACTGCCAACGAACAAAGAACCCGGCCTCCCGCCGTAGCCGTTTAAAGGGCTTTTTAAAAAGGGGCGAAATTCATTATGCACGAACAGACACCATCTTTGCTTGTGGGCCGAACAGTGTCGGGCTCACTGCGAGACTACCGGCGTTAACGACCAAACAATTCCGGTATGAAAATGGATGGTTTGAAAACAGCAGCCTCTCTCAAGCTTCCATCCAGGCCTTCCAAAGCCTAATATAAGTTGCGGTTTTTAGACGGTTTAAAGCAGCTTGGAGCCATAATGCTTGCATATTTGTTTTCTCGTTTCGGACCGGTTGCACTCAGAGATTCTCGGAAGGCTTAAGCCAGTCTGACGAAAGTTGATTGGAGGTGCGAGCCTAACTTATTGCTTAAGCTATAACATTGATGTGTGTGTACGTCACTCATCTCCTGAGTCACTGAGAAAGTAAGTGATGTTCTAAACCGTTTTTTCTATTTCCTAAAGCCGATGTTCTTCCTGACCTTATTTGAACAATTTGTCAATTCTGGGCGGCAGATACCCTGAAGCGCTCAAGTTATATCGCACCATACCGCTTTTTAATCTGGTGACAGACTCAGAAAATAAAAAAACGCTCATTAGCATACCGGTGTCAATCTCAAATATATTTGAGAAATGCGCATCCAAACAACTCAGGGACTATCTTGAACAGTACAGTGTAATCAATCGTATACAGTATGGATTCCGCCCAAAGATGACCACCACCGTTCTTGTAATGAGCCTTGTAGATGACGACCGTCGAAGCCTTGAAAAAAAATAACGGTTGTTGCTCTCTTTATTAATTTGAGAAAGGCGTTTGATATCGTCGACAGCAATATCCTATTTAACAGAGTATATGGTGCTGACGAGCGTGTCCAATCGTGGGTACGTAATTTTATGTCAGAAAGACAGCAAATGGTACAGATTGGGCAGAGATTTTCAGAGTTTTTTTTTTTTATATTTTCCGTAAGGCAATTGCCCGTGTACGGTTTATTCATGTCATGGCTAATTTTAATCCACTCCGGCATTTACCTTGTCTAAATTGGAAACCATGCAAACCAATTTAAGAGTGGCCGGTCTGGGTCTCGAACCCAGTCCTCCCGAATGCAAGGCAAAGGCTTTGCCACTAAGCCATCTTGCTTGGTGTCGAGAACATATCAATTAGAATTGCCCAACGAAGTATCGGCGTCCCACCGCTGCTCAATATATTTTTCAACGATATAGTTGAACTGCTAAAACACGGGTGACTGATCCCGTTGGGTTGCGACACCACAGCAATGGGTAAATTCAATGCGGAAGCAGCACTCTTGGAATGATCAGTGAGACAACATTCTTAGGTGTGGTTTTAGATTCGAGGATATCGATTGAAGCTCATACCGATCATGTTTGCGAGAAAGTTGTAGGGAACATCGCTGCCCTGGTCAAGAGCCGTAATAATCGGCCCCGTGACTGTCATAGTTATCTTGTCATACGCATATAAGTCACTTCAAATATACCTGCGCAGTTGGGATATTTGGAGTGACTATAATCCCTATATATATATATATATATATATCCGTTACACCGCCAGCGAAACCGCGATACGTCACTTCACTCTAGAACGGAAGATGCCACTAGAAAGTGGACCGCACACGGCGAGTGACCTCCCACCAGAGTAAAGAGGCACAGCTCGGCCGGAAATGCATTGCGAACCGTTTCCTGGGTATTCTTGTAAATTGTTTCTTTCGTGGTAGAAGAATGATAACTGGAAAGTACTGGCAATATTCTTGGACCAACTGAAGAAGCGCATCAGAGCACTACGGTTTGCAGAGAAGGAGAAGAAGAATTGTCAAGCATTCCTTATATCAGGGTCTAGCTTTATCTGTTTGCAAACTTCAAGTCGTATCTCCTCGGAAAACAATATTAGAACAACAATGATATGCGCCTTAGACAAGTATTTTTGGGTGTAGGGATTCGAAATATTTTGCTCGTGGTATAAAGGCTATTGAGGATCGTTGGGCTTGAGTATTGAGTTTCGCGAGAACTATACTGAACAATAAAAGGTACGTGGCCTTTGTCCGCCTATTCATTGCTATCCATGCTATAAACTTCTTGATCATCTACCTAGTGTGTAAATATTTATTTTTAATCTTTATAAAACAACTCGTGAAACAACTATTTCAGCTTACCTATTGTGGGAAGTACCTCTTCAGCCACTCTTTGCTCACCCTAGTACGTCTTCCAGCTCTTCACGTCTGTTAAATCCCTAAATCCTATATGTGGATTAATGTTTCTTATATATATATAACCGTTCGTAGTCGTGTTAAAAAGCTGTGTAATTATGCGACGTATGTATGAAAGGGGAGTTCGGAGTCTCCAGCTTCTGCGCAAAGGAAGCACAAAAAAGATCGTTTGTAAGCAGCATAAAAATACAGTTACATGTTACGAAAAACAAAAGTGGACGGCGGAACTGCCCATTGCAGAACTAACCGAGAGAAAAATAGGCAAATGGGATAGACGGGTAAAGTTACTAAAACGCAAAATTTAAATGCAATACGATTGACTTTGAAGAACACGAGGTTAACAATTAAACATGTGACGAAGAAAATTGACGAAAGAGCCGAAGAAAGATGGAGAGCGTGCCCAAGTGCTAGGAGCAGTGAAAACAGCGTCCTTGGCCGGGGCATTAGGTTTTGATGATAAACCAATATAACAAGAGATAAATGAAACCAAACACAGGCTAGGGAAATAGCTTAGACGAGGTTTCATGCATGTGCCTGCCTGGCCCTTGCGAAGAGATCACTGCACTGCCTCTCTCGAATAACATGCCGCGAGCAGCTGACTGTATAATTGTATAATCTGTATAATTGTTTATGTTATATGCATACTCAATATGAGTGAAATAAATATGATGAGAACATCAATTCTAACAAATCAAAGTATTTTGAAGCAACATCTTTGAACTGTATATTATACTCAATCTGACTGAAATACACATAATTCAATTGATTGATTATTAGTGCGTTTTTACAAGCAATATTTGACGGAAGCCAAATTTGAATTGTGTTGTCGTTACCGCCATTGATGGAGCGCCCGCACGATAGGTCTAGCCGTTCTGTCTGCTTGAGCGAACTACTACGACATGCGAAGAGGAAGAGGGGGAAAGGGAAAGGAGGCGAGAGTCGTGTGCAGTGCAACAGCAGTAGACAGTGTCAAAATCGCCCTGTAATGCCGACGCAATGCTGGAGATACCATTCGAATAGAACGGTTGAGTGATATTGTTTTCTTGCATCTGTCGCACAGGATTTTTGTTAGTAACCATAATTCTAGCACACAGTAAGGAATAATGTTGTCGTAATTATCCTCTACAAGTTAGCAGATTTTGTTTCAATTCGAGCTACTCCACCATATACCGGATCTGTTCAATTCGCAGCGCACACCCTGTAGGAAAATTTCGACAATGTTTGTGCCTCTGGAAAAATATCGTGATCAAGACTGGAGCGAATGGACACTTATCTTTGTAAGTACAGTTTTTGTCGAGTTTTTCGTTACCTAAGTGTCTACAGTGTCTACCATAGGACCATGTGATAAAGATGGGAATTATTCAAAGTCGTTTTGTTTCTACTCTATGCTTGTACTTAATACTGAAGATATCTCAGTGTTAACCTTTCGGTAGACAGAAAGCCACTCTCTACAGTTGATTATATAATAGAAAGTCTAATTTCAATCAGCAATGATTCATCTAATCATTTCCTGAAGTCAACTACTGATGGTAGTCGTGATAGAAATAACGAGATTTTACGACTTTATTTCTACTAGTACTTTATCGGCAAAGTCTGTCTCAATTCAAATGCTGTAAGTGTTATCGCCATCCATATGTTTATAAAAGCCTATGGTTATATAATATGGTACAATTATTTATGCCTACTCCTTGTAGCCGGTTGTGTCAATCGGAAATGCAGCTCAGTTGGCAGTTGATGTCCTGTGCTCATCGCTTGAGGCTGAACTTGTGGGCTATATCCATTCGAGCTCACTTCTGCCGCTTGTCGGAGGTAACCCGTACGCTGATTCCGATCCGCGATTGGCTACGGCATGTCAGCTGTATGCATGTCCTTCGCGAAAAGTTCTCATCATTCAACAGCGAACGCCTGTATCACCGGTAACACCATATATATATATATATATATATATATATATATATATATATATATATATATATATATATATAAACTTAGATATGAAATTAACATTTTCAACAACGTTTAATTATTTGGTTTTATATTAATCAATGTCAAGTTGATTTGTACTGTGTAGCGTTACATTATATATATATATATGAGTGCATTTATCGTAATCAATAACTAAAGCTATAAATGTTTAGAAATATTTTACTGACAGCATATTTGATACAAGCTTATTTCACCAGAAATTAGTAGATATTACCTAAAATTAATGTCGGCTGATAACGACTTTCACTACTGCATGCGTCGAACCAGCTTCTATTTCCTTGCATTGCAGTATGTGGTATCGGTGAATATTACATGTGCTGCAATATTTACATACAATATATATAACATATTGCGGCAAATGTAACAGCATAATTTATGCTTAGGTTTGAATAGCATAGTGGATGTACATATTTGTAAAATTAGAACCTCTTGTGTCGCCTAAAGATGCAGGGGATCGGGACATTTCCAAACAGTGATTTTCCGTTATATGTTTTACAGAGTTGCCGAGGCGAGTATAGCTCCCAACTAACTAAATGGATGAAGGAGATGAAGTTTCGTTTAGTTGTCATGTTGGCGTCATGCCTGTCGCAATTCCGCAGCCCAGAAGATCTCAAAGGGTAAGTTCATATTATTATTATTATTATTATTAGCCTGCTTCTGCATCAGTACGTCAAGCAGGTGGCATCCAAGGTCCCTTTGTTTTACCTCGACGATGGGACCCTTCTGGACAACGATCCTTCGGTGTTACTCAGAGACATCAAGGATCTCCGAGCGTTCGAGAAATGGAGCGGGCTGCAGCTTAACCCATCTAAATGCGAGCTATTTCTACAGGGTTTTGAGGGCGAAGAGAGACAGCAGGTGATCGCTGAATTTAACAGCAACCTCCCGGGCATCCTTGTAAAGGATCGATGTGATTTGGACCTGCTGGGTACGGCGGTGTTTCCCGACATGATCGGTCCGATACTAGCCGAGAAGGGAGAACAACTTTCCTGGCTTTACCAAAGACTGGGCCATCTCAGTAGACATCAAGCCTACTTCCTGCACGCAATGGGAGTGCAAAAGGTCCTGTATGTACTACGGACCTCACCTGTCTTCCTTCTACCGTCAGAAACTCTGAACCTCGACGACCAGGTGAGGAGAGCCTTGGAAAACATCCTTGACCTAACGCTTGATGATAAGGCATGGAGGCAGGCAAGCTTACCGGTCCGGCTGGGTGGAATGGGCATTCGTTCGGCTACGGACCTTGCCTTACCCGCTTTCCTTGCTTCGTCGCACAGCTGCGCCTCTGCAGTGGCCGCTACTGCCGGCGGACTCATCAGCCACCAACAAGACGCCGCTCGGATCTGGGATGCGCGTCAGTCTGGTCGTCCATCTGAGGAACAGGTCACTAGGCAGAAGGGGTGGGACCAAATCGCCACTCAGGCTACCCACTTAACTCTTCTGTCTGCCTGTGAGTTAGATATAGACGGCATTAGACTGAAAGCGGTTTCATCCGACGCTGCCGGAGCGTGGCTTGACGTGTTTCCGTCCGAGCTAGTCGGCAGTAAGCTGGCTGATGACCACTTCCGTGCCGCCAGTGGCCTCAGACTTGGCATTGCCATGTTTGAGACAGAGGCATGCCCGTGTGGTGGAACGGTGGATGAACGTGGCCTGCACCGACTTAGTTGCACTAAGCTGGCTGGGCTTACGCAGGGCCGCCACGATGCCATAAATAAAATCCTCGGGCGCGCTTTCAGACAAGCCGGCTACCGCGTCACACTGGAGCCTGGTGGACTACAGGGCGACGACAAGCGTCGACCGGACGGCCTTACCAGCCGAGACTGGGACCGCAATCGGCCGCTGGCATGGGACGTCACCGTCTCCGACACATACGCTCTCGGCTATCGTGCACTAGCCAACGCGGGCGTCGGCAACATTATCCACCAACGGGAGATGCACAAACGGCGCCTATACGCGCATCTCCTTGAGGACCACGTTGTAATGGCGTTCGGCCTCGAGTCATCTGGCGTTTGGGGCAAGGATGCACTCAAACTGACAAAGGAGCTTGGGAAGAAGCTTTTCGAGACCACAGCGGAGCCAAGATCGACCGCTTTCCTCCGACAGAGAGTGTCATTAGAATTACAGAGAGGCAACGCCAAGATGATGTTGAGTGGTCACCGACACTCAAGCAATAAGAATAATATAAGCAATATTGTAGATATTATATAAGTAATATATTGATAATTGTGATACATGTACATATTGATAAAATAAACCCTTGTTCCAAAAAAAAATAAAAAATAATAATTATTATTATTATAGGCTCACCCCCGCTCCTCAATCCATGGAGCCGATGACAGCGGCGGCGTTTCCCCTACACACTGCGAGCGAGAGTTGCTGACGTAGAAATTCACCCTCGCGCTGGTCACCCGTGTTAGCACTTATTTTGATACCTAGGTCTTTGAGGAAGATACTTGTGTTTTTGCTGATTGGACCCATAGTTTCCATGGCGACGGGTACGAAGTAGTATCTTTTCTCTAGGTCAGAGTATTTTTGCGATGTTTATTATTATTATTATTATTATTATTATATATTTTTTTATAGAGGTAACTGGTAAAATGCGTTATGCACACCGGGCGACGTTGTTAAAGCCACAGTAGTGTGGGACTCGCACTCACTTAAATTCAGTCGTCCGCTTTGCCCCTTGACGGGGGGTGGTCGCAGTACTGTCTTTTCGAGATTACTTCACCTGGCCGCCCCTCTTGTCATTTAGGCTGCTCGGCTTTGTGCGGCGGTTATTTTCGCCTCAGAGATACCTTGTGCGGCATACAGGAGAGTCAGTTTTACCAATGCGGTGTAGGTTCTGCTGAAAACAGGCACTATGGCCTGTTAGCAGTTGCGCGAGTGGGTAGGTAAGCGAGCCGTGTTTGAGGCTGTACCATTTTTTAAGATCAGGAAGTATTGACCTTGTCCAATATCCATGATGGCCCGGCTGGACTGCTTCCCATTGCTGGTTTCATTCGCTTAGGGTGTCGGTTCTGCTGACTAGTGTTCCCTCCGTCAGTCCGTTAGTTACAGGGTTTCTTGATGCCAATTATTTTACTCCCAGGGAATTTGTCTGGAGAGGACCTGTACGGCTGCTGTGGAAGCCGTGTGACTTGCTCGTGCTATGTTAAGCGCCATAGGCCTTTGGGTCTTGCTGAGGAGGCGACGTGTTGTAGCTCTTGTAGTCGTGCGTTCCCATAAGGGTGCGCCGTATAACATGATGCTGTCTATTACTGATGCTAAGAGTCGGCGTCGAGAGTCGCTTGCTCCTCTGGTCCGGGGAGTATTTTCCGTAACTCTGCTGAGGCTTTGGCTGTTGTTTTAGCTGCATAGCGCACATGAGGTGTTCCTGTGAGAGCTCTATCCAGGATCACGCCCAGGTACTTGACCACGGGCGTGGGTGTTATTGGATGGCCTTCCAGGTGTAAATTTAGGTTGCGTGGAGGACGCTTCAGACCGTTTAGAAGGATTGCTTCCGTTTTTTTGTGAAGCCAGTTCGAGGCCAAGCGTGCGGAGGTGTTGTCGGATATCCGTCAAGGCTCCGTTGGCTGTTCCTTCGAGCAAATCCTCGTCACTGGCGATAACGATCAGTGCCAGATCGTCTGCGTAGGCGATGGAATAAACTCCCGGGGGATGCGGCAATCTAGGTACTCCATCGTAGGTTATGTTCCACAGGGTTGGTCCCAGTACAGATCCTTGGGGAACCCCAGCAGTGACGGCGTAGTCTACTCCATGGTATGTAGATGCTCGGTCCGTTAGATACGACGCTAGGATACGTCGTAGGTAGGGAGACACGCCTTTATTTCCAAGTGATTGGTTTATGGCGTCCCACGAGCGCGTATTAAACGCGTTTTTGACATCAATAAGGACGGCCAGGCAGTGCGCCCGGTTTGCGATAGGTGAATTTCTTTGTGTTTCAGCTATGTTTAGAACTTTGCTGATAGCCGAGTGTGTGGAGTGCCCGGCGCGGAAACCATGCTGGTTTTCTGACAGCGCCTTCTTGTCTTCCAATTCTGTAACTAGTCGCCCGTTGACAATGTGCTCAGCTGCCTTGGATAGGCAGGAGAGCATGTTTATAGGGCGGTATGCTGAGGGGTCTCCTTGTGGCTTCCCGGGTTTCGGGATAAGGGTTAGGCGTGTCGTTTTCCAAGGCTTTGGGTATTATCTGCTGGTGAGAATTGTGTCCATCGTGGGTTTGAATGCCTTTGGATGGATCTTTAGGAGTACGCGTACTGCTTGAGGAGGGACAGCATCTGGGCCCGGTGTTTTTTTGTTCGTATGCGTTCAGCCACAATTCTGATTTCTTGGATTGAGATTGGCTCAAAGGTAAGATCTGAGATTTCTTCAAAGAGTACCGACTCCGGCGATGATCTTTGTGGAAAGAGCGCATTAACAAACGGTCGCGCCACTTCTACAGGTAATGGCGGCGGTGCGTGGCGCATTTTGTTACGCACAATCGTGTATCCTTTGCCCCAGGGGTTTCCTTTGACTTTCTCACCTAGAGAGTTCCAATGGTTTTTTTACTGATCTTAATAGCCTTATGTAGGGCTCTTCGTGCTTCTTTGTATTCCTCTCATAGGTAGGAGAGTTCTGGTCGGTGCCTTGCTCTGCGGCGCGTGCATACTCGCCGTATAGGGTGGCAGCAATCCGATTATTCCACCAGTAGCACGGTGGACGATTGGCTATCTTAGGGTGTGGGCGGGAGCTGGACTCTCGGCAGGCTTCCTCTAGTAGTGCAGAGATTTCTGCTGTCAAGCATTCAGTGAGGTTATGTACTTTTCTTCTTAATGCTTTCTGTAGGCGGGTATAATTTAGCCTGGGAAAGCGTTGCCGTTGTGTAGGAAGATTAAGCTAGGAAGAAGCTAGATTGACAGAGAAAGTACGTAGAGATGATTATATATATATATATATATATATATATATTGGCTGCTAATGTTAACAATTTCAGGGGCGCATTACATTATCTGTGCGGAGACGCAGTTGACGATAAAACACGAGCTGAGGTCGAGGCACAGGGATGGCGTTTGTTCGAAAAGCAGGATCCACTTACAAAATGTCCTTGCCCTGAGGGTGGCGTGTTCCTTATGCCGGGTGCCGGCATGGCCCGCCCTATCTGGGATAAGTGCCAAAAGCCGAACAACGTTCCTGCTGTCATGATGCTTCTCTACTGCTCCGAAGGTACGTTTTTTATTTGTACAAAATGGTGTATAATTGTTTTAAGCTCTCATTGCAGTTCGCGCATAGCTAAGTGATATGTACCTTGAAAACGAATTTCCGTGTTGGCTAAGATATTTTGGGCGAATGAAAATTGGTACTGGTGATTAAAATGAACTATTATAGCTTACAAGTGGTGTCACTACAGTGAGTTATTTATTTTGATGTACCGCACGCTTTGTTTTTGAAAGAGGCGGTAAAAATATCTATGTCAACAATTTAGACAAAAGTCTTCATCAATCAAGCGAATTTGGGTGGTTCTCTTCTATAACCCAGGCAAGTTAAGACGCCGTTTATGACCGCCACAGATACAGTTATTCACGATATTATTAGTACATATTCACATTCATAGATCAGGATTAAAATGAAGGTTGTCTTTATGCATACCTACTGGGTGGACTATCGTTATAGTCTTACCTGTTACAGATAAGACTATAACGATAAGGCATGTCCAGGTGAGATTACGGTCTATGATGAATTCTCCACAGTACTTGCAGGCGTAATCGTAGCAAGGGCATGTTATATAAAAACATAGTGTTTCCGCCACCTCTGTGACAATTTATTTATGGATACTTTATGTATGCTTTCTAGGTGATAACACGCCAGATGCCCTGTTACTCGCAAATTCACTTAATCGATGGCTTCGTCTGGCTGAGAAGGGTTGGCGAACTCCTATGTCCTGGAGTCATCTTTTTGGGCAATCGCCACCGAAGGGTATCTACTAAGTATGGCGATATAAGTTTCGACCACAGATACCTGGATCGGCGCAGCGTTAACCAACTTACATGATCTATATAACATCGCCGCTTTCACAACAATGATGATAGCACTAGTTGTAATGTTTACATAACCTGCTGACCATATTTATTACTCCCAACTACACAAGGCTAAATGTCGTAGTAAGAACGTAGCATTTACTTGTGACTGCATTCACCCTTATAGTACGTAAGCATTCAAACCTGAACGTTCGAGTAAGGTTCCAGGTAAATCTCACAGTCTTTCCCGTCTTTCCCGGGTTGTTAAGATAATTTACTATAATATGTGCTTGCACGTCTTGGCGTTTGATATTGATGAGGTAATGTATACATTGATACTTTGTCAGTCACCAGTTGGCATGTCTGCACAAATAAGCTACGCTAGTTCGTTCTAGTGTCGTGTCGACTGTTCCATCAATACCACTTAACAAAACAAATACATAACATCAACAAATGTGAAAATACAGGGCGACAGCAATAAAGGAATAAATATAGTTGATTACGATAACATTAGTAACGTACTACTTATTATTAGGCGGCAGCTTAGCTTTATATATTAGAGGCTGACATTTGGAAGGGGTTGATATATATATATAACAACCCACAGTGACACGCCCCTTGACGGACTGGCTACCGCGCGCCATCCGTTAACGCCCGCAATTCACACATTCTCCCCAGGAAATAGAATTTGTGGTGAAAAATCAAGTATTGCCGTTTGGGCATTTAACATAGAGTCAGCGACTTCCCTGTTTAACATCAAACAATTAAACGGGATACCAGGCAGGAATGCTGAGTGACGGACGGAAGTCTTTAGGCCGAATAAAACTCACATTTGACCGACAAACATTGGCCTCTATACCTCTGGATTATAAGTCGCGTCCCTTAGTACTCGAACCAGACCAACCAATGGCCTACTGCAAGTGCTTCGGACCCGGCCGTATAGCAAGTCAGTGTAACCTACATAAAGAACGTTTGAAAAGATCTACTGGGGACAAGAGAGTCGTACAATTCGTACGCCAGAGGTTTCGACTGACGTCTAGCGGAGCAACGCGATCTCAATTTTGGGATTGCTTACTGAATGGTGCAGACCAGGGCTGTCCTAGGCTGAAAATTAGCACGTTTACTTACACAAGATTGTAATATGAATTGATAAATAATAGTAAGGTGACCTACAGAGCCATTAGCATGGACCGCATGCAGCTGACGCGTCTTTATGTTCGAGACGAGAGAGAGAGGAGGCTCATACGCTTTAACAGTTGAAATTAATTACCCTGCAACCAAAGATGAAACTTGTAAACAATTTCCTACGCCGACCGATCCTGGCAGAAAAGCATATGCTGCTGCAGGTAAAGGTATAACTACCTCAGAGGATGGATATTCATCAATCAATTTACCTAGACCCAGAAACCCACCAAAGAAGAAGCGAATGCCGCGGCATCATCATCATCATCAGTTTTTTTTAATTGACATGCTCTTTTACAGACAATCTGTCGCAATTTATGTCAAAGTCATATTTCATTAAAAAAATACATGTCGTTATAGCATCTGTGAAGCGTAACCACAATATTATACACATATACACAAACCTATATTAGACAATTTGTTTGGTGTATACCAATATCGTAGGGTAATTTCATCTCGTACAATATCAACAATTCATATATATTCAATATGCACAGCGCTGGATCGAAAATCGTTGCACTACTTCTCTCGTCGAAAGCGTGAAGAAAATAGAGCTTTATGAAGAAACATTTAAAATTTATATTATACTCAATTTGAATGAAATAAACATAATTGAATTGAATAATTGTCAAATGTCAACAATTCACAGGTTTAAAAACGAAGAACAATTATTTTCTGCGTTAAGTTCCATGGGCAAACGTTTTTTAAAAACGCCGATCCACTCCGTATTTTGAAGGTCCTGCGATAGCTCGTTTTATTCTTTTGGCAGCATGCAGGCTAGAGAGTGCTGCATTAAGGTTAATCTGAATCTGAGGACCCTCAGTTGGCGCTCATATCGCTGAGACTTGAAGGGGGTCAATTAGAATTCGAATTCGCAATCTGGAGGATTTGCGTTTTTAACCACCTTATGGGCAAGCATGGCTAAATGTAATCGTGCTAGCTGATCGTGTTTCAGTAGTCCGACTCTGCCGTATCATGGTGACACGCCGTCCCGACGAGACAGACTAGTAATGGCTCGCACCGCATTCTTCTGGATCACTTGTAACGAGTGCAGGGTTCCCGAGTAGGTTGCGCCGCATATTGTGATTCTGTAAGTGAGAATCGATGTACACAAGGACCAGGAGCGGGAGACTTTGGCCTTCCTTAGACGGGCCAGCAATGCCACGACAGCGCAGCAGACACTAGCGCTCGACCGAACGTGATTTTCCCATTTCATGTTCTCTTGAAGCGTAATAGCGAGACATTTAACTTCTCGACTAAGAGGGACAGCTGCACCTCCCACTTGGTTACCCGTGTCCAGTGTCAGCCTCGATGCCCGCTGAAGTGTGTGAAACAAGACGAGTTTCGTCTAAGTCGGAATTACGACATGGCCAAATCGTTTAAAATATGAAATTGCCGATTTCGGTCTCCACATGGCTAAGATTAACTTGACCGTTTGAGAGCTGAGCATGTGAGATGCGGAACTGCAATGTTGTAACATCCGCATATACCACTGGTCGACACTCTATCTTTCTTTCAATGCCACGCCAGGCAAAATTATGAAGATGAAGGGGCCAAGAACCGACCCCTAGGGAGTCCCGATCGAGACAATCCCAGGGGTAGAGCTCAAGCTCCCCGCCGACACAAATTGCTTACGTCCGCCTAGGCACGATTTAAACCAGGTGGCAACAAAAAGCTGTGACGTTTAGAAGGTACTAACTAGTTTCCTTACCACGGCGCTGCCAACGCCTATCCTCACACGGCGCTCATAGGCCTATCGTCACTGTTTGGTCTACTCTCAGTAGTCAGCTCATAGCTAGCTAAGGGGATTGAAATAAATACTGAGGTTCTTCAACCACTACTTCCTCGACTACAGCTTGTCGAGAAGCTTAATTCCTACCTCATCATTATAGGAAATCACACATACCTGTTACTTGGGAGCTCTTCAACCCAAACAACGGCAACAACACCGCCGACACAGTCTAATACCGCAGACGCCGAATCCAACTAAAGTGTTCCCTGCCTCGTGTGTGGCATATTATACACCAGACGCAGTCTATTACGTCACACCAGGACGAAACACCCGACAGCTATGTCATGGCCTCCTGATGTTAATACGGGTCACCATGACGATCCCTCGCTTAAAGACATATTAATAAAAATCCAAGATATAAGTTAAACTATTGAGTTAGAGTGTATTACACCTAAATCTGGTAGACATGTCTTAACCATGACCCTTACTAAGACTACTGTGCCTTAAGGATAGTGTCCACGCTTGGTTGGCATTATTGTTCCTCGTACTGGTGCGTACAGGGCTGCTAAAATCCTGATCTCTGTTGACACGTTGTCGCCTGGAGAAGATACCGCCAAAAGCTTACGAGCGAAACACCCGCATGCAGCAGCCGAGCCTATATGGGCTGAAGCATCAACAACAAATTCCGGATCCACAAACATGAACGTCCGAGACTGTCACCCGACTCGCTGTCTTCAAAGCTCGGGGAGATAACAATTAAGTTGGTAATGTCTATAGCCAAAGTTGTCAACGTATAACAATTTGGATAACCACCAGTGGAGATTTTACCAGTCAGTTTTGGCGTCAAATTATTCGCCTTGAAAAATACGACTCCATCCGACCCATAGCATGTTCATTATTTCAACGTAGGATTGCTTCGATTAAGGTAAGAAACAACACAGGGGCGCTCACACAACAACCAGAAGACCGATAATCGGGGTTCTCGGTAAAAGCCTGGATGGAGGTTGCAGTCCATGCCACTCGCTCTCTCCTGGACTCTAGGACTTCTTTTATAAGAAGAGACCACTTGCTAAGGACAGTCAAGCACTTCACCCCAAATACGTGAAGTTACGTTGACTCTTCATATAGACGTTTAACTTGCCGTGCCACACTTTTTTTTAAAATATAAGTGCGTTTTATTAATAACATGTGCGATGACCATAACTTCATTTGTTTTTCCGTAAGGCTAGTGCCCGTGTACGGTTTTGCACTAATACATCCAAGCATCATTGTCAAAGAAAGGAAATATTGTGTGTAGACACACGTATCTCGCATGTTTCTACCTAATTATACCTAAATATACCTAGGGAAGCCAAAATTGTGACACATAATTTAAATTGTCAGAGGTCTCATATTATGCTAACCCCAATAATAAATAAATGAGAAAACATTTTTGTACTTATTTTATATATCTAGTGCGTAAAAATACGTTTTTTTTTCAATGTGCAACATTTGCTCTTCATAATCATATGAAAATTTGCAATGTGCTAACTAACAACATCTAGTTTCATTTTGTCTGCCGAGCTTAGCAATACTTCATCTAGTCAGTTTAGTGCATGTTTAGAAGCGTACACATAATACCTACCTACATACACATACCTGACATAATAGTACCGAAACAGACATACAATAGGGAGTCTACCTTTGTTTTGCTTGGTAGCTAACGATCTGATCAAATCACTTGGAAGCCAGTTGAACATGTAGTACTGGGACAATGGAGTACTGGCATGCTACGCCTCCACAATCGTTAGCGATTTACAGAGGATTTTTCTTTAGAGAAGGTAAGTGGCTTGGCTCTGAACCCCTCGAAATGCGGACTGTTCGATCGGAATGTGGACTCAGATTCAACAATCTTCAAGATAAAGCAAGGTTGCCAAGCAAAAAAATACTCAACGCCGCAAAGTAAAGATCTTAGGGGTACCCGTACTTCATTAGGGTGTCCTCCCCGTTCTGCAGAAGTGGCTGGGTACTGCTTCAGAGCGCCTTCCCTATTAGCATACCATCGTGACCTTTACCTGCTGACGTGCTCCTACTTAGCCACACGCCAGACTTGCATTATGAGGGCTATCGATCTTCCTGACAAAACGGACGAGCCACAGCTCACCAACCCGGCAATATTAGCACTCCCTGCGATAGTTGCCACCGCAAATCAGGTGTCCAGCAGAGTCTGCGACCTTCTTGACCAATTCGGTTAGGTCGAATTTATTTACATGCGGGATCAAGTCACGACTAGCTTGGTTGAGGTTCTTGAAACTTTACCAAAAGACATCTCATTTCAGAGTGAATCGTCATGCCTGTTAGCCGACCAACATGCTCGTTTACTTATTTATTAAGGCAACAATTATCTTGCTAGAACTCGGCTTAGGGCAAGCTAGGACAACATATGCAGGCAATTGGCTACACGTCCTACACAGTGCTATATTAATGTAAGGGCCTCACTGATTTGCTAGGAGGAAAACACGAATATTGGCCACCACGGCGTTAGTTTAGTTTTTGTCCGACTTCTCCGCTACGTCGGTACAACGCAGTCTCTCCGGCCTGTCTTACTACACTCCAATCCTTCCTCGACCGTGTCTCAACAACGTCTCTGCTCACTAACTGTAATGTCTGTCGCCAGTTCCTCCGGCATCAAATTTAGGTCACACGTTAACTATCGCGAAGTTACCAAAAACAATGCTACTCTACAGTCTTACCGGAACCTTAATGGGTTTTGCCACTACCAGGATTTGTGCTGTCCTCCGACTTGGTACGGTGCTCGTTCACCCTCACATATGTCGAGGTGCCGTCGACCACGACACACTAGCAAGGGCCCTAAAGACAGCAGACCCAGGCACGTTGGAACCCGCTGGACGAACCAGGAACGACCCTCATTCCCTTTGACCTGGGCCAGACGTCAGACACTTTCCATTGACGTCCAGCGGGGTAACGCGATCGTAATTCTCGGTTCGCTTACCGAATTGTATAGACCAGGGCTGTTCTGGACTAATATATCGTAAGGACACCGGCAATTATAGACCACAAGACAGATAATATATTTTCCATTCCAATTTCAGTAAACTTCCATGTGTCTTAATATTTATCTAGTATGGATGCCGTGGTAAGCTTACAGGATTCCACGGCATGCATTAGTCCTTGTATTGGTAACATGCGATGAGTCGAAGCGGCTCCCTTGATGAGCATTGTTGTCGAATTAACAATAGCTCGGATACCGATGCTTATCATTGATTTTTAGGATTCTGATTGTTCCCTTTTTATGAGAGGTTTCGGGAATGCATAATGCCTATGCAAGAGCATTTACTAAGATGTGACACGGACTTCCTTGGACGCAAGCTATGATGAGCTACTCGTGGAAGGATGCCCAACACAGAACTCGTCACCTTATAATCAACAAAATAGTCAAATAGCGTCTGGCAATAGATGCGGTTAACAGACAACAGCCAGCCAAATGCACACGGATGGAGTGGCTTCAGCGTCCATACCGTGTGATTCCCAAGCTTTTTTACAAACGGGTCATTTGACTCTTCTTTGAGATGTGTCTCTGTGTCATATGAAACAGGCATTTCTATCGTGTTAGATAGGAGGTAACTGGGATTTAAAAAACATAGAAAGGTTGTTTTCAGTTCTAGACTATCATGCATTATCCACGGGCTTAGAACTCACCGTAAGGACTATTTTCAATTAACCCCTGTAGATGGCAACCATGACTAACGCACTAATCCCCTAGACTACGCCGGAGGTAACTGGAGATTCCCATCTTGAAAATAAACGAGTTAACCGATTCGAATAATTCAAAAATACTTTTTCTTGTCAGTCACAACCTTCCCCTATACCTTAACTAGTCTATCGATTTCCATGGCAAACAATTCTGGTTTCTGCGTCTCGAGAAAAGTTTGCACATGTGTTTTTATTGCTTTAATAAAGTAATTTTGCCTGTGTGCGGCTTTGCGTCGTCCTGGTGGAAGATAATGCGCGTTTTATTTACGAGACGGTGTCTCTTTCCCTCAGAGTTTGGCGGAAACTTGATCGAGCTGATTACAGTAGACACTCGTGTCTAACATGCAAATGGGTTAGCCTTTTTTTGGTATATTTTGGAGAAGTACCCCAATGCGCATTAGGATCTTCCACGCTTCACAATGTTGTAAATGACCCATTTTTTGTCACATGTTCAAACCGAGAACTAATTATCGTTGTGTCTGGCAAGACAAGATGAACATTCTCAACTCAGACATAAAATGATGAGCGCGAAGGCAAGTACCGATTCTTGTGTGACATGTCCCCAAGTTCATGGTTAATTCACGCTGATTCACTCGGGTATTCTGTTCCAAGTTGTAGTCTGTAACTGAAAATGTTCACTGTCCGTTTCGACAGATAGCAAGAACATCGAACTAAATCACATATAAGCTCTCAAATATTTTGTTTTATGAATAAAGTGGACTTTAAGGAGTCGTGGTGGGCATTTAAAACTGGGCTCTGCTTTTTTTTAGGTAGCGAAATTTATTAAATGACTTTTTATGTTAGCACTTTGGAGTGAACAATTGTCTCCGCGTTAACGTCTGGTTACGGGTTATCTAACCCGGGATTAACCCAGTTCAACAATGTGCCCCGAACAGATGCTGCGTTTTCTCGTTGGATGTCAAACGACAGCCTCTGACGCAAAAATTCCGATGCTCTTGAGTCTCCCGTGGAAAGGTTAAGGCTTCTACCCACGCACTGAATCAACTTCAATGTAAGCGGGCCTGGTCCTCCCATTGTTTCAAAGGCCAACGGACAAAATTGGTACGGATAACTAACGCCTGAGTATTTTCTACATTTGTTAGCCTCTGCTAACCTAGCGTCCCAAACAAGCATGCGACCACGCTCAAAGGGGGTTAGAGTGAGACCGTCAGGCCTTTTTCCGTCATCTCTGGATAGACTTGGAGCTTCTAGTACGCACGGAAAGCCAGCAGATCTTAGTACTCGACTGAAAGTGTCATTTAATGCCGAGTGGCGTGCTCTTCGGCCTGCACTTAAGGCGCATGATAAGCCATGATGCGCCAGAGCGTCTACAAGGTAGCCACAACGACATCGATGAGGGACAACTAGGTCGACACCAATACGCAATCCTGTGCTGATGCGCGTCGTCTAATCATCCAAAAGCGTCCCTATTCGTGGACAGGGTAGGGCATGTAACCAGGCTCCAGCCCCTTGACTACTAACAGCTCGAAGCCTGGCTTTGTCAGCCACGATGGGGGCTCTATCGATCAGGCTTGTTAATCGCTTTTCTTGCAGAGGGTCTGTCCAACTGCTCTGTTTAGTTTTTTCATCGGGAGGGGAGTCAAACAAGGACAACAATCTGTCGGTCAGCTTTTGTAGCTCAGCGTTATAAGCTTCCCATCCATCTTCATCCAATAAAGCCCTAACCCTCTCCGAAGCCTGAGTTAATGATGACACGATCGCGGGTCCAGCCATCATGACCGCGTCCGGCATACCTAAGCCGCCTAAAAAGATCGGAAGCATTACCTGATCCCTTGCCACAGCGGTAAGCTGAAGATTTAGAATCTCCTCTAAAATGTCTAAGCTAAGATCATTAAAAGGCTGTTAAAGTTCAGGCGATGAGAATAAATTGCAACCTCTAACTAGGTGTGTTAACTTCGCGGCTGAAAAGCATGATCTAAGGAGAAACAGACCGCAGTGGGCCCCCAATTGGGATAGTCTGCCTGTGGCGAAGTTAATTTGTCTTTCCGGGCGGCTAGTGCTTTTGGTACCCCATCCGGCAGCAAGGGCACACCTAACAGCTCCAGGTCAGCCTTGTCAACAACGCAGCATCCAGGGAGTAGGCTAAAGAGGTCCGTTAAATCTAATGGTTCAATTCCGTTATGATCCGTAACATAGACTTCACATTTGCCCGGGTTCAGATTCAGGCCACTAATCACACCAAAGTCAATGACTTTTCGAATATCGTCTAGTATCGTCTAGGTCTCCGCCTAGAACGCCGTCATCCAAGTACCAGGCATTAAGAGGAGATCGCAGTGTATCCACCATATCCTTGATACACAGACAGAAAAATGGAGGACCTAGGGGATCGCCCTGCTGAAGACCTGTTTGCGATAGCATCGTGTTATGGGGCATGACCAGATGTGATGACTGACCGTAAGTCAGATTCGTCTGGTGAAACAGTAAGGGAACCCACGACTTGACGAATTGTAGTAGATGGTCTCGTCGAACGCTATTAAAAGCGTTTCGGAAATCCAGTTTGAACATCACTGTCGGTACTTTGCGCGATTGCAGAAATGTACGGGCACAGTGTACTGCTACCTCTGTACCGCCAGGGGTAGCGAGTCCTAGCTGGTGATCGCCCAGAGCTGCTAAAACAGCATCCTTATTATCTTGACAGCTGATTTTGGCTGCCAATCGGCGAACTACCGAGGAACAGGCGATAGGGCGTAATGATCCATCTTTTTTCTTTAGTGCAGCCCAGTGCACCAGACAATAGGTCCTGAAGTAGACGGGGTCTCATAAAATCCAGGCCGGCAGCTGAACTCCGACTGAAGGTCTTCATGGCGTTCAGTATCTCGTCGCGCGAGGTTGAAGATGGCAGCGTAACCGCCGGGGGTGTGGGCATGGTTAGATCCCGAGGAGTCTGTGGGTGTTTGGAGCGAAGTGCTTCCGTAAATTCGTTCACTGGCGCTAGAATATCCTCGAAGTTCACCAATCTAGCTGCACCTGAGATATCGCCTTCCGACAGCTTGACTCTCACCCGTCTGCAGAGGTTATCGTCGAGGTCTTGCTCGCGTGGGTGGAGCTATGTGAGATCCACCCACGCGAGCAAGACCAGTATCGAAAAATAAATACGAACTGAGTATTCTATTTTTCTTGATATATATTTGTTCTCGTTCCTCATTAGTTCTGTAACAAGGGTCTAGGTTAGTACCGCCAATGACTCGCGGTCACTATATAAGAGACTCTAAGTTAGTCCCGCCGTTTACCCGCACTAGATACAGAATCATTCCATATGACTCACGGTCACTATATAGGTTAAAGGGTCTACGTTAGTACCGCCAATGACTCGCGGTCAGTATAAATATAAGAGACTCTAAGTTAGTCCCGCCGTTTACCAGCACTAGATACAGAATCATTCCATATGACTCACGGTCACTATATAGGTTAGAGGGTCTACGTTAGTACCGCCAATGACTCGCGGTCAGTATAAATATAAGAGACTCTAAGTTAGTCCCGCCGTTTACCAGCACTAGATACAGAATCATTCCATATGACTCGCGGTCACTATGTAAGAGGGTCTACGTTAGTACCGCCAATGACTCGCGGTCAGTATATAAGAGACTCTAAGTTAGTCCCGCCGTTTACCCGCACTAGATACAGTACTATATATGATTAGTTGATGTCCCACTCCCCGCCCCCGATGTTGGATCTCTGCAGGTTCCAACAGGCCGGTTCTTTTGGCGCCATTTTTTTCGGCACCGCTTACGGTTAGCGTAGTACTATTCAGCTAGCTATTTTCTCGGCTGTCTCTTTGGGGTTAACACACAAATTGTTTTTGGTAATGTAGGAATAATATAATATTTATATATTTATGAGTGGTGTATGGGACTCCGAATCTGCGAGGACGCTCATAGAACTCGGCGTCACGAAGAGGAATCTTACCGTTTTAACGTTGCAAGTGACCTTGAGGATATACCGCTTGCACCGGGTCCATAAGAGCGGGGGCTACCGTCAAGCAAGGACTCAGACAGCTGATTCTTAACCTCACGTGACATCTTTTTAGCACAAATTTTATTAAGGCGAGCAATGCCGAGTGTGCAAACGTATTGTAAATGATTAATAAATCATCACAATCTTTTCTATATATATATATATATATATATATATATATATATATATATATATATATATATATATATATATATGCGCTCTATAATAGCAGATAAGTTGATTTGTATGATGTATAATTAAGACTATTTGTAGCAAAATAATCGATTTCAATAGATAATAAGGACTTTTTATAGTAAAATAGTCAATTTCAATCACTTCAAAAAAATACATATTTATATAGAAATAGTAATAAAATTAGCTTAATATTAGTATACGAGGTGTGTTCAAAAAGTATCGCGACTTGTGTGTTTTTTCAAAAATTATTCATTTATTCATGAATATCTATTTTGTCCCCTTCAAAGTAATCCCCATGAGATATTATACACTTGTGCCAACGGTTTTTCCAATCTTCGAAGCACTTCAAAAAACCATTTTTTTAATCTTGTTCAGCTCCTCCTTCGATGCCGTCTTTATCTCGTCAAGCGTAGCGTAACGTCGTCCTTTCATGGGCCTCTTCAGTTTAGGGAACAAGAAAAAGTCACAGGGGGCCAGATCTGGGGAATACGGTGGCTGCGGCATCATTAGTGTGTTATTTTTGGCCAAAAACTCGCGCACAAGCAACGATGTGTGAGCAGGGGCGTTATCGTGGTGCAAAAGCCAATTTTTGTTCTTCCACAAATCCGGGCGTTTCTGGCGGATTGCTTCGCGCAAATTGCGCATAACTTGCAGGTAATATTCCTTATTGACCGTTCTACCCTGTGGCAAGAACTCATGATGCACCACGCCCCTGCAATCGAAGAAAACTGTCAGCAAAACTTTCACATTCGACCGAACTTGGCGCGCTTTTTTCGGTCTTGGTTCGTGCGGCAGCTTCCATTGAGATGATTGAGCTTTGGTTTCCACGTCATAACCATAAACCCACGATTCGTCACCAGTTATGACCCTCTGGAGCAAATTTGGGTCGTCGCGGACAGAGTCCAACATCTCATTAGCAATGTTCATGCGATGCTGTTTTTGGTCGCAATTGAGCAATTTTGGTACGAATTTCGCGGCGACCCGTCTCATGCCCAAATCATTGATAAAAATCGAATGGCACGAGCCAATCGATATGTTTAGGTCCTCAGCAACTTCTCTAACGGTGATTCGACGATTGGCCAATACCATTTTCTCCACTTCATTAATTTTTTCGTCTGTTGTTGAAGTGCTCGGGCGTCCGGCACGCTCTTCGTCGTTCACATCTTCTCGGCCTTCTGAGAACATTTTGTACCACCGATAAACGTTGCTTCGGTCCAAGGTAGCTTCTCCGTATGCCACAGTCAACATTCGGAATGCATCCGCGCACTTAATTTCGTTTTTCACACAAAATTTGATACAGGTTCTTTGATCCATTTTTTTGAATAGGTAAAAATCGAAGACGATCCAAAACACGTGCAAGCAAAGCAGCTGTCAACATTTAAGTGAACATTCAAAATGGCCGAGCTTGTCGGCATAAGTGAGAGACATGAGTACCAACATAACGCCACAAAAAATCGAAATTCGAATATACGTAACCCGCGAAAATTCACAAGTCGCGATACTTTTTGAACACACCTCGTATAACTGAATGTATACCCGTCTATATGATGTCTAAGCGCAACGGATAACGAAGGAACTACTGACTGCTGAACGGATACTACTGACGTCTGCTACTTACTAAATCGGCCGCGTGAGCGATGATGGAATTAATGAAGAACGACTATGCTGCTGCATCACTGGTCACTAAGTGGAACGTGCAAGCTTTTACGCTAGAAGACCTGATTGCACTGTTACAGGCCAGCAACAAAAACATAAAGAAACAAGTGGAAATCTTAGGAAAAAAACACTACGCGTGCTAAGCAAACGGTTCTGGTTTGAGGACATAAGAAACTACGTTCAGCGGCATTGTGACAGTTGTGCACACTGCTTTGTTAACAAGGCCCAAAAAGACAAAACAATGCATTTTAATGAAGCAACAAAAACATACAAACTAGGAGATGTAGTAGCGATGAATAGTTTAGCCCTGTCATATGACGAACGACTCATGCTGCAAACTAAATTTTGCGGACCCATGGTAGTCACGGAAGTCCTCTCGAAGAATACCTATCGTGTTGCTGGAGGCGTGTTGCAAAGCTGCCAGTATATGGCGATGGCGCACTCGTCTCAGTTAAAACCATACGATTTAGCAGAAAAGAACGACGACGTAGTCGAAGAAAAAGTTTCTGAGCCAAACGAGCTCAGCAGTGAGTTAAGCGTTTGTGACGAGTTGCAACGGGCTTCACAAATAGTTGCACCTTCTGTCATTACACCAGATAAAAGTATCGTGTCAGCGGAAAAAAACTCGGAGCTGCCAGAAGAGCGACAAATACCCACCAAAAGCAGCGCAATCAAGGAAAACTGCCTGGAGAGGTGGCTAAACGAGCAGAGTAGCACGGGGCAACTCCGAAGGTCTCAACGGCAGCGCCGTCCCCCTCGACGCTTTCCTGAGTAGTAAAAGCTGTCTCTTTGCGTAGGCAAAAAATAAAATTAAATTAAACAAATTGTTTTTGGTAATGTAGGAATAATATAATATTTATATCATATTACGACGATGAATGAATGATAACATTGAATAAATAAATATATATATATATATATATATATATTTACTATATCATTATGCTCAACTCTAGCCAGGGAATCTTTGACACATATAATCGGTGTTAAGAGGAATACTATTAACTGGCACTGTTACTTTACAACAATTTTTACGATATTGTAATTACGATCGGCAACTGCGGCACGAGTAACTCAGGGCAATGAGTGACAACACACAGCATCAGAACAGACTCGTAAGAAACCGGACGGAGAATGCGTTACTTGCATCCTGCTCCCGGGGTATTTATTTGCTCAACCGGTCGTATAATCATAATGTTATAAAAATGCCTCAACTCTAGCACGTCGTTGATTGGTTGGATTAGCCGCTCCTTCCCGGCCGTGCACGTTGTCTTCGGTGGTGCCGTCCCCGCCGGTCGGGGTGTAGTATTGATGATGATGATGCCGATACCATGGATGTGGCGCGGTCCGTGGACGATGATGCAGATATGAAACTATATATATTGCTGTTAAGGGGGATTTCTATCTAACCTATTCTAATTACAGTTAAGGGGGATTTCTATCTAACCTTACCTAGCCTAGCCGACTGCCCTTAATTTCCTTGCAGCCTGCAACGTCGCTTGTGGGTTCGGAGTGCCGCGTCACACTTGAACGTCCCATTGCACTTTTGGCACTTAAAGCGCTCGGGATCGGTGTTCGTGTGCGTGTCCAAATGTTCTTTAAGCGACGTTTTCAGCTTGAAGGTTTTTCCACAATGGTCGCATTTGTGGGGGCGTTTGTCGCTGTGGCTGACGGCGTGTGTTTGACTCGCCGTCATATGAGGCGTCGAGTAGCAGCAGGTTGGGCACCTGTACTTGTGCTGCGTGGTCGTGGTGAGCATTTTCGAGCGGTGCGCCTTGAGAAGCTTCTCAGTGGAAAACGTTTTCTTGTGCACCCTGCACTCAAACGTTTTTTTGGCGCACCGCATCTTGTGTTCTTTGCTTCGCTCGTGTTGCACAAGATCGTTCATAGTGTAGTAATCGGTGGAACAGATCTTGCAAACATGAGGGCGGGCCCGCTCGGTGGCGTGCACATTATTTCTGTGCCTCGTCAGCGCTTTGTACCATTTGCTTTTAAACCCGCAATTCGGCTTATCGCAGACGTAGAAACCGTCCGGAGAAAGCCACGCAGATTTAACGTAAGATGGCTGAAAAACATATAAAAAGCAAAATAAGTATATTTATTTCACACGCTGCACTGCAACCTTTGACATATATGCGTAACGATAATATATAAAGAATAATGTAAATAATGCAAATAAAGTTTCGTTGCCATTCATTGCATTGCGTATATATATATATATATATATATATATATATATATATATTTATTTATATATATATATCTTACCATGCACCTGCCTTACGTTCCGCTTACTTTAACAGATTTATTCAATTAAATTAGTTTTTGTGGCCCGGGGCTGGAAGGCGACGTGGTTGCCACACGTTACACACTTATTCTCGTTTAGTCTCGGACATAGCTTTGCTGCGCGAATACACGCCAACGTATGCCAAGCATAGACGTCACTCACCGTGAGCGTCGTGGAGCTGTCGTGAGCTGTCCGCTTTTCGGAATCAAGCGATGCAACGCGAGTTTGTTTTAACGGCGTTACGTAGCCGACATCAACGTCATTGAGACGTTTCAGTGACGTCGCTGTCGAGCTGTCACTATTGGTCGCCATTGTGCGGCGTCTCGGGTTAGCTGGCTGTGATCCAGTTCGAATATATGTAACCTTTTTCGCGCATAAACGGAGAACGGCATATATATATATATATATATATATATACATATATATATATACATATATACATATATATATATATATATATATATATATATTATACATATATATATATATATATATATATATTATATATATATATATATAGATATATTCTATATATATATATATATCTGTATATATATATATATATATTGGCATATATATATATCATATATATATATAATACATATATATATATATACATAAATATATATATATATATATATATCACAGGACTACTAGTTGAAGCATAGAGATGCACGATCCTCGGATGTACCACCACCCTAGCTAACCTCGCGACGTAGTCGATGGTGTTTGCGGACTACCAGTCCAGCCATGCTCCGGCGACTTTGCTGTGCAGAAAAGGCCAGATCGCAGCCGAGCGACGTTTTTGCCCCCATCTTTGCAAAATGTTTAGTATGCGGTACCGCCTCCCGCATGGTTGTCTCGGGATTGTGTCGCGTTTGTCCCGTTGGGCGATCGGGACAAGCGTGGATAAAGAGTTTTTGCAACAGTGTTTTAAGTTGCTTATATTACCAACAATGACTCACATAGGATTGTAATATGACTTAATGCAAAACTAAATAAAAACAATAGCGCGTTACCAACACAGCTCTTGCTTGTAAAAAAAAATACCCCAATATCTTTTTAGAGTGAGACTTCCTATCCTCAATTTTAATGACAACTGTATGGTCTTTCAGTTATGCTTTACACCAGTTTATAATTCAGGGGCCAATACCTAACGCTTACAACTTTGTCAGAAGCAGATGCTGGTCAACACGATCGAATGCACGTGAAAAATTAAAGTAAACAACATGCAATGTTGCGATTTCGGGCCAGTGCCCAATCGTGAACTAATTCCAGTAACTGAGTACCCGTCAATCAACCCTTTGTGAAACTATGTTGTGAAGAGTCCAACAGGTCTTTAGAATCAAGAAACGTGTAAAGCTCAGCCACAATAATTTTCTCCATTGTCAGACAAGGTATCGAACCGGTAGACAGAGATTTGAACAATGGTCGAGAGGTCAATCGTAGGTGCTAGTGCCTGCTCTAGCGTTAGGCGGCAAGATGGCTGAAAAACATATAAAAAGCAAAATAGGTATATTTATTTCACACGCCCTTTGACATATATGCGTAAGGATAATATATAAAGAATAATGTAAATAATGCAAATAAAGTTGCGTTGCCATTCATTGCATTGCGTATATATATATATATATATATATATATATATATATATATATATATATATATATATATATATATATTTAGCTATAATGAGACAACACATACCTGGCGATCGTAGATGGATTGTTTCACCATCTCAGGCGAATAATATTCTTCGGTGCCACATACGGTGAGGGCAGACTGTGCTTTAATGCTGCTGCCAAAGTCTGCCAACTTCACCGTATTCATGCTGTCGAGCAGAAGATTTTCTGTCTTTATGTCTCTGTTGATAGAAAAAAAACATGCGAACATATTACAATGCATACATAACAATATATGAGATATACATATACATTGCGATTTATGACTTCGGCTTGTATGTATATGAATTAAACTGGTTAATTACAGGTAGTTCAATAAGTTTTTAGAATGAGCTTTTTAGAATTCGAATTTTGGCGCGCTTCCGCCGCTATTAGAAACTGCAACTTTTCGACTGCCAGCTATGGTGATTGGCCGTTGCGATTTCGTTTGATCGCTTTTCCCGTGCAACGTATCGGCGTGATTTTGAAAAATGAAGAAAAAAGAGTTTCGAGTGGTTATCAAGCATTTTATTTCAAAGGTTGGAATGCGACCCAAGTGAAAACTGAGTTAGACGAGGTGTACGGTGACTCTGCGCCATGTTTTGCCACTTTTTCCAACTGGATTAATGAGTTAAAAAGAGGTCGCAGGAGCACCGGGATGAACTACGTTCAAAACGCCCAAAAACGGCAACTGATTAGGAAAACGTGGTAAAGGCGCGGAAAATCGTTGCCGCAGATAAGCGAGTGAACATTAGGGAAATAGCGGAGGCCTTGGGAATCAGTTTGGGTAGTGTGCATTTCATCCTGCACGAAAACTTGAAGATGAAAGAGCTCAGAGAAAAATGTCTGCCGCATTTGCTCCACCAAGGCCAAAAAGACGCGCGTGTTTTCGCTTCATAGCGAAATTTGGCCAAGATGTCGAACAATCAGTCGGATTTTTGGCGCAGATTCATGACCGTCGATGAAAGCTGGGTCCATCACTACACTCCCGAGACCCAAGAAGCATCTTGCCAATGGTGTGCACCTGATGAAGGACCTCCGAAGAGGGTGCGGACAACGGCATTGACCGGAAAGGTGATGGCTACAGTTTTTTGAGACCAACGTAGAATAATGCTGGTCGAATACCTTGAGAGCGGTAAAACGATCACAGGAGAATATTAGGCAAGACTGTTAGACTGCCTTTAGCAAGAACTCATCGTGAAACGGCCCGCTTTGCAGAAAAAGGTTGTCCTGTTTCACCAGGACAATGCTCCTGCACACAAGTCCCGGCAAGCATCGGCAAAACTGGCCCAACTGAGGTTCGAACTTATTGAACAACCTTCCTATTCTCCAGACCTGACCCCCTCTGATTATTTCCTCTTCGGACATTTGAAGAATAGTCTCGGTGGAAAGCGTTTTTCCAGCAATGAAGGGGTTAAGGCTGCTGTCAATGCATATTTTCAGTCTAAAGACGCGGAATTCTACTTAAGAGGTATAAAAGCTCTGAAATCTTGGTGGGAAAAGTGTATTGAGCATCTCGGGGAGTATATCGAATAAGATAAATTTAAAAACATGATTTGGAAAATTCTTGGTTTTCATTCTAAGAACTTATTGAACTACCTGTAAATGCTTTAAATGTTTGCACTTCCGAAATCATGTAGTGTAGGGCTGATTTTCATAGGTTAAAAGCTGCTTACCGATGCATGATTCCTTTTGAATGGCAGTACAAAACTGCGCGCATCAGCTGAAATATGAACTTTGCTGCTACTTTTTCCGGAAATTTCAGGTCAGGTTGTTTTTGACGGAGCTGAAAAGAGCAAAGCAGTATCTCTTTCAGTTTTTGCAGTATATTACAGTTCGCCTTTTAGTTTTTGCAGTATATTACAGTTCACCTTTTAGATTTTGCATGAGATAATATTGCTGATCTCTACACCAGTGCATGCAAAAAACTCGGTCTCGTTAACAGACAAACAAACTAACTTAATAAACATTGCCATGCTGACTGTAGAGTGACATCATTGTTATAAGCGGCTATGTAGGTTGAGAGCTTAGTACTCGCCTCGGATGCATTAAGATCGACTAGTTGGGTCAAACGTCTACTACTTGTATATATATATATATATAGGCGAGCACTGCCGAGTGTGCAAACGTATTGTAAATGATTAATAAATCATCACAATATTTTCTATATATATATATATATATATATATATATATATATATATATATATATAGGAGCCACAATGAATGAGGACAGAGTTATCGTTGAGACGCGTTGGAAGTATATATATATATATTGATTGATTTATTTGCTTGATAAGTGTGTGTACACATATCACCCTTTTATATCAGGGGCTATATATATATATATATATATATATATATATATATATATATATGAGTGAGATTTCTTTAAGATCGACAAGAGTAACACCATTGTTATAACTATGTAGGCTATGTAGGATAGGAGAGCTTAGCGACAGTTGCTGGTAGCGGCGCACTTAGCGGCAAAAGCACAACAGGGAGATTAGCTTTGTTTACCTTCACACAGTCCTAGCAGACAGCCGGCAGCGGGAGCAGGCCGTTTGAACCTATGCCTCTCTCTCTCTCTCCTCACCCGTATGAGCGGCCCGCTTGTGTCCCTGCTATTCTCTTCTTACTGTGAATGAGATGCCTCTCTCTCTCCTCACCGGCAATGAGAGAAGTGAAGGCTTATCTTATATATATATATATATATATATATATATATATATATATATTTATCTATCTATATGTATTAAATTGTTGAATGCAGACTCAAGCGGGGGGCTCCCACTGCCGGCCGTCTGCTACTCTCTCGTGGAGAGGATTGATCTCGCCACTTAGACTATAGTTGTGGCGCCGCTTCCGGTGGCCGGAGAAATATTAGGCAGTTCTCTTCGTCTCTCATTCACAGTAAGGAGAGAATAGCAGGGACACAAGCGTATATAAATATATATATATATATATGCGTGAGTGAGACTGTAACTGCGCACCTTCCTTTGGAGCCCATATGCGGCATTGTATATGCCGTCAGTATATATACATGCTAGAGCGACAACTCACATACCTCAAATAGCGTTCCATTTGAAGCATATTCCAGAATGAAACACGTTTTGGATTTGAGTTCAAAGCACCCATTGAAGCCGATGATATTGCGTGCGATAGCTGGCTGTGAACTTCACGTTTAACAGTCGCTTGATCATCCGACTTTACTACTTTTAAAGCCACTTGTTTTTCAGTCCCCTTTCGCGCTAAATACGCCTCTCCAAACGTGCCGGCTCCAAGTGATTTTATAACTGTAAAATCAACAATTTTCTTTGGCACCTTTTTTGAGGGAGCCATGTTCTAAGAGTCTTATTGCTCACACAGTTTTTAACACTAACGCACCCTGTTTTTCAGCAAACACACAATCGTTTTTAACTCACTAACAGTACACTCACACACCCTGTTTTTCAACGTCCACACAACGGTTTTCAACTCACTAACAATACACTTCACACACCCTGTTTTTCAACGTTCGCACAACGATTTTCAACTCACTAACAGTACTCTCACAACACACGATACACCTTGGCGGTACGCTCACTAACACAGCCGAGGCGATAAAGAACCGCTAAAAGTCAACCGCCGTGAAAGCGCTGCTCTCACAACGCTCTCTCACTTTTGTGGAGAGGACTGCTTTACTGGTCTCGCCGAGTGGGCTGCACTTGTGGCGCCGCCCTGGTGGCCAGATGAATATTGAGGAATATTAAAAGACAAAATCTTTATAGCTACGTAATATATATATATATATAAATATATGACCAAGTTCTTATTTTCAATTCATATCTCTTAACACCGATTATATGTGTCAAAGATTCCCTGGCTATATATATATGCGCCCTTCGGATGATCGAGGTTTTGTCACGCCATGTCATAGTCATATTGCACTACGCAGCTTTTTTGGCAACTTACTGGCACATATTCTGATTTAAAACCTTTTTATTTTTAAAAGGTCCATTTTGGCTACTTCCATGCCCATTTGGTAATACCTTGTCATGAGCAAATTGATCAGTCAGATATATAGTCTAGTAGAATCATCTGATCAATACAAAATGTTTGTAAAATCATGTCCAACCGTAGGGGGTGAGTCCCACATTGGATATAACTCAGCGTACTTATTAGTCCTACTGCAAAAGTGCTTAAAGCATTTAAATAATTATTAATTAACTTATTTTCCTCTTCCATGAAAAATATACACATTCAGTTTTCTATTTTACTTGTTTGATTATTTTCAGGTGTGGGGAGACATTTATAATCATTGTTTTCGTTCGACTATTGCGTGAGGGCATCATGGATTTCGCGTCTTCTTCCAAATTTTGCCCTAACTGGACTTTGAACCGAATGAGACGAACTTTAAACATGGTATGATTGCTTTTCATTTAACTGGGACTTTCAGTTGTTTTAGTGGCGATTACATTTTTAGCCTTTTCAGGTATATGGCCTATTCATTTCCTCTCGACAGAAACGAATCCATAACCGCGGGGGCTTTCCTCAGTAATCCTCTGAATCTCTGAGCAGCCTAACATGGATGGTCACGCTTATTGTAGCTGGAATTTCTATCGTCCGTATGAACGTTTCATGTCTAAAGTGGTGCTCTTTTCAGCGAGGATTATGCCGTACGCATAAAACAGATCCTGCTCTACGTAAAAAATATTTGCAGTTTTGTGCGGCGTGATTTTACAGGGCTGCCAAGTATGCACCTTTGCACTATATATATATATATATACATATATATAATTTTTTTTAATACATGATTCTATGTGTAATACATTTTATATATATATATTTTTTGAGTCTTTCTAGAAACAATTTTTTAGTAGATATCTCTTACGCCTCGTGTCCTATAAATGTGTTGTCCTCTATTCTATATATGCGTATTCATACATATAGCACACGTAGTTAAGGAAGGAGGCCAGTCAGTTTAAGTAATCTTGCTTAATTTTTCAGCAACTGGCGTTGCTGATCAAACGAGAGCGTCTTAGCAAACCAACAGAGAGTACTGACATCACTCATGAGCTGTGCGACATGATTGCATTCAGGTAAAAAAAAAAATATATATATATTAATGTTCATTAATTTTATTTTGTTCATGATCTAATTGCATTTCCAGGTTACTTACAAAACGAATGACGTCTTATGCAATGCTAGTCTCCGTCTCGCGTTAAGAGATATTTAACGATAGCCCGACCCAGACCCGGCATCGGCACTGGTCACATGGCTAGTGAAAAAACCAGAGGTGAAGCACATAAAGTGGTGCTAGCTGTGCCCGATATATTTTATGCATACGTGATGGCCAGAGCATGCGGCTCCCTTGAAAAGGCACTCAGAACCATAGATGTGCCGAATTATTCAACCTTGATCGAGATTTCGGCAACCTTTTTTTTCTAGTCCTAAACAAAGTGCTGGAATGGTCCGGTGAAACATCTCTCCAGCTGAGTAAAGTTTGCCGCCGAGAGATGTGTTCACGCTCTACCGAAACTGTGACTCGGCATTGGCAAAATCTTTATGATATTTGGCATAATGAAACTTTTTGCTATCGTCAGAATTGCGATTGTTCTTTTACCTCACACTGTGTTTATCGTGTCCCCAGATCGCAGAGGGAGGCAGACGAGTTCGAGTCGTTTGACATAGTTAGAAATTACATTCCGTTGGATCGTCTGGAACTACCTTCGGCACCGGTTATTCCCGAGAACGAGTTTCAAAAGTAGGCAATTCACGCTGACTATCACTGCATGTTTTGGCGGGTTGTCTGTCCGATGATTGATAAGTCATTGCTACATTATTAACGTTGTCGAAGGGTTTTCCCAAAAAAGCTGCGATCAGATTGCTGCACGATTTCACTTACAAAAAAATTAAACCATACAAACAATAATTATAGTGCTAAATGAGAATGTTCCATAATTTATTCGTAGTTGCTGAATATATAACCAAGCGGCCTCGTGGGTTATCAAGTTTGTAGTCACACGTTCTAGACAGACTCGCTACTCGTTTGATTAAAGCCGATTCGTCTTGAATACCAGCTTGTTACTATACGCGCAAGTCAAATAGAAATAAGGCTAAATATTTATTTTACATTTCTGAGAAATCATTAGCGCACAAGTTAGCAAACACATAGCATAAATTCAATAAATATTCTGGCATTCGAATGATTTGAGATGAGATTGACCAAACCGATATATGCATTAGCTAATGCTATAATTGGGCGATGTGTATCCAGAGTCCTGAAGCTTTGTGGGAAGCCATTAGAAGCTAGCTAGAACGCTCGAGCTACGGCTAGTGCTGTCTAAACCACCTACAGTCTTAGCGATCTCTCTGTCGTTCTCCAAATAATAGCGCAAGGGCATTCCATGCCCAAATATCGCCAGGAATTTTGACCCGCTAGCCCAGCATCGAGGAATTCCTAATTATAAAGTCCTGCATCCTGCCATTGAGAAAGCCAATTTATATTTTGATAGGAGTTTCCTGAGGTGACGCATTCATGTAGTAAGACTGTGCAATGATGTCAAGGGGTGTGTTTACTCTCTCTCTTACACTCTCTCTTGCGCGCGCGTTGTTCCTTCCTCAACAGCTTTAGCCAATATCAGCATGGGGCAACGGTTCGAAATATTTTGATATATTATTTATTATATATTATATATAAAAACAACTGCAGAGTATTCAAAAACCCTAGCTTATAAACTACATCATTTACTAAAAGCTTAATGATTTACAAATATATATATACGTAAGTTTGCATATACCAGATGGTTTATAATATATACAAGTAAGATATAGGCAATGCAACAATATTTCAATCGAGGCTACGCAGCTTCCGTCCCACTGGGCGAGGAAATGCAGTTAGTCGCGTGGTGCTGGGTGCTAAGCGCATTCCTACGAGCAGAACCGGTAGCAGCATTCCTGCCCCACCTGAAAAAAAACCCACAATTGGAACGTACTAGGTGGTGGTATCCGTGCACAATGTACCACGTGTACACGGCATGCCGCGTGCAGTATGCGTAAGGTCGTTCCCATACAATGAGCTCGAGGCCTAAATCTATCGAAAGGAGTGGACAAACTTCAGCAGTTGATCGCTGTAGATAATTTTATCTATTGCAGCCAATCGACATCGCTTCGGCGAAACTTGATCGGTTTCGTCTTCCGTTAATTTACTTGAAACCCCTTATTGTTTAGGTAGGACTCAGTGTCCTGAACTATCATGACGTAGATATGTGGGGCGGCGGTACTGTACAGCTGAGGAAAAACATAGGGACCCGGTTGGGCTGGTTTCCACGGTGTCCACAGGGTTCCTACATTTTTCCTCAGCTGTACAGTCTCGACGCCCCACATATCTACGTCAAGATAGTTATAAGCAAAGAAATCGTCATTATGGAGCCACGCAGGCGGGAAAAAGAAGTGCCTGCCCAGGGAGATGCGATGCTACTAATGCGGTCGAGTAGGTTACCAGGCGACTATATATCGGCGCCGGAGACTTAACAAGAGAGGTCGCATGGACGACGGACGAAGGACTTCGGAAACGGCGACTTGGAAAGTGAGACGACAGAAAGAACGGGCCAGCAGGGAACGACGATGACAGTTACGGGTCGTATACACATTGTTCTCTTATTATGCAGAGCAACTTAGCGCAATGCAAGTCAATGTGATGCCACTTACGTTCGTGATAGAGGGTTCTCTTTCAGGTTTTTAAAACTAGTGGCGATGTGGGCATAGCACCGAGTAAAGTTAGCAGAGGAGTCAAGAGATCGAAGAGTATTCATCACCTCATGATAATTGTTTATTGTTTTTATTTGAACGAGTGCGCTTTGAGTTAAATTCTTTACCGGTTGCATTCGATAGGATGAGCAGCACGACGTTAGGAGACCTGGAGGGAGTGTAGTTAAGACGATAGTCAATCAGAGCCGGCAACGTAGAAGTACACTTGATGCGCTAGGCTATAGTTGAGGAGTTACAAGGTAAACGATATCGCAGTACTGGAGGAACGGCGTACGAACTGGATATGGAAAGGCAACATGTGTCAGTAGGGTTTAGAATGACTGTTGACTGTGAACGGCGGTCGTGCGTAGTAGAAGCGGTAGGACTGAATGCTGCAATGTTCTCTACTACTCTCGAAAAGGCGAGAGAATACTCAAATCCGATAAGAGCGCGCGGGTCGGCAGAACGTGCCAGCCATATTAAAGATACATACTGCCAGTTTCTGTACAGATTAAGCAGGGGTTGAAACTCTTGCAGCGATATTATGTGATCGAACGAGTAGAAAAAAAACATGGAAAATCGGACGTATTCTCGCTGCCGCATTTGTTGATTTGTTGGTGGGGTTAGGGGATGCGAAATAGTCCTTAAAACTCGAGGCGACGTCGGCATAACTGCAAGTAAAATTAGCAGAAGAGTCAGTAAATCTAAGGGCAGTCATTACTTTATAATAATTGTTTTGATTTAAGCGAGTACGCAATACGTTAACATCTTTACCGGCCGCATTCAATAGGATAATGCTTAGGGACCTGGAGGAGTGATCGTGTGCCTAGGCCAGTTTTATGTAGTTAGACGGTTGGAAAACCAACGTGATCAGACATTAGACCGAGTACTGGAGCGAATCCGACAAGCAAACATTCCCTGAACTGAAAATGCAGTGATAATGTCACCAAAATTATTGGAGTCAGCACCAAACACGTGTTTGGCTACACCGCTTCAGACAAATGAGAAGATAGAGAAAGCTATTGCTAAGGATAAACAGCGTGGAAATTATTAATAATCATGAGATAACGACAAGTAATACTACCAAAAGCGCTGCCACGGACAGATAGTACATGAAACGGCACATCAACGAATTCCATGCAACACTCAACAGATCAAACAAATTTACTGATGGTCAAAAATGAATCGCAAAGAACATGAAAGCAGCGTAGTAAGAGGCAGTAGATAAGAGCCATATGCCAAAGGCGGGCCAAAGAGACAAGCCCACTCAAGCGCCAGTTTAATCGACCGGCTGGCTACGAAGACCGTGGAGCATGCCAGCGATAAACGCCAGTCGGGAACCCGACTGATCAGTTAAGTCATGGCATTAACGTCCACGGAACTGTTTTTCACATTGCTTCATAGACGGACCCCCATAAATACAAATGTGCAGCGGTGGGGTTCGAACCCGCGCACCTATGTGTCTCCTCCGGTTGCGAGGCGGAGACTTAATCCACTACGCCACCGGGCTCGACAGACTAGAACTTTAAATAGGCACAACTGGAACTTGTGCCGGTGGGCAATACGACGCCGGTCATTCGGAAGCTGTATCGCCTATTCCACCGAGAAGAAATCGCAAAATGATGAACTGACTCCTGTTAGGGCGAAGAGGGTTGTTTGACGCAATATCCGACGGGGGTGCATGACTGAGTCCAGAAATGATAGGTCGACCAAAACTTACGCAATGTAACCATAGAGTTAACTCTGGGACACCGGAACACAAAAAAAGGGAATCACAATATGGAAAAATTCAACGGATGGAACGCCCCTAGCGGGGCAAACTGTGCGTACTGTCTCCATGATGTGCGCAGTAAATGTCGTTCCAGTATATTGGAGCCGACGTTTCGGATACCTGAAAGCATTGACAAATTCCAAAAATTGGTCGTCGCAACGAATAACGTCTTTGGCAGCCAATTAACTCCTTATTCTGAATTTCACAGCCTTGGTGTTTATGGCGTTTATGTCCAGCCCGCTTGAGACAAGGAACACCTCTGCCAGAAAAGTGACGCGCTTAATGACACCCAGGTCGTGATGAGCGACCACTATGTCATCTGGGTACATCACAAATATGGCATTCTGGAACTCCTGTCGAATATAACCAACAAAATCGGCAAACAAAAAGTAAAGGAGACGTAGCAGTGGGTGCGGGTTTGCCACATGTTGCCTTACCTGCCACACTTCCCGCTCACCCTGTGCCAATAAAGTGCCCTCATCAAAGAAGCTCGAAATTACGCTTAGAAGAGAGCCACCAACCCCTGCGTATAGGAATGACTTCACCAGGAGATCTCGAGGTGATTTATCGAACGCTTTAACGCAGTCTCTAAATTTTGCATACCAATTGCCTCCGGGTTTTGCCACAGCTCGTTCTATCTCTGGCTGAGGCATATGGATTGCATCACGTGATCCACAACCTCTCCGAAAGCCGAATTGCTTCGACGGAAGAGTCTGGTCAACCAAGTACTCAATACGTTTTTAACCAAAACCTTCTTTAGCATGCCTTCAAACGTTATACCGCGGTATAAGTTTGGGTCTCGTCTGTCATCGCCATCCCAGATCCTCAGACTGCACTTAGTGCTCACTATACATTTGATCTAGCCCCGTACGCTTTCATTTTAAAAGATGGCACAAGATCTGACTCACATATTTTACCTGAAAGGGCAGATTTATAGTATGCTGCTCCAATGTGAGCGGGTGCTCAATTACTGAAGCTAGGCGTGCCGTCTCGCAGTTATATAAGACACCAGTCAGGTTTCCTGTTCGTCGCTGAGCAGGCGATTCGCCCCCCTACCAAGCCACACAACTTAGGCAGAGGACTTCCGTTCTGCTCCTGAGTCACAGTCATCATCGTTCTCGTCGTGGGTTGTGCGCTAATGCGCGAATGTTATGACTCTGAAGTTAACCGTATCGTTGGCTACCTGCTGGCCTTGATCGACACACACGGACGAAATGATTCAATCTTTGGCAGCTCTTGCAGCGCCTCCCGTTGGCTGGACATTCGTGTGGTAGGTGTTGTAGGCCGCACTTGTCACAGGTTGGTGTCTGGCTACTGCTATTGCGGGTAGGCGGCTGCCTATCTGCATAAGGCAGAGGTCGTCGTTGTAGATTCGTTGTTGCCTGCCGGTCTCCCATGTTGCGAACGACAGCAACCTCTTCGTGCCGTTCCCCGCCGGCGCGATGTCGGTCTCGTTTTATTATTTGCAGCGATCTTTCATTATCCTCGTACGTTTCCAGTGTTCTCAACACGACGTCGATTGTCACATTTCTGTGATCCTGTTCGCGAAATAATGCTTCCCTGGTTATTCCTAGTCGGGTACCTAGAATCAGTTTATCGCGCAGCATTGTTGTCTCATCGAGGTATTCGCACCGCTTGACATGCTGCCTCATGCGTTTCCTAAACCCTTTCACTGCTTCTGCTTCTCCCTGACAGGCTATTTCTAACAAGTATCGTTGAAAGATGACGTTTGTGACATTTGAAACGTTCGGCAAGAACGGCTGTCAGCGCGGCCAGCGATGCATAGGGATTTTTACCGGTGACATCAGCTACGTCTCCAGTAATTTCTGTGACACCCAGGCTATTAACGAGCGGCCTATGATGATCTCCGATAGCTGACCTGAACAACGCAAGTTGTTTTCGTGGAGTTTCCTGGTACGCATCGTTTATCGCAGAGCATAGTTGCACCATGCCTCATAGAAGATTGTCCAGTTTTCAGCTTCGTCGCCCTCGCTGCTCAGCGCACGTGGCAATGGTCCGTGACTTGTCATCCTTGCCTTTTGCGGTTAGCGTTTACTTAAAACTTGATGTTTTTGCACCGAAGTTGTCACGAAATATTTCTCTCTGAGAACGTAGATGCGCCTTTTTTTCTTTCATTGACTCACTGTCGACTGCGCCATGTAAACGAGACCGTGGTTGATATACAACTGGCGGTTGAACTTTTTGAAACGCGTGAGCGGGCTCCTATTGTAGCTCGGATACCCCGCCAAGTGTGGTACGTTTTGGAACCGCGCTAAGTCTGGTGCGTTCGTTAAGTCTAAGGCACCCTAACAGCTGCCGTTCTGCTCTTTCGAGTATTAGGGTTTTCTTCCGCCTAGTGTATTCACACTTGTGATTATAGCAGAGCTTTATGTAAGCTTCTCTACTGTTGAAGCACTCTGCGGTGGTGGTGCCATTACCCTCGCTTGGCGCAAAAGCTCGAGCATCCTACGGTGGGCGAGATAGCAAGCCCGAGAAAACCACTGTCGTGATTTTCTCTGCCCCAGTCTCTTTCACCTGACTGCATTTCTCATGGTTCTCTCTAACAGTTCACAATCCAGTATCGACATCACGGACCACCTTGAGGCTATCAATCGCTAATAGTGAGAGTTGTAGTCATACGAACACGTCGTAAGTATTAATTAAGAATGGGGGCAACCCAATACTTTCCGCCGAGAGTGCACTACTAAAGAGTTTTATATTATTACAAAAGTGTCACTAATCCTAGGGTGATACTCACATCAAAACCAAAATTTATTTGATGTGATTCTGTCAATTTTACACTCTGATTCAAACTATTGTGACTTTGTACTATTATTTCATAGACTTACTTGGAGTTTAGCTCTACAGTCTCTGAACAAACTTCTATAAGCATAAAGCTCTCTCCTTTTTGCTCGTCGATGATTGGTCCTACGGTTCGTAGAGGATTGCAAGTCACCCACCGTCCAGGAAACGCTTGCTTCTCTCCCCCGCGAGCAGGTTCCATGGAAGCATCATGGCTATGGCCAAGAGGGCTTCGTGTCTAGCGTCTCCACTCCATTCGGGAGTTTATCTATCTCAAACCGTCTCGTACCGTCGTAAGTCAGATTCCAAATCACGGGCCCCAAAATCGAACTCTGTGGGATTCCAGCTGTAACCTCGTACTCCTGCCCCCCTGCAACCAGACCTCGATCACCCAGAAAGTATGAAGTCATCTAATCGATAAAGACAAGCAAATATTCCCTTCCTCTTTATCGTCTTCATAATTACTTCCCAGTTCATGTGTGTTGTAAACATTTTTAGTTCCGAGCTTAAAGCGACTTTTCCGAAATACGTACAGGGAGCCTCCGACAGTGCTGTCTTGACGTCGATCTCCTTATTAAGACGGTAGATTAGGACGTTCTTTACCATTATTCCAAAGCATTGTGATGAGCCCCGCCTCTTCTAGGTTTTTCCCTGGTTTTGGAACCAGCACAAGGTTTCCAGGTCTGCGGGAATCTTGCCTTCCTTAGAAGTGTAGTCACCAAAGCTTTAAAGACCCTAAGCCACCTTCCGACGAACACCTTTACTACCTCCAAGGGGAAGCCGTCCGAGCCAAAAACGTTGCCGGAGGCAACCTTTTTCCAGGCCCTTTCGACCTCTTCCAGCATCTTCTCCTGCCTCTCCTGTCCTTCTCGACTGCCTCTTCGAGCCTCATCTACGCACGGGAATTTTTTGTGTCTAAAATTAGATGCATAACTCCATTTTTAGAATCGATTATACAATCGATCTCCTAGTGACGATCCTCGATTGTAAAAACCTTTCGCCTTCGTATCGTCTCTAGGCTTCGCTATTTTCAAAAACACATGAAAAATATGCGTACTGGGGTCAAGAGGCTCAGCAGCTTAGTTTATTAAGGAACTCTGCAGGTTTGGTGGTGGTTTTCGCCACGTAGGTGTCCTTTCCGTAGTAGCAGTGCTAACGGGACCTGCCTGACACGTACGCTTAGTATGTGCTGTATTGTGTAGATCACGTGTCACCGGCGTGCAGTGCACGCCTAGACGTACGCAAACGTACATACAAACCGACAAACATGGCACGAAGTGACCGTCCGCAGCCGCGACGGAAGAGAGTTTTTTCCGCTAAAGACTATTTTTGAGGAAGGTTCCGGCTGAGCTCTCCTATCGCCTTAGTAGGATAGTGAATTATATTTGCGTTATTCATCTATGTCACTTGTTTTTTAGCCAGTGTGTGACGTCGTCTAGGGGACTAGTGCGCTAGTCATGGTTGTCATCTACCGGGGTGTCGCCGGTTCGATCCCTGTTGTTGGACGAATTTTCTTAGAGCGATGCTCATTGAGAATAAATGTCCGGCCCTCGGTGCATTGAAGATATACCTCAGGTTAAGTTCCAGCCCGTAGGGGACGGAGGATAGTCTAGAGTTAAAAACAGCCTCCTTAAAAATGTTTTTTTTTATTCTAGCCAAGTTTATCCAAACTATTCATGGTTTATAAGTTCCTGGAGTTTCTGTCAGTATCGCGTACTTTGCCGCGCACCCGCCTACTAAAGATATCTAGCAGAGCCCTAATATCTATCTTATTGCCCTGACTGCAAGATATCAAGCAGTAAGGCCGCCATTTCTGTATGGGTCAACACAGAGGACGCGGCTAGAAAACTGACGCAGCTTTCTGCAATAGGATCGATACCCGTCACGGTAACCTGTCCAGCTCTAACGTCATTCAAGGCGAGAATCCAAGGCGTCGATGTTGCGCTCACAGACGACGAGATATGCCAAGAACTAGCAGATTATGGTGTGGTGCACGTTCGACGTTTATTCCGGACAGGTCACACTGGCAAGACCCCACTTAGCAAGGTGATCTTGACCTTTGACCGTCAACCGCCGGTGTCTGTCTTCCTGGAATACAAAACCCACTCCGTCGTTCTTGAACCCGATCAACCGAAATTATGCTACAATTGCCAACGAGTGGGACATCTAGCGGACAGGTGCACCTATCGCAAGGCCTGCAAAAAATGCGGAGGTGGAGATCACCTCGCTTCAACTTGCACGAAACAGTCGAGGTGTGTTAACTGTAGTAGCCCCCACGCGGCCGGGATCGCCTTCCTGTCCGCGTGTGGCCTACCTCCGCGAGCGGAACAGGATCATCACGGAGGCGAGAGTTCTACAACAAGTTAAGGATCGCATCCGTCTGCATCGATCACCGAGGGACCTGATGCCACAGCTGCTGTCGTGGAAGACGTGCAACCCGGTGGTTCCGGCAAAGATAAGGCTTCGTACGCTGCTGTCCTTAGGAGCATTTCTACCACACAGGAAAGCTCCTCACCGCAGCTGCTTCTCCCCAATCCGCGACTGCTACCGAGGCCCAAACGGAAGCGAATCAACACATACAGGAGTCGTCAAGCTCGGCCGCGGTATACCGCTAAACTCACCACGAAGAGACACACCCGTAACAATACGTCTCGCAGAGATGTTGGGGGCGCCTTAACAGACGTCGCTCGGATGTTAGAGCGTGTCAGCCCTGATCTGGCATCAATTTTGAGAACAATCGCGGAAGCTCTAAAACCTTTATTGGCTCTCCTTCCGCTCGCAGAGAAGCTTAAAGCCTTTACATCATAATGCCAGATAATAATAACCCAAGCGGAACTGAGGCCGCACAAACATCTCTATTCTTGGATACCTCCAACAGGGCTACATTCCCGGTTTGCAAAGGTGTCTTCACGAAAAGGGGTCTTGCCAAACACATATCAGCCAGGCATGCTAACGCCGCCAATAGGCCGTTCACAGCCCATCGGGCCTCGACGGAAGAAATTGATATAGACACTCTACTCGTCGACGTTCAGGCAAACATGCGCCAAGCCAAACTGCTACGCATTTTACCAAAATCTGTAAGGCCTACTGTTGCAGAGGAACTTGCTAACGTCTTCTCAAACGTCGCCAAGGACAACGACTTCTCCGCCTGGTCCTCTTTGTTCTCCTTTGCTTCGGTCGTGCTGCGACTTCCTCGAGCGGAAAAGGACGCCCGGTCCCTGTCTGTCGTGATTAGGAAAAACTTACGCGAATTTTCAGCGGGAAAAAGGCTTAGGGACCTGACGCACGAGGGTTCGGGATCGTGGCGATACGTGTTACTCCTGCGGCCTAGGTGTCAGAACGTAACCGTATGGTTTACATTGTCCGAGTGGCGCAACGTGCAGAGCGCACACGTATCCACTCGTGACATCCCAATCCGCATTACATAAGTGCTGATTTATGCCGTGACCCGTAAGGCCGTCGGCCAAACCGTACGTGAGTGGCACCTGGCCCGGCCCTTCTCACCAACGTCAATGGTCCGGTATAAACGACTGGGTCCAGCCCGCCTTGGCCACTTTTAAGTCTGTCGTGACCTACTCGTACGCCTACGCGTCAGACGTTGTCTCTCGGGCTTGCGTGAACTTCGTTGCATTATCCGTTGTATGCTCGTTCCTTTCGAGGGTTGCCTCTGTGCTTACTATGCCTACTACTCGACAGGCCTGACGAGCTATGCTCGTCTGTTGCGACCGGTGCGTATGACTAGATCGGCCGACGCACGTACAGTGGCACAAGTTATAGACAGTGGGCGGTCATCCACGCCTGTATGTCAACTAGCGCCTTTTGGCAACCTTCCTCAGGGCTGTCTCGTTAAGAGTAGTGACTGGGAGGGCGAGATTGTCGGCGTACGCGACGGTCGCCACCCGCGAGAAGAATGAGAGGAACAAACAATAGGGTCCTCGATCTTAACACTGAAATGCTTGCTTCCATTGGGCAAGGTACCTCTAGTGTGTCAATAGGAGAGGTCGGAAAGCTTATTCGTGGCCACCCGGTATGATAGGCCCTCAACCGCCACCACAAGTTCCCGTCTCTCTGCCACCTTTGCGTAAACGACTATAATTAGGAAGGAATCGTCGTCTCCCCGGCGGCGTCCTTTGGCCATTTTTATAAGAAATTACGCGTTGCAACTACAAGATTTCTTCTCAAGCGCACAACAAGGTAAATCCATGTGCTAAATGCGCGGTATCCCTGGACACCAAATATGGGAATGCCGTGATAATATCTGTTGTGAGAGCCCCCTCTGCTAGGGCTCATACTTGTAACGATAGCAATTGTGGTATAAAAATAATATATTCCGGGGCACAAGAAGCGAAGCTTTACGAGAAAGTATCTAATCGTCTTCTTGTCCAGGATAATTTTCCACTATTATTCAAGTCATCGAACAGAATAATAAAGCCTCCATAGATGGACACGACGAGGATGCCGTACGACGTACAGCGACTCTAGGCCATGGACAAATAATACAAAGAGATGGAGAAACAATGATCTGTCACCTCCCCTACCAAGATTTAGAAAAGTTCCGACCAAAAGAAACAAGCATTGAATAACCAACCGGAAGAAGTGCAGCCGAAGAAGCAAAATAACAAAGGATCTATAAATATCGTATGGTATATCCCTACTGTATAAACGGCTAGATGAGAACCGAGACTTTAACAAGTTGTATCTTTCCTGGACTCGGAAGCCGGAAAAACCTTTATGATAGCCGTCTTAGGCGGCTTTAAAAAAAGTGTTTTTGGTTCATACGGAAAACACAAGTACCGACAAAAACCATTCATAAATGCTAGCACAATTACCATATCCCCTCGAGGTCATAACAGATAAGGATATTATACCGAATCCCCCACTATCCTAGCCACCTAATACCTGCACACACTGCGGTCGCCCTTTGAGAACCTCGCAGGGCCTGCGAGCGCACCTGACCCGTTTACAACCCCCACTTCTCTACGCATTTAATACGCAAGGCCCATTCAACTAAAATAGGCTGACTCACCCAATACGCCTTCTGCCGTTCATGCCTCTCCTGGCGATTCGACACCAGAGGCACTGGCCCGGACTTTAGCGCGGGCATGTCGAGATCTAAGAATTGCCAGGGACATACCCCGGGGAGCGAAAAAAGTCTGTGCCGGGTGTTAAAAAATTTCAACTTAATGCTGGATATCTCAGGCTGGAACAGCCTAATGTCTGCTCCATCTTTGATGCTTGCCACACCGCATATAAAATACCGTGAGGCCACACTAACGAGGATAATCAAAGCTAGTGTGTTAGTGTTTGAACAAAAGACTCTGGAAAGTCTCCTGCAGAGAGTTATAAAGACCCCAATTAATAGAGTAGTCGGCTCAGCTGAAGACGGGCAGAGCGTGGCTATAGCTGAAAGAAAACTAGTCGATATACGCTTTGCCGTAAGAGCCCTGCTATCATAAATCACATTTGCACCACGCAACTTCCGCACAGAGCGTGGATTAAGAAATAGGCGGTTGTCACCCCCGGCCGTCTGTCAGGCACGCTTATAAATTTTCGAACAATTTACAGTTAGATTCCGTCAGAGCGTCGAAAATTCGGCGATCTTAGGCGCAATTCTCTCATTCCCTGTTGCAAGCGGAGCCGGACTGGATATACTGTGACCACGTCATCTGCGCAATATGCTGGACCAAACTGTTCCTTCGTCAGACTGCCTGCTAAATAATCTAAGCATATTCCTGGACACTTTACCTAAGCTTTATCTACCAGTATTCTATGGTGCAGGTATTACAGCTTTTAGGCAAAAAAACGATGCTATGAGGTCCATAGCTTGTGGATTGATTTTATCTAGGCGTGCTAAAGAGATAGAAATAGTGATAAATAGGCATTTTCTTAACATTTTGATTTTGATTCTGCCACATCAGGTTGGAGTGCCTGTAAAAGGCAGCACAGAAGCATGCTACACGCGCCTTATGGGAGACTGAGAGGCACGCAAGAGTTCTGGTAACATAACGATTTAAAGCTTCCGAGGCTTCCTCGCCGTCTGTTAGTAGCCGCCAGCAGTTACTCTTCTGTTCTGTGTCAAGAATCCCGCAGGCCGGAGGGTCATCTTAAGGAGGATACATTATGTAGGCACTATCGTGCATATATGTAGGGCTTTAGGGGTATTGCCTTAAGCCTACGGCTCACTTTTTACCAAGCGCCAAGGCTTGCTGGTGAGACTTGCTGTTTGGTGGCTGAGTCTCACACTGTCTGCGCGTGAGCATGTAAAGGGGACAGTCAATCTCCGTATGCTTTTACTCAGCCGTACGTAAAAAAAATAATATACTGCGTATATGCCCTGACTTACTTCGCCCTGAAGAACTAATTTCATATGATGATGTCAACAGACGAATATACAGTAAAGTCCTGAACCAGAATTTTGGAAGAGAACGCCTGGCAGAGGGCAAGTCTTCCGATACGTGAAGGTGGTCTGGGAAGCCCCTGTCTGTCACGCTGCTTCACTTGTCTGATTCGGTCCGGTGGAAGCCTCGTTGGCGGAGGAGGCAGTTCGACCACAAATAGTACATGAGACCAGTAAAGTACGTCACAATATCAGAACCATGCTGGATCCGGGCCCTTTAGAAGAACACCCCAGCCAGTATAACCTAGATACGCTCAAAGGCAAAAAGCAAAGCAGATAGATTTTACAGGGGCTTGTTTCCCGAAGAGACCGCGCCGTGTTCTTAGAGGGACAAAATATCTTCAGTGGGGGGTTGGCTTAAAGAGTTACCTTTGCTTCAGCTCGGCACTGTGCTAGATCCCAGCTCTTTCTGCATGATGTCAGCATTTAGAACCGGCGTTCCTGATTGCAAGCCATTTCTCTGCAAATTGTGTGGGAAAATGGAAGATTCCAGTGGCCTATACCGACTGAGTTACCACAAGAACGCCGGTATAACGTCCAAGCATGCTAAACTCAATAGTGTGATTATGAGATTTTTTAGGAACACCGGTATACCATTAATTATAATGCTATGGCAACCCCGTCAGGCCTTGCTTCGCTAGTGGACACAGCCTCTCGATTTAAGTATAGATGGTATACCGGTTTCAGCAGTGCGACCGGTTAGCTATCGCCGAAGTTCTCTGTTACAGCTAAGTTTAGAACTTTGATGATAGCTGAATGTGTGGAGTGTTTGACGGGAAACCATGCTGGTATTCCGATAGCGCCTTTTGTGCTCTTCTGTGAAATTAAAAGCCAATATTTTACTTCGCGAGAGAAAAATGTGCTTCTCTGTGACGTATCTAGTCTTTAGAATTCTAGTCTCTAATATAGACCCAGGTGTCGACTTGCAAGTGTCTATTGACTAGACTTCAAAGATACTGAGAGCACTTCAAAAGTTGTTGCATGCCCAGCTGATGTTTGACTGACGACAAGGACTAATAAAGACGCGGGCTCCGCATGTACAATACCTCGCTAAAAAAACATTTGTACAGTGTGTTTATTTTTCCGACTGGAAGTAGGTTAAGTCGACTTAACAAGTCACGGACCGAATTACCTCGGCCACTAGAAAACAGAGCATTCGATACATTATTATGTCTTACTCTGGCTCTCCAAATAATTTTATCATAGCTACCGTTCGTAACAAGAAGGCCTAACATAGCACTGGTGACTACACGGCTTTGTACACCAGAGGTAAGCCTTCTGTGGGGACCCAAATTAATTTCATTCTACACAACGCAGGTGTAGAAGCAAATCACGTGGGTGCAGCATAATCCAGATAGACATGCCACCTCATGTTTCCTGGGGAACGAGCCCCCGGCCCTTAGCAGTCTGCCAGAGCTCAATGTTCCGAATCCTGAGTGAATCCAGGTTATCCGGTAAGGCTAGTAGCCTCGACGATAAAAGAAACATTATGAATTTGGTTTTGTTGACATTGATAACTAGCCCGAAACTGTTAAAAGTGCTTATTAGGCTGCCAATGTTTAGAAGCGACTAGCGCACCTAAATCCGTATTAAAAATCCGATGATTCGATTCAAAAAGTAGCGCTATATCATCAGCAAAATAATCTCATACGAATAAATTTCAAAAAGATAAGAAACATTAACATGTTCGAGAACTGAGCTTAAGGAGTACCCATATCAACGTGTTGCCACGAGGACTCCATTCGACCAGTTACTACCTCGTCATGAGAGACAAAATCATAAACCAGGCAACAGCCGGCGCAGAGCAACCCAGCTGAGCAGGCATCTAGATGACTTTTGAGATATAATCAATGGCCGAGACGGGCCTATCATTGGGTGCACGGTTTCGTTCACCCCCATGAACTAATTAACGAGAGCGCCACATATTTTAATAGTAAACATATACTGGTATGCGTGGTTATAGTGCGGTCGTTTTAAAATGGGTATTCTGAAAGCTGGCGATTTTAAATGGATTGTTGGAAATAAGCGCGCATACTCGGTGTTGTGTCAATGGAGAAGGTGATGGAGTGTCCGAAGATGAGTGGAGTTAAGTGGTAACCTTTGAAATTTTCTATGGGTAACACCAACATACAGATCTGCACTACCCAAGTGGTGAGTTTATTTCGAGTGATGCCATTCTGTCGAAGAGTATGGCCAGACCTGCAAGTACATGCATGTTTAGTAGAGCGTGCCTGATCAAATACATCTGAGCGGATCAGATGGCAGATCAGAAGCTGACGAATGGGAACGAGAAAAGGCATGGTGCGATGCGGCTCAAGCCATGAAGGATCGCTGGCAAGGCACTATTGCGGATGTCCAGCAGAAGTTGAAGAGGATCGAGGAAAGAGAGGCTTAGGCCAAGGGAAGAGAGAGGAACGTAGTCGTGCTACAGCAGAAATTGGCCGTAATGCTCGACGAAGTCATGCGGATAAACGAAGTGAACGACAACGGGAATCAGCGGCACAGTGGCGGCGACAACAACGGTGAAATAGTTGATGAACTGGGAGAGAGTAGGAGCTGTTAAGGAACCACCGTCACCGAACGTGGCTGCTGTTTAAGAGATGAGAAAATGGATTCGGGGAAAAAAGGATAAAGAGGAGAGGCGCTGTGGTGTTGGACGTAAGTCACAGTAGCGAAGCGGAAGAAGAAAGACTAGACGAAGAGGAGAGTGCGGTAAAGGTGGAGATCCGACGGCGGCAGCGGATGACAGCAACAGCGGAACAACAACATGGCGACGAGGGAGGCTGGACGGCGAGATCCACAAGTGGAGAAGAGATAGAGAGAGCGAAAGGAATAGGCAGCGCACGTCGAAGAAGAGAGGCTAACGACAGAGAAGCAGCTGGACCGATCGACCACGAGTTGCGGTGTTTATTCAACCAGTGAGAAAACGGATTTTAATCGCTAACTATTCAAACGTAGGTAGAATGGAAAAACAGATTAATCGGGTGACTGCTAATACAGGGGGGGGGGTATGCTATTATGACCTTCAGTGAGGAGCACGAGAGATATTGCAGCAATCTAGCAAAATATTGACATGGCTGGGATATATATATATAGAGGCCCAGCATATGGAGGCCGCTGTGAATAAAGTCGGCACGAAGATGCAGGACTTGATCGAATTTCGCACACAGTGAAGCGTAGTGTTAACAGCGTATTCGATTCCAATGGTGGTCTTAAGCTCCAGCGACAGCATTCATAAACCGTTTTTACCATATGTGTCTTACTTATGGTAAAAACTTTTTTTTTCATTTTAAGAATAATAAATCGTGGTGGATGCTAAGTAGGGCGGGAATATCGAGGTACGTGCAGGAGGATGATGCCGTTAGTCAGGGCAGCGAATTTTGAGTACCTGTCTCTGGGATACATTCAGGACAATCCGAGGACCATAGCCTCCGCAGACACAGACACGTATCCAACGGCATCGGGCCTGCGTATCTCAAATGCGGGCCCAGGAGGGGTGGGCTTGAACGAGAGGGTATTGTTGGATGGCCAATACGGGAAAACAGAATAGAACATCAGAAGCAAAGGATACAGGAACAGGAGAGACAACAAGGAGGGGTATACGGAATAGATAGGAGCAGCAGAGCTCGAAGGTGCATTGGAGTTTATAAGACGGCTGGCAGTCAACTGTGTCTAGAGCCGGAGGCAAAGGTTAAAACTATAAATAATGGTATGGATGCTAAGATAACATATATGCTGCCGCTCTAGGCGCCTCTTATATAAAAATGGCATGTGTATTTAGAAATGCGTGTCAAGCAAATAATAAATCCTTTAATCAATTTAGGAATTCGCTTTATTTTTTTACAGCGGATGAGATTGCCGTTCGACACTCCATCATTATGCAAATAATGGAGAACGAAAAGTGGTCAAAATAAGTATGTTTTCAACTAAAATATCCCATTACAATATATACCGGAGGAGACACATAAGTGTATGGGCTCGGGTTTTGTTGGAGTTTTGTATTTATGGGGCCCATCTCACGAAGCAATGCGAAAGCAGTCCCGTTAACGTGAAATGTTGGCTGAGGGTCAGCCCAAAAATCTATATGTCTCAAAATAGATGTCAATTTTCCTGCTAATAATTTGCTACCATCTCCTGACAAACCTAGTAGTTTGTTTAATATTATAACTCATTATTTAGGAGAAATTTTTCACATAAAAAAATCCTTTAGCCGTGACCCGCAATTACGGCGATGGCGTTCCGGCGAAGCTGACCAAAAAGCCATTGAGGCGTGGGCCATTTGTCAGAGATCGTTATGGCTGCGCGGACATTGCTCTAGCTTTGCTTTTATGGGTCCAAAGGAGAAAAGTGTCAGTAGGGTCAGATGTAATCATTCTAACCGGGAGTTTAGGGGGCGGAGTATGGAATGTAAGGATAAGGCTGTCGCAGTAACGAGAAGGCGTTCGCCTATTCACCATAAATAGCCCTCCGCCGTCTATCACACTGAGTATGAGAAGTCATGCCTTCCTTTTTGGGAACACAAAAACTATTTACGTTAGTATCGCTTCCCTTTTTTACGATATCAAACGTGGTATTTTGTGTGCACAAGCGCTGCAACAAAGATCACTTGCTCGTTGGGCCCTAATAGTAAACCGGCACGCTAAGACTTGTGGTTAATAAAAAATATTTACGACAACATTAATTAACGGCAAAAGTCTGCCACCTAATTATAGAGCAGTTTGACGCTCACATAATATGCATCTCAATTTTGAATACACCTGTTACATATATATATTAAGTATACCTCCTAGTAAAGAGATATTGGCAATTTTCAAGTGCTATTGTTCTTAAACGATTTTCGGATACCTTTGAAACGTCTAGATTAAACGTCTTATCTATTACAGAGCAATCACCTAGGATTGATATAAACTTGCAGGTAAGTCACACAAAATGTAAGACAGTGCAGTATTCGTTGTAGATAACGATGGGATCTTTCTTGGTTTTTTGAGCTTATTGAAGAAGGCAAAGGTCCTTGTTGCCAACGGAATCCTAGAAAGAATACGGTCGAATAACACAGGTTCGCTAACACTGCTACGTATTGCTTTTTACATTTTACAGCACGGTAGAGGGTTATACGGCTACGCCGCCCTTATTCGTGATATCACCCAGCTAATTCGCTCTCGGCGCGCGGTTTCGGCGGTTGGTTCGAAACCGTTTCACCGTCAAAACTCAACGGTACAATAAATACACATATACCTCAAGAATATGTATATATATATATATATATATATTACAGCTTTTCGTGGCAAGTGGGAAAAGCTGATACACGAGCTGCATTGAGGCATTAAGGACGTATATGACAACTGCTGTAAGATAGGGAAGGGAGTTCAAAAGGGAGGAAAACGAGGGTGACGGGGTGGTCAAATATATAGGGCCATATTGGAGCAGAAAACGTGGAGTAAGGAACATAGAAAGGTAATGAAAAGGGACGCAGATATGGCAGAAGAGTATTGGGCCAATTACGAAGAAGCCGCGAATAGAACTCAGATTTTAATACAAGATGAAATTAAAAATGCATACGAGAGGGCATTTGACAGAATTTTAGGGGCTCCCAGGGTACAGCGAGCGAAACAGTTTTGGGACTATGTCAGGAAACAAAAACTAAAAATGGCAAATAAGAAGCAGCGTAGACCATACAAAATAGAAGAAACTGACACAACCACTATTGCTCACAATTGGCGTAATTAGTGTAGAGAAGGCCAGAACAGCATAGAGATTACAACCACAGCAGATTAGATCAATAACGTGATAAAGAAAATTAATCCAAAAACTGCGTGTAGCCTTGACGAATTTTCGGTAGGAATTATTCGAGCATTTAAAAATAGTACGCAACTTAATAATATATTTAGAGGAAACAGGGTTAATAAGTTGTACCGCAGACATCGTTAGATAAATTCTGAGGACACAAAGACCGCCTATTTAAACAGCCGTCGCCGCTATGTCAATGCAGTCCGCGCTGCAAGGAGCATTCTATCGAAATCGTTTCGAATTTTTGCGTGACGACTCTTCTAAATTCTGGAAATTCATCAACTGACTCTGTAGCAGGCGGCACGGCGCAGTGGACTCACCGTCCGCGTTATCAGTTGGCAAAGATAAAACTTTGGAAAACCCAGTGGAAATTGCAGCCGAACTAAACCGTCACATTGCCGCGTTAGGTAATACTACGGTTGCTCGTCTCGAGAAGGACAGGAATATGGAAACATTACTTGATGAGGTGTGGCAAAGAAATAATAATACGATTTCACTCTCTCCCGACTTTGTTTTTGAGGTTCTTGATGTCCTTTCCAGTCTCAAGGCAATTTGGAGCCGAGGTGTCATGGGTGTGCCTGCAAAATTGTTGAAGCTAGCCGCTTGTTCGACTGCAGAACCTGTAACTTCCATTATAAATCGTTTGTTTGAATTTTCGAACCAGCTCGGTTGAAGGATACGGTATTTCCTTTATTCAAGAAGGAAGATAAACGAAACCGCGCGGCAAATTACAGACCGGTATCGACCGTTGACTATATCTCAAGGGTCATTGAAAAACTGGTGTTGATCAGGCTAAATGGGCACTTAGAGTCGATCAATTTCCGACCACCTAATCAGTTTGGCCTTCGCAGGAGTATGTTGACTGACCTAGCGCTGGCCCACTTATGGCAGCGAGCAAACCTGTTGTCTTGCAGTCTTTCTAAACGTGTCGGCTGCTTTTAATTGTCTTAACCACTTTTTCCTGTACCAGATGCTTGCTCAGCTCGGCTGCTCTGCGCCGGCTGTTGTCTGGTTTAGGTCCTATCTCTCAGGACGGAGACAAGTGGTTCGAGCTTGTCAAATAGAATCATCGTGGCAGCAGGTTGATATTAGTCCTTCCAAGGCTCGGTTCTTATGCCCTTTACGTTTCTTATACTTCTGAATTTTATTCTATTAAGAATAATTCAGGGGCCTAAATTGGTTCTTCTTGGTTCTACTATATCTTTTGCTGATGATACGACGTTACTCATCAGAGTTAATAATTTAAATTTTGATGTAGGGTTGCACGAGTCTCTATATGTTGACAATACAATTGGCATTTTAATGCTTTCGGTTTAGTTGTCAATGCCGATAAAGCAAATTTTATAGTTTATCGCTCATCGCCGAGGCAACAGACATTGCCTAACAACCAACTACTCCAGCTACGGAGCATTGAGCTCCCGTAAACAATTAGGTGCCTGGGGCTCGTTCTACAGGAAAAGATGAGGTGGCATCCCCACATAGCATATATTGCACCCAAGTGCTATGCTGTGATATCGCTGCGCAGAATGAAATTCTCTAGGGTGGTAGTGATGACGGAATTCTCCGGAGAGTCAGCGTAATACAGAATGATGCACTTAGAGCCATTTTTTCTAGGAGAAGAAGAGATACGGCCCATGATATATTCACTCGATATAACCTACTTAAGGTGGGAAAAAATATACACGGTGTGGGTTTCTATGTTAGCATCAAATTTCGGGAGTAAATGTACCCGCGGATATTGCGTTTTCACTAGTTCCTACCCTTAATCGGACATCAGCTAGGCATGCAACAACTTTTGCAGTGCCTTCAGTATCCTTGAAGTATAGTCAACACTCACTTGCATGCCGCCTGCCCGAAACCTGGACCTGCATTCCTAAAAATATGAGATGCCTCACGTCAACCACCTCTTCGCTCGCAAAGTAAGAAAATTGCTTTTAATTTCACAGTCTGAATCAGGCCGGTGATTTAGTTATCTTCTAAATTGGGCTTATTAGTGATTTGTATATGGGACCATCTTCCTATACTGAGTTAGTTTTTAAATTTTTACTGTGCTTTTACCTGTTGTCGTTGTGTACTAAGTAGATGCTGTATAAGTGTATCATTTCATTGGCGCGTATATGTAAGAGCGTGTTGCTCCGCATTGTAACAAGCGCTGTTTCGAAATCCTTGTGAAGACACTTATTGTGATTACGTATTGTGTAAAACGCTTATTCAAAGCATTATTTCAAATATTGTCAAGTGTCACGTTTGTCTCGGTGTTTGTTCAATTCTTTAACTATTTCTATTTACCAAGAACTTAAACATTGCAAAATGCAGTTCCGTTGAATAAACCACGTTTGAACTTGATCTTGAAACGGACTTCCGGAGGGTTGTCGCAAAGGATGAGTTTTTCCTCTTCCCAAAGAGGGAGTAGATAATGACACTTTACAAAATCGGCGACCAATAGCAATTACACCTATAACTGATCGAATTTATATACAAGTATTTAAAAGTAAGTATTTAGGTATTCAAGCAGAGTACATAGTATTCTAGAAACAAATGGGAAAATAGGATACTGGCAGTTCGGATTTAGGAAATGGTATAGGCTAAATAATTCAATTTGTTTTTTAAGCCAGGTTGTGGAAGCATCAAGATTGCTGGGACAAGGGTGTGTTACAGGGTTTTTAGATCTTAAAAAGCATATCATATAGTGATATATAGACAGATAGCAAAATATTAGTAGTACGGGTTTTAAATAGCAGATATGAGAAACATGTATATATATCAGGACACAAGTGTTGCTGTTTGCTGACGATATGGTAATGTTAAGACGGGGCACGCGAAGTTCAACAAATGCTGAATGTGGGGAAGCAGCAGAGATTTAGTATTAGGATTAAGAACGTCACAAATTAAAGGTGGGTTAAACATATGCAGCTAGTGAAGATAGCACTAGACGGATAAAAGCAATGTGGGACCGCAGATTAGAGCTTGCAGCTAGGGAGATTAGGTACAACAATGGGCAAGAGCGAGGGTATAGGAGAAAATGATACAATCGAGGATAAAAGTCATATACGGGCAAGTGGAACTTGCGACGGGGTGCAGACCGAGTTTGACAGATAGATTTGGAAAGGAAAAACAGAAAATGGGCGGGATATGATGGGTATACGATAATTTAAGGGTAAGTGAGTTATTGGCAGATGCTAGGGCAAGGATGTTGGATACAAGGATACAGCGCGCTAAATACAAATAGGTGGAAAGTACAGATAAGCGAGCTTGTGGGTTGAGGCATGAGTCAAAATCAGTATTACAAAAAAAAGGTTGTGCCAATGGAAAACAAATACTTGATATTGGTATTGATAAGATATACCTGTATGCTGCTGCTCTAAGCGCCCCTGATATAAAAGGGCGACATGCGTATTTAGGTGTACATGTCAAGCGAATAGTGCATCAATCATATATATATATGCCGCTATCTAACAAGTATATATCTGCGACTGCAGTCTACTTTCACTCACAACCCTGGCCCTATCCCGTCCACATTACCACTATTAGCGCCGCTGGCATGAGGAATGGGCGCAGGTAAGACCCGGTGTGACCACAGGGAGCTGGACCAAGAGTCTGATACCGGACCTCAGGGTATGGTATAACCGCCGACACGGGGAGCTTTCCTACTGGACGACTCAGGTTCTGACCGGACACGGCCAGTTCCAGAGCTACCTGTCAAGGATCAAGCAGGCCATCAGCGATATCTGCGTACTGTGCGACTCTGGAGAAACGGACAACGTAGAGCATACTGTTCTGCGGTGTGATGCTCTCAGGGAAGCACGGGATGCAGCACCAACCGCTGTGAGAGGCCGACCCATCAAGGAGGTGGTCTCCCATATGATGACTTACGCGGAGGCATGGAGAGAGGCGACGAACTTGTTCGACGCTGTTTTGACACTCAAGACGGCCAAGGAAACGGCCAGGCGGGAGAGGTTTGAGCGGGTCTCTCGGGAGAGTGGTCGAGACGAGGAGCCGAGGGAGGGGGGAGGGGGTGGGGAGCAGCCAGGCCGTCGTGGTCTCGACGCACCCTCACAGGACGGATTACAAAATGCATCCCCCTATCCAACCGCAGGTAGACATGCGGGATGATAGTCAGGGATAGAGCTGATTGAAGGAGAACGGCAGAGACGCCTCTCCCACGGCTTCGATGTAATGCCAAAGTAATACCGAGCTTGGGGGGGTGGGAGGAATCCGGGTTTAGTGGGTTTGCGAGTCTCACACTAGTCACGCAGGCTGCTAGTGGCGCATGTGCATCATGCATTCCCGAAACCTCCCAGAACAAAAAAAAAAAAAGCGCCGCTGGGCGAACGTTCCCACATGTCGGGCGGCAGCCGACCTCATAGAAAGCGACCGCAGGCGACGATACAAACGGACGTCACTAGATTGATGCGCCGCCGACCGGCCAATAGGCATATGATATTTCTAGGTATAAATAAGACAATTGAGTGAGGCGTCATCCACCGATCTTTCTAATCAATAGACACTGTCAAGGTGAAACCAACTTCGCTTTGGCACTCGACAGGTTTGCTGACCGTCAGATCTGCGTTGTTTGTATTAAGCCTAGCGTGTTAAGCGACTCTGCCGTTGTGTAGCGTCGCTCTAAGTTGTACATCCCCTTAAACTCAACGTTACGTTGTAATATTATAGTGAGCCGTGTTTATGCATTTCTTATATAGGAAAGGCTGTAAAGGTAAGTTAAATGTGTCGTTTACTTATTTTAACACGTTTACTGCGAAATGTGGTCAATTAGACGGTAAGTGGTTAAAGTTCTGAACATAAGTACGGTAATGTTAATGCTTAGATACATCATAATCTAAAATCATTCAATATACTCTTGTGGTGTTAAGATGATCCTGTGGTGTGGAAAATTAGTTCTTCCCCGGGTCGATTTAACCATTCCTTGATGTTTGGTATAAGCTCACAAAAACTGGCGCCTGGAGCACTTTAGGCTGTCTCACTCATCCTGCCATAGGGCGATCATCCGTTGACGCTCGTCTTCCTTCTTGAGTACAGGGTTTTTCGCAGTCGACGGTGCTGTTCCGTCTTCAGATCCCAGGGAATTGTCTCGGCGAGTAGAAGCGCCGCCGCTGTGCTCACTTTCCGGTACCCATAATCACGCTAAAGGCCCCGATCCATTGAGCCCTGTGCAAGCAGCTTCTGTTCGTTACGGTTATTAAAGTGTGAGCAGGCCAGGCCGGCTGCTGTGCTGAAGTGACCACGGACATAGTAACGCGTCGCTTGGAAAGCCAGGGCCCGTAGGTGTTAGGCATGAGCCGTGCGAAGTCATTGACAATCTTAAGGGCTTTCTCCGTTGCGCGGCGCAAGTGGTAGGTGCCTCGGAGAGTGTTACTGCCAGAGGTTGCTTTTTCTCAGCACCTGGAACCCTCTAGTAGAGGGCGCGGTAAAGAGGAGGGCGCTGTGGAAACAGCACTGTTATCGCTTCTTTGGTGGCCTCGGGCGTTAGGTTCGCTCTCCTTTTTAGGGCGGCAAATCCCTGTACCAGCTTGTGTGGGCGGCAGCCTCCCAGGAGCGCTCCTTGCGCCTGGTTGTTTTTTTTGAAGAAGGGCTTGCAGTAATTTGTAGTTGTGGTGTAGAGCTGCCTCGCTCGCGGGTGCCGACTGGCGGATTCTGTTAAGGAGGCGTCGCGCCTGGATGCAGTCCCTCTGAGGTGGTCAATCTCGGCTGTCCACCAATGTTTAGGTGTGATAGGGCGGTGGCGTTTTTGATGAATAGCGTGACCCGAAGATCTTCTGCACGCTTCTTTTGAGGCGCTTCTGCAGGCCCGCCTAGCAATTTAGCAACCTCCGAAGCTGGTCGGCTCCCTGGCGTCTGGTGCGCGGACGCGGCAAAGAAGATGGTGTTACTGGCAGGAGGGTAGTCACGTCAAACTGGGTGAAATAGTGGTCGCTGAGTGACTCTTTATCCTGTAGTATGCCCAATTATAGTACTGTGCCGCACCTATGGCAGCGCACGCTGCTTGCTGCCTCGGAAGTACATAAGAAGGCAGAGTGTCCCACTCGTTGACACCGCCGTCAGGTCGTTATGATTTTTTAAGCATTAAAACATTTTCATTATTTATATTATACGCAGTACAATTGTATTACAAAATTAGGTCAACCCCAGTAAACCACTGCCTGAGGGCAGCGAGTCTAGCACCGCGGCCGTATTTCCACGTTGCACTTCAATGGATATTCTCTGCAACAGAAATTCCCCCGCCCTTTTCTTAACCTTTTCACTTGCCGCTCTTTTACCAATTTCGCTCAGAAAACTTACTGTAGATTCGCCCATCGTTTCTATCGCAACTGGCTGTACTATAAAAGTTGCCTTCAACTCGAGTGCACTATAAAAGTTGGACGTTCAATGAATCAAGCGCCAGATGGCTTCAAGCCATTCCGTCGCCGCAGCTGGGGAGGATGCTGGACAATACAACACTCCGCATCATTTCTGGTCTGCGGTTAGGGGTGGCCGTATGCGCGCCTCATGCTTGCGCCCTTTGCGACACACCGGTGTCGCTGAGGGGAGAGCATGGCCTCAGCTGTTCTAGGAGCTGCGGAAGACATTCGCGCCACGCTGCGCTTAACAAAGTTATTTCAAAGGCGCTGCATTCCGCTAACGTGTCCTGCAAAAACGAGCCAGTCGGACTGGCAACGGACTCAGCCCTACGCCCAGACGGGATGACCCTGGTTCCCTGGTCCTCCGGAAAGGCACTTGTGTGGGACGCAACCGTGTGGGACACGCTGGCGCCATCTTACAGGAATCGAGTCTCGATATCAGCAGGCGCTGTTGGTCGCGAGTTGGTCGATATGATTATCCACTCCGTGATGGCGCACGAGGTCCACCCCAGATGCACCCGCTTTAGATCTAAGACCCTGCGCGCAACAACATGTTTGCTTAGCGCACTGCACGAACGCTGCGCCTGTGGCGGGTGACTGAAAAAACGAATATTGACTCTTGGTGAATGTGAACACCATGTAAGCCTTTAGCTTCAATAAAAGCAATAATAAATAATAAAGCAGTAGTTCATAATAATAAATCAATACCTGATATATCGGACCCGGTAAAATCATCAGCGTAAGTATCTTCTTAGGAATCTGCTAAAATGACAGCCGGATATGCTGATGGCGCCGTCACTTGATGGCTTCGGAAAGATTATTTTGAAACACGAACAAAGGCACGCATTGATTAAAGCGAATATTAAAAGTGTTACTCCGATGGTTCGACGCTGTGTGTTATAAAATGAGGCAATTCTTATTCGAGTGGCTCTTAAGGCTGAGAGCTGTGATGCGCAACTTATATTGCAACTCCCGGCGACGTCATAGATACTGGAACAAACTCAAGAAGATGCAAGCAACGAGGGAGGAAGAGAGTCGTATGATCTTTACGAAGAAGATGAGCCTTTACGAGGCAGTAGATGTCCCAACAATCTACCAAAATTGCCCAGTTCTATCTAGCGGTCTTTGCCAACATTTTGAAGCCTTCCCATCTAGACAAGACGACACTTAGCATTGTGCCCGTTATAGAGCCGGAAGGTATAGAGAAACGTCGTCTTCAGAAAAAGGCATATTCTATGTTCTCGTTGTCGGAGGTCCAAGCTGCCATCTGTCGACTGTCGAATAACAAAGCATTTGAACTAGACACTATCCACAATGAACACTTTTTTACAGCGGTATTGGAAAGTTTGCAAACAAATAGTACCAAGCGATCTTATTTTGTATGATGCTTTAATAACACCCTGGTTATATATATAAATTATATACTTTAGATACCGTTCGTATTTTTGTAGTACTGGATATTCTGTCATTTTGATAGCTCGGCTATCGACTAAACTGCTAGGCATCTTGTAGCGTGGCTCTCAAAATTATACCTTAAAGCAAAGGTGATCTGCGCAGTCCAGCATCCTAATGCAGCACCGCTAAAGGGAGCTGCTTTTATGAAATACTGTCACATCCTTCATCCGATAGAATAACTATTTACCTGGGATATCGTGGATGCATACTTGTTGAGAATCTGTTGAATGCAATGCTTTAACCAAACCAAATTATCGTGGACGACGGTAAGCTAAAAGACAAAGCGCTCAGGCCAACTACGCGCAGGCAGGTCATCTGAACCCGGTTACCGGTGCGGCGACGTCGAGCCCCTCCTTAGTGCGTGCACTAGCGAAACCGGGCGTTGCCATATCTGCAAAGTTGGCGGACACTCGGCTTCGTCAAACAATTGCCCACTGCTCGCAAAAAAACTTGAGGAGGTGAAAGAGGCTGCTCGCAAGAGTAAGCTCTAGAAGTTCGAGGTTGAAAGGAAGCGGAGAGAAGCATCCAAGCAGGAGGCTGAGGCGCGCCAGGAAGCGGCCGAAAAGAAGCGACAGCGCAAAAAAGCTGAACAATTGACTACGGACAGCGAGGGTTACAGCAGGAGAGGGCGTGCAGCCATCAGCGCCGCAGTCGCTGATGCTTGAGAAGACGGTCCGGGAGAGGGGCATAGCATTACGCCTCCTTTCAGAACCGAACAAGAAGCGAATGAGAAAGAAGAGCGCTATAAAGACCGATGAACGCATCGATGCGGCAACCTGGTGGTCAGGAGAGGACAACGCCAAATGGGCACTACGGGCTTAGAACAGCGGCGGAAGTGGCTTTGCGTGGGTGGTATTAGACGGGGTGGGGGTTCTCTACTCGTGCTATTTTTCATCTAATAGGCGATACAGGAGTTTCAGGTCTTTCTGGGTCAACTAGGCCGTAGCTTAGGCACGCACGGGAAAACCATTGATTGTTACCGGGGACTTCAATTCGGCCTGTACTGCATAGGGTAGTCGTAACACTTCCAAAAGAGGACAGATCTTACTGGAATGGATGGCAGAGCAGGGGCTCATGGCTGTTAACGACGGGGACGTTCCGACGTTCACGGGCAAGGAGGAAATCCCACGTAGATCTCACGCTTGCCAACGAACGGGCATTCACGGCGATAACCAGGTGTCGAGCATTCACGGCGATAACCAGAGGGTCGATACGGTTCATAACCACAGCGACTACCGCTACATCTGCTTCGAGGTACGAGCCCCAACCGCGACGCTCCCAACATATACTAGGCAACGCAGCTGGCTGAGTAGAAGGGTGAACCGAGGGGAGACGGGGCTAGACGTTGGCGAGCAACCGGCCACACTCTTGGAAAGTTACAGAGATGCCCGCAAGGACCTTCAAGTGCTCATCTGGGAGAGTAAGGCACAGGCGTGGAAACAGCTGACAGAGGACGTGGAGAGAACCTGTGGGGGTTAGCGTACCCAGTTGTTATGGCCAAGTTCCTGGCGCCTTCTCCGAGACTCCCGCCGGATGTTCTGTAAGATCAGGTTTAAAGCTTGTTCCCGGTTCACCCGTGAAGAGGCGAGGGGAGGAGCCTCTGGTTGCTGAAGAAGATATTCCCGAGGTGACGTTGGAGAAAGTTGAGCGAGCACGGCAACGATTGACACCCGGTAAAGCACCCGGCTTGGATGGAGTACCTCCTGGAGCGGCGAAGCTGCTGGTGCAGCGAAGGCCGAAGCTGTTTCAAGCACTGGTAATGCGCCTTCTATGAGAAGGGCGATTTCCGTGGCTGTGGAAACACGTCAACCTGGTCATAATCCCCAAACCAACGGGAGGGGGCAATGGTTTAACGAGTAGTGTTGCTTACCGGCCCATATGTCTACTTGACACAATGGGCAAGATCTTGGAGAATGCTATCGTTTAGAGACACAACGCTGAGATTGAGCTCAAGGGGGCCCTGTCAGACGCCCAGTACAGTTTCCGTAAGGGGAAGTCCACGCTTGGTGCCGTTACACGGGTTTTGGAACGTGCGACCGAACAGTTAACGAAGACCCCGAAAACAAGGGACTTTGTTGTGCTCGTCCTCCTGGATGTTAAGAATGCCTTTAACTCAATGAATCTCGCCATACATTCGCCGGATATTTTGTCCTACCTATCGGAAATAAGACTGTAGGCCGGCGGCCAGGAGTGTGAGATCTTTTTGCGGGGGTTCCTCAGGGGCCGATTCTGTAGAACCTAGCCTATGATGGGGTCCTCGAGCTGCCGGACTTACCCGCAGGTGTTGAGATGGCCTATGCCGATGACTTGGCGCTGGTTATCACGGCACAGGAAACTGGGGTCCTGGAGTATGCCGCTAATGAAGCCTTGAAGCAGGTGGCAGAGTGGATGGAAGACCATTCTCTAAGACTGGCGAACGAAAATTACTGGACGTTGTTGTGGAACTGTGGCGGCAAGGTAGGACGCTCCCGGGAAGTGGGTGATTATGGCTTGCGTTTGCAGGGTAACTTTGTGTGTCGCCCAACTCGCTACCGGGTCACCCAAAGCACAGCCAGCCACTAGTAGCTTATTTCTGCTGGCAGCAGGTCAAATAATACAAGTCAAGGCAGGAATACTTAGATGAAGTGTCTCATTGCATATTATAAAGTCTAGATCAACGTCCAGTTTAGTGTAACTGCAGTTTATCATTGTTTTAACGATTGCAAATATAATATCGCAGTAGGAACTGTTATAAGCAAACAAAATTATAATAGTAAGGAGAGTTATCAAATAGAAACTGTAGTTAGCAAATAACATTGATAGGAGTTTACTTATAATAATTATAATAAGATTATATTTTAATCTGACGTGATACGGCTATTGACCGGCACCCTGCGAATCGGGTCCTAAAAAGCTTTTCCCGAAAATAGGCCAGGCAAGCCTTTCATGAGCCGTTGTCTTTAATATGGAATAAGATACATGATATGATTTCGTGTCGACAGTTTCGCCTACCGGCTAGAAGTATAAGTTTAAGCCAAAACATGGAGAAACATGTGGTTCAGATATACCAAACCCTTTATCATTTATTTAAATTAAACTAAGTGATCTTTGTTTTAGTCTTTCTGGGTTGGGCCAATCAATATTGCGGGAGCGAAGAGATGTAAGAACACTAAAAAAACGCTGGCTTCCTTACGCCAGCGTTTTGATTGCATGAGAGTTTGTTATTTTATAAGGGTGATTGTGAATACGACATTGAAGGACTACTAAACATCTTATTGTGATTTCAGAGCTCGCTCGCGTGCCAGTTTATCCACTTTTGATTGGACTGAATCATGAACTAATCGATCGCCCAAATGCCAGTATGATGATATTCCCTGATTAGAATAGGCATCCTGTGTTCATTTTCGATGACGCTGCTGGGCAGATAGTAGCGCGCTGGGCAAATAGACGTTGTAGTATTTGGTTGGACCAGATAAATAGCTCAGCACTAACAATTGTAGACACCGTAAGATACGAAAAATGAAACTCCTTGGGAACAAATTTCCACACCTAGGATCAAACCTGCGATCGAGCACGCCGGAAGCCGGGGGAGAATTGCTCACTAGCTACGCATTTTTTCTCTCTTTGCATTAAACGTACATTTCTAGGCGGGCCTACGAGCTTTGGTCGTCTGGTTGTTGTGACGTACATTATGCTGCGGGGATGGCGACTTTGCGCGTCTACATATAACCGCACATACTCGTTAATTACCTATGTGAAGTAAAACACGTGCTACAGTTGTGTCAATCTAAAGAGTACGTATTGCTTATAAGCTTAGAAAGTTTTCAGCCCAACGTGAACGTTGTTTTAACCGCGGGACATTCGATCACATCGAACATTGTTTTAACATAATTGTTTTGTACTCTATATGTTGTGCAATGATTTGATGCGCAGTGAGTTCTGTGAAGAATTTCCGTGCCCGAGTGTTAGGTGTGTTTGCCTTATTAGCCGTAGAGACAGCCATTTTTTCATCAGATGTCTCTGTGCATCCAGCTTTGGCTGCTCTAAAGTGATAAAAGTCAGTTTACTTTTGAACTTTAGTACAGCGTGTGGAGAGAGATGCTTTGGAAATCATTCGGAGGAAAGTACACTTTATAAGTGTATTCCTAAGCTGCAAAAGCTAAACTATGAATAGCACATCGGATGCACAATATTTTGCACCATGCTAATAACATAGCAAAGTAAGCAAAATTAAACTTTGCCAGTAATTTCTAGGGAAACGGAAGCGCTCGTTGGCGAGTGTACAACGGTAAAACTAGCTGCCATTTGCTAGCATTCTCTACGTGACGCATTAGAAAACTCACGTGGGAGATAGACCCCAAGACTGCAGAGAGACATTATAGAACAATATTTTATATATATTTACAATATGGAATTCTCACAGAAGTGCAGTGATGGGCACACAAATGGCTTAGCCAAGAATGCCACTAATTGCTCTCTTCCATGTGTTTCTTGGCTCACGGAAAATTAATGCTGTGTTGCTTCGAGCGCTACGCATGTGTATGGATTCCTTTCTTATTATCCGGTGTGTTTTTTACTTATTATTCTGTGTATTCTTAACAGTTACTGGAACTAGTTTTTGTGTTATATTTGTTTCATACATAAGTTGCACATAAGCGGGTATTGGCTGTCTCCGGGAATCACTTGTTACTAGTCAATTCATTTTGACATACTGGAATGGGTGGTCCTGTCCTATGAGTGCTCTCCAGCTTTTTTGCTAAAGACCGCCTAAAGGTAAACATAAGGGGCGAGGACACCTTTCAGCTGAGTTAAAGCGTAGGGACCCCTCAAGGGGATCCTCTCCGTCGCCTGGCCTTTTCTCTGCTCATCCAAGACCTAGTCCGCCATTCGCGGAAGGAGTTTATAAACGCCGTTATGTATGCGGATTTCATAGTAATTGCCCACCGGGATCGCGGTGCCACTCGTCGAATTCTCGGCGACGTAGAACGTTACCTTCACCATAGAGGCCTGCAAATAAATCTGCGGAAGGCAAAAGCCATTGAGTTTTGCCGTGGGGTTAACTGACTGCAGAAGGCTCACTACGCTGCTGTGGCCAATCGCTGAAGTTTGTCAACTCCTTCCCGTGAGACTACACTACACCTTAACACATCGACGACAGTTATGTTTTTGAGTACGGCAGTGCGTCTTTTTTGGTTGTAAGATTGTGCCAATGTTCAGCCTTGGCAGTGTGTGGTGACATCTTCCAGCGGCAAATTTTGCAAAGCGCAGCTAGAAGGATGCTTTACAATATATATAAAGCGTGTTATTTGCTTACGGCGGACGGCAAGAAACCGCTTCGTGTAGCTGGTAACGGGTTGCGGACCGACAGTGGAAACAATCAAAGTCAGGCTTACGTCCTATTACAGGACCGCTTCAGAATTTTTTTTTTCGGCAGAGATAACGCAGTTATGTGCCTGGCCAGGGAGCTTTGCGATGGAATGGCATGCCTAGCCGGCACGTGTACACAAGGTACATTGTGCATTGCTATCATCACTTAGTATGTTCGACCCAAGGATTTCACCAAGTTGGAGATTAATGTCGTTGCCGGTTCTGCTCGCAGATGTACGCTAAATACCACGCAGCGGGCTACTAGACGTATCGGCGGGCTTTGTACTTGCCCTTTGGAACGATCGCTGAAGTGTTCAAATTGTAGATAATGACAACTGTATTGAAATTATGTACCATCTTGAAATGCGAAGTTATTGCAAAATAAACAATATGTATGTATTTAAGTTGCACATGCAAAGTAACAACGCAGAAACATATAAGATAAACATCTCTCATTCATAATTTTATTTCTGTCCATACAGTTCTGCACCGCTCGCCCTAAATATAGAGAGTATCATAGAATGGTATGGACTTTGCATTAATACAGTCTCACGTCAAGCTATAGTAATATGTATAATGGCAACCATAACCATTATTACGCTTGTTATAACCATGATACACATCCGAATCGTTAGTACTACTAGCTCAGTATTCATTTTGGGATTCGTATCTCTAACGAGTATGAACGTTAAATGCACCCTATGTAAAACAACATTCACTATAGCAGTCAGTCACCACTGTGCGCAGTGTTTTCCACCGCGTTGTTCTGCCACCTTCTTCTGCTGCGGTTTGATAACTCCGATCGCATTTTTAGTACAACCAGCCCCAAAAACCGCTAGAACTTATACCGCCATGTAATATATATTTATCTAATGGCTACTAACTTTATTTTTCTCAAAATAATTTACACTTCGGTACATATATAGGTGAGATTTGCCGCGACTATTTGTAATATATTTCATTAAGGTTTAATTGTTCTTAACAATTTTTGTAGCGCGCTTTTGCCGCTGGCCAAGCGCTTATTGTTCTTATATCATATATATATATATTGTTTGTGGCTTACACGAGTATTAATGTTAAGATCGGTTTCTTCGCCTTCCACATATTGAACTGTTAACCAGATAGTACGCGAAACTTACATGCAATAATAGTAAATGACATATATATATATATATATATATATATGGGTGGGTATGTGTAAATTTAATAAAATACAAGTTCCTATTCAATCAATTAATAATCAAACAAACACCAGTCAGTAGTAGGTGAAATAGCCGGTGTATTTTCGCGTTGATGCATGAATATTAGTCGATATGTTTATATACAAAAACAAAGCCGAGGAATCTCGATTTTGTTCACTTACATAGGATCCCCCCCGTCCACTATGGAAGGGGACGGAGGACAATCTGTTGTATATATATATATATATATATATATATATATATATATATATATATGTATATATATATATATATATATATATATATATATATATATATATATATATATATATGTATATATATATATATATATACGTGTTCACTAGTCGGAAACCGCAGCTGCTGTCAGTACAAGTAAGTGCAAAGGGATCGAGTGGTACTAGCCCTAGGCGGCGGCGACGGCAGCAGTAGTAGTAACAACGACAACAACAGCAGCAGCAGCAACAGCAACAGTCTAAGTCATATCAGCTAGGTAGCAGAACCACCGTGAGCGTCGTGAGAGTAGGGCAACAACGTGATTAGTCAAAGGTAGGTCAAACAACTGTATGGGGAGAGAGAGAGGGGGGGAGGGAGGAAGGAAGGGAGTCTGTGGGTGAGCAGCTGCGTGTTTGCGTGATCCTCATGCGGCGAGTTGTGTGTGGAGAAGGAGGAAGAGGAGCGGGAGCATCACTCCCAGTCGTCAGCCTCGGCGTTCGCGCACTTAGCGTTGTTGTCGTCACATCCATAGATCCGTAGATGTGTCTGTCCGTACATCCGTCTATCATGATGATGGGCTAATCGTTTAATCGGCTAATCAAGGGTTTTAATCGGCTGATGATAGGTCACTATGAACGTGCTTGAGTGCGTCGGTCGGTCGGTCGGTCGGTCGGCCTGCCTCTTGGTGTTGCCCGAAGCGAATGTCGACATGCGATAAACAACTATAGTAGTATGCGCACTCCAATACCCGCAACCAGGTTATGACCAGGGCCGTCACCACATCATACAACGATGTCTTCCAGAAAGACGCCGTCGGTGGTCAACGAAGCATGGCTGGTGCTTTTGCCACTTTGAAGAACGTTGCGGCTCTAATATTGCTATTCTGTTGATATTTGTTGTTGGTACTGTTATTTGTATATTGTGTTCTTGTTGTTGTTGTTTGTTGCTACTGTGATACTGTTTTGCCTTCGTTGCTTTCGTTGTTAGTCTTGATGCTTTGTTCCATTCTTTCTTGATTTTTGTTGTCGTTTTCGTTGCATGTTGGTTCTTTTGTCATTTTGGTACTGTTGTCATTGTTGTTATTGCTTTAGTGCAAGTATTGCTGTGCTTCTTCTAAAGTTGATTTTGTAATTGCCATAATTAGTGCTATTGTCTTCCATTTCCCGCTTGTATCGCTAAGGGAGTAACTTATTTGCCTGTTCTGATTAGGGTTCTAACTATAAATAACACTTAAATGCCATATAAGACCTGAGGTTTTATAAATCCTCAGATAACGCTATGGCCTAACAACTTGCTTGCTATATGGTTCTTTCTCTCTCCCTCCCTCCACTATGTATATATGTAGAGACAAAAAAGTTACTCCAGGGACAGGTAAGATCATTTTTATTGCCTAGCTTTGCCGGTATTTTTACTGCCCAAATGCTTCTGTTACCGATGTCTTTATCTCCGTGCGTAGAGTAACGTACTATAGGAGTAAGTATTTCTCACCTGCTGTATTTATGCATATGTCAAATATGCATATATTACTATTGGGCTTGGTTTGACTGTAGTATGCTTATTTGCTTTTGCTTATTATTATTACTAATATTATAAATGCGCCTACGTAAGTGCCAAAGTGCAAGAAAAGCGTATAGCTATAACAACATCTGTGTTTTCGGCAGTGCATTTACAATAGTATACGTTTTATATATAAAACTAACCCGAAATTGTTACGATGCAACTAGGCATATAGTATAATGCCAACTAAATGCCAGTCGCCCTCCTGTTTCACTATAGCAAGTTATTTGATCGCATTGAGACCTGGATCGTAAGGTTTACGCTTTTATGATTTAGTGTATACATAGAATGGTTGTAATTCAGGTGAATTACGTACGGTATCTTATTTCGAAATTTCAAGGCTCAATTAGTGTAGTGTGTCTTCTGATTTGGATTTAGCACTTCGTCTTTAAAGTGCCAAGATAACCTTATGTTTTAATATGCCTCCGTATTCTACTTATGTGCACGAGGACTTTTCGACGTTAGTCGGAATAACCATAGTCAGTAGTACCACTAGCCTAGTTTGATGTTTTGGCTTTCAACAGTTTTTTTGTAACGCGCACATCGATAAGTTTTGCTAACCGCTGGCGTTCATAGAGAATCAATAGATATTGGGGATTTGGACGGAAGCGCGCCTCCATTATTCAATCAATGATGCCGGACAGACATTGTACGCTTACAGATTCCAAAAAAATCAGTACGCAGCCATGCCCTGCACGATCAATCATCAAAGCGTGAGGGAGGAGGGGGTTGGAGGGGGTGTAAATATTGGAGTGAAATGAAGCCAGTAGAATCGTATCATTTATCGTTCCGTCCATATGTTCATAAAGTCGGTCTTCCTGACCGAAATACGGGCATCAGCACCCAACAAAAATGTCTTAACAGTACTAGCTGTATCGGGGAGATTGTTCGTTCCTTCGCTGGTAAAACAGCTGCAAATATTCGTTTCACTTTTGTGTTTGATCTACATCATCACTCATGCATATATATATACATACATATATATACGCTAGCCATTTAATGTTTGGTCACGGTCTGCCTTGATATATGTATATATATATATATATATATATATATATATATATATATATCGGGGCCGGTGACAAAGCGTTATATATATATATATATATACCAGCAATTTAATGTTTGGTCGCTGTCTGCCTTGATATATATATATATATATAAATGCTTAAATCAAAATCGTTATTGATGCTAACACAGCTAAGATTTGTAATTCTTCTAACACTTGCTTCAGTGCGCGATAATAAAGTATTTTCTTTCTCCTTTACCAGATGATAAGTCACTTGTAGCATTTCTATGGATTTGCTTTTCGCTGCCACTCCACACACTTAGCAACTGAGCGAATGAAAGCTATAAGGCTGGCAACGTAATCTAATTTGGATATAGATCATATCGGCTTGCATTTCTGCTACAGGCTTTTGGGCTTTTACCATTGGGACTAAGCAATATTTAATATGAGCTTTATATATATATATATATATATATATATATCAATCAAATCGATTTTTATAAACGTGTGCTTCCTTGCCAGGCATTCTTTCTATACACAGAATGCATATGATCGTGTCTGTCCACGTGTGTATATAAATATTTTAATGTGTAGGAGTGTGTATTTGCCATTTTGTATATATATATATATATATATATATATATATATATATATATTTAGGTCCATTAGTTGATACGCATGTGCTATTTTAGTAGACCTAAGCAAGTGTGCAATAAATGTAAGAAATTTGTCACCGACATTGTGTTTACTCGTAAAATTTAACATCCGCAGCGGTTCTTAAAATTATCTGCACGTGTGTGCCTGCAGCCATTGTACACGCACGAAAATTCGTCAAACCTGGCCTTTAACTAGCTTTTGATTTGTAGGCACTACTGATTGGCTGTAGCTTAAAGTGCTGCCAAAATGTGCCTTAATTAACTAATAGAAACCAACGCCCGATGACGTTACCCATCTAAACCGATGCATATCAACGGCAAGAAAAATAGTAACATGTCGCGTTAGTAAAGTAGTACTTGACGTCGCCGTATTCATCTACGCATGTAGAAGCGTGCCGAGCTCGTCGTTTGGAGCCGATTTGCAATGAGACTGCTGAAATCAATCTTTTCAATGCCCGTGATCTCATGTACGCGAATCGAAGACGCTAGTACCCAGCGACATTGAGACGCAACATCTTAGTCATATTGTCCTCTCGACTGTTTAGCTTACAGCTTACTACCCAACCTCAGCAAAGCCTTGCTGCTTGTGTCCCTGTGGCAAAATCGAAGCGTAAACAGTATAGGCAGTACACAAATACGCGTCGCCTTCTTAAAAACCAGACTGTTACCTTCATTCTATGTTTGCCTTAAGTCGTTTTGTGTTTTTGTTACATTTTTGCGATAATATTTTGAGCCAAAAACGGTTACTCAGTCGCAGCTGTGTAACCGTTTTTAGTTTGAAGATGTTACTCGTACTCTGCTGTTTGTGTCGTCGTTGTCATCAGCTCAGGTGTTTACGGTGGTATCAGCAATTATAGTTGGTTGTTAGCCTATTTATCCAAGCTTTGAAACGTGAAGAATCTACGAAATCGCTTAATATGCCTTTATGATACTGGAGTTTACTCGTGATGTATTAAACAACCTAACCAGTTAGTCCTTGTATGAGCTTTAACAATTGAATAAAAAACCTAAAACATTTGATCTTGAGACTCACTAAAAGCTCATACGATACCAAGAGGTTTTCAAATGCCTCCCTAATATTCAACAAACCTAGTGGTATCGTTGTTAGCCAAGCTTCAACCTATACGTGAGAAGTAACATCATATATTTTGTTTTTATTCTATTCCATGATTTTTGTTCATGCAATTGTGCGAAAGCACTTTATATACTCGTATATATATATATATATATAAATTTCGTGCCAACTCTTAGCGGCGTTAGTTGTTTTATTCTGATTCAAGAAGGCAAAGAAAATAAAGTGATGTATCAACCAATGTCTCAAAACACTGTGTACACGCGGTACAGTCGATTTCATGATGAACGAAAAAATACTGAAGATGGCTTCCGCTCCGGGAGGCCCTCGATGTCAGTAACAGAAGAAAACGTTAAAAACGTTCCTGATAAAAATGTTTAATTTCTAGCATATTAATACCCGTCGGAAAATCTTTAAATTAAACATCTCACAGATTTCTTAAAAAAAATGAAGAGACAACGTTTCAATATTATAGAGAAAGTAACAAATCTATAAGAGTAACTCAGCTCGGTTCCAAAAGACGCGTTTAAATGTTTCGACGAGTGGTAAAGGAGGTGGCACAAATGCATTGCAGCGGACGGGAGCTAGTTTGAAGGTAATAAAAACACGTAGGAAAATCAAGTTATCCTTATTTGTTTTTAATTATTTATAGGAACGTTTGATCTGCTTTTGTATATATATATATATATATATATATATATATATATATATATATATATATATATATATATATACATACATATATAAGGCGGTTTCGCATTTGCATGAACAAAAGCATGGAAAGCATGGATGTAAAGAAATATGGTGTTATTTCTCACGTATTGGCGCTGCCTGTAGCTCGGCTAAATATATACATAGAAATACAACCGTGTTTGTTACGCAATTTTTGTTATTGATGTTCATATCTTCATGCCATGAACACTGTTGCAACCACCTGTTTTACCAAATAGTTCATGAAGCATAACTGTACTAGCTTAAATTTTATAAATAATCAACTGGACAGGCCCTTTGATTTAATTGAATTTACTTTACTGCTTGGTCTGTCTGCAACGATGAGGCGTCCCAGCAGGATTTTTTCATAAAACAAATTAGTTGCTCCGGGTCATTTAATTTGGCGCAAGGCTTGAGGTAAGCAATAACGTCTTTAAAAATTGTTCATCTATTATACTACATTAATGTCGCCTTATGTTGTTCATCAATAATATCACTGCATTACGTCTGCATGCATTAATGGTATCACGTTATGTTATGTCCTCAAAAGTGTCCTTGAAATATTTTCAATTAATCAAATTGTACCAGCATGTACCGGGTAGCATGAGCCTATGCAATGCCTCGCACTGCAACAGCTTACAAAAATTATGCATGATGTGTTTATCCCAGTAGAAAGTGCACCCGTATATGTATATATATCTATTTTTTTGCAGTATTCTACTCTCACTTGGTCGCAAGTGGTCCTCTTCGTCACTAAAGTGCTTAGCAGTGCCCTGTAGCACAAACACACAGACAGACATTCATCCGCACATGGATACAATCTATACACATAGCCGTATTGTTCTGCAAGAGCCACACCACGCCACATATATAATTACCAATGACAATCATAATAGTAAGCTGCACACATTTCCGCCGAACTACTAGACTTCTTGAGCTAATTATAGAATCGTTTTCCAGCTCTCTGTATAACAGAAAAATAACAACTTTACCACACCTTTTATTAGAGGATTCACGTTCTGGCTCAGTCGTACTTCAATTTTAGTTTTGGAAGCCTTTCTTGTGCAAAACTGGTTCCACTGGTCCAACAGGGTATATTAAGAAAAATCGGTACCTTTGGTTTTATTAGCATAGCCTAACGGTATGGCGTATCCGTCTTCGAACGTCATTAAAAGAACCAAAATTGATCAGATGGCGTATAAGGAACTCTCATTATAAACGAGAGATATGATCTAAAATGTGGCTGTTTTTGCGTTTACACTCAGATCCCAGGAAGGACTATTTGTCGTCGGTTAGGGCCCCCTCTAAATACATCATAAAAGATCTGCGCACTAATTGTTTCTGTCCTATCATTGCAGTACAACTGCTGTATACGAAGTTCGCAGATATCCATATTTATACTCAATATTAAAGTGCTCCTTTTGCTACTCTAATCTATCCGCTTCTCGTTAAAGTCATGATAGATAGGAAGCGTATCTGAAGGTACATCATGACATCTGTCGCTGAAATAGTTTGAAGCGGGAAATGTTGTCATTTGTGTTGAATTAAACAATCGTTTGCAATAACAAAGTTAATAGGTACTTGTGCTTTTAGCTAGTTAGGTAGATCATGCGATAATGTAGGTTCGTGAAAATGAGAGAATGTAGGTTTGTAAGAAGCGTAATAACTGAAATAGCTTAATGTACCGACGTAAAATACGTTCTTATATTGCCTGCGTTACCGACAGAGGAATACCATGAGGATATACTACGCTGAACTAGTAGAGTGCCACTTTTAGCCACACAGTCGGCAGTTCAGTATTAATGGTATAGTCATTTAGAGGTATCACCTAGCGCACATTTGCTGTGAGCGCTACGAGTACGTACAATTATGGTGTTGCTTACCGAACGTTACCAGGTTGCCTGATGAAACCTGAACCGCGCTGAGCGAGCCTGAGCATCGGCCATCAATCTCAAGAGCATTTACAATTTAAGCATGTACAAATTCTACTATTTTGTAAAACGATCCGCTAGATGAGAGTTCATATGACTGCAAAATTTATTTTCGTCGGAAATAGACGTTTAGCTTTTACGATCTTGAATGTAAAAACTCACTTTTAAAGCCTGATTGTTTAGCTAGCGGTGCAACCGTAACAATTGTCTTTGTCGTAAGGTCTGGCAAAACGTAGTTCATTGAGTTGTGAACAGGTGAAAATACCGCAACATTATGAAGTAGCTATGGCAAGAATGCAGATAAGCAAATGGCGGCGCGACATTTTCTCGCGTCGGCATCTAACATATCGAGGCCGGCAGATAACCTCAACCGCTGAGTCGCTATGGCGTTTGCTAACTTGGATGGCTAAACTAACTTGTTGTCTCAAATCTTCGACGGAATCAAATCTAGAAATCTTCTGTATGCTTGGATACGCGCGGCCGGCGGCGCACCTCGCTTTGGGTGGTCCGATCGGGCACTTTTTCCAAATTCGGCGACGTCCGATTCGCGCTTCGGCAAGTCCGGGGTGAACGATCGCGCACGTTCACTTCAAGCGGCCGCCTGTTCGTCAACGAAACCAACGATTACTCTGTCTCTTACTTGCATGGCATCGTGGTTGTCTTCGCTGTTGTTGTTGTTGTCTTCCCCATCATCATCATCATGGTTGCTGTTATTCTTGTTTGTTCTTGGCAAGTTATCTAAAAACTGTCGATAACTCGATAGAGGGCAGTATATCCGCAGCATCTGGCCCGCAATTGGTCGACAAGGACGCACGCTTCCGTCAAATAGTCCATAATGCGCGGACATTCACACAGCAGCACGTACGTTATACCTGCATATAAGTACATACACATACATAAGGATCTTTAAATAAATTTATTCGCATATAACTAAAGGCTTGTAAAACTAAGTCTCACAGCAAATATACAAATAAAAAACATGAACGTCGTGCAATAGTCTTAAAAGTTACCAACCGTTTCTATAAATAATAAGGTAACTTGTCATACATAAACACGGTTGGTTTGTATTAATGGCAAGTTATTTTCAATGCCAAACATGTAGTTCTTTTTATTAGGCAATAAATCAAATAACATATCTTGTCTAGACCTTTGAGCACCACTAACGTCAAATTCATCGCGCTGCAAATACTGACGCCCTCTGCAAGTGATCGAGAAGATGGCTGCAACCTTTTATAGCTTCGTATCAACTGCCCGCAATGCAGTCGAACGCTCTCCACGTATAGTATTATAGTAAAGTCAGGTCCAGATGCGTTTAAAACCAGAGCCCGGGGTGCCTTGACAATATCGGTCGTCAGTTAACCAGTCGAGTGTTTGTTGACGTGCCCAACAAATTGGCAGTTTGTCACCTTTCGTTCAAAATATACACAAGTACGATTATATAAACAAATCAGTAGTGGTGTAGTCGCATATGTTGTACAAGGCGGCTGTGCTACTAGATCTTATCGGGCTCTAAGCTATTTTATCATTAAACCAGGTTTCAGCCACCGCCACGACATCCCAATCCATATGTGAGTCATTCGTGAGAAGCGTGAGGTCTCCGAACCTCGTCCCAGATAGGATGCCCCGTGCAGCGAAACCAGCCTACAGAAACGAGTAACCTTCTGTAGGTCGACGTCTTCGAGGAAACTAGTCTTAGATGACGGGGGAACGACGCCGAATGGCTCCACCTAAAAATTCCGAGGCGTGCACAACTAATGTGTCCAAAAATGGCAGAGGCAACTTGCATCTTCTGTCATGGCATCTTCAAGACTCAAGATAGCATAGACGGCCTCTAAGGCCGCCACTGATCTCAGAGCGGTGCGCTTACTTCTCAACAAGTGCGATTGAAAAGCCGTCATGCGGGAAAGACTGAGAAAGACCTTAACACCCAAGGAAGCTTATTGCTAGGTCATTCTTATGCAGCATCTTTCATATAGAATACAACGCGGACGAAGGAAGGCATGCGCTCTTAGTATGTTTAATAACTTGATTGAAATTCACCAGCGTGAGGAAACTCTTTTCCCTGTTAAGGCCATACATTAACCCCGGAACAATCATAAGCATGAAGATCCTTACTGCTGAAACGAACAGTCTTCAGATATTGCTTACTTTTACAATACAAATATATTCTTTATTTAAAGAGGGGTCGAACTAGAGAAATGAATTGCTCGCAATCGCGGGCTAGGCGAGCTGTTAGCCAACCAAATGAGTGGTTAACGACTGCTACACTGGCAGTCTCGGGCGGTTGAATAGAACTGTGACTCCGCAGGCTGTTTGATCGTACGTGGTGCGTATAAATCTTATCATTGCTATGGGATCTTTAAGAACGCGGTAGTCAGCACGACGTTGATACTCCGCGACACTTGAAAGTACGACTCTGTCACGCCTCAAGTTGCACCTTCTCAAGACTGTCTTTAAAAACTTGTCCCTATTGTCTATGACCAATTTGGCAAGACGAGGGCTTCGTAAAAGCGCAGGTATTTAGAGATACCTTGTGATGAGAATAACCGCAGTATAAGATTGCTCAGTCGAGAGACAGCTTTTGCTGAATTGGCAATGTATGCTCGAAACATCATATGCTCATCGAACGTAAGTCCTAGGTACATTCCCGTACAGAGAGACAAGAGCCGTGCGTGCTATTTCGTTTATATGCGCTGTGAATGTCGTTTCCGTGTAATGAACCCGAAAGCCAAGATAGGGGTGAGAGGTAACAAACTCTAATGGTTCGTCGCGGCAACGTATCACCTCTCTGGCAGCCAATCGACCTCCACGTTAGAATTTAATGAATTTGCTTTTCATGGTGTTTAACTCAAGTCCCTTCGACATTAAGGAAAGCTTCTACAATTAATAAAATGTGCTTGATGGCACCTAAGTTGCTATGTGCAACCATAATATCATCTGCATTCATCACCACCGCGGCTTTTTGGTATTCCTTGGAGTACCAAGTGTTTTGGACGACACCAACGAGGTCAGCGAAGAGAGGGGTAAACGAGAGCAGTTTGGCGGGTCCCCTTGCAGAGTTTCCATTTTTTTCTTAATCTCTAATACACCACGCGTAATATCTGCCAATAAGGTGCCCTCATCAGTGAAACTTGCTATTAAACTTCAAAAACAGCTACGCTTGTCCGTTAGAATGATTCAAATAGAGAGACGACGAGGGGCTATATCAAGAGCCTTGACGCAGTCAATAAAACCTGCATACAGATGACTTGTCGGCTGTGCTACTAGATCCTCTCGGGCTCTGAGCTACTTCTCTTTAGGAGAGACGGTAGGATCTGGCAGAAGACAGATTCATGTTGAGTTGCTTCAATGAAAAAGTTTGTTGTACAAATGGAGGCGGCTGCAGCGTCACGATGAAATAACATTTTTGTGACGCTCTATACCTGTATGTCCGTTACAGAGTGGGTTCACCAGTCCTTTCTCCCCGCCTTGCATATTCTCTTTTTTGTTCATAATAGAGTCTTACTTAGGCTTTTCTAGAGTCAAAGTAGTCCCCCTTGGCTTGCAGTGATGGTGATGAGATTGTTCGACGCATGAACCCGAGCACTTCATTGTGGGCGATGAGGCGGGCCCGAGAAAATCACAGACGTGATTGCTTCTGCCGTAATCTACTACACTGCAGTCCTCAGAGTCAACGCCAAGACGTCACAGGTGGTATCGATGTTAGGGCTTACCTCACGTCTACCGCTCTGTCCAAAGGAAGTAGGTCAATCTGTCTCATTGCAGGCCAGCACGGTGGGCTCTGTTAGTCTCGCCAAATGCTAGAAACATCAACAACGGCTAAAACTGATAGATGTTTTCGGGCCGCTTCCTCGTGAACATCGAAGCTTTTAACTTTACGTCTGGTTCTATTACCTAAATATATATCATAATCCAATTATATTGAGTGCTTGAAGCTACTGCAAAACTGCATATTTGACGTACATATCATGTGGTAAATAAGTCTCAAGTAAAACTATATGTTTCAAAGGAGTTAATATATGCCTAGATTTTTAGTGACTTCCGAGTTCATGCCGCTCATGGCGCAGATTTTAAGACATAGTTTTACTTTAGCGTTTAAAGTAATATTTGGCTTGCTGATATATACGCGGTAGACTGCGTAGATGCGCCTATCCAGTTTTATCAACGACGCTCTATGGCCTGCCGCCACAGAGTTAGTAAATACGTTCTGTATAGCACGGATAGCCCTGAGGCATACGTACATATATCTTGGTCGATAACCATGCATACGCGTGAATATGACGGCGCGCCTGCAATCGGACAGGTATTTTAAAGATAGAACATCTTGTTGCTTAAAAGAGCTTGCAAGCGTAATAAGCAATCTTCTTTTAGCATCCATATTGTTGCAGCGGCGGGTCGTATACACAGTGCTCCAGCACTCTATGTATAGAAGCTGGCGGCTAGAAGAGTTGGGGCCAACCAAGAAGTCTTTATATTATGAACGTTCTTGAAACGCCTATGTTGGCCATTGGCCTTGTTGCGCTGCTTTCGGGGACATTTCGACCAATCAGCTACATTATTCTAATTGTGGGCTATCTTTCATTTTTATGACCTTACGCTTCCGCTCGAGTGCAGTGCTTATTCAGAAAGAATCGCTTCGTCGGCCACACAGTTAAAACAAGTGGGTCATTGGCTTTTACAAGACGATGGCATCGTGTATGCCCCTCTGACATGCTACATGCTAATGAAGGCGTTCTCCAGTAGCGTGTTCCAGTTATATATTCGTATGCATTGTGTGCTGTCGGCGCTTTTACTTCACCAACGGCTGTCATTGCTGTCTGGAGGCCGTATTTTTCGTATATCGTTCGAACGCCTGCAGAATGATGACAGAAGAGTCCAACCTAGTTCTATTGACATTGATATGGCATATCAGCAAGTAGAATGACGGCGTCAACTCTTTAGGTATTCATTAAAGGGCCAAGTTCATGAAGCGTATATATATATATATATATATATATAATGATTACACCTGCCTGAACTGTGCGGATCGATTTTCTTGTGGAACGATATTCTGTTGAGTCCAACATATTTAGGCAGCCGACCATGAATTTGGCGCGCCCCCGTCCAGAGTGGCCAGGAGCGATCCAGTCGTTCGCTATCTTCACCTGTTGACATAACAGAGAAGAGGACATTCCGGACGTTTTACCTGACCGTCGACCGAATTTGCTATGAAATTTTGGCAAACCACTATTTGTGACACTTCACATGGCCGTTCCGCTGTCTAAACCACATAGTGTAAGTCTGCAGTTTATCAACGAACATAGTGCAAGTAGCATTATCTTATCAAATCTTGACGATTGTAAGTAACCTGCAGCCTTTACAGCTCTTTACATTTATTTACCCATGATCAAAGCGTCCACAATCCCACTTTCCTTATACACTTGAGTCATATTCCGCTTTTTTAAATCTCACTTAGCAGAAACGACGACTTGGATCACTTTTAGGTGATGGATTGTTTATAGGATGAACACGAATTATATTAACGGTTTAAGTATTGATGGTTGTAATGAATCAAATATAACAGCAAAATCTAGTTTGGACAACGATGACGAATACCTTACACTTAGCAATCAACTGATCAATAAATTACTATGTTAATGCATAATTCTTCAAACTTATTCGTACTGAACGTATCAAACACAAACACTTTTTGTAACGTTTGTTCCGAGTATACGTTTTTTAACACATTATTACAAGGAACTCACCAGGAAAAACTCGGAAAAAGGATACGATGTATCCTGTACTGGCAACATCTTCGTCTTCATCTAAGGCACAAGCGCTTTGTGGGGCTCCACTGAGTCGAGACCCGTCGAAGTCATGCCGACCTGGTATTCTTCGGTCGCGGCTTCCCAGACTTTCCAGAGGATTAACGAGCGAGCCTCGAAAGGCCCCAGCCCCCATAAGTTGGACCCCGCTTTTTCGTCGCGCTAAATTCGCTACTTCGATGTAGGCACCTAAAAAAATCCAATACGCACTTAAATGATTAAATAACCATATACACAACACACTAGAATAACTCGTCAATGCTTTACCGCAATTCCCCCAACAAATATTCATGCAAAAGCAATAAACTTTAGTTTGTTGTATTTAAGTGCGGAATAGCTACTCTTTTTATTTGCACGCACACATGTTCAATAAGAGCAAATTGGAGCATTGGCAATGCATTTAATTCGCAAAGCGCATTTGGCAACGTATTCATTTCGCCCCAAAAAGAACTGAACTGTTTTCGTAAGTATCGTGAGGATAGGTGAAAGTGTTATTTTCTCAAAGATCTAATCTAGCTAAACGCATGCCAATTACTTTTTGTTTTATTGTTTACTAAAATACTTGAGTTTAAAATATTTAACCGAGCTTTTATGTATATTGTAGTTGTTATTAAAAATATGACCAAAAAGGTAGGTAATGCATTTCCAAGAACACATATGTCCGGTTTTTTTCACTACTCAGACAAAATATGTTTCAAAAACACTTTGTAATTGTTTAAGATTTTAATAATAAACAACCGGATAACAGATCGCATAATTAGCGACATTGTACATCTCATATGTCATAATGTAAAAACAGGGCATTAATTGAAATATGGATTTTCCATGGCGGGCTATGCCCGGTTTGAGCACAGGTTTTTTTTGTAAGTTGATATAAGATTTTGTAGCCCGGAGGGGCTTTTACAGATATAGTTAGGTAATGTCGCCAAATTTTAAAAATCCCATTGATCAGTCATTGACACGTGACACGTATGGTTTTTTAAGCGGATACCTGTGTGATGTATCCTTGCTTGCTGAGCGGACATTGACTGGAAATCTGTTGCTACATTGCTGCAGTTGGCGCAGTATCCTGTGCCTCCGAAGGGAAGCTGGCCTCCACAGGAGTTGGCTAGGTTTCCTATTGAGCCTGCAAGCGAGCCTCCAAGACCTCCTACAGAACCACCGATTTGGCCTCCAAGGCCCGGAGGCAAATGGAGCTCATCTATTTCGCGGATTATCCGAGCCACTTCGTTCTCACGGCAGGACAGTATTGTCATGAAGGGAAACTGACCTGGAATTACCATATCAATACTTATACGATCTTGTATCTATCATGTCAAACTTATTCAAAAACGAGCTGCACATTGATGATATCTGTCAATGTTCGCGTCTAAGCTTTAAACTTAACCATGCGAAGCATTAGACAAATAAACTAGTAATTCAACTAATATATCCTAAAGCACTGTTATTGTTTGAAAAATAACGATATGACAGCTGGCTAACAAAGTTCTATCGATGCAACCTTGTAACACACCAGTAAACGCATTTCTTGGTGTTGAGTATAATTTGAGTGAGTAAACTAGTCAGACGAACTCTACTAGTTACGTACTGTTTCTCTCAACGTTCATAAGAAGGAGACCGTTAGATGTTTGCTGGGATTGAATCAGGTTCTGCCCGCTCGATTGGGAGAGAGGATGATGAAGCGTGTGGCTTTTATGTGCGTCCCGAATATGACCGCCAGACATCGTGTTGTAGTTGTGTTTAAACCAGCCGAATGTGTGCTTGTGTCGAGCAAGCTGGATCGAGATCCAGTCGCGCGGTAATGGTAGTAACTCCGTCGCCGGCGATGGAAGATCTCTGCAAAATATTTTAAGCAATAAGACAATTTAAAAAGGTGATCATAACTTTGCCGTTGTCCCAAATCGAGTTTTCGACAGACACAAGTTGTTGACAGGTCTCCGTTAAGTATTGCGTTAGTACCAGGCGCACTACATACTTACGCGTTTGTATATAGTGCGCCTACATACAAACGCGTAAATTACAATAAATATAGTAATATTACTATTCACACTTTCTTGTAAATGTTAATATTACTATATGCTTTTGGGTATTTCTAGGTAAAGAGAAACATTCTAGAAAGCAAAATTTAGCATAGAGTGGGCAATGCAATATGCTTCAACTTTGCAACTTTACAACACTGTTTCGTCTTCAGATAGAACTTACAATAATAGGAATACATTATTTTGCATTTGATGGAGTCGTTTAAAAGGTACAGTTGAGCATGAATATATTCTTGCTTTAAACATTATAATACTAAAACTGTATGGAAGGGCAATGTACAACTGTGAAGAATAAACACAATGTAAACACAAAAACAGCAGCAACACAAGCGATAGCAACTTTCATTTGTTTTCTATAATAGTTACGAGGAACACTTTTTAACTACTTATCATCATTTATGTATTTCACTCATATTGATACATAGAATCATCACATTTAACTTGTGCACTGTTTGCGGCCCGTCATTCGAGAGCGGCAGTGTAAACATTTTGCGTAATGGCCGGATATGAAGGCGCGTGATACTTAACTAAACGGCTACGTAGTAACGCGTTTCACAGTGCATGGGTTCCATCATGAACTATGTGTTTTCACGAACCCGTCAAATTCTATATGTGCATTCAATGTGGAGGACCACGCGATAGATACAATGCTACCCGCTATTCCCTTGTTTCCCTCCCTGGCGATCCTAGTGACTTAACATCACTTCTTATGTACTGTATTTTGATTTGTGATCTACGCTACCTTGCAAAGGTTAACAAATCTAGAATACTAGCATTCAAACACAGCAGGTGATATTAGCTATGAACTGTGTATCTGGTATATTCACGGCGATGTCACATAAAATACCACTTTATTTGTGTGAGCATAGTCGTAAACACTTCTGTAAAACTCAGCTTTGTCCATCGTGGGACTATTCGGACCAGTTCTATCCTATAACACATGGGCCTGCATTTGTTAGCATATAATGCAAGTACAAGCAGGATACATAGTTCAACTCAAGTGGAAACTTACGAAGATCTTATCGAAACCGTATGGACGAAAGTGGGGTGCGTATAAGAGCTATAAGGACCGGGAAAGCAATTTGACATATCCGCGATTAATCCTTATGAATAATTACTGCCTTGTACGGACCGGTGAATGCCGACATAGTACCCACGATGGGGCTGCATATACAAAGAAATGTCACCTGCAAGTAAGTTATTTCTTTAACTCCTAGAATACACTCATGTGCACCACCTGTCTACTTCTATAGTCAGACAAAATTCGTCTGATCTCCAGCACAAGCAGGAAATCATATACACGAAAACAGTCTTGACTTCTATCCCCTAGTTTTTTTTAGGTTAACTTATGCAGTAATAATAGCAGTAAATGTGGTTAATCCGACTGCTTTTTTGACAGCAATAAGATATCAGTATACTCAAATTACAATTTTGCTCTACCATATCGGAGATATTCAGTTAAAGAATAATATTGCGAATGAACTTAGGTAAATTGTTTGTTAAATAGCTTTCGTGCTTGCTTATTGTAATATAAAATGAAACAGACCTTGCGCAAAATCCGGCACTTTCGCACATGTCCATTACAACACACGTGTCTCGATCGGTTACGTGAACTGAGCTAACCGCCAGTCCACATAAATTGCTATGCTGTCCTGCCTGAAACTCAATGGACGCCCAAGAAAAACAACGTTACAGAGGTCTATAGACGAGCAAGGTATCTAGAAAATACCACGAATTGCTTACATAGACCAGATTCCTGTGCACTTAGCCGCATTTAGATCGTCTTGTGATAGTTTTTGAAATAGTTACAAGATAGATACGTCCTCGTGCAATAAATGCTATAGTGTTTCACTTAATCTGAACAGGAATATGCCTGTCACAACTGTTACCTTGGATGGTTGCGCAAGTCCTGGCAATATTCGATGCAGCATCCGGGCGGAAACGGTTAGCACGTCAACGGGGTTCATGAGCAACGGTGACAAGCCTTCTACCCCGAGACTGTCAAGATTTTCGGCCCCTTGTTGCCCTTTGATGTCAGTCCAATAACCTTCATACTGGCCGTCCTAAGAGATAAGGCGTTATTTATAGATGCCAATGTTAGTATAGGCATAGGCAGCTAAAGACTCCGCATTTGTACATGTATCTGCCGTAAAAACGTAGATAAAAACAAAGAACGTAAAAAGACGAAATAGAATCGGAAACTCAACACATATAAAAGTAGAATACATTGAACGCGACTTTCCACAGACAACAGTGCCAATAATAGCGTATAGGCCAGTTTAACCAGGTACAGCCATAAAAGTAATGAAAGCAGTCTGGAGACACATCGATTTGATTCTTTCGCGAACAATAAAGCAATTTTGAGGCACACTTAATTGGCAGCTTTAATGACTTAGACACCCCAGCAAAGGCTGCATTGTAGAAATAAAACAAGAAACGTGGGATTGAAATGTCAAACACATTCAAATAAAAGTGCTGATATTGGTGAGCTCACAGCATTCCTGAGTCAGAACGCAAACATCTCGATGAAGTGATGCGTCTTTGAATGCCCACTAACCGGAGCATTACCGTTTATTTAGTAAGATTTTTTAGCTCAATAGAGATATGAAATGTATAAGTGGCAACATGCGCAACATTGACGACAGCATATAGTAACTTTGTAATACAACAATCTTGGCCAGGTATTGAGACTTATCTAAGCAATTTATAGAGCAATCTGTTAGAGCCGCGTTATTGCTGTATGTAAGAAGCAGCACGGCACAGAATCCTCATCTAAATATAGTGCCATATGATCCGTTGATTAGAAAAAGCAGAACTGTTGTGGAACCAAAGGCTTATTAAAAAGCTATGGAAAACACCCTTAAATAGATTAGGTGAAAACCATAGCTAGGCACAATGGGTCTCGGAAACTTGATAAAACACAATTGTGTGTTAAAAGTCATCTTGGTTTAAAAAACTGGTAAAGAAATTAATAAAGAAATGTCTTTCGTTAAACGCTGATGCTTCCTGAGAGCGCGATAATGAACATGAAAATATAAAAAGTATACAATAAACTATGATCTTACAAAAAGCGCAGAGATAGATAGCCTACAACTACGCGCAAGTCCTGAGGCTTCCAGGAGTATCGGTCTAGAATTGTCAAAGCGATATGCTACCCTCTGCGACACGAGCAAGAGCGCTTATGTGATTCACAGGCTTATGCACCGCATACCTTGAAATGGGCACATGTAGAACGAAAACTCGGACGTCGTTTTATTGCCCTAATACCTAGTTGTTTTATTGCTCTAATACCTAGTCAGTTGGTTAGTAAATTAGAAAAAGCTAGATGAAATAGACTCATAGAATTTGGTGGTAACAAGAACCTCGCCGGACAGCAAAGGGCTGGTCAAAGAGCCAGTTGCCCAGAGTAAAGATTCCGCATGAGAACGTCTTTCTATGGCTCTGACGTAGTAAGCTTAGCAAGTACAGGGCCACTTACGGGCGGAGGAATATTCCTTTTGGTGAGTAGGGCGATAGGAGTATATTGCCAACACTGCTAGTCTTACACTGTCCAATATTATCGGCAGGACTGGATGTGCGTAAATGCACTTCAGATAAACGTCCAAAAATAGACGAATATGATGTGCTAGAAACTGGTAGATTTGTGCTACCCCTTTGAAGAGCATCACACTGCAAACAAATATAATACGAATATGTAGATAAATTATGAGTTTGGTCGCTTCTGTGCTAAACAGGATAGCAGTCAGCTGTCTTAAAATATTAGAGTTTCAAATCAATGCTGCTACTTATGTGTAAGAAGATATATATATATATATATATATATTCTATGTTAATATGTTAATCGCCTAGAGAAAAACATGTGTGATGGAAACAATGCATATCGAATAGGAGTTGTTAAAATGGTACTCTTTCGATAAAATTAAATGATGGTCTGCGGTTTGTTAACATGCTTAGGACAATACAAATGTAGTGGTCCTGGTTACCTTTAGGTGGTAGGCGTTCGTCCTATTCGCTGGAGCGAGGGGCTCTCGTGTTGTGGCTGTGTTGGGTGGCCTCCGTGTTCCACTGGACAACATATGATGTCCTTGTTGAGTCTGTGGCAGTTGCCCACGCGCGTCCCATTCGTGGCCCCACTTTCCGCTCGTAGACGGGTCGACCGTTGAGGGCCGGAGGCCTCCTTTCGTCAAAGAATCGAAGCGTGTTGCCCGCGACCCCGAAAGGAGGCGTCCATTCCCCTCCCATTCTGGCACGCCACTACTGCTACACCCACCAAGCAGTGTACCTCGATGGTATTCTAAATAGGAAGCACGATACAGATTCCAGTCTTTGTAATCTCTTAAGCCGGCAAAGACCCAGACTCTTGTCTTATGCGGACTGAAATTTGCCTTTCGTTGGTACGAGCATTACTGGTAGAATTTTAGTTCGTTTTGAGCCAATAACACTTGTAGAAGAGTCTGAGTTGTAGAATACACTAATAAATGTTAGACGCCCTCACAATATATATATACAGGGCTTACAATGAAATGTCTAAACAAGGCTACATAAAAATCTTTCTTTGTGTACCTTAGTCACAAAAGCCTGAAGCACTGAAAAACACAATAAGCCTGAGAAGTGGTGGCATTGCCTTACCGTAAGCGTCTGCAAGCGTCCTGTGGTCGCTTCCGCCACTGTGCTCTCCAGCAATCGGTGCTGTGGGGCTATGTGAGGTCGGCACGTCAACCAGAGGTATGGAGTAGTATGAACTGGAACGCAAACGCGGTGGAACTCCTCCTAACGCTGCCGCCGCCGCTGTGGTGGTGGTGGTGGCTGGTGCCTTCGATGCGCCACATTCGTCCTCTAGCCCAGTCGAGCCTACACCACGTCCAGCAACTCGGCTGCCACTTACTAGACCGCTGCTACCCGTTCCGTATATCGCGCTTCTATACGTGACAATATTCAATATAAATACGCAAACGCAGCCCATAAGGAAAGGATAACGCTCACAGTCACTCTTCGGAAATGATTTCTAGTTAGAAATCAATTCCGTACATGACTAAATGTGGTATCGGTCTATCTGCACGTGTCCACATTGCCTGTATACACAGTCTTCAATGCTAAAGCAGTTCTCGACCCTGCAGAACTTGTCATGAAAACAGTGGGCTGACAACAATTGTATCAGGTCGTCTTCAATCGAAATGAACTATACTGACCCGGGGCAAGTTGACTGGAGGTTAAGAGGCGCTGGCCCACCTAAGGTGGTCTCCCCGATGAGCTGTTGTTGCTGTTGCTGCGTATCGAGTGGATGCCCTGAGTGTCCACCGAACGGCGAAGCCCGTTCTCCCAATGGGGACAGACGTGGATACGAGGACTGACAGAACAGATCGAAGTCATCCCACTGGCTGCTGCCACCATCACGAGGACTTGGGCAACCGCCCGACAGGATCGTTGACACAGGCCTGCATTTAAAAAATCATTACGTCATGCAACATATTTGTATGCGAGATCTTCCCCAATAACTGCTCCTCTTTCGCTCTGCAAATATGAACGGAACCTCTCCTGAACGGAGAACGAACGCCGACGTAACGCCGGCTTCATCGAGATCGGACTAAATATCTAATACTGACAACAAAAATACCTGTATTAGAATATACTAGCCTACACAACGAGAACTCTCTCGGCACCTTTTTAATTAATCCCTTAATGTCGAGTCCTTAACTTAATTTAGCCGCCATAACATATCGTTTTTCAAGTTATCTCTATCTCTCTCTCTCTCTCTCTATACATATATATATATATATATATATATATATATGCAGCGTTGTTGAACTGGGCTAACCCTGAAGTAGAGAACCCGTGATCACACGCTCGCGCGGGGACAATTGTCCACTCCAAAGTGCTAACATAGCAAGTTTATATAAATAAATGTATATATATATATATATATATATTTTTTTTTTTTATATATACACGATTTGATTCAATAATTAAGGACAGTGACGTCTTTCTTTGTATTACGCAACAGTTTATGAGTAAGCCCTCTTCACTCTAGGCTAGACACGACATTTCCCCGTATCTAGCTGTACGACGGCAAAGCTAGCGCACATTTGTTATGAATTTAAATACGCGTTGTCCATATGCGAGCCATGTGACGTTAAGCAAAATTTTTCACACAGTAGTTAGAAAAAAACGTATTTTAACTGTATTATCTTACACATGGTAGTAATACCAAAAGACAAAACATAGTACAATAAGATTGTATTTGTGTTTTATTTTATCTTAGCAGCAAAGTTACACTACGTTTGCTCCACCACTGCATTTAGTTAAGCAGCACGCCTTGAATGTCCTTGTGTAGTCATCGACCGCTAATCGATACTCCCCCCCCCTCCGGAGCTACTTGCGTATAGGCGCTACCACTGTTCCCCTCGCAAACATCCTTGATCCTCTAAATATAACGATTATGTGCTAAATTCGAAAAAGCAGACTCTCTATGAAAACAAACCACGTATCTTATTTTGAAGTAAATTGAGTGTTTAAAGTGCTTAAGACGTATTTGCGGTACCTTTTACATTGACTGTCATATCGGCTCCATTAGGTAAGCACCGCGGCCATTGTAGCTTAACCCAACAAAGAGAGTTGTTTGTTTATAAAGCTTGAAGACATGGAATATACTTTGCTGGCTGCCCGACTTAGTCATTGTGCAAAGTGACTTAAAATACCTAACGCAAGTCATTGATAGCTCCGCTAAGTATATGAGGAGCATGTCATTGGTTTCTATTTCGTATATTTTGCTCCTCATTACGGACTACCAATAGAAACCGCTGATACACAAAATTGTAAAGAATAATACTGATTAGAATCACGGCCAATGCCCTCTTAAACGAAGCTTTAGTGAATGGAAGCCGATGCTTTACGATACAAAAGAAAAGCAAGCGAGTACCGAATTAGACCATTATTGGCGATAACATAACACTGTTTAAAGCTGCTGCGTGTCCCTTTCGCCTTACTATTATAAAACAAATTCTTTGCTGCGGGAAGGAAAACATGTAGACACAACCCACATCTGTGCTAAATGTAACATCAATTTTGTAAATATGTTTTATTATTTTCAATGAATCAATTTAACGTTATTAATTTGATTAATTAAAGAAAAAGCCACCAAACTTAACGGTTGGCTAGTACTGCGAATGTTTGGACGTTGCTGCCTTAATGTAGCAACGGCTACAACGCTGTAGATGGTTACGCTGTCATTTGCAAATAAAATGTGTACAGTTTCATTTATTTAGGATTTCGAATGAATTCGCGAATCGTCAACATATCGGTCGAAACCGCACGACCGGAAATGCATACTGCAAATATAATTATTCTTATTATAAATAAACGTAATATGTTGATAAAATATTTTATATGCATGTTTATAGGTATAATTTTGTACACGGCGGCAAGCTCAAATGCATTTTGGCACGACAATGACGGAATGCTTACGTCGCTACTGCGTTTTCAAACTAGGTTTACGAATGCTTCCTTCACAAGAGGGATAACGCCGCAGAATAATGCTTAAACAACTCTAACGAATCTAGATCTAGAAGAGAGGTGTCATCAAAACAGTGTCATCCAAACTAAAGAAGCAGATCAAGAGTGCTGCGTAGAGTAACCCTTGTTATGGGAAGTCAAGAAACTTGCGACATGTCGTCACATGCATAACAAAATGTGTTGTCGTGTCAAAATATGACGCATAATTGCAGAGTTTACAGTTTGCAATACCTCGGTTCAGTCTATTGAGCTGTTGGCGTGGCGTTCTTTTCACTGTAAGTCGTTTCCTTGTTTTGCAGAAGCTCACACACTGCTTTAACTCTACCAGACAGAGATCATGGTCTCCTTAGCATGAAAACCTGCTTTCGCAACCGTGTTGAGTCCGGTTGAACCATCCCGCCTCGATCAAGACCTTGCGCGAGCTACGTTGCAGACGGTTATCAAGTTTTTTAGAAAACAAAATGCGTTTTTAAAAGAAAAGCGCTGGCGTTTAAGCGAATCATTATTTTTTTTTTGGCTGAACATACTTAGCAGCCATATGTATACGCGTTTTCTACTCATATTTCTTTTTATAGGGCTAACTGAAAAATGCGGTTGCACACAGCGTCACCACTGCGGGGAAGCTTCCTGTAACAGTGGGCCAGTAGTGTGGGGCTCCAACTGACTAACAACCAGTCGTGTCCCGTCCCCTGACCTGACTGGGAACTGCTTGCGCATCGCATTACACAGTCAGGGGTGGGGGGACTAGTCTACTATCCCTGACGGGTGTGTTCCCCGTCTACGCCACGGGTAGGAGGGCGCCTTAGGTGATTGGCGCTCATTTTCTTTTGTAAAATGTGATTGAATACTTGAGCTATGGAGTTTCAGTATAAGGGCTCAGTGCCGCGGAGATCTCTGTCTAGGGTGACCCCGAGGTACCTCACTTTATTAATGAGTGCGGTCGCCTGGTCTTCTAGGCGGAGGTGAAGGCCAGGGCAGTTTCTCAATCCTATCAGGACTATTGCCTCGCTCTTAGCGGGGGTGAGGACGAGTCACGCTGCCTGCATGCAGCGGGCGACGTTGGCAAATGCTTCGTTTGCATGGCTCTGCAGCAGGTCCGACGTCCGGGCCTTGACGTTAAGGCCGAGGTCGTCGGCATAGGCTAGGAGGCTGATCCCGGGCAGAAGATCTTTTAGCCGCAGCACACTGTCACACGCTATGTTCCATATCAGGGGGTCAAGTATGGAGCCCTCTAGCACCCCTGTAGTCATGTTAAAATTGGTTCCGTGGAACGGTATTGTCCAGTCTTTAAAGTAGTTTGATGTGATTCTGCGAAAGTACACAGAACGTTCTTCCTGTGAAGAGTCTCCAGGATTCTCCACGGTGTGCCGTTAAATGCGTCGCGGACGTCAAGTAAGATCGCAAGTTACAGGTATTGTCTTCTCGGCGGGGACTCGTGGAGAATTTTGGCCTGCGTCTGGATTTGCCTAATAGCGCTGATTGTTGAGTGACTTTTGCAAAACTCGTGCTGGGTGTCTGACAGCAGGTGGTTATTTTCCGCGAAATCCCGGAGGCGTGCCCCCGCGACGGACTCAAAAGCTTTGGTCAGACAGCCGAGTAGGCAGATAGGGTGTGTCGCGGCATCCTGCACCTTTTGCAGCGTGACCTCCGGGGGTCCACTTCCTTCTTCCCTGGGGCCTCTAGGTGGGGGACGCGATCAAATGGTGGGCGTTGGGGGAAGACCGCTTTGATCGCTACTCGCGTCTCTTTCGGAGATATTCCGGAACCCTCTAACCATCTTGTATGGGCGGCCCCAGGGGTCGTCCTCCAGCTCCTCAAGAGAGGACCTCCTGGAGATTTCCTTGCGCAGGAAGGCCCGCAGATTCTTGTACTCAGCTCCGTAGCGTCGGGCGGCCTCACTCTCAGCGGCGGATCGTCGCGCGCGGGTGAGATACCGCCACGCTCTTAGGCACTTCTGCCGTAGTTGTCCAAGTGCAGCAGTCCAACAGTAGTTTGGCGTGCCTCGACGTCCTGGGTATGCGGCACGGTCTAGGGAGACCTTACACGCTTTCTCTAGGAGCATTTGGACTGCCGCTGTAGCCGGCGGTCCTATTACCATATACGGGCCCTGAGGCCCCTGGCGTCTGATGAGCGGATGCACCGTTGGATTTTCCGTCGTGCAGTAGTCACGCGGAATTCGATGATAAAATGGTCGCTGAGAGATTCCTCTTCCTGTAGCACCTTTCAGTTTAAAATCTTGTGGATCTTGACCCTACGCGTAAATGCCAAGTCGATGCATGAGGTACCATGTGGACTTGTCGACTCCCCTCTGCTCACCCTGGCTTATCATGTGGCAGGGTATAGGCCCAAAGTCAGTTGAGCCCAGGAGGGCGTTGGCCTTTTGCACCGCCTGGTCTAGGAGATCCTTGTCCTAGATCGAGAGAGATGTTGCGTCTTTTTTTTGCAAGCATTTGCGCTTTGCCAGCTATCTTGTCGAGACGCTTGTATACACTAATCGTGTGGGGCTCCTTACCGCCGAGTGTCATTGGCCAACCTGTTACAGGCCTCAGGTTCCTGCACTCGTCAACAACGTCTAACAGAGCGAAACCGAGCACGATCGCACCTGACGACTGACAGAGGTAGACTTGTATTCATACCTTGTAACTGGCAAGTGAACTGACACTTCTTGACATTTAAAAAGCGTTCAGCATGTGCCGACGTAATATGTGTATTATAATTGCACAATTGGCATTCAGATCCAAAAGAAGAAGCCCAAATGAGAAGAGACCTTTACAGCCCAGTAGGCCGCGTAGTCTGCCAGACACTAAAGAAAACTCACAAAACCAGAAAATCCGCCTTTTAATCTCTCAATGGGACTGCGAGGATAGCGCGAGGGAAATTAGGCTGTGTGACCAACTAATTGGCTTTAATATCGTGGTGTTAACAGAAATATTTTTTGTGGACTGCTTTTATATTCCTGGTAACTAAAGTTTTCACTCACCGTTGAGCAAGAGGACAGCTGCCATTTTAGGCGCCCTACACGCATATGGTTTCTGGGTATTCACCGAGAAGGCAATCCCCATACATTATGCCAATGTAACCGTAAGACAAACAAACGCTACTTTATGAAGGGCTGGCTATTTAACAATCGACATATGAAGTTTGCCTCCATCGAGGAGACTGTGGGAAAGCTTACTGGAGTTTCAATGAAAATATCTTGCAGGACACTCGTTGCTTGTACGGAGTCACCGTTTGGCGTCGCCAAAAAAACTGCCGTAGTTGATCTTCTAAGTAACGGGCATTTGTGCTCGATCTGGCAGGAAACGAGGAATGCAAGCCGGTCTTCTCATCTCTTTGCAGCAAACCTTTCGTAATATGCTAAGATCTGCCTTTCTAAAGGAGCCCTTCCAGTCAAATAGAATGGTTGTATTCTAAAAGTAATCCCAGATCAAATGAGATACACGGGCCTGTCTTCTTGGCGACAGATTGCAAAAAGTTGCATCTACAAAACACTCTGCAGCCTTGTCACAGATGGCCTCACCAGCCTCCTAACTTATCCAACTATTTAACTGAAGGAGCACCATGGTTTTTGTCGAGAACGATCAACAGTTACAGCGTGTGAGGATCAACTACCAATATTGGCGACTTTCATTCACCAAAATCAGCGTTTGGCTCGAGAAACATTATTCTTAGATGGCATTCTTAGATGAACATTGGGGTGTAAGTGCTAAAATTCCTCACGGTCTGCCTGAAGGTAAACCACCTTATACCCAAATACGGATCTGTGCTAACCGCCGAACCGTAGCACATCGAGTGTAGGTTTAGCCGGGTGATATCACAAAGAGGGCTGTATTGCCGCATTTCCCTTTGTCCCACAGTAAACGTAACCAAATAAATAAGAGTCAGTGTTGATAAATCCGCGCAATTTAACTGTTTCCTTACTCCGGTTCCGTTGGCAACGCCCGGATTCACCATAAGCGTCGTTGTAGATTCTACAACCCAGGCGCATGTTGTAGGTGCAGCCGCTGCTGTGACTTATGCAACCAGAAGTACCCGGACGACTGTGAACGCTCGATTTCCCTTTTTCAGCTCGTAGGAGAGAGCTATTGATCTCGCAGTTTGTCTATCGTTATATATATGCACATTATGTATTGTACATATTGACATACACAACAAAAGTGAATTAAAAATAAATGAATTACAATTTTGGAGATACATTTTTAATATCGGTGTGCAGCGTGGCATATTTGGGCCGTGCGCAGTCAATCAGTAAAATACTGCCATCATACGAAACCGAAATACCGGTTGCGGTTCTATTGCATACATATGTATAGTACTGTCTAATTGAGGTATATTCCGTAGGAATTGATCCCCCAAACAATAACAGATTGCTTCTTCTATAAATGTCCTTCATTCGAATTGGTTGTGAGGAGACCAGCATATGCTGTCAAGTAAAACGGGACTGAAGTAATGTAAATGACTACCAAAAAACTACGTAATACTACTATATACGTAGTATTTCCACCATCTGTTTCCCTAGAACTGGGAGTTTTTGTAGTCAGGCTCGGATACGCTATGGTGTAATGGGCAAGGGACCGACTTATACATGCATTGCAATGCCGACCTAATTAAAAGACCCTGCTTCCTATGTTTGAGAGCAATGTGATTTCGCCGGGCAAAAAGTTGTTTTGGGTGTTATGGTCGAAGCGCCTTCTACTGCATGAGATTTGCACACAGCACGGCGATATGGAATACGACAGTAAATCAATGACGGCATAATTGTTGCGCAGTTAAATGGCCGTGCAAGCCAGAACCATCTACTAAATGCCAGTTACGATACAAAGTTCATCTCAGTGTATGTTGAATCGACACGATCATTTGTGGGAAGTAACAACTACTGGAATCTGCAGATAGACGAACCTGTGAGATTGTTGAGCCGCGCCGGCCTGATGTTGTTGCCTCGCGAGATGTGAGCTCATATGGTGGCTGTGATGAGACGAGCCTGTTCCTGCCGCACCCATCATACTCCCGAAATGGCCATGAGACCCATGGCCAAGAAGGGAGGCATGATCTGCTGGAAGCCGGCTGCTTATGTTCAGACTAAGCCCCTGGGGCTTACTGTACTGGCTTCCCAGGCCCAACGCCGAGCCACCCGAGCGTCGAGCCGCCCCGCCAGATGGACTCGCTACAAATCACATGAACAAGCATCAACACGAACAAGCAAGTGCATTAGAAAGAACATTTCAATGGTAACGATGGTAATGAGTGACCGTTAACGTTTAATGATAATATCACTTTTGTTAGCTCTGATTATACTGCCTTTCGTAGTCTAGTGCAACGTCGTGCGTGATCAAACGTTATGTACAATTTGCCTTTACTGTTTTTTGTTTGTTTATTTGATTTGTTGTTTTTCCACTTAAGACCATTTAATAAATAACACTTGTTTGACAGCACGATTACTTTCAAAGTATTTGGAAATCTAGAACGCAAACGTGAAGTGTGTTTTTGTCCGTAGTAGCGCAGCGCTGCGCAAACGGAGTAATTAACATTGCGTTCTTTTTAAATAACTGTAGCGTGCCGTGTATGCATTGCTTAGCAATAAAATCGGGTTTAATGCAATAGCAAAATTACTCAGCTTATATACCATACGTCTATATATCTATACGCGAGCAGTCAATTTGTGGTCAGACGTGGGCACGCCTTTCCTGTAATGAACCGTTGACTTCGTACTCGGCAATTAGAAAGTTGTCGTATCGTGGCTTGGTTTCGCTATTCAAACAACAGGTATAGGATATGTCAAATCTCAATGGCAGTCTCTATACCTTAGACTAAAGTGCCTGAGGAACGCGTTTTATATCCCGTACAATAGTTAAATATATTTTGCTAGTTAAAGCCATCAAACCAAAACACAGTAAATGCGTTTGCGAAATGCAAACATTGTACAAACGAATATAGAGTCGGCACCTTATTGCTAATCATTTTGTAATTAATGTCAAATACACCGCGTTCTAACCCAGCGCATCTATTCGATGAGTGGATTATGATATTTTCAGATTTTTTCCAAAGGGAGTTGCCGTCGATTGCTGTGTGCTCTGGAAACTTTTCGACCAGCTGCATGTCGATAAGAGACGTAAATTCATTATCGTATGTACAACCAGATCAGTTTTAAGTATTTAAGGAAAATTTCTCTCTGTCGTTGCCAAGCTACCACAAGGGTGAGTAATGAATTGCCAATTGATGATGATTGCATCCTAATTCTGAAATCTTTTTTGTTCAAAACAGGCTTGTGCCTTTGTTGCTTTGAATTTTTTTATTCGTTTGTTGACTAAGTTTTGCGATTATGCATTTATTTAGCTCTGTGTCATCAGTAAACTGACTCCGACCGTTAACCAGCGCTCTTTAAACTATGTTGCCGTGTAAAAAATAAACAAATACATTTTAGACGTTCGCCTGCTAGTTACTGTCTTACGCTCCGAGTTTTTTGCTGTAAACTTGATTACCGATAATTTGTGTTACGTTTACACATATTGTGTATAGTGTTATCCTATATTGTGTAATAAATTGTATGCATACGAGAGGTACTGCGAAATTGGCTGGAAAGGAATCCGGATTTTAGTGGGTTCGTAAATCCCACACTGCCATCTTTCAGCGGCAAGTTTTGCGCAAATTTGCGGCAAAGATGCTTCACAATGTATATGAAGCGCGTTTTTTGCTTGCCGCAGATGGCAAGAAACCGCTTAGTGTACCTGCAAGCGGGTTGCGGACCGGCAGTGAAAACAATTAAAGTCAGGCTTTAGTCACCTTTTACAGAACCACTTCGGCAATTTTGGTTAGAATGGCAGGAAAAGTGCCCGAGCCCTCGGCTGAGGTAGCGCAGTTAGATGTGTACATTGTCAGGGAGCTTTAGGATGGAATGGCATGCACTAGCCAGCACGTGTACACAAGGTACATTATGCATGGCTACCATAACTTGGTGTGTTCGACTCAAGGATTTCACCAAGTTGGCGATCAATGTCGTTGCCGGTTCTTGTCGCAGATATGCGCTAAATACAACGCAGCGATTCGCCAGACGCAGATAATATCTAATAGTCGTCTGGTACACCAAACTTAGATACCCTTGAAAACTTTTGATTAAGCCCACAATAAGGCACCATGAAGCTACGCTACAATATACCCAGGAAGGTTGTGATTCTAGATATTAAGGCGTGGATTAGCCGGCCCGGTGGCGACTTGACACTCTACGTGTTCCAAGTGCCAACAGGACATAACAACTTTGAGAGTTACCTCCTTCGGATAGGCAAAGCAGACACGCCACTCTGCGAGCACGGAACAACGGAAGACACACCCGAAAATACAATACTGCTGTGCTCGGCGTGCACTCCTTTACGCAAGGGCTCAACGACAGCAAGTGAGTTCAGCCCTAAAAAGCGGATACACTTTTTAATAAACTTACGCAATTACTGGAACCTTATAGCTCGTACAACCGAAATAATTATGCACGCTAAAAAATAAAACAATTCTTTCTACCGGACAGGGCCCCGTGGGCCATTCCAAGACAGCTAGGATAAGGACGCTACTATTCACACCTCTCAATGTTTTTTGAAGTAGTGCTTGCGCAGTTCCAATTGAGTGTGGGGATCGGGACATGGCTGCTTTTTATGGGGCTCCAACCTACATAGAAAACCCATATTTGCAGGTAAGCTTTCCTGCCCGCGCTACGACAGACGAGCACATTAGAGGCTCTGAGCGCATGGCTGATTATCATCCTCGTCCGTTGTGGAGAGAGAAGTGCAAGAGAAAATCAGGCTACATCTCGCGAGTAGAATAGTAAGGAGATTATATCGTCTGCTTAACTAGGGACATCATATGTCATCGCCCGAAGAGAACCATTAAAAACGAATCCCCGGCAGAGTTTCTTGAAGGTTGGCTGTTCATCAACGTACAAACAAATTCACGGCGTAGCTCCCGTATACTGAGTATTTGGTGACAGGAAGTCAATTATAGTGCGGCCTTCAGTAATTTAAAGACGCAGGCCGGGTGCTTTTGTGCTTTCGATTTCAACCCTAGGAGATCTATCGGTGGTCCCATACAACTTATTCGCATTGATCTTTAGACCCAGCATGCACGAAGTACCAATCTGACTTGCCAAACGAAGGGCGAGTAATGTTAAGAATGCAAATAACATAAGGTTCCTTTACGCGCCAACTGTCCCCGATTATCAGGCCCTCTTTGCTGTTTCATCCGATAATGACGTTAATGCATGGTATGGCCTTCTCTTTTACTTTGGTAGTCGTCCACCTCCCCGGCGTCCTCAGCAATGCTCCATTCCCTTCATTGATCATCTGCCTGCAACAATATCCGTAATATCTCCTAAGGTATGGGTCTGTGAAGACATAACTGTCACTTTTTATGATTGTGCCTCGCCGAAAGCATTCAGAAACAATATGCTGCACGCCAGTCCATTACTAAACGGACGGGAGATACGGAGAGTATCTGGCGCCATCGGACTTATTGCATTGACAGATATCTTGACGTCCATTGCTGCGGGAGAAACGTTCAATAGCTCCGGAAGACTTAGAATGGCTGACATCAACCAGAAGGCCTCTACGCTTTGTGACATCCAGGACATTCAGGCGGCTATTAAGAACTTCTCCAAGAGCTCGGCCGCAAGGCTACACCTTATGAGACGTCCCCGGTTGTTAACGGACCTTCTCCTCCCGTTCCTTGGAGGCGAAACCGCCAGTCTGCTCTCCGCGTTAGCAAAAGTTGCAGACACAAAGTTGGCACAAAATCCTTACCCCTTCAGAAAAAGGACGGGTCGATACGTCCCATTGCGTGGGCTCATCTGCGTTACGCAGGTCCGCCGCGAAGATGGGGTACAGCCGCAACAAGGCCGTTTTTTCTCACGTAACTAGTGCAGACCAATTAGGATTCGCGATGCCGGCTGGGACCGAGGTAGTCGAGTTGTGAAACTCGATCTTAAAAACCCTATTAGCAATATAAGACGCGATCACCTGATGAAGGCCGTTACACGCCCTAATATATTACACGACTGGCATATCTGCATCCTTCCCACCTAGTCCTACCTGAGCAAGTTAATTCATCCGTTACCGGACTGCAGCAGGGGATTGCTTAGCACCGCCCCTCTTATTTCTAGATGTCAAGGTGCTCACAGCCGCAATCAAGTGCTGAATATTAATGCTGGAAAGTGCCACTGCTTGGCTTTCTATTCTGGTAGCCCATCGGGAACTCTAGTTACTCAGGTCTTCTTTCCCGCCTGTAACGTCCGTACGACTTATCCACCTCCTTCGAGGGGCTTGCTTATGTAATCGAGCCGACGACTTGCCACCGCTCAACAACAACATAACTACCCGTCTCTAAAAGAGGCCCCTGGGTCCCAAATTTACTGACCCATCCGCCTCTTCGTCTTGAAAGTTACTCCTGTCGTCATTGACGGTGAGACCCCTGGGTCAACTGAACCAAGCAAATGCAGCCTTTATCAAACGGACCCTAAGACTCCACACGTCAACGCACAACTGAGTCGCTTATTTACTGGTGGATTATCCGCTCTTGACGGAAGATTTGAGGCCTCATTTTAACCTCTTCCGCACCGCGGCCTTTGACAAATGCATTGGACGATCGGAAGTAAAGATGGCCGAACTCGATCCGGAATTTTTTAACACAGACGTAATAAGAAACGCGGAGTGGAAGGAACCGGGCTGTACTAACAGACAGATAACACGATACGCTGTGCATGGTTTCCACCACACTCTATGTAGACGGTCTGAGTATCATGGCGAGTATGACAACTGTGTTTGTAACCGCTGCGGGGAAGTCTGCACTAGATATCATGCTGCAGAATGCCCCTTGGTGCAATCATTGAATAAAAAAATCCCGCTTATAATAGCTTTTTATCCTAGCATATACTCGTACCACTTCGAGAGTTGTTATGTTGTTGATAGATTACCACTATTCATTTACCTATATTTACCTATTTTATCTGTTATATGTCGTTGATATGCAACTCAACAATGAGTGAACAAATATAATGAATGCATTTCCTGACCCTAGCCGGGCCGACCATAATTCCATCAATGCTAAGCGCAGAAAACAGGGCAATTCCCCAGTTTAAAAACCGCTTAGCCCACCATCAGGAAACCTCAAAACCCGGTGCGGAGGTAAGCCCGACAACGTACTATCACAACGTGACTGGAGTGCCCCTTTGCACAGTGATGTACAACGACGTCTCTTCAATGAAGCTGGCGACGACACGATTAGAGCTTTGCTAAAGACATTGTCCGCCAGAGATTCAGGCGCTTAGTTACAAGCTCTTCCCAGTGCTCCCATAGGTCATCCTCTTAATGAAGACACGATTTGAATAGCAGTAGGCCTACCACGAGGGACAGACCTAGTCAGCAGCCTTCAACGGTGTCAATGTCTTCACCCCGTCGACAAACTAGGACATTACGGCTTATTACATTACGACACCTGAGACACGTTTCTATTAATTAGACCTTTAGCAGGGCGCTTGTAACATTCGGTTGTCCGTGTATTCTTCAACCTCCAGGCCTCTGCGCGGAAGACGGCAGGCGTCCAGACGGGGTTACACTTACACCGTTCGAGCGAGGCAAAATGCTGGTTTGAAATGCAACCGCTACTGACTCCCTAGCCTTTTCTATGGTTTGTGGCGGCGCATCGGAAGCATGCATCCCACCTTGCCAGAAAACTAAAAAGATGCTCATCGATTGAGTATTCTGACGAATTGTGCCCTCTCGCGTTTGAAACCTTCGGTGCACCTGGCGTTCGCACCAGGTAGCTGATCCGCAAAATTGGCGCCTCGTTAAACATGTCATTCGGTGATAGCAGATCGCCGTCCTTTTTCAAACAACGTCTGGATATTGACATGCAACGTGGCAACGCTGTTTCCGTTTGGGGCACACATTTAAAATGGACTTGGCCTGGCCTAAACGAACCGTATACGTGATAGTTACAATACACGCCCGATAGGCACATTGGCTTAGCTAACCACTCGTAATATGTATGACACATGCATAATGTATTATAAATATCTGCCTGTATTTGCTTCCGATGTCCAAGTAAGACATTCAAGCGGCCATCAAGAGCTGCTGCAGTATTTTTTTTGCTTCTCCAATTGCTTCGCTGGAAAATATTGTAGACTCTTTTCTTTGGGGCGCTTCTTCCTTTCCCTCAGCCGTTGATGTTTTGACCCAATATTATTTTGCAGAAAAAGGACAGATCGATAAGCCTCATTACGAGCTCGTTTACGCTGCGTAGGCTCGCTGCGAGGGTTGAATGCAGTCATAGCAAAGCCGTTATTTCTAACGCTATTGGTGTACCCCAACATGGACTGGCGATGCCGGGTGGGACCAAGGTAGCCATTTACGTAACGCGTTATTTTTATCGACTCGCGAAAACCCTCCCTGATAAAGATCTTTGCATATCACACGCTTCACTTCTTACATTAAACCACGTCAGAGTGGCATATGGCACCTTTTCTATCCTTTTTTGCTTTGTCTGAGTATATATTCACACACCCTTTAGCAGGGGGGCTTTATTACAACCATAGATAAGTGCTCCATTACAAGAAAACAGCCTCACCAAAACCGGCGGCGTACGAGGAAGGTTGAGTATGGTTATACCTACAAGCTAGACGCCATGCAAACATCCTGTTAACAATCGTTTTCTTTGCAACAGTTCTTGATTGGATATTGAGCCCGGCGCGAGTCCTTGTTGTGGCAATACTGAAGAACTTCGCCGCTCTCTCAGGCTGCTTACATATCCAAGAAAACGTGGAGTTGTCAATTCTTTCTAACATAGATGCAATATTTTACGTCATTATCATTAATATTGCAGCGAGACGCAACACGTCTGACAAATTTCTTGTGAAGTTTAGTAAGTGTGTTATTGTCACGGAAATAGCCTAAATTCCACACCGGCGAGGCATACAGTAGGACCGGCAGAACACATTGCTTATACAACTGTATGTACAGGAAGGGTTTTTTTAACACAATACAACGAAATATCCAGTTTAGCCTCCGTGTGGCCAGGGCTGCCATTTCTAAAACGTGGGGAGTATAGCTAAGAGTACTGTTTGTCAATATGCCTAGGATTTTGTAGTGAGGAGTCCGCTAAACATTTGGAATCGTGACGGTGGTCTTTTAGGAGAACGTGTTCGTACAGTAGCCAAGTACAATCGACCGGTCTTTGTCTTCATCATAACTTGGGGTTTAGAGTTAAATCCGGCCAATTGCGAGATATACCTCTTTGGTTCTAGTTATGAGGCCCTCCCGAACATATGATAGTTTCAAGACCTCCTGCCCGCAAACACAGCCTATTCCATGATTAAATGTTTGCTTTTATGGGACGATTTTGTTACATATAAGAATAACTGTGATACATTATAAACGATTATATACAAACACATAGTTAATTATATTATATAGGTATTTTGCCTGCACATATATCTACGTAAGGTGCTTTTACGAGGGAGTTATACCATATATATATACATATGATATTACGAAGGTATACAAGTAACATTAAGGGAAATTTACAAGCTAGGTAAGAATTTTGCAAACAAAAAAAAACTCATAAGGCAAGTAGATATCTTAGCTCCAATCTATACACCGTGCAGACGACCATTCAACAAATATGGATATAAAAAAACGTGCTTGTTTTAGTATCTGATTTGTGATAACGCCCAATATATGCATGGCGCACAATAGCCAAACTTTCACTACATCCACGCATCTGCAACTGGGGATCAGCACTTATGTATTCTATTTGTGAACGTATTGACTAGGTGGTTAATACGTGTACCAGTATCTAACTCCGATTTATGATGCACAGCTGCTTTAAAAGTCCAAACTAGCTTAAAGCCGAGAGACAAATCGGGATTAATCCTGACGGATTCTTAGCATTCCTGCCATTTTGAGTAACAGGGCAACGCCCGAAATCCACTAAATAGGATTCCCACGAGATTAATCAAAACCCTTAAGGTCGTGTTTTTAGCTTTAATTGGTCTGTCACGCAAAAAAACGCACTCGGCCTGGGCATTCCGGCAGGACAAAGAAATTACGTTGGATTACTAGAACCACAATATGTCAGCTCGCAGAAAATGGGATTCAGGGATAACATGGATTGCAACCTTCTCAGTAACATGCTTTTCATTGCAATTATCTAAAGCAGGTACAACGCGTTTAGTAACCTATGCAGGGCTATATCTCTCATCTGCATTTTATGCATCATGTGTATTCTCTGCGTACAAACTTTCAATTCCCTTCCCCGTTTAGGAGAAGTGTAAGGCGGTAAAGCACGCGTTAGAGCATGCTAGCCAGGTTGGTGTCTCATAGAGACTCAAACAGAAATAAACCTTTAAACACTAAATCTTCTTGAAAGATCTGAGTGGCGTTTAAGGTTTAAAAACGCAAGTTCCATAAAAGTTCTGCGCTTGCACAAAGTAGAGGTTTTGGTACGCATATATTACACTTAGTATGCAGCATAAAAGCTTAAACGCACTTGTGGTAAACGTGCAAGAGTTAGCATTATGGCAGATACAGCAGCGAGAATTACACTTGGAAGCCTTGGAATAGCTATGAGGCCACTATATTATAAAACAAGATAAGTTTGGATACAACTGCTGCCAAAATGCAATGGATTGGTGTTAGTATACAGAATAGTACCTTGTTTGCAGTTATATGTCATCTTATTTTTATAGAAACCTCTCAATGAGTTACAGGCAAGCGATGCAGGTATGCAGGATCATGGCAGCACAATGACGCGACAGGGAAAGTCTCTTATATATTCCCCAGCGTCACATCATTAAAATCACGTGCGCTGGACTCGGCCTCAGGTACTCGTAAAAACAAACTAGTTGTTCGGGATATATTTCGTTCTGCTTACCCTCATTAGTATTGCGACTGCTGCGCAAACGACTCTGGCACACCCAAATTTTTTACCTAATTTAGAGTTTTTAGGATGGTTAAAGCTAGGGTAAACGATTCCCAAATTAGTGCCGTTTTTACCCTTTGAGGACTTAGAAGAATGGTAGCAAAATCTAAGAAAAGATTCCACGAATCCATTTATATGCAAGAACGGTAGGGACAATACCAATTATCGCAACCTAAACTAAACACAATAGTAATAATTGTACCAGTCGGAATACATCCAATCATATTTGTTCTAGCTTTTGTTTTTGCTAATTTTACAGAGAGCCAAAAAATACTCAGACGGTTGCCACGGCACTCTCAAGATGCTATATAATTATGCAAAAAACAATAAAAAACTAAATGCAGAGGTGACATAAAGCTGATATAAGCCAATATATAATGATGATAAGCTATTATGATTATTAATCGCAATGCTTTATTTTTTAGCATGATTGATTAATCGGCAACATCGTACAACTTACTTAATGCAAGCATTATGTTAAGACATGAAATGCGTGTGGTAGAAAATAGTATACGTTTCCTTTAGTAGACAATCTCTTCATTCATACAAACAATATACGCATGCATGAGTATGTTGTCTATATGTCTAATCTTAGGACACTATTTTTAGTCCACACAGTCGGTGTGATCATATGACCATAATTTCATTTAACTCCCAAGGAAGGTAACTTCTATTTTAACTTCCGAAGAGTTATTTTACCCAAACAGCTCAGTGGCTATTACAACCAGGTCGCGCACACCCAGTACTAAAGGCTCTTTTTCTGTGCTTTGTACGGCTATTTTTTATTAAATAAGTCTTCTTATGTAATGTGTTCATGTTTGTTACTCGCATTCCCATTAAATTATAGGAATATCAGGATTTGTCAATGACAAAAGTAGTTAGTACTATGCATGCCACGAAGGTTTCTCAATATTCCAGAAACGCAACTCTGATCTGCCTGTCTGTATACGTTCCTCCAGTGACTTTGATATCGCCAGCAGTAGGCGTTGGCTAGAAAACGAACGCAGCGAGTGAAGTAAAGGAGAAAATTAAGAAGAAAAACGAAACTAGTCACACTGTAAGACTGCCAAAAATTACCAGGGCCAACGTCGACGCACTACTCCGACAGTTCACCGTATAGAAAAATTAGCGGAGTGAACAAGAAGCGAAAGGAGCTTCATGGGAGCGACGAAACGGGACCATCTCCAGTTCAGGACCTATAATGAAGCGCCACTGCGTTTCACCTGTAACGTGAAGACGCTTTGCGTCACGCAGTAGAACATCGCAGACGTTGCTTTCGTAATGGACTGTATATTGAACGGTGGCTTTTACAGACTGGATGCAGTATCTATGACGGAGACATTGACTACTAATGCTCAGCCACTGCTCACGAAACGGGGAGACCAATGGGTGACGTTTCTGTATTGTTAGGCCAACGTTTTAAAAATGTTAGCCTGATCTTGGCAGAGGATGCTACTGTAGTCATAGACACACATACTCTTATAATCGTGGTAACAGTAGAAGTCGTACCAGGAATATCTGCGTTCTTCGATGTTTTCCCGTCAGTATGACTTCTGAATATGAAGTGACTCGCGAGCTTCCACATTCTTTCTAAAATCCCGTAGATCACCACTCAACAGTTCGCAAGCTCGTCCCGAGACGTCGACAATTATCATATTTGCGACTTCATCTTCCACAGATGATGTGGAATTCAAGGGGTATGAACATTTCAAGGTGACAGATCTAAAGAATTCCGTACACGTCGTTGACTACGCCAGTTAGAATTCCTAGCAGACGAGGTGTCTCAATAAAAATCAGTACTAAGTTGTAGTTGAAAGGCCTCGCGGAGTGGGATCCTCAATTGATAAGTCCCAGCCATTATCTTACGTTTTTGACTCCCTTTTACACGGTAGTGATGAAATGAGTCAATTCAGAATGTTTACTTAGACTTGCGGTGTCTTAAATCTTAAAAACAAAAATTATTTTAAAACAGAAACAACGGTTAGTGACGGAAGCACAGGGACGACTCTACTCGCCGCTCAGGCATTGCAGGCGATTTGCAGTTGCATAATTCCTAGAAATGTGCTTCATAAACACCTCCAAGGAGTGTTTGCCTTCAGCAATACGGATCCTTGGGAACACAACTCTCGGAATCTTTTTTTAGAAGCGCCGTTAGGAGAATTTGGTCTCGATGTCGTAAGCATATAGCCATGCGCCGTCTCCTGTAATCTCTCTCTAAAAGAATCCAGGGTCTTTTGCTGCCGCCTGAAGGTTCAATTCGAACATCTCCTGGCAGGCATTCATTTGCTGGAAATTCAACATTTTTGGAACGAACTTCGCTGCCAGTCTTCTGAAGCATAAGATATCAATCAGGACGGTTACAACTGTCCATAAGATATCTTAATTTCCTCAGCTGTCCCCCTGGTAGCAATTTGGCGATTGTTCAGTAAGAGTTTTTCTTTGTATATATATATATATATATATTCTCGCTGTAACATTTAAATGTAATTTTAATAAAAATGTGTATGTATAACGAAAAAAAAAAAAATATATATATATAGCAATTAATAAATAATAATTAGTAGAGACTCCAAATTCCGCAAGCCAAAGAATGGCTTACATATCCGTAAATTCGGATTGTTAAAATAAACGCTAACACACAGCATCAGTTGCACACTTTGCCCCTCGCCTAAGTAACTGATTAAAAGCAGCAACTCTTTAGTGAACCACCTTGCTGAGCAGCAACAAGCTCTAAATACAATATGGCAGAGCGGTTCTGGCTGGCAGTATGCGTACATAAGATAGCTACGTAAGGCCAAGCCATAAAAATTAACGTACAAATTTGAGCCAACCGGCCTCCTGAGAAGCGACGGAAATCCCCTTTGAAAAGGGAAAGATATTATTTGGGATGCGACGATTAGTAACACGGTCGAACCTGGAGGTCTCTCAAACCTGGAGGCCAGTGCATCTGCCGCTGGCTCCACGGCACGCAAGGCTGAACGTCTAAAAACCAACAAATATGCCCAGCCCACCAAAGAGTTTATTTTCGTGCCGCAAGTTTTTGAGACAGCCGGGGAACCCGGCCCTGAGGCATGGTCGCCTCTTCAGAAGATTGGCAAACAAATCGAACTGGCGACATGGGACAAAAAGAGCTTTCAGCTACTTCAGCGGTTATCTCTGGCGGTTCAGCGCGGCAATGCGACAGCAATGAGGCTGCCTCGAGGATGAGCTCAACTGGTAGCGCTCCTCACAAGCCTTAAGTTAGTTAGTTAATCACATTTCCCTGAAAATAATGTCATATTATATTTAAGCACAACGTTATTTCACTTCATGTTTAAGTCAGTATATAAACAATGCGTCTAAATGGCTCACAAATTGTCTTCTCATCAGCAAGAACATACAAGACCATCGCTTTGGCTTGTTCTATTATTTAGTTAAATTATGTTTAATTTACTGAAGCTGAGCAAATACCAAAATACTATTGTTTCTACCCCTCAGACTTTTATCTGCCTTCACGCTTCCAACGAGAAACGTGGTGCAATATTTGTGCCCCAGTGCTGCGCATTGCCCTGCATGGAAGTTATGCAGGCAGAATCGTTAGGTGCACAACTCGCGAAAAGCGATGTTTGAGACTGACTTAAGCGCATCGTATATATATCTATATATTGCTTCCATATCTAAACAAAACAAAAATAAGGCACTAGACACCAGAAAGCACATTAATACTTCCATGCAGTATCCACTGAACCGTATTATTAACTAAAGGCCTAACTTACATAAAATCAAATAGTTGTTGTACTGCAGAATCAGGATGTGCCAATTAGACAAATCGGGTTTGGAACTCGCCGTGAGGCATATCTTTAATACACCGAGGGCGGGACAAGTTGACATATCTAGGCTTATCCCAACAGTCTTAGTGGCAGCACGGCCAGTGACACTCAGCGGTATATGGTTTATCATCAATTCTCGATAAGCATAGCTCAAAGAAATTTCGATCGACAACAGGGATCGAAACCTGCAGCGCTAGCAGTCTGCATAGTAAACCAGACGCGCACCTTGAACTATTTCTTCATGAACCAATGAAAACTACAGCGGCTTCCACTTTGCAAACATTTTCCTATAACTTTCATAAACACAAGTGGCCACAGCAGTGATCGTGACGCCAACATGTCAGTGGCACAAGCTGCAGTAGAAACGACGAAACTAATGTGCGTATTTTATCCGAACGCAGTGTGCCCTGTATGCTAGGGGCTTGGTTTAGAGGCAAAACCATTGTGACTATATGACAAGTGATTATTCTTACACCTACGCTAGTATTAACTGTGCTTTGGTTCCATAATTTATTCACTTACGCCATTGTCATTGATTGCAATGGCTGAGCTATTACGGCCAGATGTCCAGACCTTACCCGTCGCACCATTTCCGCTTTTCCCTGCATATGCCTCAAGTTACGTACATCATGGATGCCCACCATGTTTTGTTCGCTTTTACTTCTCAATTTTATCCACTACAGTGGAGGGTCCCTTCTACACACAAGCGTGACAACGCACACAAGAAGAGTTTTCCGCACTAGCATTTGCGGTGGGATCAAACCAGCGCCGGCGATCTCTCCACTCTGTCCCGTAGACATCTATGCATGCTCTATGATAGAATAAATGGCTTGCTGTTGGTACATAATAGATTAACTTGCCGTGGTTTTCACAGCTTTCGTACAGGTAAGCCTACATGTTGTGCTTGTCAAGACAACTCAATTCAAATTCGCTACTATTGAGTCAAAGGGGGAGGGGGGCACAAATACAATAAACGCAGAAACTTCGTTTTGTGCAATATAATCCACAACTTTAAATATCTAGCGTCAGTTATTATGCAATTGTTATTTTTCTGTCAAAAAATACATTTTTCAGGCTAGGGGCACCACATTGCGAAAAACATTATTTACAAGATCCGTTCTTGCAATATACAGCAAAGATACTGTCCGCACACTTCTGAAATCTGTAGTACACACTCTAAGGCATTTTGGGGCACTGTTCGATTTCAAAACGCGATTATACATTCGAAAATTAGCCGTTGAGTGTAAATTTACAAAAGAATGCAGATAAGCCTGACCATATGGCATCTTTAAGTCACGCGTCGTAAACATTTTGACTGAACACGCTCAGTTGCATTGCTTCTGCAAGTTTACCCAGATGTGGTCGTCAAAGCTCGCAAAAATACGTAAATTTCGGTATGACTTGGTTTCTGTACAGCCTTAAACAAATTGGGATTTTAAAGGTACAGCAGCAAATTATATTGTTGCAAATGAGACTAACAGATTATATTAGATTATGATTACCAGACTATGGTAATCAATATATACCTCTGTTTCGCAAATTGAATATCAGTTTGCGCAGTCGCTAGTCGACAAACTCACCGAACACCTAAGTCTTCAAATCAAAGTTTACGCAAAAAAAACTACACAAAAAAATACTTGGTTTCGAGACCCAGACCGGCCACTCTTAAATTGGTTTGCATGGTTTCCAAATTAGACAAGTTAAATGCCGAAGTAGATTAAGAATTAGCCATGACATGAAAAACCGTACACGGACATTAGCCTTACGGAAAATCTGAAAAAAATGTAAAATCGCGTGCATGGTTAATTTTAATCAGCATTTTATTTAATAATTTTTACTTTAATTAAGTACAACGTTAATTACACGCAATATACTTGAAAAACTCTTAAGTCATTGTTTAATAGTACACGTGTTATATGCGTATATAATCATGTATGAAGTGTGGCGAATTTAACCCATGTTTTAAGTAAGTGCAAACGCGTCACTTACCGGGGCATTGACGGACATTGGTTTACCGGGCAGTGGGAAAACCCTAGTCTTGACCGCTTTTATTGACGTACGTCTGCTGTACGCCTATCTGCACCCCCCTGCTCAACGGCCAGTGCTAATTCGCTGTTGCGGACTTTGACTAATCGGTCAATAATTAAATTTACACATAGGGAGCCGGGCGGCGCGTCATATAAAGGAAACATGAACGCGTCACATCGATATCCCAGTGTATTCAGCGGTAATGGACTGTTGAGCGGGAACTTGTTCTAAATAAAAGGAACTTATGCTATATCTTGCATACTTTGATCTATAAATCGGGAGAGCAATTTATTCATGCACTCAATGCAACCCCTTTGGTTCGTATCTATAAGGTGTCTAAACAACCAGCTAGGACTTTTAAAAAGATCCTACGCTTAGCTAAACCTCTTCGCAGACTACTCTTTTCATAAGCAGACCAGGGAGGGCTACCAATTCTAAGGTGGTGTTACTTAACGGAAGAACGCGTAGAATTGTAAACATTTGACATGGAAAGAAAAACTCCGTACGGCCATGTTAGCAAACTCTTCGTGCAATTTATGGTTGAAGCGGCCTTATGCGGACGCAGTTCGTAAACTTGTGCAAACGAATTTACAGCACAAGTTCAGTGCATGATGTACCATAATAGTAATAGTAGGCTAATACTGAATTGTGTATTAATGTAACTGAGTCTGATTTATGTGAAAATTGGTTAAACAATATATGCCCTGTATTGTAAAAAGCGTGTAGAAAACAAAAAATACAACTTCGTCAACAATATTGTACATAATAAGTGTTTATATATATATATATATATATATATATATATATATATATATATATATATATATGAGGAGCGCTTAGAGCGGCAGCATACATGTGACCTACGCATTCATATAATCCACGTATAGTTCAATACCTACTGAGTATTTGCTTTCCATTGGAACAACCTCTTTGTAATATCGACTATCGAACTACTATCGAATATAATTCTACCCCGCCCCTCTCCCGCTTTTCCTTTCCATCTATAGTTGCCAAACTCGATCTGGAACCCATCGCCAATTTTCATTTGTCTATATATGACTTGTTTACTCTCAATTTCACCATTTTCTCCGATACCCTCGCTCTTGCCCATTGCTGACTATTGTACCCAATTTCCTCAGCTGCGAACTCTACTCTGCGATCCGCTTCGTTTTAATCCTAAGTGCCGTCTTTACCAACTGCATCTGTTTAACCCCTCCCTACCCCTAATCTTTTATTTGCAACTTTTTTTTTTATTTCTAACACTAAATCTTAGCTTACTTTGTACTTCACTTTGTATAAATGTTGACATTCCCCCTTCCTCCTTAAGGAATTCCCTGGCGCAATTAAAACGGTAACCCAATGCAAATCTTATCACTTTTATTTGTATTGTTTCTAACTTCTTTCCCAACCCCGCGCTGTGAACCAGAGAGGCATTAGCAAAGGTTAATCCTGGCACATACATAGCATTCCATATATTCCTTGTTACTATAAATTTATTAAACCTCTAGAGGCCCTCACATCATACTGCATTTCTCTCTAAAAATCCTGCCACACACCCTTGTCCCTGCAATCTCGATGTTTCCACAACCTGACTTAATAAAAAAAGGATTGTAGTCTAGCCTATACCCTTTCCTAAATCGCACTGCCATTCTCCTGTTTTCTCATTTGTCTCCAGAATACTCTGCACTCTACTCTTAAACATCTGCATAAATATACGATACCTTATAGGTGTAATTGTGATTGGTCGCCTATTTTGTAAAGTGTCATTATCTAGCCTCTCCTTGGGAAGAAGAGAAACTCTTCCCTTGCGCCAACCCTCCGGGATTCTGCCCCTTCTAAATATATTATTAAATTGTTTCGTTAGCTAATACGCATACTCCTTTCCCCACCTTTTTCCAATCTTTTTTTTATGACGCTCCACCCAGTTCCCTTTGCGCGAGTTTGATTATTGACCGATTAGTCAAAGTCCCTAACAAATGGGATACAATGGGTTTGCTTTATTAGCGCTTACCACGATCAAAATTTTAAAGTTAGTTCTGTTCGCAGGAATTGGTTCTAAAAAGGTTCTTGAATCCGACACATGGCGAATATATATATATATATAAATATATATATAATATATATATTTATGCCGTGTGCAATAGTTTTCAAGCAATCATATTTTCATCGTAGACAGAAAAATCATATTAAGACAAAGTGCCGTCGGCTTTCGAACGATCTAACTGATGTCCCTTTTGTGGAACCTAGCAAATTTCCAGCGTATGTGCACGTATTCAGTGCGGTGTCTAGTCAAGGAGACATGATGGTTCCATATTTATGCTGGCGGAGGGGAATAAGTGCAGAAAGTATGCCAGTATTACCTAACTCCACGACTTTCGCCCGCTGGTATTCGAGACACTATTGCGATCTGGCCCAAAGACGCACAGACTTATTTAACGTGTTGGCGCTCAATCGTTCGTCAGGGGCATTAGAGCTGTCGAGTTCCTGCACCAGAGACTATCGCTAAACATTCGGCGGGGTAAAGCTGTTTGTGTGCGTGGAGCTAGACTGGACATTCCCGAACCTAGAGGATATTTGACGTTTTCACTTATTTTATCCGGTGTACAGTTTCATAAGGAGCGTATTGTTACCTCTTACATGTAAGCAAACAAAACCATACTAAAAAATACAAAACTGTGTCACACGAAGTTTATAAAATATATGTTTTATGATGTGCAATACGTGGATCAGCAAGATAGCCCACCCGCTTATACAGCAGTTTAGAGTTGAATGGCAGAGGGCTCTTGGATAAGCAATCGTGCCTAGCAGTCCACATTCAAATCCTCTGGGTGTGTAAGTCGTTATTGAGACTAGAGCTTAACAAAACTTGACAAAGCAACACAGACTGCCTCCATTCAGCAAACATTTTCAAGTCCTAATAGAGAGATTTTACAAGCGGATTTGGTCTCGAATTGAGCGCCTATTCAAGCTAACAGCGGCTACATTGAATAAATACACCCGTTAGAAATGTCTCTATCAGCACGTACAAAATTTAACGTCCGAAATAAACGTGCAAGGCGAATGCACCACGCCATGAGACTTTACATATATATATATATATATATATATATATATATATATATATATATAAAATCGTCGAAGTAAAAACATTACGAAATTAAATGATTAAACTCAACAAATCCAAAGAATTTCACACGCATGCCAACATTATCGTGCTTATGTCACATGCAGTCTTAAAGTGAACAAACGGCAAACAAAAGAGAAACTAAAAAGGTACGTACATACCTTGCTGGGCGGCCGATTTGTCTTGTACATGAAAGAAAACATGAGTGCTGGGATGCCTAGTAAACGCGGACATGGAAGAACCACTTCTTTGAGAGCAGCTTCCTGGTCTGCTTGGAGCGCCCTGTCGATCGATGTGTGACGCTTCCCAACGCAGGTAACCGTAGATTTACGATTTACGTTTATCCTCCTTATTTTAAATCGAGCATCGACTAGAGTATCGCTCGTGAACCAGCTGGATGCACTAGGCTTCGTAAATGCGAACGTATGCTTGCAATGCCCTTCTGAAAAAGCACATCGTGGGACGAAGGTATCCAGGCACACAGTCCTGCTAGTACAAGACAATGAACGGTGGTGGTCTGTTTTAAGAGCGGTTGTTGTTATTCTGTGGCGTCCGATCGAGGCAAGTTGTGCTACTAATGAAACAGAAGCTCCCTCCTCTTTAGTACTCGCAAGTTTTCGCCAGGGTCAGACAAACAGGCTTAAATGTCCGCGCGCTCCGTCCGTCTCTGTTGGTGCAGCCGCCGTTCGAGGAATGGGATCTCTATTGCTGGTCTTGACCCGTTACAAGCAACGGCGCCTAGGTGGCTTGCTGTGCCTCTCGTTCTACATTGCATGAGGAAAGTTTGACTGTATGTCAGCTCCCCTATGCGGCGCGGGCACGTGCTTAACAACACTCGTTTATTCGTGTAGTTATGCACCCTGGAGCCGATGCTTCCCAGTTTGGTCAGTGGATATCTATAAGCATATTTCTTTTGGTGTGAATTTGCTCGGCTTGTCTGCTTAGACTTGTGCAAGACATTAGTAGCAACCAAGACAAAAAGTGGCGCTGTCAGGACACTGTTTTGGAGGACGGAGCTTGCACTAGGCAAACCCGACACGTCATGCGCCATGTCGACAACTGCAAACAGAACAAACACAAAATTAAAATAAGTAAGGCATTGTTAGACGCACCACTAGCATTTGGATTGACGCCAATTGAATTCTGCCATACTGAAACAGTTAACGGTCCCTTATGACATAGTTGCATAGCATTTATATTATGTACATATATATATATATATATATATATATATATATATATATATATATATATATATATATAAAAACACACTCGTTAGCAGGGACCCAATTGTCATGCTCCCACCGTTGGTGATTGATTACAACAAATAAATATGTAGCTTTAGGAACATGACAAAAAATATATATATATATATATATATGTATATATATATATATATATATATATATACAAGGTCTCCCAGAAATCGTGCATCAAACTTTGAGGTTTAGCGTAACTCAACGAAAAAATCATTTTTTTCAATTGGATAAGGGACTCAATTGTCTTCTAAAGAATAAAAGACTTATTTTATTACAACATTTGTTCTGCTTTAAGCTAACGTAGAATGTTATAAAACATATGCAAAATGTGCCTCCAAACACGTAGGTATGGTGAGTTTGTACATAGGAAGAATAGACGCTCCTCTAATTTAAGTGTCAAAAACACTTGCGTAAGGTGCTGTTCTGATACACACATACGCAAAGTAGTGCCACCTACCCGTCGGCGATATTTTTTAAATCTGCCTGTTTGAGAAAGCGAAGGCTGCTCCCTACGTCTATCTGTTTTAGAAGGAGAATATGCACAACATGACGGAGCAGCATTCGTCGCATCTGACTGCTTTGCTGCTAGATGAGCATGATCTGATTCCTGGTTCCTTGACCGCAGCCGCTTACGTTTAAATAGCACCTCAAGAATTCACCCTTCAGGGACCAAGAAGTTGTTGCCGTACTACGAAGCGTACCCAATACGAATAGTAGTGGTCCATATCGCTTCTACGAGCGTTCAGCAGAGTCGACAAATGCATTGACAGGCCATTTATATGTCTATTTAGACAGATACTCAGAGGAAGTCGGATATCCCAAGTCTAGCACAATGCAAACCTTTGCTTCTTTTCGAAGGAAGGGCGGTGATGATGTGGACGATCTCAATCAATTTTTGGGTATTGCGTCAGAACGCACTCTCACAACAATTTTCGCCAAGATGGTCATGAAGAGAGTGTCTTTTACTGTAGAAAAGGTAAGCTTAGGTACTCCAGTAATCTAAGGCAAATCTAAGTACTCCAGTCTGAGGACGAGCAGGTGCTGACAAAAAAAAATATATATATATATAAATATATTTGGGTCTTAGAGTCTACTGTATCTGGTCTAAGGACATCTCTCATTTGCAAACGTTGCATAACTCAAGAAATGTTTTTCAGTATATATGAAATAAACTTTATCCGCGTTCGGCACGGAGCCGATTATTGTACCTGCTAATAGGCTGTAAGTCAGTAATGGAAACATTAGAGTCAGCCTCAAGTCACTGAGCCTTTCCAGCAATTTTCGCGGAAATGGCAAGGTCAAAGAGCGGAATCCTTTAAAAAGGTTGTTCATGCAAATGTGCACCTCATCAAAAACCTGTGCACCACTTGTAATTTGTACATACGGTATATTGTGCATGGCTATCATCACCAGCTATGTTTTACTCGTGGGCCAAACGCATTGGCGGTCTGTGTAATTTCTCGCGCATTGAAGTAGACGCCAAGAAGATTATATATATATATATATATATATATATATATATATATAACACTGCACAAAATGCACATGCTGAGTCGTGAGATGAGCGGTACCTATCAGACCTAATAAACCCAATCGAATGTAGTAATACTTTTATCTTCCTGACAAAGCGCAATGTTCAGTGCCATGTACGTTGTTACAATGACAGCAAAATGCAATTTTGCTATGCGCGGCTGCTATCGCAAGCTAAATAAATAGTGTCTAAGCTGCTGCAATATGCAGGAAAACCTAATTTGTAGCTCTCAATCTGACCGTTTTATTCAAACACTCCGCCACGTACTGCTTAGAGACCTCCTAGTCGTATAGGTAGTAGGTCGTAAATTTGTAGCTCTTATAACAAATTCGCTGTTGATCTACATGTATTTGCGCGTATATTTATAGGTGGGGCCTGTACAAAAAAATATTGGTTTTGAATAGGGACAAATAAAAAGTTGCCATACATTATTTTGGATGCAGTATAACTGCAGAACGTAGAACACGACTACCGACCGGCACCTTATGCACTAAGTTTTTAGAGCCAAGGGAGACAGAGAGAGACAGAGATAGAAAATTCTACGAGAAAGGAAATGACTGGAAAAGACAACAAACCTTGAACTGTCGTAGAGTACAGCGCGTGGGGCAGCGGCGGCGTCGCCGCCTGAGTTACTCCTGGCCGCCCCTATCGCTCTGGCTACAACATACTTCATTGAAGGGTAACTATCCTCAGCCGGCGATGTGGCGACGTCCTCTGAAAGAAACGTTTGTGTGCAATTTTGAGTTTCAGATTCTCTCTTGGTTGACTCTGTACAGCACGAACCGTAACTTTAACTATGACTTCGGAAAAGTTACATCGACTTGATGTCTCATAACGGTATGGCAATCGGATATTTTTTACCCATGCGCACATGTTGTCTATAATTTCGCACGCCGCTACTCTAACTGGTACCAATTTCGTGGTTTGCTTATTTATGATAACTACAAACTAGCTCCGATACGAATGTTCGCAGGTGAATCACATCAAATGATGGTACTATGTTTTGCACCGCAATCGAACCTGCAACTCCTACGCTAGTCATCTCCGCTATTTCATCGCGCCAACTATAGTAGTAGTTGTATCTATTCTGCCGTAGTGCCGTGGCATGCTGAATATATTATTGCGTACGTTCTGTTTCATCGATATAAGACCACATTGAGCACATAGCTGCTGGCAATTAAGGGAAGTGGGCTTGATATGTCATTGCTTGCACAGTAAACAACGAGCTGCGATTAATGCGAATAAGACGTTGGTGTGCCGTTTCGCAGTCAGCATTGATGATTATGATAATGCGAACGAGAATGTCGTCAACCCAAAGAAAAAAGGAACGTCTTTAGTGAGGGGAGCGTTCGTCGTATATCCTTAGATGTATAGATAAGCGCTATAAAATACAATTCGCTTAACACATGCACATGTGCATATCCGCCAACCAGTACTGACACAGGAAATCACATATACTCTTAGAAAGTTGCTATTTAATGGAATGTACCTACGCTAAACACATTAAGTACTTTGTACGTATGCACGCTTAACACATTTGAAGCATGCATTCGACAACTCTAGAGAAGTTCGCTGTAGCAATCGATCGTGAATAGTTTTGGCGCGACACCAGAAAACCAGTTAAAGCACTTAAAAGGCTTGAAATCAGAGAACGTTAAAAATGTTCAATGTTACGTAGAGATTCTTCCGAGGTTTGTAAACTTTAGCGAAATTAGGAATGCTTATTATATTTAGACTTTTAAACGCGTGCTACTTATTCACCTGATACTGCATCAATGTATATATTTTTCTACGCAATAAAAATTGGTATGCAGAAGAAATTAATTTCGAGCTTTATAGGGAACTTCGAAGAAGAATTGCTAATTCTATATAACGCTGGGTTGTTCTACGTACGGAAAAGATACGATATAGCAGTGCCAAGGCGCACCCTGTGGTAACGACTGCCCTCTTTACTACGTGTTCAAATGCATGACTTTTTCTGGTTTAACGGGAAGGTCAGGTATTTCGCAGACCAAACAGGAAACTGACATTTGTGTATATTTTCCTTTCTGGTTCTCCGATTGTCTGTAAAGCCTTTTTATTATTTTTTATGGTTTATTAACACCCAGGTTGGGTAAAATTATAAACATATACATCAGACACAACTAGTGCTTCCTTCACGTCATTGGGTCTTCTCTCATCTTGCTAGCTCAGCTATTGACTGAACTGCAGGACATGCTGCGGCGTGGTATCTATCGCACTGGGCAGAGCACCTCGTGCACCTGCAACACTCCTGAGGATCGTGGAATTTTTCCGTGCTACATAACACGTGATGAAACCCGTGGGCTGCAAACGCCGTAGTTAAATGTCTGCTCTTATATCCCGCTGCTCGCCAGGCCGTGCTTGTCATCGCTACCGTATTATATATTCCTAAATCGATTCCCTTCAATTTTTCCGTCCACTTCAAAGTATAAGCCTCAAACGCTTTCGTCCTAGGTAAGCCCCATCGAAGTTGTAAATCCTGTGTCATTAAACTCCCCCCCTCTAAGATATGAACTATTCTATTCTTACTTGAATTGGCTAAACCCAAAACCCGTTTCATAAAGAAAAATCTGGCTCTATCTAGTAACTGCAGTTCTGCTTCTCCCAATTTTTCCCATATAAGTGATATACCGAATGTTGCTATTGGTTCTATTTTAATTTTGAAAAGAGCGGAGGCGGTATGTATTGACAACATTTGCGGGCTCTTAATTGCTGCTGCCGCTCGGATTGCTTTTCCCACTCTGCTTTATATATGTCTTCGGAAACTGCTACCATTCGACGTTATAGTGACACCCAGATAAGTAAATTTATTTACAAATTGTACTACATTGCCCCTAGCTTGAATAACGTCGTTTTTTGCTAATCGACCCCCTCGTCGAAACTTAACTGCTACTGTTTTTTGCCAGTTTATGCTAAGCCCCATCTCGTCCATATAATCAATTATTTGTTCCAGTCCCTGTTTAACCCTAAATAGACTCCTACCATAGATTACAATGTCGTCTGCATACATTAAAGTACTTGCCCACTCACGAGTTCACCCCTGTCTCACCCGGTTGGGTAGCTCTCCCAATAATACTGAAAAAAGCAACGGGTTAAGTCCGTCTCCTTGAGCCACGCCGGTAGTTTGCTTTACTGTTCCCACAATCCCTATACCGTTGTCGATGCATACTATGCTCTCCCTAAGGATGGCCCCCAAAATTTTTAACGGCTGATTCGGAACTCCCTCCAAGGCTAGCTTCTCCATAATTATGTTTCTCGGCGCTAGGTCAAAGGCGGCTTTAAGATCTATAAATACCGCATATAACGGTCTTCTTGGCTCGGCTAGAGTTTCCCAAATCTCTGCTAGCAATTGGCGCAGAGCCGTATGGGTCGACTTGGATTTTCTAAATTCGTGTTGTTCTTCTGGTACTGCGTTTCTGGTTTCTAGGAAGTGCTCAAGTCGATCTGATATTATCCCCGAGAATATTTTATAGGAGCAACTCTTAAGTGTTATTCCCCTCCAAGCTTTCGGCTCTGTTTCTATGCCCTTCCCTTTAGGTATAACAATGAGAGTATCTTCCTTCCACGCTTTGGGCATTTTCCCGGACTTTAGGCATTCATCGAATAGAGATTTCCAGAATGGCGCCAGTGCCAACGTTTGCTTTAAGTGTTCATTTCTTATCATATCGTTTCCGGCCGCTTTACCTCTAGGCGCTCTTTCAATTGCGCTGACAACGTCTTCGATTGTGATCTCGCGAACTACCCATTCCCGTGCAAGCTCTGTGTCTTTGTGCCAAGGCCCATTGTATAATACTATCTCTTTTGGAGTGGTGTCGGCTCCCTGTAGCATACCAGCAAAGTGCTTAATTAGTCTCTCAGTCTTCACTGGGCACTGCTGTTTTCTTTTATGCTTTAGCCATTTGTGCGGGTGTTCCTCTGCCTCTCGTAACAACTTCCACTCCCGGCTTTCCCAGTACTTCTGTTTCTCTTCCTTGTATGTCTTTTGCGTCATTTTCTTTACCATTATAGCAAACGGCCTCATTACCGGAAAAATCTTTACGTAGTCCCTAGTTAGCCTGTTTGCATTTTTTGCTGCTCTACACCCTTCGTTAAACCAGGGCCTTCCTTTTTGTTCTTGACGCGGAACTATTGCACTTGTGATTAGATTTACCAGTTTACGTTCATATGACTCTATGTGAATTTCCCCTGGCGGACACACTTCCCCAACTCCCTTTAAGAAAATCCCACTATCCAATTTTGTTCCGGTCCCCTGCCTACGGCTACACCCTCCCCACTGCTGCTAATCTTAAATGTCATTCCCATGGGTATATGCCTTCTAAGTCCCGCTCCTTCCCGAAAAGATATATTTTCTCCTAAGAATGTTATATCATTCACGCTTCCGTCTGTGGCAAAAACGTCGATGACTGACGCTCCTGTACTACATTCAAATGTGTTTAGGCCGGGCTCGCTGACTAACCAACAGCCTATCTCCGTTATAATCTCCCAGAATGCTTCAGTTTGTAAAGCCTTTTTATTCATCTGGATTCGTTGCGCTTGTTCCTTCTCATGATGAAGTGTAGCTGACTGACGTTGTTCGTTTCATCTGTTCATTAAAAAAAATCACTGCACTCAAAAACAAACATCGACGTCTGTGTGTTTTGGCTTAGTATTTTGATTGTATAGTATACGCGCGCCTACGTTGTCTTGGCTGGCTGCGACTAGACATGAATGAGTGTGCACTCGTTCGCGTCGGACTGTTGAATGCGACTAATGCAGGCCACACAATGCTGGCGGTACCTCCAATGTTTTATCTGTGTGGGATCACGATACTGTCCAAAAACGAGAAAACTGAGGCATCAACTCATCGATAGTACATTGAGTAATTATCGACACGCACGGTATCATATCATAGATACCAATCGTGTATCCTTACTCTTTGAAATACACGTTTTCTCAGGTGCACAACCATATTTTGTATTGGATGATATAAGTACATCAAGGGAAGCAGGCCGCAATTGCCTTCTAATTGTAGCAATTTCGTAGGCCATAGGCCTACAGGTATGGAAAACACTATCTACAGGTATGGTGCTGTTTGGTGGGCAAGCCGCCAGGTGGTGCTGTGGTCGAGTAGGATCATACAAGTTTAAAGCATATGCTTTACCTCACCTGTTGTAAATACAACAGTAACATCATTATATATATATACATAGTGTGTTCAAAACGTATCGCGACTTTTGTGTTTTTTCAAAAATTATTCATTTATTCATGAATATCTATTTTGTCCCCTTCAAAGTGATCCCCATGAGATATTATACACTTGTGCCAACGGTTTTTCCAATCTTCGAAGCACTTCAAAAAACCATTTTTTTTTATCTTGTTCAGCTCCTCCTTCGATGCCGTCTTTATCTCGTCAAGCGTAGCGTAACGTCGTCCTTTCATGGGCCTCTTCAGTTTAGGGAACAAGAAAAAGTCACAGGGGGCCAGATCTGGGGAATACGGTGGCTGCGGCATCATTAGTGTGTTGTTTTTGGCCAAAAACTCGCGCACAAGCAACGATGTGTGAGCAGGGGCGTTATCGTGGTGCAAAAGCCAATTTTTGTTCTTCCACAAATCCGGGCGTTTCTGGCGGATTGCTTCGCGCAAATTGCGCATAACTTGCAGGTAATATTCCTTATTGACCGTTCTACCCTGTGGCAAGAACTCATGATGCACCACGCCCCTGCAATCGAAGAAAACTGTCAGCAAAACTTTCACATTCGACCGAACTTGGCGCGCTTTTTTCGGTCTTGGTTCGTGCGGCAGCTTCCATTGAGATGATTGAGCTTCGGTTTCCACGTCATAACCATAAACCCACGATTCGTCACCAGTTATGACCCTCTGGAGCAAATTTGGGTCGTCGCGGACAGAGTCCAACATCTCATTAGCAATGTTCATGCGATGCTGTTTTTGGTCGCAATTGAGCAATTTTGGTACGAATTTCGCGGCGACCCGTCTCATGCCCAAATCATTGATAAAAATCGAATGGCACGAGCCAATCGATATGTTTAGGTCCTCAGCAACTTCTCTAACGGTGATTCGACGATTGGCCAATACCATTTTCTCCACTTCATTAATTTTTTCGTCTGTTGTTGAAGTGCTCGGGCGTCCGGCACGCTCTTCGTCGTTCACATCTTCTCGGCCTTCTGAGAACATTTTGTACCACCGATAAACGTTGCTTCGGTCCAAGGTAGCTTCTCCGTATGCCACAGTCAACATTCGGAATGCATCCGCGCACTTAATTTCGTTTTTCACACAAAATTTGATACAGGTTCTTTGATCCATTTTTTTGAATAGGTAAAAATCGAAGACGATCCAAAACACGTGCAAGCAAAGCAGCTGTCAACAATTAAGTGAACATTCAAAATGGCCGAGCTTGTCGGCATAAGTGAGAGACATGAGTACCAACATAACGCCACAAAAAATCGAAATTCGAATATACGTAACCCGCGAAAATTCAAAAGTCGCGATACGTTTTGAACACACCTCGTATGATCAATTAAGATAGTCACCTTTACTATGACCCAGAACTGGCAATTACTCAACACGATTAAGTAACGTGGTACTTGACAAAGTTTCAAACACATCGATCTATCGAACTACCATTGAAACCCATAGGCCTCGGAAGCGAGCAACGGGCATCGTCCCGATATTTCCCGAAGTTTGCCAGCAAAGCCAGACATGCAGAAGGCTTTATTAACCGGGCGGTACTATTTCGTAAGTGGCGGCTTCTCATATATCACGAAAGCAAGGGTTAGCTTGCTTCTTGCTATGGGCAGTTCGCGCTGATCACTAAGTATAAATGAGCGAGTAACCGACAGATTGTTTGTGATGCTACTCTTAAGTCTGTTACGTGGTCCATGCATTTTAGATTAGTTGTTACACCTAGGTATCTAATATGTTTCTTTGAAGCAGGGGAACGGCTACAGAATTCGCATTTGCATGGATAAGATAAACAGCGGTACTACTGTTTAGTTGCACTAACTCTAAAAAATAAAACGTTAGACACCCTTAGTGCTGTTATGCATTCATGCAGAATCATAGTAAACGCGTCAATAAAAATAAAAGTGTCGATACTGAGAACTCCAAACATAGAAAAGGGGCTCTAAAGGACCAACGCTCGTAGGTTCACTGTACTACATTTTTGGTGGGTTAGGAGACACTAAAGCGGTAACGGCAAAACTTGTGTAATTGATGTTGGTGTATATATATATATAATGAGAGAGACTATGATCGCCAAGGAGTGCGGACGTGTGCATGTCGAGCTCCGAGAAAACACGCCTATTCGTGTGTGTGCAGAATGGTGAACCTAGGAAGTGACATACCAGGGTAATGCTTGTAACTCAGTGATCAGTTTGGTGTACTGTGTGTGACTATGCGACAGAGGCACGAGCAGCTATGAGGCTGTTAGGATCCACACGACATGGTGAAGCAAAACGAAACCACCATAATAATAATAATAGCGGCTGCACAACAAAAGGAAGTTAACGCAATTGAATCAGGCCTGAGTTATCCGTGGTGTTAAGATCACTGGAATAGGTGTTGCGACCTCCAATAAGGCTGCTCTCCGTAGTGGGCAAGTTAAAAGGTCTCGCCTTATAATGACAGATCACGGAGACAACGGGCCTTACCACGGGCTCGCCAGCCCGCGGTCCGGGCAGTCGGACCCTAATAGGGTCTATTGTCCAACTTGCGCACTTACGTTTACACGAAGAGGCCTGCGTCGACACATTACGGTGAAGCACGGAGAGGGTGCCCACAACATAGTCGACGAGTCAGAGCGCTCGAACTCTCGGCTTACCGCGGATCAGTTAATCAGTGTCATTCAAGTTGTCACTCGCCGCTGGCGGTTGATCCGCATCTTGCCGAAATCAGTACGTAGGCAAGCTGCCGAAGTGTTCACTAAGGTGTTGTGCTCAGTCGCAGATAACAACGACAGTACTGCCTGGCTTGCTCTGTTCTCTTTCGCGCCCGTCGTTCTCCGCCTTCCCGATGGTGGGAAAGATGACCGCTCGTTGGCGGTTATCGTCCGGAAGAACCTCCGCGATTTTACTGATGGAAAACGGTTTGACCTTAGCGGTAGCCCCGTCCCAAACCAACCTCCACGGCAGCGGACGGTCGACACCGTCCGGCTAGCCATTACCAAGCTCTCGGAAGGCGACGTTTCTTTGGCGGCTAGGGTCTTGATCTCAGAAGACACGCTAGCGCAGAAGCCCAGCGAGACAGCCGTGCTGCTGGATAAGCACCCTCCCGCGCCCTCATTCCTAACATGGCCCAGCCCTCCTCACGTGCTCCTGCCATCAACTACATCAGGCGAGAACGTCCGGTCTGCCATACAAACGTTTTCCCGTAGTTCAGCAGCTGGCCTGGATTTCATCAGACCCCGGCTCTTACAAGACCTGTTGTCCCCCGCTCTGGGGGCTGCCGCAGACCGGCTCGCGGCTGCCGTGGCCAAGGTCGTCGATCTTCTTCGATGGGGATCGCCTTTCCCCGACTGGCGACCCCTTATCTTCGGCGCCCGACTTTTTGCCCTCAAGAAGAAAGATGGTGGTGTGAGGCCCATTGCATGCTCATCCGTAATCCGAAGGCTGGCGGCAAAGATCTGCATTTTTGAAAACAAGGCGGAAGTATCAGGTGCTCTTGGTTGTCATCAGCTCGGGGTTGCGACACCGGGAGGATGCGAAGCCGCGGTGCATTCAACTCGGTCCTTCTTGGAGTCTCGTTCCGGATCCACCCTTGTGGTCAAGCTCGATTTTAAAAACGCCTTTAACACCATTCGGAGGGACCACCTGTTAAATGCGGTCAAGGCTTGGGCACCAAGTATGTTCCACCAGGTGAAACTAGCTTATAAAGAGCCATCCTGCCTTCTTCTGCCGCATGATACCATAATGTCGCAAACTGGGGTGCAACAGGGCGACCCATTGGGTCCCCCCCTGTTTTGCCTGGGTATCAAGGAGTTAGTCGACTCTCTGGAGTGCCCTCTAAACACATGGTACGTAGACGACGGTGTACTGGGCGGGGCACCTGATGCAGTTCTGAGGGACATCCACAGAGTCATCGAGTTCGCGGAGCGGAGTGGCCTGGCCCTAAATCCTGCAAAGTGCGAGGTTCATGTCGTAGGAGGTGCTACCGACTCTGAGGTGCTAGAGGTTCTCCCAGGATGCAGGACTGTTGGCACGGATCTGGAGTTACTAGGCGTCCCCCTATTCCCAGAGGGAGTTCCGGCAGCTCTCAAAAGGTGGATAGAAAAACTAGAGCATGCGATGTCACGCATTCCTTTGGTAGGATCTCACCGGGGCTTTTTTCTTCTGAGATCTTCATTTTCGGCCCTACGTCTCAACCACCTGTTTCGAGGTGCAGACTGCTCGCTTGCTCCGAAACTCCTTGAGCGACTAAACGACAGCGTGCTTACTACAGTTGAGGCTCTTTTGAATCTCAATCTATCGGCAGAAGCACGTCAACAAGCTCTACTTCCCCTTCTTTGGGGAGGTCTAGGGCTGCCTGATGCTATTGTCCTATCGGAGGTAGCTCTGGTAGCTTCCCTCCACAGGTCTTTACAACAGGCTAATTCACTTCTCGATTCAGTCGCTCTTACGGACCTAGAAGATCGCTTAGAAACAAGCCGCCGTAGAGCAGTTGCCCTGTGCGGCCACGAGCCCGCCGAAGCTGGACGCCAGAAAGATTGGTCGGCGGCTTTACATGAGCAAAGGGTTGAAAATCTCATCGCGGAAAGCGCCACAGACGCTGATGGGGCCAGGCTGCGCGCCGTCTCCTCTAAAGGGGCGGGCGCATGGCTCCACGCCATACCCTGTGCTCGGATCGGGACGCTCCTAGATGACGAGTCGGTGAGAATCGCGGTCGGACTTCGTTTGGGGACGGACCTTGTGCACGCTCATACCTGCGTCTGCGGTGACGCCGTCTAGCCGGATGGACGCCACGGCCTATCCTGTATCGTCAGCGCAGGTAGGCGAGCCCGACACCAGGCCCTGAACGAAACCTTCAGCAGAGCCCTACGCTCTAGTGGCCTACCGTGCGTCCTGGAACCCGTCGGACTGGATAGGGAAGGCGGAAAGAGACCCGACGGTCTGACCTTAACCCCGTTCGAGAGCGGTTGCATGCTGGTTTGGGACGCGACAGTTACTGACTCATTAGCCCCTTCAATGGTTAGTGCTGGCGCGGCCCGGGCCGGATATGCTTCAGCTCTCGCCGTTGCAGGCAAGGTGAGAAAATACCAGAACATCGGGTACCCGTACGGGTTCTACCCACTTGCCTTCGAGACACTTGGCGGGCCGGGCCCGTCCACTCGCGGTTTGCTACAGAAGGTCGGGAAGCGACTAGGTCTAGCCAGCGGTGATAGGCGAGCGGGCGAATTTCTCAGACAGCGTCTGTCGCTGGGTGTGCAACGGGGCAACGCGGCTTCGGTCCGGGGAACCCTCCAGAGATGGTTGGTTCCTACATTGGACCCTTCGTAAACGTGCACACGTTTGCAGGGACCCAATTGTCATGTTCCCACCGTCGGTGATTAATTACAATGAATAAATATGTATTAAATAAAAAATAATAATAATAATAATAATAATAATAATAATAATAATATTAATAATAAGTGAGAACGGTGACAGAATACACACGAGTAACTTTGCCGGATCCTTCAGAAGGATCTGGCCCAAGCTTCACACCTATGCAAAACCTTGCGACTACACCAAACCCCCTTGGGCCCAACAAAGTAACATGTCACCAATGCGGCCAGACCTTTGCTAGGCGAGGCCTCCGTAGACATGTCACAGTCAAACATGGGGGCGGGGGCACTATACCACTTCATGACGAAGCCGCGAATGAAGTCAATCCCGACCTCACGGAGTGCCTCCAGGCCATCTTCAAACATGGGAAGCTGGTTCGCATTTTGCCCAAGGTGGTTAGGAAGTCGGTGGCTGATGCACTGTCAGAGGTGTGCTTAAAAGTTGCCTTGGACAACGACGACGCCGCCTGGCTTGGACTTTTCTCCTTTGCCCCAGTTGTGCTAAGGTTACCGGTAGGCTGCAGAGATACACGCTCTTTGGCAGTGGTCATTAGGAAGAATTTGGTGGAGTTCCGGCGCGGTGTTCGACTTACAGATTTGACTCTCCTGCTGACCGCGGGCGAGTCCGGTGGTAATGTTGAACGAAAACATTCACTCACGCGAGCCGTGTCGGCCAAGATGTCAGACGGTGACGTGTCAGGGGCAGCCCGCCTTCTTCTGTCTGACGACGTTATGGTCGATGAACCAGCTGCCGCAGCGTCGCTACGGGAAAAACACCCCCCCGCGCAACTGAACTTGTGTTGGCCGTCTCCTCCGCCCTCACAACTTTTACCTTCTTCTACTTCAATCAAGGATGTTCGCTATGCGGTGGGATCATTTTCAAAGAGCTCTGGCGCCGGTCTGGATTTTATCAGACCTCGACTTCTACAGGACCTTCTTTTACCGACTCTCGGCTGCTCATCCGACGGACTTAGCAAGACAAAGTAATCGATCAATCAAAAGTAATCGATCTACTGCGATGGGGAGCTCCGCCTCCAGGGTGGTGTCCCCTAATCTTCGGAGCGAGGCTGTTTGCACTAAAGAAGATGGACGGCTCGTTTAGACCTATTGCTTGTGCATCGGTACTACGCAGGATCGCGGCAAAATTGGCAGTGAGGGACTCTAAAGATGTTATTAGCCTCGCGGTTGGGCCTCACCAGTTGGGTTTCTCCACGAAGGGGGGTGCTGAAATAATGATACACGCTACAAGGGCTTTTATTGATTCTCGACTCGATCCATCTGTGCTAGTCAAGCTTGACTTTAAAAACGCGTTTAACACCGTCAGGAGGGATCACTTGTTAAAGGTGGTCGGAGATGAGGCCCCTTCCATTTATCATCAGGTGAAATTGGCTTACGGTAATTCATCGCACTTGGTCTTAATCTCGGCACTGCTCACTTCGGCTGTAGGGATTCAACAGGGAGATCCCCTTGCTTCCCCTCTGTTTTGTCTTGCCGTTAAAGACTTGGTTAACACACTTGAAAGTCCACTCAACCTGTGGTATTTGAACGACGGGGTCGTTGGAGGGAACATAGGTACGGTCTGTGAAGACCTAAAGAAGATACTTAGTTTTGCCGCATGCAGCAATCTGGAGCTGAACCCAATCAAGTGTGAGGTTCACTTAATCGGCTCAGATACAGCTGATATCTCCGAAATACAGAATCTACTTCCAGGCTGCCGCGTAACAGACGATAACCTGGATCTACTTGGCGTAGCCCTGTTTTCTCGCCAACTTGGACCGACTATCGAACGCGGGAGAGAAAAACTCGAGATTGGTCTAAACCGTCTTCCCCAGCTGGGTGCTCACCGGGGGCTGTACCTTCTGCGTTCATGCTTCTCCGCGTCGAGGCTGAACTACCTGTTCAGGGCAGTCAATACTTCAGCCTTCCCGGATCTTTTGGAGGAAATTAACTCGAAAATGGGGTTTGCGCTGGAATCTATACTCAACTTGAAGTTGCAAGACGATTCCCTAGTTCAGGCCTTTTTACCCGTAGCCAAGGGTGGACTAGGCTTGCCTGAAGCAAAATCGCTTTCAGTCGCAGCACACATCGCCTCCCTGCACTCGGCGACTAGTGGCGTTGAGTCTATTCTGGACCCCCAGGCGGTTGCGAACTTACAGGCCACGCTTGAACAGACCCAGGACGACGCCATTGCATTCTGCGGGTCTCAACCAGAGACTCCTTCTCTTCAGCGCGCGTGGTCAGAGCTGGCAAATGACGGTCGTTTGAACGGCCTATGGGAACGAACAACCACGGCCGCTAGCAAAGCGAGGCTACATGCAGTCTCCTCGCCCGGTGCAGGTGCATGGCTGCACGCCCTCCCGAGCCCTCAGCTGGGTACCCTCCTAGACGATGAGTCTACAGGAATACTTGTAGGGTTGAGGTTAGGAGCAGAGCTAGTCTCTCCACACCACTGCAAACGCGGTGACGAGGTCGGCTCCCTAGGCCACCATGGGCTTTCCTGTCCGCAGAGTTCAGGCAGAATTGCACGCCACTCGGCCTTGAACGAAACGTTTAGCAGAGCGCTGCGATGGGCAGGGTACCCATGCATCTTGGAGCCCCCTGTTTTAGTTCGAGACGATGGAAAGAGACCTGATGGCATGACCCTGACTCCCTTTGAGCAGGGCCAAATGCTGGTGTGGGATGCAACCGTAACCGACTCTTTAGCCCCTTCAATGGTCGGTGCGGGCGCAGTTCGCCCTGGACACGCGGTAGCCCTAGCGGAAGCAGCCAAGTGCAGAAAGTATTCAGGCGTCTCTTACCCACACTTGTTCTCACCCCTTGCGTTTGAGACCTTGGGGGGGGGGCTGGGCTGCTCACGAAGAAACTGCTTAATGATGTCGAAAAAAGATTGGTACTCGCTACAGGAGACAAGAGGGCGGGCGAATACTTACTGCAACGTCTGTCATTAGATGTTCAAAGAGGGAATGCCGCCTCGATTAGAGGTACCCTGGCTAGGTGGACCAGCCCTAGCCTGGACCTAATGCTTTGAGTTATGCCCCAAGCGGGCTGTGTCTACACATGTTCTTACATCACAATTGTATATCTTATACACATAAATAAATGATTATATATATATGTATGTATATATATATATATATATATATATATATATATATGTATATATATATACATATTTATATATACATATATATATATATATATATATATATATATATATTTCATCAGTAAGTGAGAGGAATAGTGGCCACTATGTCTGTTTTAAATCGTATCCTTTTATCTAAATGATGATGACGATTAATGTTCCGCAAGCGATTAGTCACTCGTTGTCGGCTCGCTGTAACGCTATGTATGTATGTTAGCTTATGTACTGAGGGAGGTTAGTGGCAGTTGCTAATTGGATGTAGATGAAGTGCACTCCAAAAGCAAAAAAGGTTGTTAGGGACCGCTTGGACGACGAAGCCAGATATAGTGAACAGAGAAGAAAAAGGGGTAATTGGGTCATTTTCTTTCCCAGCAAGGACCCTCTTGTGTCTCTTCTTTGTGCCTTTGTTGAGTTTATCCCGTTCTGATTTACCGCTTCTTAAGTGCATGAGTAAATGTAGTAGGTTCATTCTTTCGACTGATTTCAGCTTCCTTCGTGATGACAGTGACGAGTAAATATCCAGATAACGAACTGCTGTATCGTTTTGCTCTAACTTTCTTCTTCTTAATGGGTCAAAGAGAGACAAACAGACAAATGCGTACTAAAATAGGTAGACGGCACGCACCACAAAAAGCAAAGAACGTGTATAAACAACTGCCTGCTTTATTTTTTATGCATTTAATTTTATTTTCATGCATTACGCCTAGCCACAACTTTTATTATGTTAGAAGTACGTATGCCGCCAAGATTTTTCATTTAATTACATTTACTTTGAAACTTAAGCATCTATTGTGTTCATATCATTATAGTTGTTTCCCCAGCTTTTTTCTTTTATCAGTTGGCTTGCCTCATAGTTCTAGTTTTACTAGTTATATCGACCGTAATATTAATTTTGCATGCATATATATATATATATATATATATATATACAGGGTGTTGCAGGAATATTTGAAGCGCGATATACAGAATTGTAGAGCTCGTTAAAGCAAATATTTTTTCCAATGGAACATGGCCTCTAAGAAGTCTTGTTTCGGAGTGAGAGCGAAATTACTACAATTTGTGACACTAGTGTTTTTGCCCGACATAGGAGCACAAAATGTGCTGTTGCGAGACAACCAGTCTTCCTAGACAGAAACTACAACACACCATCGTGTTCGTGATAAAATTCTGCTCCATCTGAAGAATATGCAAGGCCGGTCAGAAGACGCGACATGGTCGCTTAGAAGAGAATTCGCCAAAAATAAAGTTCTTTATTAGCGTTCACGCCAAATACTTTAGAATCATAACCCTACAACCACTCACAGCGCTGTGGACATATTCAATACCAATGCGCAATTCATGGCGATCATTTTGGTACCAAACATATGTCAATGCGAGCTGTGGTTGCGGAGTAATTACGATTTTTCGGAGGGCATGTCCAGGTTAAGTGCATGAAAAATGACGCGCTGCGGCTGTCGCGCGACACGTCGGCGGTAGTGAACGTCGTCACACAGTCATTTTACATGCACTTAATCTGGACATGCCCTCCGAAAAATCGTAATTACTCCGCAACCACAGCTCGCATGGACATGTGTTTGGTACCAAAATGATCGCCATGAATTGCGCATTGGCTGAATATGTCCGTTTTGAACGCTATGAGTGGTTGTAGGGTTATGATTCTAAAGTATTTGGCGTGAACGCTAATAAAGAACTTTATTTTTGGCGAATTCTCTTCTAAGCGACCATGTCGCGTCTTCTGACCGGTCTTGCATATTCTTCAGGATGGAGCAGAATTTTATCACGAACACGATGGTGTGCTTAGTTTCTGTCTAGGAAGACTGGTTGTCTCGCAACAGCACATTTTGTGCTCCTATGTCGGTCAAAAACACCAGTGTCACAAATTGTAGTAATTTCACTCTCACTCCGAAACAAGACTTCTCAGAGACCATGTTCCATTGGAAAAAATATTTGCTTTAACGAGCTCTACAATTCTGTATATAGCGCTTCAAATATTCCTGCAACACCCTGTATATATATATATATATATATATATATATATATACATATATATATATATATACATATACATATACATATATATATATATATATATATATATATACATATATATATATATATATACATATACATATATATATATATATACAGGGTGTTGCAGGAATATTTGAAGCGCGATATACAGAATTGTAGAGCTCGTTAAAGCAAATATTTTTTCCAATGGAACATGGTCTCTGAGAAGTCTTGTTTCGGAGTGAGAGCGAAATTACTACAATTTGTGACACTAGTGTTTTTGTCCGACATAGGAGCAAAAAATGTGCTGTTGCGAGCCAACCAGTCTTCCTAGACAGAAACTAAGCACACCACCGTGTTCGTGATAAAATTCTGCTCTATCTGAAGAATATGCAAGGCCGGTCAGAAGACGCGACATGGTCGCTTAGAAAAGAATTCGCCAAAAATAAAGTTATTTATTAGCGTTTACGCTAAATACTTTAGAATCATAACCCTATAACCATTCACAGCGCTCAAAACGCACATTCCAATGCGCAATTCATGGCGATCATTTTGGTACCAAACATATGTCCATGCGAGCTGTGGTTGCGGAGTAATTACGATTTTTCGGAGGGCATGTCCAGATTAAGTGCATGTAAAATGACTGTGTGGCGACGTTCACTATCGCCGATGTGTCGCGCGACAGCCGCAGCGCGTCATTTTTCATGCACTTAATCTGGACATGCCCTCCGAAAAATCGTAATTACTCCGCAACCACAGCTCGCATTGCCATAAGTTTGGTACCAAAATGATCGCCATGAATTGCGCATTGGCTGAATATGTCCGTTTTGAGCGCTGTGAGTGGTTGTAGGGTTATGATTCTAAAGTATTTGGCGTGAACGCTAATAAAGAACTTTATTTTTGGCGAATTCACTTTTAAGCGACCATGTCGCGTTTTCTGACCGGCCTTGCATATATTCTTCAGATGGAGCAGAATTTTATCACGAACACGATGGTGTGCTTAGTTTCTGTCTAGGAAGACTGGTTGGCTCGCAACAGCACATTTTGTGCTCCTATGTCGGACAAAAACACTAGTGTCACAAATTGTAGTAATTTCGCTCTCACTCCGAAACAAGACTTCTCAGAGACCATGTTCCATTGGAAAAAATATTTGCTTTAACGAGCTCTACAATTATGTATATCGGGCTTCAAATATTCCTGCAACACCCTGTATATATATATATTTTTTTTTTCGTCTGCTAGACGGCCTCGAATGAAGACGTGTGTAGTTCGAGTGACAAAGATTGTGCTAATTACAAAGGACTTACGTACTAGTATCGAGTGTGCAGCCAGTGCTGGTTCCTAATACAGTCGTGATAACTCTGTGCAGGAAATGTGCAGCCCAGACTCTGGCCCGGGCTCCCAACTTTCAAGACATCGACGACGACAGGGACCCGCGTCCAGGCACCGGTCGACGAGAACGTCCGTGTATACATGTGTCCCTGGGGGGATAACTCTGTGCTGATTTCTTCACCGAAGTTTATTTGTTTTCGACGTTAAAACGACATAATCCATACTGGATAAGCCGTCGGAAGGCGATCAGATACGGCAAGATGTTTCCATAACACAGGTAGTTGCCTGCTGTCAAGGCGCCGATGAATCGGTACAGCGCGCCGAATCGCCGTTAGTCTTGTCAACGGTACAGGATCACCCGCCGTCTGCTGTGGCAGGTCTGACTACTCCCCGCTATCGTCTCGTGCTTCTTCGCCGTTTCCCTGCCGCGCAGCTAGCAGACGGACCGGCGACGGCAAAAGTCATAGGTGTAGTGCAAAGTGCTTTAGAGCCAAAACATCTTCAAGAGAATCAGCTGCTGCCAAGGAGATCCAGCGGAGAGAGGCCAGACTAGCAGGTATGATGAAGAGGGCTCTCGGTGAAGATGCATCTTATATGGAGGACGATCCGCCAGATCCGGCTAGTGAAACAGCTGTTTCTGCTGGAAAGGGTGGTGGCTGGTCTACTACTCCAACGAGAATGGATAAAGCCGTCATGGCTGCGGCCAGAAAAGTGGCCAAGGAGAAAGCGCATCGGGTACACATGTTCGGCGAAGAGTCGCTAATTTGGAAGCGCTAGCTGATCCCGAGATTATCTTTCAATGTTCGGATAACCCGGCCGCATTGAAGACTGTCAGCCTACTAAAGATATAAAATGACACAAGACAATCTTTGCCGGGAGCGCATGCGCGTATCACAGCGCAAGGAAAGCTAGCAATCCGTGTCAAAAAACCAAAACAGGTCGCAATTGCAAAAACGCTGAAAATGGTTTGCGAGATATCAATATCTCATTGTGAAGATACGTCACCGTTCTGGGGACGAATCTCCGGTGTTAATCCCCAGTTTTCTGAAGAAAATTTACTTGAATGTTTGAAAGATCAGGGTGTAAGCCAAGTAAAAAGGGAACAATTCGCTGTGGCCACACAGGACGGTGGAGGCAAAACGACGGAGGGCTGGAAAAACTCCGCGAGGGTACGACTAAGATTTGATACCATGCCGGTCTCAGGGGTTACCATCGTCGACGAGATATTTAAAGTAACGTTATGTGCAGGGTCCCCTTTGCAATGTTCAAAATGCCATAAGTACGGACATGAGGCTACCGACTGTCAAAAACAATGTGAACACCAAATATGGGAATGCCCGTTGTGTCAACTGTAGCGGGACCTATGCTTCCAACGATAGCAAATGTGGTGTAAAAAGAATATATTCCGAGGCACAAAGAGTGATGTTTTACGAGAAAGTATTTACCCGTCTCCCCGATTTTCCTTTAATGGTTCAAGTCGTAAAGCAAAATAATAAAACCTCAACAGATGGACAGAAGTCTTATGCTGATGCCGCAAGACCTACAGCAACTATGGGTCTTACACAAATATTGCACAAAGACGGTGAGACCGAGCTTTGTCACCTCCCCCCACCAAGATTTAGAAAAGGTTTCGACCAAAAGAAACAGGCATCGAATAAGCATTAAAAAAAACACTTAAATGATCTTTAAATATCGTGAACGGAATTCTCCAGATATGGAAGATCATTAAGCCCCTACTGTCTAAATGGCTCGAAAAGAACCAAGACTTCAAAAGAGCTGTATCTTTTCTTGAGCCGGAGGCAGGAAACGCCTTTATGATAGCCGTCTTAGATGGCTCCAAAAATGTGCCTTTGATTCATACGGAAAACACGAGTATCGACAAAAACCATACATATTATAAATGACTTCACAACCATCCCATCGCGACGTATTCATAACAGATGAAGACTCTAGACTGAACTCCCCACTATCCCAGACCCCTTATACCTGCACACACTGCGGTCGCGCCTTGAGAACCTCACAGGGCCTGCGGGCGCGCCTTGAGAACCTCATAGGGCCTGCGGGCGCACATAACACGTCTATAACCCCGGCATCCCTACACAATCAATATGTAAGACCCTTTCAACCAGAACCGACTGACTCACCCAATACGCCTTCACCCCTTCGTTCTTCTTCTATCGATTCCTCATCAGCCAACCCAGAGACACTGGCCCAAACCTTAGCGCAGACACGTCGAGATCTTAAAATTGCCAGGGTCATACCTCGGGGAGCAAGAGAAGTCTGTGCCACAGCTTTTGCAAAGGCGTTGAATAATTAAAACTCAAAGCTGGATCTTAGAAGCTGGAATAGCCTAATGTCTGCTCCATCTTTGATGCTGGCCTTACCGCATCGAAAAAATCATGAAGCCACACTAACCAGAATAATCAATAACAATGTGTCAGTGCTCGAACAAAAGACTCTGAAAAGTCTCCTGCAGACAGTTCCAAAGGTTCCAATTAATAGACTAGACGGCTCAGCTGAAGACTGGCAGAGCGTGTTTATGGCTGAAAGAAAACTAGCCGAGGGCGATGTACGCTCTGCCGGTTGAGCCCTGCTGTCATCAGACACATTTGCACCACGTAACTCTCGCACAGAGCGTGAATTAATAAACAAACATCCGCTACCACCGGCCGTCTGCCAGGAGCGCTTAGAAACTCTTGAGTAACCTGCAGTTGGATACTGCGAGAGCATCGAAAATTCAGCGATCTTAGAGGCAATTCGCTTTTTCCCTGTTGCAAGCGGAGCCGGGCTGGGTGGACTGCGACCACTTCATCTGCGCAATATGTTGGATCAAACTGCCAAATGATCTGAGCACATTTTCTATAAGACCCATGGCTTGTGGACTGACCATGTGTAGGCTTGCTGCAAAGATAGCAGAGTCGAGAAATAAAAAGGTAATTTTGACAGCGATCCTGCCACATCAGGTTGTAGTGGCTGTTAAAGGCGGCGCAGAAGCACTCGTACATGCTACACGCGCTTTCTTAGAGACTGAGGACCAAGTTAGGGTTCTGGTGAAACTTGATTTCTGCAATGCATTTAATACGTTAAGAAATGACAGGATACTAGATGCAGTGATGAGGAAAAGCCCAGAGTTGCCTTGCCGGCCCTGCGAGTATCATCGCGGCAGATTTAAGAAGAGTGCTGCAGTTTGAAGAAGACGGGGGACTGACACTGAATGCTTTAAAATGTGAGGTAACTACTGTCGGGGGTTCGCTTCAGGAGAGAGAGTAAGCAATTCACGAGATCACAGATATACTCCCCCTCTGGTATCACGCGTGTAGAGCTGAACAAGTTGCGCGAAAATGCGAAAACAGGTAGACTGCGCCTCTTCTAGTAGCAGTTTTTGTACCACTAAATGGTTCACACTGTGATCTGCCCAGGTCATTCTTATACATCGTCATACTTGATAAAATCAAACAATGTGTCGCAATGAAGTTTTGGTTCTGATGCGCTAATACAACGACTCAAACGCACGAAATGATGCAACAAGTCTCTACTAGTCAACACAAACTATGTGGAAGTTTTTGTGAGAATTCATCGTGCTCGACCCAAATTTCACAAATTCAGCAAATGCCTTCACGGCAGTTCGCCGGATTCCAGGAGCGTTTTGTTCTCCAGTTTTTTGACCAAAAATGGGCCAGGGTCTTTGAATACTCTCCGAGTTCGCCAGATTTGGCTTCGGGGTTCCATGCTCTTCCCTAAGCTCAAGTTAATGTGACATATATATATAGAAAATATTGTGATAATTTTTTTATCACTTCAATCTCTGCAAAACAAAGCTATTCGTGCTATATTTGGTCTGCGACCCAGCGAATCAGTCGCCTTCCTGCTCAAAGAACACGGTTGTTTTAGTGTGAAGCAGCTGATATGTTTTCGAGCTGCCACTTTTGTTTACAAAATCATTAACAATCTTATAGAGGCTGGCGACCTTTTCCAGATTACACCCTCTATTGCTGCACCCTACCCCCTCCGAAACACACGACCTTACATCGCCATTAATCTTCCGCCATCACGCCTACTTAAGAATGGACCACGTCATCACTTATTTATTGTTTGGAATAGAATTCCTGCCCCCATGGCCACCATTCCCGGTCTTTCGGCTTTTAAGAGTAGCCTTAGAAAATTTGTTTCTTCCTTGTATTTTTTATATATTTATTTATTTTTATTGGTGCCCCCTCTTGTTAACGATTTCATTTAATCTTTATTCCTCTAGTCATTTAATTATTTATCATTCAATACCCGCACATTATCTCTGTTTTTGATATTGAATTGTCGTTCTTTTAAAGATGTTTGTTGTTTATTGAAATAAATTACTATACGCGTGTTCTATAGTATTATTAATAGTACTACTTCTTTGATTAACTTACTTTCGACGGAACGAGCACAAGACCTTCGTTCAAGCCCATGGGCAACCTCCGCAGTACAGAGGCTGTATGCTTTCGAGTGTATTTGCAAGTACTCATGAATAAAGCTATGTGTTTCATTCATTTATTAATCATTTCCAATACGTTTGCATTTTAAACGCGACAGACTAAGCCTGCCATAAGTAGAGCCCTAGATGAGTCTATCGGGTCAAAAGACATTTTCAAGAGTCTTACTAAGGAAGGATTACAGAACACCGGAAATCGCGTCACCCTGAGCCCCTTAAGAACGCCAGGGCAGGCGACTCTTCATACATTGCTAAAATGTCCCCTAAGGTAGCTCAAAGGCTCCAACGAGAAAAACACATATATATTATTCGGACCCGGTTGAGAATAGACAAAATGAGCTCGGTACTACAGTGTTCTCTGTGCCTCTGTTTTGACTATACGGCCAGGGACTGTACGGCAGACCGACCAAGCCAACCTCACTGCTTCAAATTCGGAGGAGGACACGTTGCAAGGAGCTGCTCGACCAAGGTTAGGTGCTACATATGTAAGAATTTTAGTGCGTGTATGTGCTACACTATCGTGGCTTTAACAACGACGCCCGTTCCCGATATGCATCATGCATTTTTCCAGTTGATCTCTGTTTTTTTCTCTCTCTCTTTCTCTCTCGTTCTATATATATACATAAAGTTGATGCGAAATGTATTGCCGTTTTTTTTACCTAAAGCATGAACATGCGGCTTTATTTAAATATCAATATGACCTCCTTCTCTTTCAATGGCATCTTGCCAACGATCATCAAGCAGACAATTTTTCTAGTCAATACGTTTTGGAGAACTTGGGATAGCCTGCAGGTGCAAGATCCGAAAAGTATGATGAGTGCTCAATATTCAAAAATACAGAAGCTCCCAGCCCAGGTAGCATAGTTCATTTAGGCTAGTGTTACTCAAATTGGGTCGCGCGATGTGTCAGTATAAGATGACGCTTTCCCGTACATGAGTTGTGGATGCGTTTGGGCCAATTTTTCTTGACTGAAAAGGTAAACGATGCCTCTGATATTCCACCAACAATAAAAGTACAACCTAATTTGAGTAGACGTTTCTCTAAGGTTGACTCGTTAAGTTGCCTGCGGATATTTGCCTGCTTGCATTCTCGTAGAGGGCCATTTTTGTTTCTCGCAAGTCACCAAACGATCCAAGTGCAAAGCTTGGCTGCGGCAATTTGGAAGAGAGACGCAGACTGCATGCGCTCCAATTTGTTTGTATTACTCAGTTTGTAAGAAACCCACTCACAGAGCTCAGAAGTTACCTCAAGTTTTTTTAGCGCTCTGACGATGGTTGATTCGCCAACAGCGTTGATTGAGTCGTCTCGGAAGACACTGGAGATGTTTCGACAAGCCACAGCAGCGTTGGATTTTTTTCAGATTCGTACAGCACAACACTCCCAATTTGAACTTTGCATTGGCCATTTCTTTGCTTTCTCAGAAAGCAACTGAGCTTTTGGCATTAGAGCAGAGTCTACAGGTGGATGCGGTAAGGGCCACTCTGACATTGCGTATCACCCTTTCTGATGCTGATGTTGATGTTGCTGGGTCGCTGCAAGCCTCCAAACATGTGGATACCAACACGGCAAGAACTTTTGCTTCAACGTGATATATATATATATATATACAGAAAAAAACAAAATTGTATAATGCATACCCGTTGGTCTAGGTAATGTGGTATCTATCAAACCCATTAGAAACTGCTGGTTCCCTAACCTACATGACCGATATATCTGTGGTATGACATCAATGTATGCTGGACTGGCTTCCAATCATCAGTTTGCTGGCGACACTTCATGCGTTGCCGCCTTTCTTCCGCCATCTTCGTTCTCATCCACTTTTAGAAACTTAGTGCTTGCGTCCCAGCTCTTTTTTGAGTTAAGCATCCCTGAGAGAAGATCTCCGGCGCACTGCTCTGCACGTTGAGTCCTAATCGGGCCGTCTGCGTCGGGCCACCGAAAGCCCTGCAAGCGGGATAAGTGTGATCTACATCGTCGGTTTCGCACGTGTTTACCACAATGCTCCCCATCTTCACAACATAGCTGCCATGACCGGTGAGAACGTGGGTTAGGCGGTACGTATTTTTTGCGTATACGTATTAATACCATCTCATAAGGTCTGGGATTATTGACCTCGTCCAGAGCCGTGGTGCCTCTTATTCTCTTTTAGTCTACTCAGCCTCCCAGCTTTCTTTCCTGCATCGTCTTTTCTAAATGCCTGATTTCGGTATAGTGAGATCTATTCGTTTTGGCCACGGTATCCGGCGCGCAATTACGACCATAGCATCTGTGGACACTTGATGAACCTTATGGCCAGCACCCTCTGCATCTGTCTTTGATTTTCTCTTTTTTTTTGGTTATCAATGCAACTGGTCTCCGTACTAATGCCCCGTACAGCAGAATCAAGTCAGAGACTTACGTTAGAAAGCTTGCTACTTGATGCGTTTTGGCCGTTACATATTCAACGTGGGCTGCAGTACCTAGATTTCTGTCAAGCACTAGACACAGGTATTTGGCCTGTTTGTTTATCTGAATTATTTGGGCGTCTAGACAATCATCCAGTTCCCGGCAGTGCTGCTCCCTTGCGGTGACCAAGATCGCCAGGTCGTCGGCACAAGCGACAAACTCAACCCCTCAGGGCCTGTTTTATAGCATACTGTAGTATGTTTGATTCTACAGCATAGGCCCCAGCACAGAGCCCTGGGTACATCTGCAGTCATCGCGTACTCCCTGCCCTCGTAACTCAAACTTCGCTTAGCAAGGTAGGAGGTTATAAGACGCCAAAGGTGCTGCTACTCCCCTTTCTCCATCGGATTCAGGATCACTCCACATTTTGTGCTGCTCTTTGCATCTAATGTCAGAAGACAGAGATAATAAAATCTGGGGTTTTTTGACTCTTCCCGGCCTTGGCGAGTGAAGTGGTCTTATCAGGCATTTGGTCGTTTTTTTTTACAAGGTATGCCGTCGGGTCCTGGGGCCGTGTCCTCTAGCATCCTTTCAGCCGCTCGCTGGATTTCCTTGAATTTTACGGGTGGTAAATTATTTTCGTTTTGCACAACCAGGTTTTTGTCTACCTCCGTCTGCGTCGGAAAGAGGTGAGCCACAATGGACCTGTAGACTCTGATAGTAGGTAAGATCGTTGAGGCTCTCGTGCCTAGTTTGCCCTTTACGATTTTGTAGGGGTTCCGCCACACGTCCCGCTTGATCAATTGATTCTAACACCGAAGCCTGCTTGTTCTGATGGTGATGTTCGGATTTCAACGCTTTGTCTTGTATTCGGGCTAGCGATCGGTCCCTTCTTTCAGGGCGGTCATCATTTCGGTTATATTTTAATGCTTTCCCTTCTTAGCTTTCCTTTTTCTGTTTTTATTTGGGCAGAAATTTACTGGAGCGTTGCCCTCCACCACATCTCTATATGCAAGTTCTCCGGGAATTAGAACGCTATGCATATACGCTAAGAGTGCTTTGCTTGACAATGCGGATGAGAAACTACTTTGTTTATCTCATGTGAGGCTATGCAACGGTTGTTGAGATAGTTCAATTGAATTTGTCATCAACACCTGGGTCTGTTAGAATACGAACTTCCACAAGGCGTATGCAAAGTGCATCTATCGACTATGCTCTCAAACGTGAACGGAAGATCATGCGCCCGCCTGCCTGGCTCTCACGAAAAGATCGCTGCACTGCCCTTCTCGGACATGCGAAGAGAAGCTGACAACAGAAAAAGTAAAGATGTTATTTGCACAATCAATATGAGTGAAAAATGTGATGATGATTTATGTATATATACGAGGGGTCCTAGAATAATTTCGAAAGCAAGATATAGAATTTTTGAACTTGTTGAAGCAAATATTTTTTACAATGGAACATGATCTCGAATGAGTCTTGCTTCAGAGTGAAAGCGAAATTATTTAAATTTGTAACACTAGTATAATATCTGGGCCATAAACTGTGCGATTACGACCTCCCTCATAAAAATTAAACACACCGTCGTACTCCCGAGAATAATATGCTTTCTCTGAGGGACATACGACCCCGGTTCCGTATTCCAGGTTAGAAGAGGAGACATGGTCGTTTAGGAGATTATTCGCAACAATGAAGGTTAAATTATTAGCTTGCGTGCTTAATACCTTAAAATCATAACCCTACAATCAGCATTATGATCATTTTATGACGATCATTTTGGACTATATTCACAGATTTACAATATTGCAAGGAGTCAGCTGTAATCACACCTACTACAGTTAAGTGTGTATCCAACATACTTTGTGGTTTTCACTTCCGACGGGTCGGTCCCCGAAACATGAGAAGAAAGCGATTGATAATGCCTAGGACTCCCAAAAAGACCTCATAATTCAAACGGCGATTACATTGTCTTTGAAACAAGACTATAGTGTTAAAACGATAAGCGTAATTCTAAACTCATGAACAAAAAGCAGTGGAGTGAAGAGCACTCAGATACACGATCTCGACACAGTTACTTCCGCTCTATTCGCAGGTACCTCATATGCCTCACAAACGAATAACCAAGTATCTAACAAAAATATTTTTTGTCAGACAAACCACCATTAAACAACGGAAAAAATAGTGTTTTGCTTACGCCTGGCTATAGTCAACTAAAAAAAAAAAATCTACCATTGGCAGAGTCCACCGACGGTAGCAAGCCGCCGCCAGCTCCCATCGGAGAGCGGAATTGGGCGGGACTCGAACACGCGTCTTTAAAAAAATCGTCGGCTTTCGCTGTCGGTGACACATCGTAGTCATAACCGGGGCACGCGGAAATAATAAACAATATTCAATTCATTTAAAATTTTAAAATACGCAGCTTAACCATACTTTTGTCCTAAAGTGAAAATAGTTTCTATTGCCATATTGAGCTATTTTGTCATACTTTATTGCCAATTTTGTTACGTCTGGGGTGAGGTAAGGGCGACAAGTTATATGCCGAAAATATTCCAATTCTATTGTAGCTTGTCGAAACATCTCAACCATCATCGGAGATGACCTAGTTAAAGAACGAACTTTCCAAAAATAATTTGCTACGTGCCGTGGTAGAGATTTTAACTTGGCCAATGAAAGAATATTCGGTCGATCATTTTTTCTAAGAGAGAACGTTCTGCGCTTAACTAATAAAATAGGATTTAACGGATACTGCTCAAGAACTCGCGATAGTTTCCATAATTCACTCAAGCAAAACGTCTACTCAGATAAGGTAATGTTGCGTTGTTGGGATGCCAAGAACATCATTCACTGTGAACTTCTGAGAAGGGGCAAGACAATCAATACGCAAGTCTACTGCCGACAGTTCCAAGAGTATAGACAAAATTGATCTGAACGCCTTCACAAATCGCCAAAACAACAAGACTTTTAGAAAAAAGGGGATTAGAAGCTGGTCGAGTATTGGCAAGGTATCATTGAACCGGAAGGAGACTATGCATTCTTGCGATCTCCAACGGATCAATGGTTGACCTACTTACAAACCTGAACCTTACATCAACATAGATTTATATATATATATATATATATATATATTTATATATATTATATATATGTATATATATATATATATATATATATATATATATATATATATATATATATATATATATATATATATACTTGTTTACAAATCGTGTGTTGGTGTAAGAATCAGGTTTGTAAGTAGGTCAAGCATTGATCTATTGGAGATATACGATTTCGAATTTCTCAAAGAGAGTAAGCGTGATTAAAAGCAAGCGGCTATAAACCACAATGCACTAAACATTTAAACACAATTGGACAATTCTACAAGTGCTTTCGTGCTCATTTTGTAAGTTAACACCTTTAATTATTAGCAGTACAACGATATATAGACCCGTAACGAACATCCCATCTAGCTATAATACAACTAGTCACATATTGGTTTAACTAGAACAAACAGTTACAAAAAACTAATAAATGACATTCCTTATCTAGTGATATTAAGGTCGTTTATGCTCAAGCGATGCAAATAGTGTTGATTATCCAAAATGCTCCCAGATGCTATGGCTTGTTCAGTAATAGTATAGTAATAGTAATAATGTCTGATATTGCTTTTTTTAAATTAACAAAAGCTTTGTTGTTGCGCCGCGCTCTGCACCCGTCTTTCCGGAGCTACAGTCGGCTCTGTTAGTTAATTCACCGCTAATTATCAAGTATTAATGGAATAGCAAATAACAGCAGATAATGTTCTAAATTTACATGGCCCGATTCATAATAAATTCTTCAGATCTTTCTAGTGCGCACAAACCCCTTGCAGCCAAATATTAGTTTGCATATAATGGTATATTACCTACAACAATATGTTTACCTTTCATGTTTAAGGTAGGTTTTGCGGTTCAATTATTTATGCAAAATGCCGCGGTTTTTCTAAAGGTGATCATTTGAGCTCATGAGACGTATAATTATATAAAGATAAATCTGCAATACTTCACAGTGCGGCTTAAAACTACTTATATGTAATGAGCATTTATTAGGAAAAGAAAATTTGGTTGCTTACCGGTAAAAATATGTAGACGCTTCCTAAAAACGATGGGGCTTATTTTTAGTGCACTTTCCAGGCCATTTTGAAGAACGTTTCTTTCTTACTCCAACGCACTCGCACAAAGCCTCATATAATTGTGCGATCCATAACAATATCTTAAATGGTGTCCAGGTTGGTTTGGATCCTTCCACGATTAGGGGTCATCCTTATTGCGCAAATCTTACATCCATACGCACTCAGCTTAATCAAATGGCATCCGCAATTGAACACTTTGGTATAGCATGTCCTTCCAATGTCGTTGATTCCGTTGTATCTCTCTTCGTTTCCATGCGAGCACTTAGCACTAATACAGAGCTTGCGATCTGCGCACACGTTCTTGTCACTTAACAATCGGCTCACGGGCTAGTCGGTTATTCAACTACATCACCGCCATATGCACTCAACGGTAAACACATAGGTCCTCTCTCTCTCTCTCACTCTCTCTCTCTCTATACCAACAAAGGTAATGGCCACTTTACCGCGCCACGTAGCAACGCTAAGAACAACACCACAACGACGACAACAACAGCTATTTGAGAATCATCACGCTGATTGGCCTTCTTCGTTTCACTGATCTAAGAGGGAATACCGAGCCGGGTAGCTGCTTGCTTTACGTAACTGGTGAGTATAAAGCTACGCACGTCTCCGCTGCATATGGCAACTGTGCCAGCAGCTAGTGAAACCAGCTGGCCTCTGTGCTGGGAAAGCACTAACCTCCACAAATTATCTACGTTCTTTCTGTTTGGTGTTCGGGTTTGCTCCTGTACTGTAGTTACGTAAGGATACGAGCGGTAGTCTAGTACCAAGCCAGTCTCGCGCTCGTCTTAATAATGTAAGACGTGTTACTCACCTCCTGTTTGACCTTAGTAACTTACTACTATAAACTCTATTTAGATACTCTAATCAGCTGCGTGCCTAAGGCTATCGCTGCGCTGCTAGGCCAGTAATCGATTTTTAGCCACTGTCACAGTGTTTTTTTCTAAATTCAGCCAACATTTGGGTGTGTTGTACCAGGCGGGCCCAAAAAGCCGTTGCCCCGGAAGCTCAATCGTACCAGGAGCTTTTAGTTGAAGCTGTGTGGACAAGGCGCCTGCATACTGTGGTCGACAAACTTGCGATGAACTGTGTGAATGGGCTCGGAGGCAGAAGTAGCGGCAGCAGCAGCAGCAGCAACAACAACAACAACAACTATATGAGAGGCTCACTCCCGCTTTGAGAGAGCAAGTCGTTGCTACAGAGCAACCACCACAACGCACTCGACGACGTTCCGCAAAACTGGTTATTATATGGGATGCGTTTAGCTCGAGCCTGGTGAGTCCGACTGTCAACAGCGTCTGCTGTCTGTCGTGTCCTACCTACAGCGTTCAATCTCTGTCGTCGCACTATTCTCTTTTGTCGCTTTACTAATCTGTGTAGGCTTCTAAGGTAAGAAGATAGGTTCTGTGTCCAAGCTGCGCTTTGAACCTGCTCGCCACCCTGTGGTCGGGCTGTGTCTCTATTCTATAGCCAAGCTACTGGGCCTTGCACGCCACTAAGCAAACCACCAAGGCGAGCCTACCTACAGATCAACCGGCCTTAGCTCTCCGTAACTCGGCAGCTACCGCTGTCGCCGCCGCCGCGGCCGCCGCCGCCGGCTGCCGTTGCCGCAGGGAGAGGGCCCGGGACTGATAGGAAGAAGAAGGGAGTGGTGCGGGGAAGGGTCTCAAGTCGTAGGGCAGTCGATAGCGGCCCAGCTAGCAAGGGGAAGGAAGGAAGGACACAGCGCGCCCAAGGTTTCTGCCCTTGATGGTGAGAGTCGCTGTTGTTGTTATTATCGAAAACTGCGGCAAGATGAACCCAACGCTTTACCCACCGCGTCTGATGTCGAGAATAGAGGATCGTTTGGGGGAAAGCAATTGCTGGTGGGTCTGCAAGCCGAAGGGTCATCGAGATGACGACTTTGCTTCCCTATCGGAGACTGGGTCTGGTCTGCCAAATTGTAGACTGTCTGCGGAAAAACCTAGATCGAGCCAACGGCAAATCATCCATGTGCGGCGTCAAGATAGGCTGTTAATCGGAGTTCGAGGTCATACATGGGCCCGGAACTGATTCGTTAAATTAGATTGTTCATTTTCTTGAAAAAACTTTTCTAGAATGCTTGAAATTGTTTTTAGCCATTATGACGAACATGGCCGAGCAAACGAATATATGAGAGTGCACAAATAAAAAGCCATTATCCAAAACAGATTTCTTAAACGTAAGAGATACTAAGTCGGAGCAAATACACAAAATGATTATGCAGTTACGTAAATCTTATGTCTAGGGGACTATCGCAGTACACATGCTAATGAACAATAACTAATCACAACGTGAGTTGATTTTTAACGCGTCATAACGCGCTCAATCCGCGTCTGATGGAAGGCAAAGTTAGCAGCTAGTGCGGGTAAATAAGATTAGTTTTAGAGGTGCAGAAACTAATGCTAAAAATGCATGCCAAATACCAAATGCACACATTTAAACTTTGGTTTAAAGATGTGCTTCTGTTATCACCAGCTATAGTAGGCATGTGCACGACTCTTCTATAACCTGTAATGCTAAAAATGTCATAATGTAATAGTACAAAGCTTTTTAAAAAAGTCCAGGAAAAAGCATGCATCATGCTATCATCCTTTGGTCTGGGTAGTGTGGGACTCTCACGTCTACTAAAAACCTGGTGGACCCCTAACCTACATCACCGGGATAATTTTGGTGTGGCTTAAGTGTATATAGGAGGTCGCTGATTTGGCATTAAGTTTTCAGTCTGCTGGTGACACCTCATGCGCTGCCGCCTCTCTTCAGTCATCTTCTTCTTCTTATAGCGACCCCTACAAAACAACTTTTTAAGTTGAGCATACGTAAGAATAGATATATCGTCATATTGTTCTGCACGTGTAGTCGTGATGGAACTGTCTGCCTCGTAACATTGGTAGCTTTGCATGCGAACGGTTTTGCCGGCGTACAATACATATATATCTACGGCAGTTTTTCTAATATTCACCACATAGGTCTAAAAGCTGCCATCACTCGTGAAAACTTGACGGTCTACCGTACATAGTTTCCGCGTACTCGCATCTGTACCATTTCAAAAGATTTTGTCGCCTCTCGTTCCGTTCCAGCCCGCTCACTTTCCTGGCTTTCCACAGTCTTTTTTTTTGCATCGTTTTTTTTATGTACCTGATCCCAGTATGAGAAGATGTTCACCTCTATTCGTTATTACAGTCTCTTTTTATTCGGTCTTTTTAAGCGCTTCGTGTACCTGCTAGCGGATTGCGGACTGGTAGTAGAAACGATCAAAATCAGGTTTAGGTTACCTATTACAGGACCACTTCAGCAATTTTTCCCCAGCAAGGGAAAAGTAACCGTGGCCTCGGCAGGTATCGCACAGTTAGATATGTGCCTTGCCAGGGAGCTTTGACATGGAATGGCATGCACTAGTCGGCACGTGTTGAACTTTTTGCGAAATAAACAATTTGTATGTATTATGGTCTGCGTTGCGCCACTTATCCTTGGCTAATTCCGTTCTTCCCGTAGGCTCTTGTGTACCGCCGGGCTCCGGATGACTCTCTTCGTGTAGCAGCCACCTCGGGAGACCACCAGTATTGATGTAAATTTAGAATAATATTCAGGATGATCTTGTCTAAGCATTTCTTACGGCAAATGGCCCCCAATTTTTTACAACCTCTAAGTATCTCCTCCTTCTCATCCTGCGAGCCGACTATCTCGGCGTGTAGCCTTCAGTGGCAAGTAGTGTACTATTGGTCTGATGGTCCTGTGTTCTGACGCTGACGTCAAATGCTTCACGTTATTTGGCAAATTCGTCTTGGTCTCAGTGGGGGGAGAAGTAGCAGCTATAGAATACCACGTCGCCGTCAACCTGTATACTAGTAAACCCGTTCTGTGGTCCTACCTCAAACTTATCCGTCCTGATTTTAGTAGGGCCTCCCTCGTCTTTCTACTTATGACTCGGGTAGAGATTCAGCTACAGTTTGCCCCTCTGTTACCTCACCCTTGGTCTGAGTCTGGCTCTTAACGGCTTGCTCCAGTTCCTCCTTAGGGGTGTCCCGTTCGAGGCCGTAGAAGATCAGCTTCGTCCGTGCATCCCGCTGCCAGGTTTCGACATGCACGTTGGCTAAGACCTTGGTTGTTTTGCATACACGCCACTGGCCGAATTCGGGATAGAGGAACGGCTGGGTAGAAGACCAACGTGCTCAAAACCATATCGATGATCGTCAGTTGGGCAGGAGGTGCTGCGCGGAATTGTGCAAGAATTGCGCGATGCTGGAATTCGCAAGTCGACACAAGCGCCATGCGCTAATCCCGCAAACATAGTAAACAAAGTTCCCTATGCCGTTGATTGGCAACATACTCGATGCAATCGATGAACGGCCATGGTACGTAGATTCGACTTAGCGTGGGGTCGACTGCCGAAACAGCGTCAGATACGTCCTTATTTAAACCGAATTTTATGACTTTGGGATTGGCTAACGCTTCTGCTAAATTCAATTCTGATTTAACGGATGAAGGACGAAGTTGAAGACAATGTCGTGTTTCTATCATAAGCGACATGAATACTATGGCGGACCATCAGTTGCAGCAAATTAATATTTACTTTATTCCCGACTCATTAGCCCCTTCGATATAGAAGCTGCAGGCCCGCTTACACTCAAGCAGATTCAGCGTGGGTTGAAGCCTTAATCTTTCGACGGGAGACTCGAGAACATCTGAGTTTTGTCGTCAGAAGCTGTCGCTCGACATTCAACGAGAAAATACAGCGTCTGTTCGGGCGCATGGTGAAACTGGATCAACCCTGGGTTATAAAACCCGTGATCGTACGCTCGCGCGGAGACAATTGTCCACTCCAAAGTTCTAATATAACAAGGTTTAATAAATAAACAACACACATATGTAATTAATAGAAACAATTTAGTTTCTCGATTTCACGTTGGCTCACTATGGAAGGAGGTCAGAGAGCAAAAAGATGCCAGCTGTCGCCGACTTCCCAAAACCGACCAAGACTACAGTAGAGAGGCGATTCCTCGGATTAGCAAGATTTTTTCGGCGGTTTGTGAAGAGATTTGCGTCGATATCGACACCGACGAGTGCACCTCCGAAGAAAGGCATTGTGTTTGAGTGGGGCGAGAAGTGTGCCACAGCGTTTGTGGGACTAAAGAAGGCTATGATGAGCGGCCCGGTCTTGGTTAACTTCGAGCGAGGGCGAAAGACAGAGCTGCACGTGGACACAAGTTGTGCCGGGTACAGTGTGACTTTGTTACGAGAGGTGGACGGTGTATTTAGGATGATACATGCAAGTAGTCACAAACCGTCAGCGATCGAGCACATTTATCACTCAACTAAGCTGGAGTAGTTGGCGGTAGTGTGGAATATGCAGGGGTTTGGATGTTACCTGCATGGCCAGAAACGGAGGACGTTGATGCTTTGAATCGAAGACCTATAGACGAACCAGAAGGAAGCTATGATGATGATCAGTAACCGGCGATTCAATGACGGCGCAGACTGTCTCGATGGAGAGTAATATTGAAATTGCATAGGCGGCGGACGGCGCTACCGGACAAGTGATTGCTGCACTGAAGAATTTAGTGACAAAACAAACAACAACGTTCGTGTTGCCATCATGTTGTTGGCAAGGGGTTGTTTAAATTGGCCGCCATGCCATCTAAATCTTTCGGGCTGACCCTTAGCCAAGATTTAACGTCCGCGGGACTGCTTTTAGCATTGAATCATAGACGGACTCCCATAAATACAAATGTGCAACGGTGGGGCTTGGACCTGCGCATTTATGTACCTCCTCCGGTCGCGAGGCGTAGGCGGATGCACCCACCGCGTCACCGGGCGACCACCTCTGCGGAATTTGAGCGCCTCAGTTTTACTGTTGTTGATGGTAAGACCAACCTCGCTGACGTACCTCAACATTGTTATTATTGCTTGTCGCAAGTGGTGTCTTCTCGTACTGAACATCACCAGATCATCAGCGTACAGAATGACTTTGACTAGCGGATGCCTCGTGGTGATCCGTGAGTAGATTATTTATGAGGACCGCCAATAGTTACCGCTTCTGAGATTGTTTAAACGAATGTTAAACTAGTTTGATACATTTGATTAATTTATAAGACGATTTTAAAATCGATAGTCCGCTTTAGACTGCAGTTCCCAACTAGTACTTGACACATTAACATTTCGAGCAATGTTTCACCTTAATGAAACACGACGAAAGAATTTCCCTTGTACACTTTCCATTGCTTCAGTGTATTTGTGTAAGTAAGACCACCAAACCTCACCATCATACGTAAACTTAGGAACAATAAAACTATTATAAAGTCAAATGTAAAAGTTGTGATAATTAGTTATAAAACAGGAAAATATTGTATTAGATATAAGACTAGTTTGTCGGATAACTAGTGTGATATGAGCGCTAAAATCCAGTTTCGGTGTCACCGCAACCCCGAGGTCCTTAATGCTATTTAAAATAGGCATAGTCTCCCCACGCAGTATGTGGTTGTGGGCTCCCTTTAAACATAAAACTACACATTTGGACACTCTTATAAGCATTTCGTTATCCACACACCACTCAGAAACTGCCTCAATCGCACCCGTAAAACGTATAGGATATTGCATAACGTTTTTAAGATCTAAAATAAATATACCAATAAAAGCGGGCCGAGGCTTAATCCCCGAGGAACACCAAAGGGATTTATTATAATGACCCAATTTTGAGTAATTTCGACGAGTTAAGTTCGACGAGCTGTTAATTTAGTTGTTTTCTGCGAGAACTCTCTGCGGAAAGCTCCTAAGATGCCGCCCGGCAGTTCGGGAGGGCCGTCGCCTCCACCTACTTTGGATATAGCTCGCCTGCGACAGTGCGCGTCCTCCGTGCCGCCGTCCAACGAACATCCACCAGAGGGAACGACCGAGCACGTCGAATCGACCTCGACGATGGAAACGAATGTTCCATGTGAGACGAGCCCGGCACACAAGCCTAGCATTGGCGCCAAGCGGAAAAAGCCAGCTTCGCCGCCGGAAAGCGAAGCCGAAGCTCAGGAGAAGACATGGAATGATGGATTTGTGACGGTGACATCTCGAAGGGAAAGAAAGGCCCTTTGAAAGAACAATGAAACCTGGAGAAACTTAAAGAAGACTTATCGAATGGATCGGTGGATGCGTTCAAAGTAATCATCAGAAGAAAAGAGACGACGGAAGGTGCTGAAACGGATTTCCCCGAGGGTTCATTGCTATCCATTTACAAACACATTTTTGCCTTGTCACCCAAATTAAAGATATCCGGGGACAGAAAGTCGATCATAGTGTGGCTTCCTGGTATAGAATCCACCCAGAAGCTATTACCGGTCACCAACCTTGGAGACTTCGCGGTGTCGACTCACTGCCCGTCATTAACATCATTTCGGGCGACGATCCAGGGAGTCTCAACTTGCCTCACAGAGGAAGAAATGTTAAAGGAATTAGCACCGCTTGGGGTCACTCATGTAAAGCGCCTTACGCGGTTTCAGTCCGGGGCTAGGGTCCCTATAGGTAAAGTGATTCTGTCGTTTGCCCAACAACCCCCCACATCAATATTCTTGGGATTTCAGTCGCACCAAGTCGTGCTCGAACCCGACCAGCCTAGGTTGTGCCACAAATGCCTACGGCCTGGACACTTCGCGGAACGGTGCACGCAATAGCAGGTCTGCAGAAAATGCGGCAACCCAAGCCACCTTGCCGCAAGTTGCACAAATCAAACGCGGTGTATGAACTGCCGGGGAGCTCACCCGTCCGGGTCGCCATCCTGCCCCCGTCTGATCTATCTCAAAGAGAGAAACAGATTATTTCTCGAGACTAGAACTCTGCAGCAGGTTCGAGTAACTTACCCGGCTGCTGAGATCACCAGCAGTCGGCCAAATTCCACAGTGAAATTAGGCACCGCGCCACAACATCCAGGATGGCCACCTACTTACGCCAACGTCGTCCGCGGTATTTCACAGTCGCCCGAGGACCCTGACCCACAGCTGCTACTAACGGCACCGAGGCCACTCCCCGCCAAGAAGCCCAAGAAACGCTCGGGAAGATCCTACACAAACAAGGGGACGCTCGCCCCACGGCGCCGATTAACCCGTGCCGCGGTACGTCGAGCACCTAGACCCGCACGGCCTATTCTCGCCACGGCGGATGCTGTAACACAATTGTCGCAAGTCGTATCAGGGGGCGGTTCCGACTTGTTGGGTCAGCTTAAGGTCTTAGTTGTGGTTTTAGAACCCCTCCTGCAGCTACTGCCAATGTTGAAGAGCCTTAAACATTTAATGCAATAATGACGGAACAGGACGCCAGTAATATAGCCAGTGGCGGGTCAGGGTCATCGACTCACTCACAGCGAATAACTTGCCCATTATGTAACGGACAATACACAAGAAGAGGGCTCACGAGACATATAGCAGCCAAACACCCATCGGCCTCTTCAGACATATCTACACCTACGCCCACACCAATCGACAACAACACACAGCAACCCGCCCGCATCATCGAAGATATTCAAGGTGCAGCCAAGAAGTTAAGACTCGTAAGAATCGTCCCAAAACCGGTAAGGAAGCAGGTGTCGGAGGCCCTGGCAAACGTCCTCTTGAGGGTTACAGTCGATAACAACGACGATGCATGGTGTGCGCTCTTCTCGTTTGCGCCAGTGGTTCTCCGTCTTTCTCCTACCCGCAACGACACCCAATCACTCTCGGTTATAATCCGCCATAATCTACGTGAGTTCTCCAGCGGAGTGCGCCTATCCGAGATCATAACTCCGGTCCCCACACAACATCGTACTTTCATATCTATGTCATAACAGCCGGGGCTGAGGCCGCGGTGCATGCCGCTCGTGCTTACATCGATTCACGCACGCTTCCTGGGGTCCTCGTGAAGCTTGATTTCAAGAATGCATTCAATACTGTCAGACGAGATCACCTCTTGAAGGCGGTCGGGTCACACTGCCCACAGCTGACGCACTACGTCAATCAAGCGTACCGCACCGCTTCTTACCTGGCCTTACAAGATGATCTTATAGCTTCGGCCACGGGGCTGCAACAGGGTGATCCTTTGCCCCCCCCCTCTATTGTGCCTGAGCATTAAAGAGTTAGTTGACTCTCTTAAAAGCCCACTTAACGTTTGGTATCTGGATGACGGCGTCCTGGGGGGCGATGTGGACGTGGTTGCCGACGACATTCGGCGCGTGCTGGCTTTTCGTGAAATCTCGCGTTTGGAGCTAAATCCCAGGAAATGCGAGGTCTATGTTACAGGTGATACGGCACAGGCCCCGGACCTTTGCATCCTTTAACCGTTATTGCCTGGATGTAAGGTTACTCACGACAATGAGTTGGAGCTTTTGGGGTCCCCCTCCGACCGGAAGGACTCGCGCACGCACTTGAAAGATGGCAGAACAAGCTGAGGGACGTCGCAAACAACCTCGCGTCACTCGGCGCCCACCGCGCGCTCTTTTTACTTCGATCGTCGTTCTCAGCTACGAGGGTCACCCATCTTCTTTGCGGAGCTGATCTAACAGGGCGGTTGGACGATCTGCATCCATTAAACGAGTTAACTCTAAGCGCCCTTGAGACTCTCCTTAATCTATCGCTGGCGCCTTCCGCTCGAAAACAGGCACAACTACCGATCTCAAAGGGGGGTCTGGGAGTCCCGGATCCGCTCGTCTCCGCAGGGTCAGCGATTGTTTCCTCCCTTTTCCGATCCGAGAACAACGCCATCGCACTATTAGACGAGCCCGGCATCTGTCAGTACAAGGAACACCAGAGACGCCTGTACGAGGAACTAAAGATAGTTTGCAGGGACGCCCCGGATAACCCTTTAAGCCAACATGACTGGAGCACATTCTTATACGACGAAGCGTATAGCGGCTTACTCGCGGGCGCTATCAACGACTCCACAAAGGCTCGCCTTCGAGCAGTCGCTGCTAAAGGATCTGGAGCCTGGCTACATGCACTTCCAAGTGCCCCACTGGGCACCCTCCAGGACGACAAAACAACCCGAATCGGAGTGGGTCTTCGTCCCGGATGTGACCTAGTCTCCCCTCATCAGTGTAAATGTGGCCACCCCGTAGACGAATTAGCCCATCACGGGTTGTCGTGCATCATGAGTGCGGGACGGCGGGGGGGCAGGCATGCCGCTATTAACGACACCTTCGGCCGAGCGCTTCGGTCAAGTGGTTTCCCTTGCATTCTAGAGCCCCAAGGCCTCTCCGCCGACGATGGCAAGCGCCCGGATGGGATGACTCTTACTCCGTTCAGTAGGGGCAGGATGCTTGTCTGGGATGCCACTGTCACCGACTCATTAGCACCTTCAATGGTCGGTGGCGGGGCGATCTCGGCAGGCCACGCCGGTAATCTAGCCGAAACGAGAAAGCTTGCAAAGTACGCCTCAATAGATTACCCACATGAGTTTCCGCTAGCGTTTAAGACCTTGGGCGGCCCAGGCAGCCTCACTTGCAAACTTCTTCACAGAGTCGGGACGCAGCTGAACCTCGCAACCGGAGACAAGAGATCTGCGGCTTTCGTCAGACAGCGCCTCGACCTCGAAGTCCAACGCAAGAACGCGGCGTCCGTCCGCGGCTCGCTGCTGAAGTGGTCCCAACCCACTCTATATGAGATAGAGTAATATTCCCAGTGCACACGTTCTCGGGAGACAATTGTCGCTCCATTTGTATTCATAATAAATTAACTATGCATATAATTTCGACGAGTTGAGTTACCTTAAGTAAAACCATGTTAATTCTTGTCCAACAAGCGGATTGAGGAGAATTAAAAAAATAGTCCACTAGCAGTTAAATTTAATACATCGATTGAAGATTGAGCTACCGGTCTATAATTATCTCTTTGGCACAATGCCATATTTATAAAACCTACTAAATATTAAAAAAAAAGGGTTCAGTTGTCACAGACACTACTTTTTATAAAATATGGATGGTATTAACTCAGGAGTAAAGCTGCACTTAGTGTGTAGTTGTGAGATTATTATATTCTGATATATCTAAATATGGACAGCCGCCACTCGAGGGTACGTTCTTGGAAACATCTTCGGGAGCAGAACCTCTTAGGAAACATAAATCGACGAGAAGAAATCCTTAAATGCATTTGCTTGGGAAGCGTCATCTACGAGCACTGTTCGATCTATGTTTAAAGCCGCAATATTTTATTTCCCCTTTAATTTTTTTTAGAAGATTAGTTGTTTACAATTTTATTTTATTATCCCCTTTAATTTTTTATTTGCGTATCTAAGCAACGACATGTGTGTTTGAAATCAAGACTAGCTAGTTTTCTAGTTGTCTTCCGTAACATTTGTATTGCACATTTGGCTCCTGATCAATCAGCTGTTCTAGATTGGTTATATATTTACGTAGATTAGCATTTTTGCTTGCCATTTTGCTTAGGTATAAATTTTCTAATTAGTAAATGTATCTGGTGAACAATGCTATTATACATAGAGTCAACCATATCACAATTTAAAAATAAGTTTCTCCTGTTTATACAAGCAGGTCTACAGATCATTTCATAGCCCCCCTTCCAGAAATCATAACCCCCTCGTCTACCGTAGAATATTCAGCATTAGATAAAATAGAAAACGATATGGCATTGTAATCGGATGGGATCGGCGACTGAAATGCTCGTATATCTTCAATGACAGATGGGCTTGAGGTAAAAATTATATCAATAAAAGAACCCATTGTCATTATCCCCTGATACACCTAAGATTCTTTCACCAGTCAAAGTTCTACTAACAGTAGAACTAGTAGCTAATTGGCTAAAACTACTAAAGTTGCTATTACTATTGTTATGACTAGTTGCATGACTGCCATTACTGTAGTTATTACTGTTACTATTAGTGTAAGTATATATATTTTTTAAATATTGTATATGTTATACATGAAGATGTTAAGTATGTTATTGTCATTACATTGACTAGCAAAGTGATTATTAGCATTACCTACAGTGGCGAAGGAGTTATCTAGTACATCACTAGAACTGACCTGCGTGGCCTCAGTACCGTGGCAGCACAGTAGAGAGCGTGTGACATCGTCGATTTGTTGGTGTAAACCGTTGGAAATGCAGGTCTTAACAAAGGTAGAATCCATGGTTTGTGAATCTAAACGTGTAATAATACTTTCCAGTGTATTTTGGAAGGTTAAAACTACTAGAAATTAAATTGGACTGGTTGTATCACAAATTAAGTCAAAGAAGTCACATATAGTGTTTATGCGTTTCTTGCGTTCAGCAAGGGTGCCGGCGTTTGTTGCAAAATAACAGGTAACCCGTATGGAACTAAATTTGTAATATACGTCCAAAGCTTCAATGCTACTCTCTTGTTTTACATTACAAACTTTCATTGTGTTTTCAATTAATATACAAACCCCCTTCCCGAGAGCCGCGGTCACACCGGAATACTGAGTACCTATCATCACACGACAGTTCACTATTAGTAACATGTTTACCACCTACACCTAACCAAGTTTCGGTTATAGACACTATATCAATGGAAGCCAACTTTCGAGCACACTGCATGATGGAAGCCGTGTATTGCATGACGCATAATAAGGTGGCGAGTTTTGTATTGGGCATTCTTCCGCGAGTTGTTCATCATAGCTTGCGTCGGGTAGAAGTCCATGCCCACTCGACACATCTTAGCATCCTACTTTAGAAAATGCTCTTGATTTGAATTGGATTGGGTAAATGGCAATCAGCGTCTTTGGGACATATTCCTATATACTCCTGGAGAACGAGGTGCCGCTTGACGTAAGTTCCAAGCCTAAATATGAAAAATGGTTGACAAATTCAATAGGTTGGCCGTGCAGCTTTATGGTATCAGCTGTTGCGAGGCGTCCTCTACTACAGAACTTCATTGCTTTTGGAACACATAGCTTTATTCGTTAGTACTTGCAAATGCACCCGAAAGCATACAGCCTCTGTACTGCGGAGGTTGTCCAGGGGCTAGAACAAAGATCATGCGCTCGTTGCGTCGAAAGAAAAAGAAAAATAAGTTCATCAAAGTAATAGTACTAATAATAATAAAATTTAGAACACGTGTTTAGTAATTTATTTAAGTAAATAACAACCATTTTTAAAATAACGACAATTCAATATCAAAAATAAAAATAATGTACGGAAATTAAATGATAGTGCAATCATTTTGACTAGAGTAAAGTCAATCAAAAGTCAAACTAATATCGTTAACAAGATGAGACGCCGACAAAAATGGGAAATTACAAGGAAGATACAAACTTCTCTTGAAGGCTAAATGATTGAGAATGGCTCCAATGGCAGGAGGAATTCTATCGGCGGCAATGACGGGAGGAAGTTATCTTTAAAATATTTATCTCCGGTGAAGTATCTGTCGCAAACTTTTGAAGAGTGACCAACGCTTGCTGAATATGGAAGCGACTTTCAGAGTAGATAGCAATATTGTCAGGGTATTGGATGAACTGCACTGATGGATGCTTCTTCTTCACAATCGCCGGCAGCTCACTGACAGTTGCAGAAAACAGAATTGGACTAAGGTTATCGTTTTGTGCAACACCTGTTGTCTGTCCAAGTGTGGGATGTTCGGCAACGCAGTCGTCCAATATCGCATAATTCTCCTGGAAAGTAGCCGCCAATAGTTTGACAAAACGTGGTGGCATACTCAATGTTGCCATCTTCGAAAGGACAGCGCTGCGAGGTGCAGTATCAAAAGAATATTTGAAATCCACAAATATTGCAAACATTGAACGCCCACGGCGGCTCATTGTTTTCTTAATATCCTCGAGAAATATTGCGGAAGCTGTGTGTGTGTTGACTTGCAGCGCCTGAATCCATGCTGTTCTTCGGGTATGAAGCTCTGTATTTCGAGAAATTTTTCCAGGCGCCCAGTTAGTTGCAAAGATAATAGTTTATAGATGCAGTTTTTCTCTGAAATTCCTCTCCAGGCTGAAAGATCCAACATGTCACCTTTGTCTTTAGGAATCACAGCCAGTACAGTCTCGCCAACTAGCCGGTATATCCAACCGGCCAACTAGCCGGTTGCAGCAGTTCCGGTTGCTTGATATGATAATTTCTAATCATATCTGGACCCGGCGCCTTTTCATTTTTGAGGTGCAAAATTTCCACCGCAACTTCCTGTAAAGTGAATGGTTCGTCGGTATTGGCCTGGAGAATGCTAGCTATTTCGCTGTGTGGGCCTTGAAATACTGGCACTTCGTGAAGGATTGTGTTTGCTGACAAGAACATATCTCTGAAATGCTAGACAATCATTGTAGACGAAATGGGGCATGCAACTCTGCTTTTTCTGGCGGATCCATTTATACGCCTGGTATTCTGTTGCATGAACCTGCTTTGCCTCTTATGTTATTGTTATTATAATTGTAGTAATCGGTCATCCCAGGACGGTAACGGGCAAGAAGGAATGATTGGTTCGCATACTTTTGAGCCTCGTAGCACTGTCTGTTGAATCACGGTCTGTGATCACCTACATACCAAATTTGTAGAGAATATCCAGTAATTTCTGCCTTCTTCGTGCGCCCGGTTAGTCGAGACGACAGTTTACGTCGCCTGCCAAGTCTGTTGGTTTACTTAAATCAATTGCAGATAGGACTAGCACCATTCAATCGACAAACCTGTATATGTCTTCACATGGGCTAGAGTATACAGCAACTATTATAATTTGCCTTGAGAACCACAAGGTTGTCTTCACTTAACTTAGTCGAAACGTCTTCTAAAAGTTGATTATAACAGACCGATACTCCACCGCTGGGCCGGCCCCGACCGTGATTTTTATGAGCCGGGCTATTAGCTGAGTGGAACCCCTGAGCAGAACGATAATATCGAACTTATTCATTTCCGATGGTACCAGCAGAGGTGAACCGAGCGGGCTTGAGTTTCCGACTGAGGCGAGTAGTTCGTTTTTTTTCTGAAACCTCTCAGCATTACTTTGGGGGATTACGGGAATCCAGGCGGACATGCGCCACCCCAGCCATGGTGACTAATCTGGGACTCGTAAACCCAGTAAACCCGCCTTCCCCCCACCCCCAGGGATCGATAACTGCGTAGACATTGCTTCAAATCCATGGGAGTGGTGTTGCACCAACTCCTACATTCTACTCCAATTTGGCATCATCCGGCGTCTCATGCCTTGGTGCAGCTCAAACGCGTCAGCCAGACCGTTAACGCCTTCCACAGCTCCGCCACCTGGGGATGCGTCGAGAGTCATCGCCTGGAGCGTCCCTGGCTGTCCCTCCCTAATCCGAAGGCTGGTTCGCCTTTGCTGCCTATTTCCCCTCCTTTCCCTGTTACCTACGGGCGCTCCTTCTCGACTGGATCGGGGGCTATTGTTGAAACGAGCTCTCCTGGCAGTTTCCTTGGTCACCTTTAAGGACATGATAGTCTCGAAGAAGACACAGGATTCCCTCCACGCCTTCGCCGAAGTCAGCATGTGTGCTACAACCTTCTTGATCGGCTTTCCTCTCATGGCAGTCGCACCCTCGTCTCTGGCTTCTCGGAGGGCCGGACACCGCAGAACTGTGTGCTCGACATCGTCCGTCTCACCCGATTTGCATAACGCGCAGATGTCGACACTAGCCTTGTTAATTCTTACCATGTGCGTTTGAAACTGGCCGTGCCCGGTCAGCACCTGTGCCGTGCCATAAGACAGCTCACCGTGGTTGCAGTCGTACCACGCCTTCAGGTCAGGGATGAGGTCTCTGGTCCAGCTCCCCGCGGGCGGCCTCCGAGGGTCTCCCGGCTGCACTGCGACCCATTCTTCATGCCACCGGGCGATTGTCCTCGATCTAGCCGTTGTTAAGTCTAGATCGCCATCCTTCCATCTTTCGGCCCGTTCACTTACCAACAGATCCCATGGCAGCATCTTAGACAGGACCAGGAGGCCCGCTGTCGACACAGTGCGGTAAGCCCGGCAGACACGAATGGCTACCGGCCGCTGTGACGATCGAAGCGCTCTCCTGTTTCTTTGTGTCCTCAGCGCCATGTCTGCCCACACTGGAGCCGCGTATAGCGCTACCGACTCTGCTACACTGGCCAGCAGCCGCCGACTCTGGGCATTAACCGCGCCAGGTCGACCGCGATCTTGTGGGCTTTACCAGCCACATGCTGGATATGCGCCGATACATTGAGACTTTTGTCGAGCACCACTCCGAGATACTTTGCTGTCCGAGCAAGCTTGACATGATGACCGTTTAGACGCAGACGGATATTCCTGGTGGTGGGGTACCTGGTGGCGGATGTTCTTGGATGGTGCGCTGCTGGCGACGCTAAAAAGGTAGCTGCCCTTGCTATAATATGTTCGGGTACATTGGGCTAAACTGTCCAGTTAGTGTTGGGCGTCTGTTGTTGAGTCGATTGCTGCATATACGGTGGCACAGGCTGTTGTCTGCCACGTTACGTCGGTTATTGCGGCAATTGTTCATCGTACGCGTACTATAAACGACGATCGCTTAATATTGTCAAATATAGCCGCCCAAATGTTGATTTAACACGAATTTATGTATACAAGTAGCACTACTGGTAGTTTATGCCCGGTGTGTTCATAGTCTCTTTACGATAAGGACCCCAAGTTTTTTTTAAAGAGAACCCTTATCGATGCGATCATCGTACCTCGTTAGATATCTAAGGACTTCTCTTCGTGAATAGGGTGCACAAAATGTTTACTGGTACGGCACTTTATCTTGACACAAGCGGGCGGCTCATAGTTTTTCATAAGAATCGAAGTTTTTTTTATGTAAATGTTGTATGCTCTTCTAAAATAAAATCGTAAGTTGCATTTATGTCGATTGTTTTGACCTGAAAATAACGTCCATTCATTGCTAGTTATCTCTCGCTCTCTTTCTCTCTCTATCGAGCAAGAGGGAAGAGAGAGAGAGATGACTGGCAGCGTGCAAAGCCCATTACATGTCGTAGTTCGTGTGGATACCAGTAATCAAGGATTTTGCACAGCGTGGCACATAAAGCGCATACACTGCTTTATTTGACAAGCTTGCTAAGCGTCTTCCTTTCACTGACTTGGATTTAATTGTTAATATCACAAACCGTTACCTCTATAGAGGCATATATTGTGTTTGCGCGTTTGTCAATTGCAGCCTTTTCTCAAAAGCCACAAGAAAGTGTATTTCGATGAGCAAATTATGAGCTTTATGAGCCCTATGATGCCGTGTTGTACTAGGATGCCTACTGTATCTGTTAGCGGAAAAGCGACGGTGCAGAGTCATGTCAGAAGAACCGGCGGAGTGTACTTCATCAGTGCTTGATTCAGAAGGCCTATCGAGTTTGATCCAGCGGCTAGGGGAGCTGTGCCAACCGTAGCGACGCAATCACAGTTAGAACATGAACGTCCGCAGTAACAATACAGCGACAACAGTGATCGAGGATAACCTGTATGTTTTCGCTGTAAAGAGCGGGGTCATGCAGCAAGGGACTATACAAGATCTCATGCACGCGAGACAACTAGATATATCGGTACAGAGGAGGAACGTGTTGGTGATTGATATACGTGCACTGAAAAAAACGGTGTTGTTTATTTCGACACTGTCGGTTTGCTTTTAGCAATATTTATTCAAGTGAACCACCGTATCGCAATTGTTTAAATTGTCGTTTTTCATTTGCTGTATGGTTTGGGCTATCACGTATAACACATTTAAAAGCCTGCCTCAATTTCTGCATTAAGAATGAAGACCTAGCATTCGCTTCAGAAACGCCAGCTTAAGTAGCGGCAGTCCAGCGAGTACATCTGTTGCCGAGTTAGATGGAAATAGTTCTACGAATCATATACTAGGCCTCCTCAAGGCTTAAGTTGTGGTTTCATTGAGAAGAAGAGGGGGCTGCTTGCCTATGCGCCAATAAAAACTAAATAAGTAAATTGTAGGCTACATGTGTGTGAGAACAAAATTTGCACTGAGGTCGTTAAAATAAGAAAGACGGTTGTAAACGTCAGAGAATTACACTGCAATTTACGCGTTCTCTTGGAAATAAGTCAGTCGGATCCTGATGTCTACAAGTGGAAACTCAGTTTATGGGCCACCAATATCTCAAATATAAAATAAGCCAGAATCGCCAAAATATTCGCCAAGAGTAGACGAGGTGGCCGCTGCCATCAAAATCGCCATTACGCCAAAGCCGTCCTACTATCTGTTTGTTCTAGTCTTCACATCCTATTTGTTCCTTGTTGTGGCCTGGCAGAAACAACAGTCATGGAGTCGACAAATCACCGTGGACTTTCGAATCAACGCCACTTGAAACCTCGCCTGCTCGAATTAGCTCAACGCGTCCAAAGTTTGCTCTACATGACCGTGAACAGGACTGAAAAGGAATCCGCCATCCTCCGAATCCACCCAACGACAGGCCAGACAAACGCAGGGAGGCGAACGCCACCTACCGTGTCCCATCCCCAATCTCTCTAAGGGCGCTTCGTAGAAAAGCCCTCGAGGCAAACCAGCCAGTCAATATACAGATTAAACTTTTTAAAGAGACATCCGTTTCTCCAGGCCTCTCCCTCTCGGGTGAGTGGCGATGCGCTGTCTCAGAAACGCTGTAAATTGTCTGTCCCCGTTTGACTTCATCGGCCGATTATCCACGTTATGGCTTCCCGTCTCCATACACCCGATGGTTTCATGATGAACGGGCAGATGGTGTGCTCGTTCCCCACGACTTTGTAATGACGAGTCTTGTTCCGTTACCTCACGAGTGAATTATGTACTGTCCTAAATAGTTGTATTGTACCTACTCTACCAATTCATGGTAAAATAAACGCTTGATTGATATCTTAGTTCTCAGTTACTGAACTTGAATCCTCTTCACCAGAAAACGTCAATTTTTTCTCTACGATGTTGTCTTACATATGTCTCGTGTTGAGGTGCTAAATTCGCAACGTTCATTCATCAATTTGCTGTCATACATACTGTTTTGTGTCTGTGTGAATGAGTTGAATGTGACCTGCCGTCGGTAGTGTACTCGTATATACCGTAGACGACAATAGGATGTTCGAGCTAACGTGGCCAGCAGCCATGTTCGATACATACACGGACCAAGTATGTTTTTTTTTCATTTCATTTCAATTTGAGGTTTATTCACGGAACCGCAATTTCACAATGCTTAAGTTCTCGTATATAAAAATATTTAAAATGTGCATTACAAAAATGTGTGTAAAAAGTGTGCATGCAAAATGTGTAACATTACTATTATCTATTTCATACTATAATATGTCTCACTCCATACGAAACTAGCAATTGAAGTTGCTAAACACTTCTCCCGTTCACACAATTTCAACCTATTGACGGGAAACTAGTTTTGACTAGAGTTTTTGCTTGTTACCCATTTTTTCACCTTGCGTTTAAATGCTCCGACTGAGGTAAGTACACGAATTTCTTTGGGAAGTTCGGTCCAGATAGTCGGAAGGGTGTATGCAAGAGCATGACGGGTGGTCTGCTTTAGAGCTATTGGCCTCACAAATTCCGTTGCACGTCGAGTTGTGCGTCTAACAGCAGCTCTTATAGGAAAACCAGCATCATCCGGAATAACTCCCCTATACATCTTAAATGCAAGCGTGGCAATTTTTACCCTGTACATATCCCTAAGTGTTAAAAGCTTAAAGTCTTGAAAACACTTGCGAACCGAATCGATGCGGCGCAAGTTAAATACCGCCCTGAGGGCATCATTCTGAATGACTTCGGCCCTGTGAGTTATACCTTTATTATAAAATCCCCAAATTGAAATACCATAACAAAGAATTGGCACTAATAGCATTTTATACACCATAAGAAGACCCTCGACAGGCACTCCTAGTTCTCGTAGACGACGAATAGATGAAATTACCGCATAGCATTTAGGCGTAATAACGTCTAAGTGATCATGCCATCTAAGCGTCTCATGTAAAGTTAAGCCCAGACATTTGATAGTAGAGGAAAGTGTCACTTCCGTTCCATTGAGCTCTAGCGTTTGAACCTGCGTGACCCTTTTGGCAGGGCGAAACAACGTGAGTCCTGTTTTGGTTGCATTTATCACCAGACCGAATTTTTCAAACACACGAACAGCATACTCTACTACTTGCATAGCCTTCTGTACATCAGCCTGTATCGCAGCTGGTTGAATACGAAAAAGTAAGGTCGTATCATCAGCATAGACGATGGGCGTACAGGACCCTTCTGACGCAATCTCTTCAATAATGAAATTAATCAAAATGATAAACATAAACGGTCCTAAGATTGACCCTTGCGGCGTCCCGATGTTTACTTCTTCTAAGGTCGATTCAAAACAACCTACCTTTACCGCTTGCTGCCTCTCCGCTAGGTATGACCTAAACCAAGACAAAACAGTGCTATCACAACCAAGTTTTTCGAGCATAAGTAAGAACAACGAATGATTTACACAGTTGAAGGCGGCAGAAACATCCAAAAAGACGCCAAGGCAAAGTTGGTTGTCTTGGAAAGAATTGGCGACCTCCTGATAAAGATGAGCGAGGGCAAGCTCCGTTGAGCGTGCCTTACGAAATCCAAACTGATTCCTCGAAAAGAACCCAATCGAACTAAAATGCCCTTCGCATCTGGATTTAACTACCTTTTCAAATATCTTTGAGAGGTAATCCACTAAAGAAATTGGTCGGTAATTATTCGGATTTTTTACGATCGCCCTTATTTTTAAATAAGGGAATAATTGTGGACACTTTTAGTCTAGCGGGGAAAACGCCAGTAGTCAGGGAACGGTTTATAATATGCGCCAATGGATGAGAAAGAGTGACGGAGGACAGCTTCAGCAATCGGTCTGGGATTCCTGCAGCCCCAACTCTCCAGGAAGCCTTTGTGGATTCTAAACTTCTCTGTACTTCCGGCGTACTTACTGGCAAAAAAGAGAATGACAAATCTCTCTTAAACCAGGTGGCCTCCAGAGCTGGTTGAACGTTTTCCTTGACTTGGAGAGATTTTACTGTATTGGATCCCACCGTAGCAAAATGGTGATTTAGCTCCGTCACTATATCCGTTGGGTCAGTCACAAGCCCAGAACTGGCTTCCAGAGTAGTGGGAAGTTCCACTGACTTTCTGGCTCTGCCACACGAACCATTAATAAAGTTCCAAAGTTTGGAAGTGTCACCCTGGAGTTGCCTAAAGCACGTCTTATAAAAATTTGTCTTGGCGTTACGAAGTTCACGCTTGTAGCGCAGGAAGCTACGATAATACGAAGACTTTGATTCTTCCGACTGCGCTTTTATATGCCAACGATAAAGCTTGTTAACGCTTTGCCGCAAGCGCCTTAACATTGCAGAAAAATTGAACTTTGGATGCTGTTTCAAATTACTCTGGCAGAAATTGTTAAAGCATCTATTATATTCATTGACTAACAAATTACTGAAAGCTTCAAAAGCTTCTTCCGTGCCGTCAGTGTCATACACTTTTAACCAGCTTAAACGGGCAACTCGGTCAAGAAACAAAGTGACACTCTTCCGATCGTGTATCCTTAATAAGGCTGTCGGAGCAGGTACGGCTTCTGTAACCGGAGAATACTTTCCAGATAAGAACACTACCACAGGGTAGTGATCCGAAAATAGCCTGGTGCACCAAACGACCGGGCAGATTTCCAGGAAATCCTCACAATTTCTAACAGCAACATGGTCAATACATGTACCGGAAGCGGGGCGAGTCACCTGCTTGACGACATGAAAAAAACTTCTTTCCGAGAAAAATGATATATAGCTTTCCCTGTCTGTATTAGCCAGCAAATTAATATTCGAGTCACCCATTACTATACATGGGAGAGCTGAACCCATTGGAAGTACCTCTTCCAACAAATCCAGTAGGACTTCCTTATGCGTGACCCTACTGGAATACATACCGATAACAACTCCTTCAAAACCGCACTTCTTTAGATGTACCCTGAGAACCTGTACGTTACCATCATCACTACTTTTAGCAAGCTTAGAGAGTATAAGGCAGTTCGAGCGTATGTACATGCCAACCCCTCCTCCCTGTTTACTAGTTTCACGTCCTGAGCCAATCAAATTAAAACCGGGGATGCTATATGCGTTGTAGTCGCCTGATTTTAGCCATGTTTCGCTTATGACTACAACGTCTAGCCCAGAACCCTCTTGCATCAGTATGTCCCCCAGCGTTTCGAGTTGCCCTGATTTCTTGAGCCCTCCTGTTCCCGCATTAATGTGGATGGCTGCAAGAGTACTAAAAATTGGTGATTTTACACCGCTAAGAGTTACAACTTTAAATTCTGGCGGTCCCCACCATGTCTGGCACTGCCTTACATTTGTAGGGTTATGTGATATAATGTCATTTAAACTATCTAATGCCATGGTCATGTTATTACAAGGTATGTGTAAAAATCTAGTTATAATCCAATGTATTACAAGAAAGGGTAAGACTCTAGTTAAACTGCTTAAGTAACTCTAACAAAGGTGCAATTGCACTAAAAAGGCTCTTCAGACATCCCACTGCTTGTGGGCATATAGCATTTAAAATTCTCATGACGGGCTTAAACGCTGCAGCCACGCTTTTCTTTGTCCTGGGAGCCTGACGCATCCTTGGCTTCAGGAGCATCTTCGTTTTGCCGAACGTCGTTTTCTTCGTCGTAGAGGTAGGCTTAGCCAGACGATTCATCGTTTGTTTCTGGGGGATCATTGTAATTCCCGGAAGATTGATTTTTACTTCTGGACCGGCAGCGGTTTCCACAACAACTGATCTCACAACTGATGCGTAAGAGCGACTGGAACCCTGCGTCGTGACAGGATGTCTAGCAGACAATTCCGGTGTTGATGAAGGAGCTTGATCAATCACTTTGATAGCCGTGGCGGGATTCTCTACACTGACTTGTTGCAGTAGTCTGCGCTCCATCCAAATCTTTCGCTTTTCAAGTTCGTATGCGCGTAACGGACATAATGACGAGGAAGATGCATGGCAACCCTTACAATTTACACATTTAGGTGCCTTTTTACATTCAGCTACAATATGGCCAGTCTCACCACAATTTCTACAAGCTATCTCATTTTTACAATTCGCGGCTATGTGACCAAGTTTTTGACATTTGAAGCACGCTTTAGGTGCACCAGCGTACATAACAACTTTATGCTTTCTGCACGCCAGAAATACCTCTGTGGGTGGCACACGATTAAAGCGTAGAAGAACTCTGTCTGTAACAAACTCTGTAAGCTGATCACCCACGCGTCGCTTCCCAACTTCTCTCTTAACTGTCACCACGCCGTCCTGCTTCAGCGCTGCTAATATGTCCTCATCCGTGAAGCCGCGGTCAACCTGAGTAATCCGTGCCCAGTTGTTGTCCAGGTCTCTACAACTTGTAGTTACGCGGATTCCAAGAAGCTCTGTCAGCCCCAAAACCTTTTTGGTAACTTCAACTGCATTGGTCCAAACATGAATATAATTTGATTTCGATTCAGGTCTAGTGTCAGGGTAGAGCCGAAACAGCTCACTACAGAGAGCTAGCATGTTGCCCTGGAAAGGCCCGCTGCCGATATTTATTTCACCGTCACAGTCGTGCTCAATCCTCCGTGCAATTACAATACGGAAAACACCTTTGGAATTACGCACGGTGTTTGCCCTGATAGCCTCAATTTGTGACTGAAGTTTTCCAAGCCTCTTTGCCGTATCTTTATTTATCACCTGGGTCCATCCATTACCCGAAACATCCTTCCCAGTCTCTTCAGTATCCACAATCAGCTGAGTTGCCGGTAACTCAATACCATTGGCGATCTCTTCATTTCGAAAACCGTCAGCTGTGACGTTGTTCACCACAGCTGATGCTACTGAGTGCACCGTTGGCAGGGTCGCCGCTTTGGAAACATTTACATCTTTTAAGCTACTGCTTGCTGCACACACTTTCAAATTCGCCTCTGCTTGCCCTGTTTCCCCCATCAGCTTCTCCTTCTTCCCCTTTGACTCTTCTTGCGGCTCTGCTTTACGTTTATTTACAGCGGTTGCTCCTCTCCTCTTCGTTTCTACCGGGGCTTTATTGTCCGTAGCTCCCATGATTTGCCGACTAAAACAGCAACGCACGTAGCAGACGACCGATGAAATCAGTTTTTGCTGCAGATTACACGTCCGCCGAATCCTCCTCTCATTGAATAGTCTGGCGTCTAGATGTAGAAATGTTGCCCAAAGCTGCACTCGTCGTAATGTCAACAGCCTGCTTCACCACACTGCAAAGTAGACAGCGCAGCTGTTTCTACCACGAATGCACCACAGTTGTATGTAGCCGTAAAGTCTCACCCAGCAAGATCCATACTGGCGCTGAAAGCTTGAGATACCAGTCTCACTTGTGAACACAACCACCACGACAGATGCACAGACTCACAAGAAATCACCTGTACACAACTCCGCCGAACAACATCATAGGCACTCAAAGCAGAAGAGAGTCGACAAGCATCAGACACTCCGCCGCGCTCCGAAGCACCGCATTCACAGCACTTAGTCAATGCCAACGATCGAAAACGTGAGAAGGTGGCGCACACAATTCACCGTGTCTCAGCATCGGGCCCCATTGGGACAGACGTGACAGAAGACTCGCCCCATGCTCAACACGATACAAGGCAAGAGACGGGTCACACAAAATCACCAATCTCACACGGAGACCTCTACACCCGATGCACTCCCGACGAAGGCCGGTTGCATGTTTGTCACACTATCACATAAATATTGCCTGACAGTCCGTTTCCTTACTTAGAGTCCCCCTTTCAGACATCGAAGTAAGGTAAAATAATTATTCGGTGTTCCATCATACAAAAAAAACATTAAGTGAATGACATGCATATCTTAAGATTTAAGTGTTCTGTGCAAAAACATCATAATGTGGGCTTAGTATACAAGAACTAAAAAAGATATCCAAAAAGTAGCAAAGGACAAATCAACGAGGGCCACCCCGTAAAGCGGCAAACGACGCACTGTTGTTCTATTGAACGACGTGACCTTATCTGGTAAGGTTTAGACCATCGAAGCACGAGTACCACGCAAGATTCTACGAGCTAACGTATGACTGCGCTATTCTGACAACCCCCACACAGCAAGGACCATATACAGTTCAGAATATTTAACGCCACTTGATTGTTGGTCTTGATACATTTTTATATGTTGGTGTAAATACCTTGAGCAAGAGCACCGAGTGTAAAAAGAAGCAGACGCATCACGGCTGCCAACAGGAGACGAAATATGCGGATTTGTTCAGTACGAATCAGACAGATAAGGTGCTTGTCAAAAAAGCTCAACAAAGACAACCAGGAGTGAAAATAGTCTTGGCTTCACATCAAATAACGACAGCCAATTCTTTGTAGGCGGAGGGAAGACGCGGCTCTAAGCGGCATGCGCAAAAGTGCTAGGTCGTCAGAATTCCATCAGTGGCAACACCTGGCCGTTGACTTTTCCCGTTGACGATCCCCGTCATCATCGACTCGACGTAGTTGATCGTCGAAATCGACACAAAGCAGACAATGATTGTTTTAAAAACAAACTGAGTAGATATGATAAACGACTCGGCAGTTGTTGGCAATTGACAACGCCTAGATCAGATACTGTGACCCACAAAGCCATGTAAAGCCCAGGAGGAAACAGCAGTCTCGACAATTTAAAATTTTCTCTTCTAATGAAATTGTCTTTAATACTCTGAAACAGTAAGTGCAGTTGTCTTATTGACCCATTAGCTACGTACGGGTCAGACAGATGGTATATCCGGCCCGCGAATACCAGTCAACCACTACCTCTCAATCCTTTCTAAAATTTTCAATCTAATCGAATGACATTCGAACACAAAGTCGTCTTGTGTCCTCTTTCAATCATTTCGCTTGCGATGTACTTTACAAGTACATATGTATATTCAATACTTTTATTCTACGGCCAGTCACAAGACAAAAACCTGATATTTAGTACATTCGATGTAGAGCAGTTTTTATTACTTCCTCAAATAAAGGCAATGCAAAAGTGAGACGAACTTGCCTACATTCGTCGCTCAATATTCTAAGCAATGATCGGCGCAACTAGATAGAAATGTCAAAGTTTAACCGTTTCTGTTGTAGAAGGGCATGTTATACATACATGTTGGCATTGTCTAGTTTCACTGCACTTCTTGTTCTGCTATTGTTTACCCTGTCTATAGCCGAACGACCATATAAATACTTTATTTTTATCTAATTTATTATATTTTATTTTTTATAAAGTGCTACTTTAAATGACGATGAATGATAAAGTGTTACTTCAATTCAACAGACATCGTTCATGGGCAATAGACTACATAGTATCTTATATGTTCCTTACTAGCAAGTTTCTTTGAGGAGGACACCTTGTTGGTAGACGGTGAGCAGGGTGTATTGGAGATTAAGCAAAATGTGGGAACTCCGCAAGGAGACCCGCTGAGCTGCGTCTCGTTTACACTTCTCCTTGCTGACCTCGTCGGTTACGTCCGACAGGAGTACCAAAAAGCCGTGGTGGTGATGTATGCAGATGATATCGTGGTCGCTCATCGCGACCTAGGTGCCATCAAGCGCATTACCTCTATGATAGAGGCGTTCCTTGTCTCGAAGGGACTTGAGATAAACACCAGGAAAACCAAAGCCATGAAATTCAGGCGTGGAGGTCGATTGGCTGCCAGAGACGTTATACGTTGCTGCGGCCAACCATTGGAGTTTGTTAACTCTTTCCAGTATCTTGGCCTTCGGGTTCATTATACGGGAACGACGTTCACAGCGCATATAAACGAAACAGTACGGAAGGCGATTGTCTCTCTTTACGGGGAAGTAGGCAATGTCCGAAGACTGTCCGTTTTCTCAGCAGTGAGGCTCTTCATGCTTAAGATTGTTCCGGGGCTGATGTATGGCCTTGACAGGGTGTGGAACCACCTCACACTGGCGAATTTTAACCAGCTTGAGAGGTGTTTCTCATTATATATGAAGCGAGTGCTTTGCTTGTCTATTCGAGCAAGGAGCCGCTTTTTGTATCTCATGTCAGGTTGTCCACCGGCTACTGAAACAATCCGACTAAGGCTGAAGATGCCGCGTACAGTATCATACGAATGTTTCATTTCTGAATGGGAAGCTAAAGTCGAACAGGCCAGACGGGAGGTCGGTGGTTTGGACGTTTTCAATGCCGTGCACCTTTGGTCTGGTCCTGCATGTGACAGTCGCCACGTATACACCAGGTACATAGTGCATGGTTATCACTACCTGGTATGTTCAAACGCAGCCTTTCACGAGAAGTACGAGTTGTGCACCTGCCGGTTCTGCCTGAAGAGGTGTGCCAAGTACCATGCAGTGGGATGCACAGCGCTGAACAAAACATCGTTACACTACTTCTCTCGCCGAAAGCGTGAAGAAGATAGAGTATTATGAAGAAACATCGTGAACTGTATATTATACTCAATCTGAGTGAAATAAATCTAATTGGAATTATATGTTCCTTACTATAATAAAGAAAATAAATTCACAAAGTTGGGGGTGTTAGTAATGGCTTTAAGTTTTACATTATGATCAGGCTTCTGCCGCATTTTATAAAAAAAAAGTTTCGTTTCTCTATATCACACTTGAAGTGTGTTCGTCTAAGTTATTATAACGGATATTGAAGCAAACACAAAGAAAATACGACTCGTTGTATCGATATAACGTCTCCCCGAGACAATGCTTGCAATTGAACGAATTAAATTGACAACTTTAATATCAAGTCAGAGGACATAGCTTAGTGGTGGCTGCGAGGTATGTCGTCTCCACGCACTACGGAGACCTTGACTCTCAGCCAGGATTAAACGTCCATGGTACTGTTTTTCGCATTGCTTCATAGACGGACTTTTATAAATACAAATGTGCAACGATGGGGCTCGAACCCGCGCACCTGCTATGTGTCTCCTCTGGAAGGAGCGAGGCACAGACGCATGCACCCACCACGCGACCGGGCTCGACGGCTATATTCTTGGCTTGCTCACGTTGGTTGGCTAAAAGCTAAAAAAACTCGAGATCAATGCAAACAACAAAGGCAGAAGTGATGACGTTTCGACGCAGCGATAATCTAGTTTACTCGGATGGATTGTTTCATAACGTCAGATCTTTGGAATTCGTCAATAGCTTTGAATATCTTGAGCTGCTCACAACAGCTTTAACACAACAAGGTTTGGTGAACCTCTTCGAGCAAGTGTTCGTCAGGCCTCAGCCACATCATTCACAGAGATACAGACCACAAAGGGCTTTTTACTAACGTCAGACTTCTCATGCTAAAAATAGTCCCATTTTGGCACTCATCATGGCGACAATTTAGGTAAACTTGTCAGAAAAAGTTCTGTCTGCCATGCAGCATCCACGCTATTGAAAATTGCGAGAAATATCAGGCAATAAGCTGCACTTGTGTTTTTTGTATTTTTTTTTATTTCGACGCGTACGTTCTTGCCTAAACAATATGTCTAACCTGATTACGTGCACGTACCTTTATGTTTTTTGATGATGCAATAATAAATGTAGGTTTATTTTTAGAGTCAGACTTGTGACTATGAGTGTTTAATATATATTACACACTTACAAGAGGGGGCTCGATAACGAATGCTGGTGCCCACCACACTGCTTTACAATATTTAATTGCTGCCAGCGTATGCCTAAAATGTTGAATGTCATGTTGTTGGCTGTTACGGTGTTATTTGTGTCAATTTGCAGGTATTTCCCTACGCATAGTAAATCGGACCACTTCTATTCTTTATTTACACGTGTTTGGTTCTAATTGATTCGTGGTGTTGTGTGGTGAATCCGCGGTGCATGTAGCGTGTTTCTTGTTGCTACAATTGCGTTTTGTTTTCCTTTTTTTTTTTTAAACAACATTTTTTATTTGTATGGGTGTGGTCTTGGGAGTTTATAAAAAATGTGTGTTTAGTAGTCTATTAATCTTTCATTGTGTGATGGTATTTTAGTTTGTACTTAGCAAATCGTTTTACACGCTAGCTAACATGCTCGCATTTACAGCATGGCAGTGATATGTATAACTTGACAAATATAACTTGAATATTAAGTGCCAATGCGCGGGTCATATAGCAAGTAACTGTACGTTGCAACGGGCATGCCGTAAATGCGGAGGAGCAGATCACTTGGCGGCTGAGTGCACCAATGCCCCCAGGTGTGTGAACTGCAAAGGAGCTCACGCAGCAGGATCATCTAATTGTCCGAGACTATTCTACCAGAGGGAACGTAATCACATCTTACTAGAAGCTCGAATTCTTCAACAGGTAAGGATGGTTCATCCTACAGCCATCATTGGAGACGAGCTGGAGATGCCGAAAATAACTCCTCAGGTGGCTGCAGCCACAGAAGCCGTGACGCCAGGCCCAAGTTACGCCTCAATTGTCAAAGGTACGTCGTCCGCAGCTGACGACCGAATGCCTCAATTAATTCTCCCGAAGCCTGCGTTTCCTCCACGCAAAGTTGCTAAGAAGTCAAGTCAGTATGTGAGAAATTATGGCCGTCCACGCGTTCGGCGTTACCGAGGACTTGCTCCCAGGTCCAGCCGCAAATCTACTCGGACGGCTAAAGCTACTCTTGGAAATTTAGGCTCGGTTGCAGATGCATTAAAGACTGTTAGCCCTGATTTGGCAGAAGCTATCAAGGTGGTGACAGAGGTTCTACAGCCCCTGCTAGCCCTGCTACCACTGGCGAAAAAACTTAGAAAATTCTCATAACATACCTTATCTTCGCAAGATCCCGCAGTTTTCTCGACTTCTAAAGCGAGCTATAAATCTGACTGCCCAATATGTCGGAAGACGTTTACCTCAAGAGGCTTACTGAGACCCATACATTTTATGCATCCAGGATCGAAAGCCCAAATGCTGCCTGCAACAGATGACACGCGTGCACAACCTTTACACATGACATCTCACATTCAGTTCGTTTTTAAACATGTAAAGATGATACGTATAATACCCAAAGCAGCAAGAATGATTGTGCTGGAATGCCTAGTAAAAGTCTTAAACGATGTAGTGACTTACAATAATAATTCGGCATGGTTGTCTCTGCTATAGTTTGGCCCTGTTATACTTCGCCTTCCAAACGTCAAGAATGAGTCGCGTTCGCTGGCAGACATTATACGCTCAAACCTTAGACTTTAAGAATGGTCTTAGACTCGAGGGATTGGCCGGTCTAGTCGGCCACCAGAGGCACAGGAAAATTGGCACCTCTGAGGAAGACTTGAAAAGAAGAGTGATTGCAAAGCTAACCGATGGTGATGTGTCGGGCGCTGTAAGACTCATAAGCTCGTGCGACATATTCGAAAATATAAAATTCGGTGTCGAGTCCGACCATGTGGAGGCTCTACGTGACAAGCATCCCTGCGCACCAATGGACTTGAGGTGGACTGATCCCCCTGCCGAAGTTTTCTCTGCGGAAAGCTTTCACGTGTCAAGAGAAGATATACACCGCGCAGTGGGAAGCTTTTCTAGAAGCTCCGCTGCAGGCCTTGACTTCATTCGACCAAGGCTTCTTCAATATTTACTTTCTCGAGCAATGGGTAAACGAGCGGAGGCTTTGGCCGACGCACTAGCCAAGCTCATTGAAATTTTACTACGAGGAGAACCGCCAACAGAACTCTTGCCAATCATATTTAAAGCGAGGCTATTTACATTGAAAAAGAAGAATGACACAACCCGCCCTATCGCATGCTCATCTACACTCCGTAGGATAGCAGCGAAGATTGCCTGCTGGAAGAATGCGTCGCAAATTGAAGAAGCAATAAGCGAACACCAACTCGATTTTGCTACTAGAAGCGGAACGCAAGTTGCGATCCATGCCACACGAGCCTATCTTCAATCTAGGTCGGAAGACATAGTCATGGTCAAACGAGGCTTTCAAAATGCCTTCAACAGCGTTCGACGTGACCATCTTATAAGGGCTGTTGTCTCACACGCGCCTAACCTGTACCATTACATTATGCAGGCATACAGAAATCCAACTCAACTGCTGTTTGTGGACCACGTTATACTCTCACAGTCGGGCCTGCTGCAGGGCGACTCATTAGGCCCTCCACTGTTTTGTTTTGCCATCAAGGAGCTGATAGACTCACTCGAGTCCCCGTTTAATGTATGGTACTTGGATGATGGCGTGTTAGCTGGTGACCCTGTAACGGTAGCCCGTGATATTCAGAAGATACTGGATTTTGCAACAAAGAGCGGGTTGTGCCTCAATCCACAAAAATGCGAACTCTTCGTGTCGGGATCAGCAATATCCGACTCCTCGGTCAGACTTATAACCGACCTTCTTCCAGACTGTATCAGAACAAACAAGACCAACCTTGCCTTATAAGGTGTGCCAATTCTTGAGTGCACACAGGGGATTGTTCTTATTAAGGTCCTGTTTCTCGACAGCACGGGTAAACCACCTGCTCCGTGGGATTGACTTAACGCAAGGATATAAATCTCTTAGAGCAATTGAACACCCACACGTTGAACTCCCTGTCTTCTTTGCTTAACCTTACTTTACCAGAGGCAGCTTGCAGGCAAGCCCTTCTGCCCGTGGCAAAAGGAGGCCTAGGCATTCCAGACGCTGCCTTGGTCGCAGGTCCCGCGGTGGTTGCCTCAATGTCTAGTGCCTGGCAAAAGGCGTTAAGGATACTAGATTCCTCAGCTGTCGAACGCTTGCGTTCTGTACTAGAACATTCCAAGGAATGTCTCTTAGCACGCACTGGAGCAGCCCCTCTGGAGAATCCGATTTCCCAGGCAAGCTGGACCGCGCCGTTGGAGGATATGCAACTAGCCAATCTCCTCAATTCAGCACAAGACGAGGTGAACAATGCACGGCTTCAAGCAGTTTCATCTAGTGGTGCTGATGCAGGGCTCAATGCTCTACCGAGTGCTCCTGTTGGAACTCTCTTAGAGGACTACGTCGTCAGGATCTGTGTCGGTCTTCGCCTTGGGGTCCCTCTAGTCGAAGAACATGAATGCAGCTGTGGCGAGAAGGTCTCACCCCTAGGGCACCATGGCTTATCCTGCATACGCACCTTAGGTCGTAGGACGAGACACGCTGCTTTGAATGATACCCTAGCCCGTGCTCTAAGGTCCTCTGCCTACCCGTGTGTTCTCGAACCCGCAGGTTTGTATACAGACGACTCCCGTCGACCTGATGGGATGACCCTAACAGCCTTTGAGAGTGGCAAGACGAGTGTCTTGGGATGCTACCGTGACTTACTCTTTAGCACCTTCAATGGTCAGTCACGGCGCTACCCAGGCTGGTTATGCTGTTTCGCAGGCAGAAAGAAACAAGTGTCGGAAGTATGCATCTATCGGAGACTCTATGGATGTTCGACCTTTTGCCTTTGAGACCTTAGGGGGCCCAGGTAAAATTACTGAGGGAGTTATTACTAAGATAGGCAAGTGTCTAAAATTGGCCACGGGGACTTGCGCGCTGGTGAATTTTTCCGGCAAAGGCTGTCATTGGATATACAACGTGGTAACGTCACGGCGGTGCTTGGTACCTTGTCCAGGTGGTCGACACCAGGCCTGGACCTAGGGCTGGTGTAGTTTGTCGTCACGTTCGCTGGGGGACAATTGTTTACGCCCCGTCATGAGTTAAGTCACAGAATAAACGTTCCGCAGATATATATACTTGAATATATATGCGCTATCGTGGTGTTGAACATAAACCTGACCAGCGCCTCAGCTGAGGCGCTCAAAAATTATTTTTTAGTCAGCGCCTCAGCTGAGGCGCTCAAAAATAAATTTTCAGTCTTTTGACGGTATTTACATTGTGCACATCTTCTGATAATGCTCCTGGTTGAAGCTGAGATGGTGATCGTCTGTTGCAGGATGTCGCTTCGTGGTGTGGTGACTCTACTACTAATGTTATTACATACGACCGTTGGAGTATATCCATTCTATTATATCACGCCACCATTTTATATCACTATATCACACTATTATTTAATATCGCCATTATATACCATCGTTACTTTAGTGAGAAGTCTAGCATTGTAAGATGCAGTTCCGATAGTAAACCACATTGTCTATCAATTAATCATGCTGTCTTCGAGTTCACCGGTTTTCGACATTTCTGTTAATTTATTGGTTAACTAAAAAATGCAATTTTTTAGACCAACGATTTCCGAACGTTGCCATAAATAGATATCGCGCCGCCATTATAGTTGTTGTTGTTACGTTGGTATTCTGTGTGCTATTGTTTTTGCTACCTGTTGTTTGTATTTGGGTTGCTGTTTTTGTAATTCTTAACATTGTATAAGTGATTTGTATAACAGATTGTATAAGTGTTGTATAAACATTGTATAAACAGATTGTATAAACATTGTATAACAGATTGTATAAGTGATTCCTGATGTTGGCTGGGGTTTTTGCACTTCTGGCACACAAAGGGGGTCGTCTTGAAGGTGTAGACATGAATCAAGGTGAACAACATCTACCATGGCACCACTGTTTGCACGTTACTGAAGTGCAATCGCGTCTCCCCTAAGCTTTTGCGAACATTTCGAGCAAACATTAGGCCCCGAAGAAACTAAGATCCGCCGTAAACCTTTTCACAACTTCAATCATCTGCCCCTGTACTTCAGACGTAACCTGTACTTCTTATCTCCTTATTGCCTAATCGACTATCTCTTCAGAATTGAACAGTCACCGTTTTTTCCCAGTTAATTATTAAGCCTAGTTAATTCGTAAATGCATTCGTACCAACACCATTGCCTGCTATTTTAATTACGGAATGGTGAATGCCACTGGTTTCAGACTGTCAGAAAAAAAATATATATATATAAACTTTCCCAAAACATAACGTATTCATCTGCGTACGTTAAAATTCTTTTTCGTTCTCTCGACCAGTCCTTTAGTAACTATTTAGGCGGCTCGTTAGGCGACCTCACTTGTATGTTTCACTATTTCAGCTATTGCAACCCCATTATCTCATATTTTATATTATAGCTCATATTGTCCACATGAGCTAGATCTAACGTCGTCTGTATGCCCAGTGGCGTGGTGGATTAAGTCTTCGCCTCGCAACCGAAGGAGACATATAGGTGCGCGGGTTCGAGCCCCACCGTTGCAGATTTGTATTTATGGGGGTCCGTCTATGAAGCAATGTGAAAAACAGTTCCGTGGACGTTAAATCTTGGCTGAGGGTCAGCCCGAAAACTTTTTAGATCTAACGTCGTCTTTGAATCCACAAAACCGTGTATGAAAAATTTCGAGGCTTGGAGAGTTTTTGTCATATCTTACAGCAGCAGCCAAGTTGCTTTCCCCTTTAAAATCCATGCTATTTCTGAGAAATTCTCAAGAAAAAAAAAGCACCTAGCCTTTTTGTACTGTTCCTGAAAATAACTTATAAACATGTTTTTACGCCTCTCGAGTCCTCTGGCTCGGCTTAATTTCCTTACCTTGGTACCCCACTGGGGTGTTGCCTCAATTTAAGCATTTGGAATAGTCCCTGAGCGTAAACACCCGTTAGATAAGGCATCACTGAGTCAGTGACAGTGCGTCTAAGGCGTTGCTCCCTATTACTCAAAAGAATCTTCACACTTAATTTTCTTCATCGAGATAATATACTTCTCTGAAAAACTGCAAGTGCTGTAGAAGTTCACCTGCCTCTACGGAGAAATGGTTACTGCCTGTTCTACTCGTCGGAATAAATCTCTGTGATCTGAAGGCGGAAGAGCACCGTCAACTGTGGGAAGACCCAGTACTCAGGAAGGAAGACGAGCGTCAACGGAACATCGCCCTACGGCAGGAGGAATGCGACGGCCTTAAGGAGGGTGCTCCAGGCGCCAGTCTTCGCAACCGTATACCAAAGATTAAAGAATGGCTAAGTCAGCCTGGGGGAGAACTAACCTTCCACACCACCCAGGTCCTAACGGGACACAAGGACTTCCAGTTTTACTTCTTCAGAGTCGGAAAGGCTCCCAGTACACACGATTCTGAGGCATCCAGGGTGGTCGGAGCAGCGTGCCTCCGCTACGTTTTCAACAAGACCAACACAGAACACGTTGGGGGTGGGCCTGCCGAACATCTGCAAACTAGTGCAGGTGTCTTTGCCTCAATAACTTAAAGTGACAAAGATCTTTAAAAATAAACTCACAGCAAAATCTATGGCAAAAATACCGCCGGATTATACGCAGCCTTCAGGCATCCGGGGCAGAGACTAGCCACGACTAGACTCGTATTTACCCCAATTGTTTGAATTATTTGTACATACAATTCCCGGTTGGTTGGGAAGATAGAAAAATAACTTATTTTTAGTGGGTTAGAGTGCCACACAACCCCGCGAAAAGAAGTACTATGAATAAAGCCAACCAAAGTATAGTCTAAGAAAAAGCAACAACGTATTATGCAATCTTAAATAAACTAACGGAGTTAATTTTAAGATTATTATGTATCTTATCTTGGCAGTTATAATTGTTTGTTAAACGAATTTTTTTTTGTGACTAATATAGACAGTAAAAGTTTAGAAGTGCGATTCATGGGATTCATGTTTCCCGACATTCATGTTCAACGAAGATTACAAGTGTTTCGATGTGAAACGGCGGACCAGTCATAAGGCATGTATATGCGTGTTTGTGACTATTGAATGGAGAAATTGTACGTTTAATTTATTTTGTCTGCCCAGATATCTCCATCGCCATCCAGTGAGTCATGGAGCAGCGAATCGCTCACCTCAGAGTTTTGAAATAATCATGTGCTTTCAAGAACAAAATTCCCAAGTTCTCGAAATTGAAGTGAGTTTGGCAAACCGAGAGTTTATTGTCTTGGATTTCACAATACTTCTTCTTCTTGGATACGGTGAGTTTCCGACTCGAAACCAGCCTACTGTTCCGCAATTTTGTCCCAGGATTCGCAACAATTGCCACTTTAAAATTCAACAAAGAAAAAGGAGGCGGTAAACATCAGACACCACCAGACAGATACCAGACAGTGTTACACTCACTTAAAGAGAAACTTGTCTCTTTTCCAGGCCTTCGACCCCACAAAAGATACAAAACTCCATAGGGCGCATCTCAGGAGGATTTGTCAGGGCCAGCAAAAAAACTACTACAGCACCAAACTCAAAACGTTTGCTGTGGTATGGGCGGTGATAAAGTTCCGTATGTACCTCTACGACCACGAATTCACCGTACTTATCAACTGTACTGCTGTCAACGAGCTAATAAAAAAGCCCCTCTGTCTCACGATGCCCGCAGGCAAAAGCAATTTCAAGATTGAAAGTCGCGTCGGGACGGCCATGGCAAGATTGTCTAAATAAGCAAGAACAACCATAAGCAAGTAAAAAAAGATACGGTGATGGCTCTGCAGTTGCTCAATTCAAAAGAATCTTGTACAAGCGGACTAGCCTACGATTCGAAAATATCGTTATACCGATGCAATGCAACGAAAAGAAAACAAACTAGGAAGCATTGATCGAACAATTCAAATTAATAAACGGACTTTCGTGTCGTCAGTGTGATCAGGAAACGTACTAGTTCCTTGGTGTGAAACGCTATGTTCATCAAAATCTGCGCCAGCATCGGTCATCAGCAACCGGGGGCCCCTTTTACAAGGATTAGATGCATCGCCAGGACGCAATGTGCATGCCGTAGTACTCTATGACCTCTATGCACAATAACCCTACTTTCATGTCTTAGTAAAGTGGTATCGCTTACATCGGATGGGACGGGATATAAACAATATACGCAATGCTGCTAGTCGGTCGTAGGACACAAAGGATTACTCCAAATAATTAAGTGCTAAAAATAAATTTAAAGACTAAGGCCAAAAAACGAACAACAGCGTGTTGGTAATTTCTATTTAACTAACGGAATTAGTTTTAAGGTTAGTAAGCATTTGTTGCTCGCAGGTGCGTATCTCCTTCGTGAGAAATAAACGCAGATTTTTGATACGGCGGACCAATTGCTCGGGCAGCCAATGGACGCCAAACATCGGACAACAAGTTGATCGGGCAAAGAGCAATACTGAATTCATCATACCAGCATAGTTTTTAGGTACATAATTCATGGTGTGCAACGTTATTATATGACTTTTGAGTTTATCTTACAATTCATTAAAGCGACTTAGGTCCGATACCTTTCGTACTTTTGGCAGTGCCAGCATATTCGTAAATGCGGCCGTAACAATTTCCTCTAAGTTACCATACCTTTGAATCAAATAACGAATAGCTCTCTGAAAATGATCTCTAATTGGCGGGATCCCTTGCAATGATTCCGCTGGTTGTCTATCCAGGTGATCACAGAGGTACTTAAAGAGTTGAGTGTCGTTCGTTAAATGCACAGCGACTTTTAAATCTTTCCAGAATTGCAATTGTAAAGTTTTCGGGCTGACCCTCAGCCAAGATTTAACGTCCACGGAACTGTTTTTCACATTGCTTCATAGACGGACCCCCATAAATACAAATGTGCAACGGTGGGGCTCGAACCCGCGCACCTATGTGTCTCCTCCGGTTGTGAGGCGCAGACTTTCGCCACCACGCCACCGACTTTCGCCACCACGCCACCGAGAATTGCAATTGTGTGATATCATCACCTAAACGCCAAATTTTGATTCGAGGTAATTGTGAGTTCTGCTGCTCCTGCACGGACACAAGGCGTTCCATCAAGGCCCTCACAGCGGTCCCGTCGTTCGTCTAACCGCTCTTGCACTGCCGCGGTTCCGATATTAGCCGCGATCTCTATCTGCCGTCTTTCGAAGAGTCTGTTGGAAGATATACATCCAGCAGAAGAAAGAGTGCCTTGAGCAACAAGAGGCCGTATTCCTATCATACGCAGAGCGAGCGCCATACAAATAGCCTACTCTAAATTGACAGACATCATACCCTATTGGCTTCGTCGCACTCGTGGGGCATTTCACTAAAATGTTCGCGTTAAGAGACACAATCACACGCGTATTACCGTTACTTGGTGCTGTCTGGAACAAAGAGACTACAGAGCAGCGCAACAAGCTCGTCAAGTATTTCACCATAAGAGAAGTCCTGCAAGTTCTGGAGGGACTGCGCTCTAATAGGATCCCTAGACCGGACGGCATTCGGAACGAACATCTCAAAGGATCGCTCTTGTTCGCGCCGTGTTGGACAGCCTTATTCAACGAATGCCTTAACATAGGGCTTCTCCCACCTCAGTGGTGAAATGCTACGCTTTTGGTGATCCCAAATGGCAAAGGCGACCCAACTTAGCCGTCGACCTGGCGGAGCATTCCTAAGAAAAAAACGTGTGCTACAAGCTGTTGTCCTCCCTAATAACGAGAAAATTAACCGATTTCCTGGAGAGTACAAACATCATCCCTGACGAACTACATGGAGATTCAAAGGGATCGCTCGACGGAACAGCGTTTGGGACTCTGTTAGAGGAATTTAAGGAAACCCTCTCTAGATAAGGTCAATCGTTGCTCGCGGTCTTCTTCGATTTCAAAGCTGCTTTTGACACCGCCCCCCGTGATCGTGTGCTCGATATGTCGGCAGAGGTTGGCATTCCTTCTAAAATCCTCAATCTCGTAGGAGCAATCTTACAGAAGAACATCGACCAGGGTGTCTTGGAATTGCCAGTGTTTTCACAAACAACCAAGCTCGCCCAGGGGGACAATCTGAGCCCGTTCCTCTTCTCTGTACTCGTAAAAGACCTTCCGAAGTAAATACAAGGATCAAGCAATTTTATCAAGGTGCTACTGTACGCAGATGATTTTGCTATTTATGGGAGGAGTCGTTTTCTAGTTCAACAATCGCTAGCGAGGCTCAATGGACTTGGACTAACAATTTACCTTTCTGAAACAGAAGCACGTATGTTCCGTGGAGGAGGCAGAATTGCACGATACGGTACTCTTCACATTGAAAGCTACCCTCTCGCTTACGTGACCACCTTTTCTTACTTAGGACTAATACTGATTTTTTTTTGTATCTCATCCTACTGGTTTTTATTCACTAATTCATGTTACAATCCTCTGTAAATAAACGTGTTAACTTTTAGCCAAGTACAGCCCTGGTCTGCACCATTCGGCAAGCGATTCAAAATTGAAATCTCGCTGCACGTCAATGGAAAGTCTCTGGCGTAAGAATTGCAGTGCAGCTCTCTTGTTCCCAGTAGTTATCTTTAAACTTTAGCCCAATTTAGTAAGTAGTAGGCGGGAGGCCCGATGGTCCCAAGGTCTCGAAGGCCACTGGGCTAAAGTTATGGACTCTTGTCAGTTCGACATATTTATTCATCTTGTTATTTTTTTTTCTTAGGTCGCGGCGTGACCAGCTCTGAGAGAACCGAAACCGACCGTTGAGGGAGAAAGTGAGTCGGTTACGGTGGCGTCCTATATGAGGGTTCGGCCTCGTTCAAAGGAGATGAGAATCATCCTGTCGGGACGCTTGCCGTCGTTTCTGGTTAGTCCAATTGGTTCCAACGTAGTTGGGTGGCCTGCCGTCCTCAGGGTCCTTGCTATTGTGTCATTAATAGCCGCGTGACGTGGTCGACAACCTTCACTGAGGGCGCAGAATAGAGCGTGGTAAGCTCTAATGCCCACCGGCTTTCCACATCGGTATATGTGAGGATGAACGAGCGGCGCACCAAGTCGGAGGTCAACACATATTCTTGTAGTAGCATTATCCATTGAGGTTCCTAACGATGCACTGAGTAGGGCGTGTAGCCAATCGCTTGCGTGTTTTGCAGAGGTTACCCTAAGCCGAGCCCTTGTAAGTAATTGTCAGCTTGATCAGTAAGTAAACAAGCATGTTGATCGGCTAGCAGGGTTTGAGCTGGCCGGCTTGATCAAGGAGCTTGCAAACCCTGCTGGAAACCTAATGGATGGCAGCAACTATCGCAAGGAGTGCTAATATTGCCGGGTCTGGTCAGCCAAACCCCCCTTGGCTATTGGCAAGAAAATCTGTCGTTTGGCTGTATCGTCCAGTTCGATGTTAAGCAGATTGGTTATCGTATCGGCTGTAAGATCATTGAAGCGTCGTAACTCGTCCGTTTTATCAGTCAGTTCTATACTTCTCAGAATATGAGTTAGGCGTGTGGCTGAGTAAGAGCACATCAGCAGGTAAATACCACTGGTATCCTACCAGGGAAAGTCGCGCTGGAGCGGTACTCAATTTACCTAGCCACATCTGCAATGCGGGGGAGACACCCTCCCGAAGTAGGGGTACCCCTATGAGCTCTATTTCGTTTGCGCTGAGTATCTTGCAGCCCGGCAACCAGTGCATGATTTCAAAGGTTGTTGAGTCTGCGTCAGGGTTTCATACGAACAGTTCGCATTTCGAAGGGTTCAGGGCCAAGCCGCTTACCTTCTCAAAATCCATAACACTGACTTACAACGAGGCAAAGTTCTCAAGGCACGTTACGGAAAGATGCAATATAGTAGCAGAAAATGTTGGAGAAATGAAAAAATGGATCCGGGAAAAAAAGGATAAAGACGAGAGGCGCGCCGTTGAAGAGGAGACAGTAGTGTTAGACTTGAGCCACAGTGGCGAAGAAGAAGAAGAAATACATGACGAAGAGAGCAGTGCGACGGAGGCGAATAAATGTAGGAGACGACAACAACATAGGAACAGAAACGAGATCGCCAGAGGGGATGCGCGGATACGAGTGGAGAAGAGAGAGGAGAAGGCTAGTCAGCGAAAGGAAGAAGAAAGGTGCTAGCGGTCGAGAAACAGCAGCAGCAACAGCCACAAGAGCAGATATCTCGGATAAGTTCAACCGATCGAACAGAGAAGACGGTGGCTAGTAGACCAATGGGAAAACGGGTGGTAGTTGCCGGAGATTCAAACGTATGCAGAATAGAGGAACAGGTTAATCGGGTGGCTACTAATACAGGAGGAGTTTAATTTATCTCTATGAGGGGCCGAGGAGTAAGGGATATTGTGGCAGCAACTAAGCAAGCTATTAAAATTTACAATAATGTAGAACATAGACTGGTGTTTCATGGGGGACTGGTAGATGTTTTTCAGGCCCGAGATATGGAAAGTGCTGTGAATACGATTAGCACACAGGTACAGGACCTAATAGAATTTTGCAAACAGCAAAACGTGGTGTTGACAATGTGTTCGCTTCCAATGGTGGTAAATGCTAAAGAAGGACGAGACTATCGGGGTACGTGCAGGGCAGTGAATAGGAAGATAATGCAGTTGGTCAGGGCAGCAAATTACGAATACTTGTCTCTTGAATACATTCAAGACAATCCAAGGGCCATGGCCTCTGATGGAGTGCACTACAGGGAGGTAGGTGCTGTACTAGCGGCACGGCCAATTGGCAAGAGGGCGTGCGATTGGCACAATGTTAGGCCTATAATATTTAAAGTAATCAATGCGCAAGTAGGACATACGGGAACGGAACACGGTAGAGGGACGCAGACGTGGAAGCAACAAAATCGGAGCAGCGCAAATTTTTCAGGCACGCGGTATGGTCATTTAAGCGAGGGGGAACGGTAGGGTACAGACACAGACACACAGGATGGGACAACAGATACAGGGACAAAAGAGAGAGGAGGGGACAATATGGATACAGGGAAGACTGGGACAACAGGTACAGGGGGAATCAAGACAAGGGGAGCTACTTGCCGAGGGAGGGGGAACACATAGGAGCAGTGGAGATCAAGGGGGCACTGGAGGTCATCAGACGGTTTGCCATCAGTGGCATGGAAAGAAGGAGATAAAGGTTGACGTAAGATCCAAAAGAGGAAGCAGGGCAAAAGGAAAGCGTATGAGCAGTGTTCCTTTCGAACGGGTTGCCATGTTTAACATGAGAGGAGGAAGGCGAAGAGGTAAGTGGGAAGAACTATATAAGTTACTCAAAATAAGATCTGTCGATATCATGATAGTAAAGGAAACGCATTTGTGTGTGATGGAAGTGCCGCCGGGTAAGTCATATACAGACAAATGGAAATTGACGATGGGTTCCAGATCAAGTTTGGAAACTATGTATGGAAAGGAAAAGCGGGAAAAGGGCTGGGTAGAATGGGTATACGATAATTCAAGAGCGAGTGGGCTATTGGCAAATGCCAGGGCAGGGATGTTGGATATAAGGATACATAGAGCTAAATATAAGGAGGGGCAAAGCACAGCGTGTGGGAGAGAGAGTCAATCGAGCATATTATTAAAGAATGCATAGCCTTAGGGGGGAGCAGAGATATAGAGCTGTCGGAGGCCCTAGCTTTAGGACCAAATGTTGGAAATGACCTGGTCGATATTACAAAGAAGAGGTTATCACAATGGAAAGCAAATACTCAGTAGGTATTGAAGTAGACATGGCTTATATGGATGCGTAGGTAATATATATGCTGCCGCTCTAAGCGCCCCTGATAAAAAAAGGGTGACATGTGTATTTAGGTATACATGCCAAGCGAACAATAAATCAATCAATCAATAGTCCTATTAAAAGCCCACACTGCCTGTCCCTCGCGGCAGCCATCTACCTCTTCGACTTGAAAGTTGCTCCTGTCGCCACCTACGGAATTGACTTAATATGGAAGCATCTGACCGTGAGGAACCTTGATCGACTGAATCAAGTAAAAGCAGCCTTTCTCAAACGGACTCTGGGACTCCACACATCAACGCGCAACCGACTCGTTTACTTACTCGCGTATTTTCCGATCCTCACGGAAGGTTTGAGGCGTCCCTTTGTGCAATCATTGAATGAACTAGCCCGCATATGAGGGCTTTTTATCCGAATAAATACTCATACTACTTCGAGAGTCGTTATGTTGTTGGTATATGAATACTATTTATTTATCCAGTTTATCTGTTATATGCCATTGATATGCTACTCAACATGAGTGAATAAATATGATGAATGATATTAGCCGTGTCTCGATGATTGCTTGAATATAATTAAGTTTCTCTTAATAGGCTTGGGCTGTCTTGTGTTCTTGTTCGATGGCCTTATCTGACAGTCAACTGCCATCTGGTCCATCCAACTATTGTCGTAGGTAACCAGTTTTGCGCGAAGACGGTTGATTCCTTTGAGATGTATTTATAGCAACGCTGGCTTGGTAGCAGCAGCGACAGCGTCACACTGCACGGCTTTGGCTGCGCTCTTTACGATCTTGCGTGGCAACGCACGTATACTGCGAATGTGTAGTTGTTTCGCTGTTTCGAACAATGGTCACAAAAGATGAAACAGAGTAAGTTTTTCCTGCAGCTATGGATAGGTTCCTGCGGCGGTTGCGGTTATTGTTGCCGTGCTATGCGATTATTAACGAAACAATTACTTCGACAAATTGATCCTCAGCAGGAACACGTTGATCATTGTGCTGTATAATTAACCAAAATGGCCAGTATTGGTGCATAGGTGGTCTAGACGACCGATATTTATGCTGCTGATTGACTAGGGGCCGGCTAGCTCTATTTGTTTTTACAAACCCAGCGGTTCACGAGGCCGTTGGACGCCAGTTATATCATAAATCACTACGGGCAAATAAATGCATTAGCGTAAATATACGTATAATAAAACTGCGTGTATTGGACGAGAACAGTTTCAAAGTGAGACTCGCACGTGCAACACGCTTTTAGAGCTCGTTCAAACATTGAATGTTATTGTTTTCTTCTTAGGCCGACCGGTCTCCTCTTCTTAAGCCAAAGTCTTGAACTACCGCGGTTATAAGTGTCTTACTCAACGGGAAGTAAGATCTGACCATGGCTAAGAGTGCCACTATTGAGACCTGGCAGAAAAAAATGGATCTCACCTCGGAGTGTGGGACGACTGCCGACATGGCGAGCTATCCTACTGCACGAGGGAAGTGCCGACCGGACACGGTCAGTTCCAAAGCTACATGATGAGGATTAAAAAGGCGACTAGTGACATCTATGTAACGTGCGGCTCTGATGATCCGGACGACGTAGAACGTACCGTTCTACACTGCGAGGCTCTCAGGGCAGCACGGGACGCAAGTTTCATAAGGCGTGAGGGGCCTCTCTACAATCAGGGAAGTTGTCGACCACATGATGATGTCGGCGGAGGCGTGGAAAGAGGCAACGAGCTAGTTAGACTCAACTTTGACACTCAAGGGTATTCTGGAGAAGCCAGGAGGGAGAGGTTCCATTTTTTTTCAATTTTAAATGTGGTTAATTCAGTAGTGGCAGGATGCTTGTCTGGGATGCCACTGTCACCGACTCATTAGCACCTTCAATGGTCGGTGGCGGGGCGATCTCGGCAGGCCACGCCGGTGATCTAGCCGAAACGAGAAAGCTCGCAAAGTACGCCTCAATAGGTTACCCACATGAGTTTCAACCGCTAGCGTTTGAGACCTTGGGCGGCCCAGGCAGCCTCACTCGCAAACTTCTCCACAGAGTCGGGACGCAGCTGAACCTCGCAACCGGAGACAAGAGATCTGCGGCTTTCTTGAGACAGCGCCTCGACCTCGAAGTCCAACGCGGGAACGCGGCGCCCGTCCGCGGCACGCTGCTGAAGTGGTCCCAACCCACTCTATATGAGATAGAGTAATATTCCCAGTGCACACGTTCTCGGGAGACAATTGTCGCTCCATTTATATTCTTAATAAATTAAATATATATATATATACATATTCATCACATGACATGCATGCATATATGCGAATGTATATTTTACTTTCTACCATGAATAAAGCGTTCCAATCGTAAAAACATGTAGATACGTACAATCAAAACTGAATGTGTCCACGTATACGAAGCCCAACGGTTCTAATACCAAGTATACCTAAATCACACGCCTGATTCCGACTGTGAAATTAACAGCTACTCTTTTAACTCACAAGAGAAGAGGTGTTTCGTAGTGAAGTGACGTATGTGTTTGGGAATGCAGGTCCAGGTTTCAGGAAGGCGGTACTCAAGTGCGTGTTGACTAGCCTTCAAGGATACCGAGGGCACTGCGAAAGTTCTTGCGCATGTTCGACTCATGGTAGGAACTAGTGGAAATGCGATCTCCATGGACACAATACCACGCGAAATTTTGTACGCTAACATTGAAACCCGCAGCGAGTAAATGTTTTCTACCGTGAGTAGGTTAAAACGACTAAACAAGTTACGGACCGAATCCCTTCGCCTCTTGGCAAAAATGGCTCTAATTGCATCATTCTGTATAATTCTTGCTCTTCGGAGAATTTCGTCATAGCCACCTCCCCAGAGAAGGATTCCATAGCATAAAACTGGTACAAACACGGCCTTGTACACCAGAAATAAGCCCTCTGTGGGTACCCCAATCAATTTTATGGTTCGAGCGATACAATCGTTGAGGCGAGATGCCAGAGGGGGAGAGAGCTGCCGGGTCCTCGGGGTCTCGACGCACCCACTAAGGCCGGGTTAACTTGGCATTGCTCTCGTCCATCCGGACTAACCATACGGTGGTCCGGAAGGAGGGGAAACAGCAGAGGAAGCATTGACGGCGGACAGCATGGAGATGTCTCTTCCGTGATTTCGAAGCAATGCCAAAGCAATACCAAGCCTGGGGGTAGATACAGTTTTAGTGGGGCGTAAATTTGTGTCGGTGCCCGAGTTAGCAGAGGCTCAAAAACCCTATTTAAACCAATACAACAAAGCAGCTGCCCCACGGAAGAAGCCAGCAGATAAAAATACCGCAACATAGTGTAGACTATATATACTAACTATATATACTAGTAGAATACCACGCCGCAAGACGTTCAATGTTCAGCAGACGACGGAGATAGATACAAACTATACAATGAGAGATGTAGGCTGCATGTATTATTATAATGTATGACAATAAATGTAAAAGCGGCTAGCAAAAGGATAATATATACTTATACATGGAGAGACGACGGATGTAGCCGGCTGAAACATGTGAAATTGCTCGGAAGCCAGAATTCGGACTAACCTCTCGCCATTTGGCGGTCGGTTAACCCCTCCTGCATCTCCCCTGATGCCATGTGTCCTCTGAATTTTGCCAGGACGAGAATATGTGTATAGAGAAGGTATGTTTGGAGATTTCCCTTCGCCACAGTATTAATCTACGAGGTTGCAAGACTTTCAGGCTGCCGTATTTTGCAAATAGCAATGTTCAGCACGGTATTATGATTAACACGCCTTTAAAACGCTAATTTTGAACTGGCACATAGTATTGCTTGGCTTTGCTTCTTTACTTGATTATAGGACTTCCACGACGCAGGATCCCTGGCACCCTTTACTAAGGGGCTATTTTTATTACCTTTCAACGGCATTAAATTATTAGGACTTGTGAACCAGTCATTACTTGCACATCGCACAGCCATAACGATATCAAACTTTATATATTGAACTGTCTCCCGCTTTCTCTACACGTTGGCCAGACGCCAACGAACCGACCTAGTTGAAAAATTTGAATAGCAAGCCATTCCGGCGGCGACGCGTACGGCTCATATACACTAACAGGTGAAGCCCGCGCTATTCGACTATTAACGCCACTCTGGATTGTCGGGCGAATTCATTCAGGAATCCCCCGATTACTCACTATTTAAACGTCGACCGTTCAACCGAAATCAACACCTTGGACGAAACAGTCATCACCACCCCAACATAATCTATGGTCGGGTAACCTAATACCCAGCCCCGACGCGCCGCGATGCAGGCACAATACAACAGAAGTTCTAAGAGGAATATGCAAAGTCAACGAGCCCAGTCTGTAGGCATTGCAAGTCCTAACTGTTAACTGATAACGGGATGCGAAATATTTTAACGCGCCGAAAACCTTTTAAACGTTCGTAATAGGCTAAGGTGCCCGCGACACAATAGCGTTTAGAATATATATATATATATATATGGAAGATTCCTGGATTTAACGGTACACATACGTCGCGGGCAGCAAACAGCGACTACACAAACCCACTAAGCCCGGACTCGTCCCTACCCACTTACGGCTTGGAACTGTAAATCGTTCATTACTGGGGAATAAAAATTGCTTGAACATTTAACCCAGGCTCAGCTCAGCATTCTTAGTTAATCCAGCAACATTTAAAATCATGTTTGCGGTTCAAATACAAAGTGGAAACCGTGCGGGCAGCCGATTGATCTTTTTTGCAACGCTTATCAGCTTCGGCGTGCCTGTCTGAATAACCTAGCACGAGAAGCCTTGGTGGCCTGGAAAACCAACCTGCTCTCCTCTAGACCAGACACGGCACGTCTTTGCCATGCGACACTGACTTTCGACGGTCAAAAATTGTACAGATGAACCGCGCTCTCACATGTTTTTTCAGGTCTCCTTTTGTTGTTGAGCCCGCTGGTGTGTTGCATTTGCCTGCACTTCGCGACCGGAGGAGACACATAGGAGCGCGGATTCGAGCTTCACCGTTGCATCATTTAGGGGGGTCTGTCTATGAAGCAATGCGAAAAAGACTCGCGTGGACATTACATTTTTGAGTTGAGAGTTAGCCCGAAAAAAAGTATTTAAGTCTCCCGTTGTTACTTTCTGGGTCGTTTTGTTGCTCTGGCCGTCAACGGACAACTGCCAGATTTTATACTGCCTATAGTGGGGTAGCCTAACGGAACTTCTCTGGTTGCTCCCTAGAAGAATGGCAGTGGGAAAAACCAATTGCAGTGAGACATACTTTACGAAAACTTATTGGCAAGTCATCATCAAGAATTCAAGGGTGTTATTCCGGTAGTTCCTCACTGCAACCTGGCTGTAGTATTTAGAAGGGTACAGAAGCTACACTACATGCCACCGATGCGTACACTGAGTCTCACAGGGCAAGCAATACGTTCTAGTAAAGTTGGAGTTTACTTGATGTAGAGAGACCACCTTTTAAATGTAACATAGCGAACCCCTGGGCTGTATGCCGCTACATATCAAATGTATCGTTTCCCATGCTACCTTTATTGACAAGGTAAGACTTTACTGTTTAAATGTGGCGCGTAGCAGGGCGACCCGTGTGGACCTGCCCTTTTCTGCATTGGAATATATGAGCTTTAAGCACGATTACAGTCAGAATTGCGCCCAAAGCACTTACACGACGGTCCTCTCCGATATTAAGAAAGTCCAAGACTTCGAGGCTGTCTCGGGTCTATAGCTCAAGAGGAATATCTAAAACATGGACCAGAATTTTTTTTGGTGCGCCATTAACTGACGCAGCAGATGTGAGCGCTCTGTCGATCTGGTGAGTGACAAGTAGCTGCAGGCTCTTCGCTCGCCGCAACTAAATTCGATGCTGGGCAATAACACACTCCGCGGCGTGCCTGGCTTGCGGCTAGGTGTCGCTCATCTTTGCAGCCGGTGTCGGTTCCCTGTACCATCTACAGGGAAACACGCTCTATCGTACCGACACAACGCCGACCGCAACCCACGAGACTACGCACTAAACGATGTTGTCTGCTACGCACTGCAGAGTGCACCGGTGTCGGCCGTAAAAGAGTCACCCGGCCTTAGCGTCATAGTGTGCGTCATAGCGTCAATAGTGGGTTACGACCGGACAGTAAAACGCTAACCCCTTAGGGGAGAAGTCGCCTACTTGTCTGGGACCTCAGCGTGTCGTCCCAGAAGCTATATCGCTCGAACGTCTTAGGAAACCGGTACCTCTGCTGATCTTGCGTAGAACGGCAAGTTCGTGAAACGCAGATGACATATTCCGCAGTTCATCGTCCAGGCCATCGCCATCGAGACGTATGAACCCATGGACAAAGAAACATTAAAACTTGCCGAGAAGCTTGAAAAAGACTAAACGCGGTCACAAACGAGCATTGTTCTTGAGAGTACATACTACAGGGCGTGTCGATCGAAGTTTCCTCCGTCGCAGTGCTCCCTGAGATGCCGTAGAACAACTAATGCTGCGAATACAATTTTGATTAAATAAATACGTTGTGCTTAAATAAAAACATAATGGAACACATTTTATACTATGTCGATGACGTTAAAGTAGCTTTCGTAGACCTGCCCCATTAAAGCAGGGTTGCGTTTATACTAAAACAATGCATAAATAAATTTCCACACGATAATGTTCAATTCTTACGTTACTGCGCTATATACATATATATATATATATATATATATTGCTTAATGATGCACTGCAGAACAAAACAAGAATCTGTGAAATTATCAGTTGACTCTCACATCGCGCAAAAAAGACATGCACATCTATAAAGAAGTTTATTGGTATCAAGATCTACATTGAGAAAAATCAAGCTCTAGCGCAAGCTTGAACATCCACAAACTTGTCTCAAATCGAGTGCAATTGAACACGAAATGGTCAAGGATCATATGATCTGAATAATCTGATAAATGTACAACGGAATCCTTGTGTTTTCATGTTTGATAGGCTATACATGCATACAATATATTGCAAGTGGTAATGTAGCTTATTCTTAGCTCCTTTTGAGCCAATGACAGCATACTTTGTAAAACAACGCGCAGAAATGATACCAACGTATAATATATTCATTAAACTAATATCTCGGCCGATGATCTTGTCTTGCCTGATAATATGCTTTCCCGCTTGAAGACCAACCTGCAACAAAAACGCATCAAACGATATATGTATGTTCAATATGATTTGTACCATATGTTTACATATAAATATAGATTTTTTTCATTTATGCTATTATTTTATTGAGAACATAAGAACTGTAGTTCCGTTAACTACGATGTGAATTAAATATGTAATCTCATGACCCTTATAATCCTTGAAATGTTACATGTCGCATAGCCTTTTGATAATACGTATGGGTTGATTATTTCTGTTTTTCTTCAGTTAACATCAGTTAGTAGTAGACTCCAGAATTGATCCTAAATTAAACTCATTAAGACTACAATGACACACTTGTTCATGATCTACTGAATGCTTTACTCCAAACAATCTTAGTACTGCACTGTGTTATACGATGCTACAATTGTTAGAGGAGTAAACATCATGGGATCTCAAAATCTGAATACTTATGCGGAACAGGGTGTGGTTTGTATTTATGTTATTTTCAAAAGAAGGACTAGCAGGCAAATCTTCACTGAAGAAGTAAGTAAAATTATACCACAATGCCGGTCCCAAAAATTCCGTCAGAGAAAACAAGTTACACGAATACAATGTGAAAAAATTAGACTGTTCTGTTAATCTATTTCGAGAAAATGGTACAAAAATACATTTCTTATAGCCGCCGATCTTATAGCAATGACAATGAAATGCATGGCCTTCAATAAAAAAACAACCGGATAATAGTATAATACGCACCACTAGCTAACAAGAAACTGACTGAGAGAAATATTCACCAAGCGGATTTGTAAAGATATAACATGTATATGCATTTGTTGCAAAACATCTGTGATTCCCAGTTAACATTAGCTCCAATGTAAAGCCACAATCGAGATCCTCCATAAAACAAAACGTATTGCCAAAATTAATAGATGCCCAGAATTGCCGAAATTAATAGAATGCCCAGAAATAAAATGACTAACGCAGTCAAAAATCAGCTCCAGCCTCGGGCTAGTAGTAAGCTTAAAGAAGGAGATAATATGGTGCCCGACGAGACTACAATGACACACTTGTTTAACCAATAATAGAGCAACCTTGCAGCAAAAATTGTTGACCCCTTTTAATGGAAGCCGCTTAAAAAAGCATCTGTCGTAAAATCAGCTCGTCTGCAGCAAATCAAATTTAAACACTAAAAAGAACTATAGACTCGGCAGATCGTGTTAACCACCAATAAGGCGAAGTGTAAGCATGTCGTGCAAGTCTCTAACCTATGCATGGCGGGTTTTGCATTCTGATATACACATAGTCATGGACGATATACGTAAAACGAGGTTTAAGCTCCCGCCAGCGCCCTTTCAATGTCGACCACAATATCTAAGCCGGCAGCAATAAATGCAAAACTACACACTAGATGCAGTCGCCACCAGTCACCCACTATTTCCTCCAAAGGCGTAGACTTTTTATTGGCGGAACGTGTTCGGCGACCGGAGCAAAACATTGTCTGAAGATGCAATGTCCAGCAAATATGGTAATGCTTAACTAATTTCGCTTAATATTTCAGTTGGAAAGGTGAGACGACTCGCACTTGGGAGACGACTACCCGTCCCTGTCGATGAGTTGCGATCGGAACTCGGCCAACTTCCCCAAACTCGTCAGCGTTAACCAACTCTCTGATATTCCACCAGCATCATAAAAATCTTCTTTGAGTGGTTGCTCCTGAAGTAGCTATATTCGCCCTCAGAATCATCTCTAAATGTACCGACCGTCTTTTAAAAATCTCACGAGTATTGTCACCTTTCCTGAACTCGTACAGCAAAACCCTTATAATTCAGCCAACCGTAGTACTACAAACGAGCAAACCCCTTCGCAACCATCTGTGTTTTTCTTAGACCTTCCCCAACCACTGCTAATAATGGTACGGTAAAGTTCAGACAATCGTCTGATGTACATTGTTAAAGCAACTATAGAATCCAGGTATCCGGTCAAGAATTTAACCCATACAATTTGGTATAATGCTTTTCTTACAGCAATCTTTGCAATACTGCGCAATATATAACAAAATAAATTATTATATCATGTTGAAACAAACCACCGGATATGTTTTGAGAGGTTATCTTCACTTGATTGACATAACCCTACAAGCAAAACCCCGCTAATTGTGTGGCTGGTCTTAGTGTATGAAGAACAATGAATCCCCATTTAATTCAAGGAATTTATGTTCGGGATATGAGAAGAGATTTATGCATTTTTTACCGCATAGTCATGACGATAGCAGGATAGAAGGCTACTATCAAAATTCACAATGTTGAAAATCATTACTAACAACATTTTACATACGAAAATCAATAGACAAATTGCAAAAACAAGTGGTTTTAAATGATAATTCTGGAGAGCAAATCGAATTACTTGCCTAACCAAAAAAAATCGCACAAACTGTATTAAACCATGCGCTTTCGTGCTAAAAGGATTTTTTGACAAATCAATCCTTAGAAAAGAAAACGCAATGCCCGGGAAGTCCCTAATATCTCACATAATTTATTTCCTAATAATAAACCATAATATAATAATTTATTTCCACACCAGATCGGGTATTTTTTGCTCTACAAATGTGCGCTAATGCTTATTTTCATCCTTGTAGATTTTATTTTACTGGAGCGTAATGTTTCCCTAAATTAGATTCCTCTTTTTAGCATGAGTAAATAATATATAGAATTAAGCTCGCAGGCAAGCCCTTCTGCCCGTGGCAAAAGGAGGCCTAGACCTCCTCCTGTGGATCCGATTTCCCAGGCAAGCTGGACCGAGCCGTTGGAGGATATACAATATTTTCAATTCAGCAGAAGACGACGTGGACAAAGCACGGCTTCGAGCAGTTTCATTTAGTGGTGCTGATGCATGGCTCAATGCTCTACCGAATGCTCCCGTTGAAACTGTCTTAGAGGTAGTCGAGCAACATGAGCGCAGTTGTGGCGAGAAGTTCTCACCCTTAGGTCACCATGGCTTATCCTGCACCCGCAACTTAGGCCGTAGGATGAGACACGCTGCTTTGAATGATACCTTAGCCCGCGCTCTAAGGTCTTCTGGCTACCCTTGTGTTCTCGAACCCACAGGTTTGTATACAGACGACTCCCGTCGACCTGATGGGATGACCCCTAACAGCCTTTGAGGGTGGGAAGACACTCGTCTGGGACGCTACCGTGACTGACTCTTTAGAACCTATAATGGTCAGTCACGGCGTTATCCAGACTGGTTATGCTGTTTCGGAGGCGGAAAGAAATAAGTGCCGGAAATATGCATCTATCGGAGACTCCATGCATTTTCGACCTTTTGCTTTGAGACCTTAGGGGGTCCAGGTAAATTACTGAGGTAGTTATTACTAAATATGCAAGCGTCTCAGATCGGCCACGGGGGACCTACGCGCTGGTGATTTTTTTCTTTGGATATACAACGTGGTAACGCCACGGCGGTGCTTGGCACCTTGTTCAGGTGGTCGACGCCAGGCCTGGACCTAGGTCTAATGTAGTTTGTCATTATGTTCACTTGGGGACAATTGTTTACACCCTGTTATGAGTTAAATTAAACTGTAGTGAGCGTTTGCTATATATTAAAACAAATAGTTATTAGTCATACGACTTCGTACACGGGCTTTCTGTCTTACGAACTATACGACTACAATGTTGTAATACACATAAGATATTGTAAATAATTAGTACGATCAGATAAGGAACAAGTAAATTTACGAATATTATCGCAATCGCTCTATAAATTGCATACCTGACACTGTTACTCACTAAATTGCAGAAAAAGATCAGGACGGCGCGCTGGTGTAAGCAATTCTATACATATGCTTGTTAAAATAAACGCGTCATTTTTCAGTATTTGCCGATATATTAAATTATGGTACAGATTATGTCTTATAGTGTGTAGATTACGCACGAAAATCAACTTCATATTAGCGTCTAGCTAACTTACCCTGCGACGAGTCCCGGCTTTTGCTGCGTTCTCTAAAGCGTTGTCTGCGACGATCGTTAAAGCCACTTTCCCCGTCATTCGCTGGGGAAACTGTGCCAGCACCACCAGGCTCGTCGTCATGATCTTCGTCCGAGAAGCGAGAGCCGTCGTCATCAAGTTGGAACAAAGCTGCCCTACTATCCGCAGGCCTACCTCGTGACACAAATACTTGGCATGATGGTGATGCCATTATAAACGGATCTACAACGTACTGGTTTTGTGCATGATGGGGTAAAACAATCTGGTGTGGGGCTAAGTTTCCTTGCAGCGTAGGGTGCGAATATTGACTTGTTGAACCGGCCGTCGATGAATGTGCACCCGGCTTTCCAGCAACTACATCATCTTGTGTCGGACTTCTCCAGAAACCGGCTCCAGTGATGGTCCTTGTGAGTTGCGGTGGTATTCGAGGCGGTAGCTTTGGTCCGTCATGGAAAGCACCACCTTCCCATATTTGATGGCGTTCTGGGCGATTTCTATGACGATCTACAGAAACGAAATTTCTCCAGTAACGCGTCACGATGGCGCGCCGTTCATCCTCGCTGCGGCAGTTGGAGTACTCTCGTGACCACTGTGTATACAGGGAATGTTCTTTATGCTGATGTCCCAGTTTTCGCAAAACAGTTTCGATTGATTGTATCATCTCGGTATAAGTAAGGCCAGATGGCCCCGTTCGTTCAGTGATCGTAGTGCCGCTACTGATGTCACTGACACGGGTGCCCAGGTTTCCATTTATATGTAGGCGGTTTCCTGGCGCTTCCACAGGAGCGCTCCTTCGTTTAAAACGAGGATCTCTATTGACAAGACGGCGATCAAAGTTGGCCGGCTCGCGAAGCTGTGTTACTTCCTGGATTGATTCTTTCTCTGTAACCGGCGGCTCTTCTTGCCCGTCAGGCAGGAAAGTAGGACAAGGAAGTTCAATCACACACCGTATTGGACGCACCGATGGTTTACGCTCTGGCAAACGAATCACCATGCGCGGTTCAATAGGGATTTCACGACATAAGCTATCTGGTGCGGGGGCTTGATCTATTGGGCGATGCACAGGAGCGTCATATAGTTGACCTCTGAAAGGTGCTGTCGACTCTCGTACTAAACGCTCGTCATACACATATTGATCTCGCTCCTGAGCAAACGTATTGCGTCGATCCTGGTGTTCCGGGTAGAACCGCGATGAAACATAGTAGTCTCTACTACAAGACGGACCCTCATTCGATGGAGGATAAATTCGTGGAACACGTTCATCAGCCCCACTGAAAGTGTACATGCTTTCCTCCATGTACCGAGCTCTACTCCTAGAACGATGCTCATGAGTTAACGCAGGATGACTACTACCACTTCTAGGGTAAGTTCCGCATGAAGGGCTTCGGTAACGCCTTTTGGGTTTCGGTGAGTAGGGTCTATCTTTAGTTCCTTCCACACTTACAGAAAGATCCTGATCCTGAATTAGCTCTCTTTTAGGATGCGCTGCGTCAGTGACTATAGGCGGGATCTCAGGAAGCGTCAACGATGATCTTTTTCCATGCATATCTTCAGATCTGCCTCCAAGCGGCCACATTTCTTCTTTGCGAGATGCTCGGCTTCCACTGCTCTCTGAGCTTCCCGGTGAGAGCCAGCGATTTGACCTTTCACGTTTTCTTGATGCCCAATGAAGGCCATCTGCTTGAACGGGTTTCTGGTGCTGGTGATGAAAATGGGGCTGCCAGCTCATCGCTTCAGTACTTCCAGGGTTACCCAAAGCAATGGGTGACTCCAGATGATGGGCTATTTCTCCAGAGCTTTTTCGAGGAATCCTAAACACATTATGCTTGGTATTATCACTTCCGGTAGTCCGTGGATCTACCATGTTATGCGCATCAGTACTAGGTACTGAATTAGCCATTTGCGGATCTTTAATGGATTTCACCTCAGATGTCATCGGAGGTGCAGCTGCCAATTTTTCTAATGGCTCGTCCCTGGAAAAAACGCCAGACACACAAGCAACCTTCATCAAACTATAACCTCATTGCGGGATTAGGATAGAACGTATACAATCTGCGGAATCTATTCAATTATTATCTTCTCAAAGTTCAATATATATATATATATATATATTCTGAGCTCTATGCTCCTGCGACCCAAATGTAGAGAAACAGAGGTTGTGAGGAAGAATGACTCTAAGGAGTTTAACTTACAAACTAGCTAGTGGCGTGTCAATCCCCCCATGGAACACTGAGTTACGCAAAAACGAATGCATAGTTCCATAAAAAAGACCGTAACAAAATGTGAGCCGGTTCCTTAGATTTGAGGTATTAGTTTTCATTAGTGGCACTACCGCTATTTATATAAACAGAATGGATACTCTATCGTCCTCACAGCTATGCAAACTTTCACATATAAAGCAAAATGGCCGGCTTACTGATGCCACTAGAGAATAGGAAGTAATGTATCCTCCATAAGCAGTCTTTTTTACGACAAACAACTATGAACATTCGCCTTCGGGTGAACTAAACAGAAGCATAGAAAAAGCACAGCAGAAAATGTTATGATTCGCCATGAGACTATGAATAACTTGCGAACTGGTAAAATGTTTACCTTTGTGTTGTTACGCTAGCCTTGGGAGAACAAACGTCCATGAGTTGAGTTTTGCCCTGTAAGTGACTGGATGTTGTTGACCCCGCGGACCTCGAGGTGCGAGGATCGCGAGGTGGACCACTTGATAGCTTCAATTGGGATTTAGTCTCTAATTCGACATTGGCAAGATCCCTATTGCGCTTTCTTGATGACATAGCAGTTGGTGTCGTAGGTTTACTTGATGCAACCTCCGGCAAACTCAAAGTATCTGCCTCGCCTTTCGGAGCGCTACAACAAATACATAAAAATAGAAAGAAATGTGTAATACGAGTTTACTCTTATAGAGGAGATAAAATCACGTATGCATTTGTATACGCTCTGTATTGCTGTACGTCGCAGTATTAATCAAGGCTTCAATCCTTCTACAGCCAGTGCAAGAACCCCTTCGAGGGTAGAGCCATCCGAGCTTCCAAGACAGTGCCCCTCGGACAAAATCTGGAACTCTAACAACCGGACCGTCGTAGGTGAACAATACGGTAAAAATGGTACAGCGGGAGCAGAGTCGAAGGTAAACTAGAGATAAATAAGCGTGCAGCGATCACATAAATGTGGTCTCTGGCTTAACTAACTTCCCAAAAAGTTAAATATATCCTGAACCACCCACGTGTCTGTTAACCCGGTTGCCAACATACTCGTTAATTTTCGTATTCAGACTTGCTCGGTAGCGTATAAGAGCACTTAATTCGTCCTTCCGTATCAACAGAAAGCTCTAGCAAAAGAGAGAGATACTTACACTCCCGCCACCCGCGTAGTTACGCGCGGACCTCTTGCGGGAGTGCTCGTCAGCCCGAATAGACAGGCCAGCGGCTCCCCCACCCTTCCCCCTATCGAGGTTCGGCATGGAGGTACCACACTACTCCTACTCGACAATTAGACGCGATCACCTCGCGATTCCGCGTTACACCCCGGAATATACTCACCCCCACCCCCGAAGGGTGGCTCAGCCCACTCCAGAGCAGGGGTTCCCCACCGCTGCGAGGGGCAGCAGCGGAGCCAGATGGTCCTTTCATATTAAAGTACCGAATACCATTATCCTCCTTAATGTACAAGCGCGATGGTGTCACCCCATAGCTCACCGCGTAGAAAAATTGGCTAGACTTTACAGTGATTTCGCTTTGTGATGTTTATACTACTTTTGTTGTTTACAAGTTTACGAACTGTGATGTTTATACTACTTTTGTTGTTTACAATATATGAAATGGCAAGACCTTATAGTTTCGCTGTTGGAGACTATGCTTCTTTCAAAGCCAGATCTAAACTGGTGTGCTGAACAATAAACCTGTAGCAGACCTAGCAGATCTATACTTTACTTGACGGAGAACCTATATTTTACTTGACGGAGTTCAACATTGAACGGAAAGATTCGTGTAATCAACACCGAACTTTTTACTTAGTGATCTAAACAGTAAGACACACATCGACGCGTATTAATTGAATACCCGGGTATATTGTCCTAAATCCATCCCCATGTCAATGTGTGTCGATGCACAATCGTGCATAAACACTTTAGAATGTAAGGTATGTAAACATTCTCTGAAACAATAAAGACAGTAAGTAGTTTGCAACTACGCATGGCGCGTTGGCTACGCAGTATTTAACAATAAACTATCAGCATCGTAACACATAGCTATGGAGGCGCACTAAATCTATACCGGAATTATAGACCACAAAACCTGCGATCCACACACTCAAGTACCTGTATGAAAGTATACTTGAGATCGTTAAGTGAAACTATAATATAAGAAATAATAGTTATTAATTACTAAAATAGTATAATCTAACATTACGGGTTACGGAAATGCTGGTTAAGAAGCATTGAGAAATGTTGATTTAAACTTACACTTGGCCTGTAGAAGACGGAACGTTGCCGTGTTTGCTATCGACGATTGTGCTTTTATCAACACCGGTAGTAATACCAACATCTGTATCGTCACCATTGTTGGAATTCCCAGCTCTTGTCGGTATCCGCTGCAAATCAGACGTCTGGGTAGGTAAACTCTTGATACGAGTTTCTTGCTGCGCCCTCACTTTCCTCGTTGCCGACTTGTCTCGGTTATTCTCTATAGAATCGCCGGTCCTATCTTCAGTGGATGACAGCTCGATCAAACTGGCTTGCGACACAGTGGAACCTCTAACCGCGGCAAAAGTCCGTTGTTTTCGCCTAGCCCTGGGTGGACTCAGTTCAGCATCTGACGTCACTGTACTAGTACTCACAGCCGTACTGCCGCCTTCTATTGCATCGTATCGATTAGCTGCGCTATCGCGAGCAGATTTTGAAGGTGCCACCGTTGTGGGTCCTATAAGCGAAACTACATCTGCCGACGTTGCATCACTAAAACGTATTTCAGTTAGTTCTGTTAGTCACTTTACGCACGCCTTGGGCCACGTTATATATATATATATATATATATATATATATATATGCATATGCATATATACATACGACCAGTGGAATTGCAAGAGAGAAAACAAAAAAGTTTCATTAACAAAAAACAAAAATACAGTAAGAACAAATAAATAAGTCAAGCAATTCTCTGCTGTATTATCCGGCGTATACCAAAACGTACTGTCGGAGTAAAAACTTGATACGAGGTGCACGGGGAAAATGTAACTTTTATAGTAACCTCTGTATAAGCGGTTACTGTCGAGCCTGGTGGCGTGGCGCATTCACGTGCGTCTTGCGGAGGAGACACATGGGTACGCGGGTTCGATCGCCCCCGTTGCGCATTTATATATATGGGATCCGTCTTACGAAGCAATGCGAAAGCAGATCCGTGGACGTTAAATGTTGGCTGGCTACTAGGACTGTAGGCTTAATCAGAGTCGTAATGATAGAAAGCGAACGCTGTTTGGGGAGGGCCATTCCTACTGCACAGCAATCCCCAGCAAGAGTGCAGGAAACTAACCATGATGACAAAGAAGAATGAAACTTACGTTGCGCTCTGTTCGGTGGAAGCCGGGTTCGTCTTGTCAACCTTCGTCGGGATCACCTCCTTATCTGTCGATTGCTTTGCGCTCGTAGTGTTTGCTGTAACGTCTAAATTGGTACGCTCAAAAGGAACTTCTTCGTTGAGGTCTTGTCTTTGCTCTGCAGACGCCGTCCCGGAAACCCTGCACGCTACTCTAGACTTGGTGCGACCCCTCCGCATCGTCAGATTATTAGCGTCCGAACATTCAGCGTTCGTTCCGTTTGCAGCCTCATCTCTTTCAACTAACGATTGAACACGTGGTGCCTGGCTGCGACTTCGGACACGTCGTAACGACCTTAACTCAACCGGCGACAGCATTTCATCTGTAGCAGCTGCAACCGCTAAATCAGATATCTCCTCTGTCTTACTGAGCGCATCTGAGCGAACCGCATCTGTGTGTATCCGCTCAGATGACGAGGTATCATTAGACCGTGTTCGCCTAGAGGCACCATCACCCAGTGTCTTGTCATGAGAAAGCTGTAAGGTCCGCCGTGTTCGACTCCGACCCCTTTGCTGTCGCCTATTTATCACATTATGTTCAATAGCACAGTCTTCACTATGTAGATCTTCCTGCTGTGCAATCTCTGCCGGAGGGTCAGCAGTCTTACACCCAATAGACTTTCGGGAATTCGCCTTGGGCTTACGTGCGTCGTGCTGCACCGACTCATCTTTACCATCCACTTGTACTGAACCGCTTGATTTGTCACGTCTTGTAGAAGAAACTAGCTTAGAGTCGCCTGATTCTTCTTGTGCTGCCAAAAGGGCCTGCAATTCCCGTGCAAGCCCACGTTTGTCACCCTGCTTTTTTGAAGGACGCAACCCGGATCCTTGCGGAATAATGTCCTGAGCAATTCTCTCCACAATAACCTTTGGCGCTAAATCTGCTTTGGTAAACATCTGTTCCACGTTAACTTCGTGAACTTGTGGAAGTTCACTAGGATGTGCAGGCTTTGCCTCAGACGGCATAGGCGCTTGTTCTATATTTTTTCGCGCTCCCCTTGTTCTACCGGATACTCCGGACTCAAGTAATTTTAGTACCCCTTCATCCGTATAGAGCACTTCGATTTCTTTTAAGCGATGTCCGTGACCCTGTGGAGATGTCTTCAGAGGTTTATTGCAATTCACTGTTCCATTTGTGACCTTGCCCCCGCGCTTATCTTTTTTCAATAACTTGCCCTTAGCATCGGGAGCTGCACCAGTTCCATCTAGAACAGCATCGTGCACGATTGGCAAAGCTTTCCCTCCGAGATCTTCGGCTGTTACACTGCACACATCGGATAAAACCATAGTCGACTCTTCAGGAGCTCTAATCGACTGTGATTGCCGTGGCGTATCGATAAATGCCAACAGTTGGTCCTCATTTGTCTCTAGATCTCGTTCTAAGCCTACGTTGAGCGCCAGGCAAACGTTTTCGACCATACTGACAACGCACTCGAACAATTGACGATCATAACCAGAAGGTACAGGTACAGGTCCTTTTGTGCACTCCCGTAAATGTCTGTGTAAATCCATCAGAGGGATAAACACCTCACACCCTTCAGGTAGATTAGGACATTCAACCATCAGCTCTTCTATTTGGCGTTCTTCCAGTTGATAACGGAACGGATTACCGCATTCCCACGTGCCTCCCCTACCACAGGGACATGGCCGTTCCATTAGAAATGTATATCTTCCGACACACCGGTCACAGAGAATGTTGCCACAGCGCATAAGGTTCGCGCGCTGTGGGAGACAACCACATATAGCGCAAAATGCCTTTGGGTTGACTCCTGCAACGAGAACAACTTGCAATTCACGTCCGTCGGCAAAGCACACCCGCGCTGGCCCACCACCCTTGTACTCGCCGTCTGCGGCATCATAATTGGCCAGGCCATTCATTTTCCTCTGAAATTAAAATAATTGACACATTAGTTGTTGAATGTACACATTGTTTTGTTTAAACGCAATGCTTATTCACTTTACAGTACAGTGTCCAATAACTTCAATCCTGTATGCCAACATATACTAATACGATGCGTCCCTATCGGAATAAGATATATAAAATGTTTTGTGTCATTATCAATTGGTATCAATGTAGCCTAACTGAGAGTAGAAAGCAGTCACACTCTCGTATATTCAACATTATTGTCACGTATCTGTATACTGGTTTCGTCACAACTATAATTCTAAGAAGCAAAATATTCAACAATGTGTGTAATGTGCACAGAGTTCATAAACAATGTACGAAACCATCACGATAAATGCAGTAGTATCCAATATATAGTTTTAAATTACTAGTGTTTTTCTTAATGTATGTCAATATTGACTCAGCATTGCTACGAAATTTCTAGTAAGCTTAGGGAATGAACGATACGTTAAAAAAAGCTAAACTGGAATCAAACTTGAGTTTATACAACTTCCGTACCTTTCACATGATATTTAGCACATATTAGGGAGTACTCAGCTTGTCAATATTTGCCTAAGAAAAGAGAGCCGTATTAGATTATCAATGACAGCCATGGTGTTCTAAATATTGTACTGTAATCGTACATATATATATGTAAACAATTATGTGTCAACTTACGACTTTCAAAGAAAGACTCCGATTCTCAACTTGCCGGCTGAAACATTTACTTTGATGAGACCTATTAGACCAAGCGACGGCAGTAAACACCGAACGCAAATATACACTCTTCGCGCTCGCGCAAAAACCAAGCAAAAACAGTTGCCTTTATCACTGGGAGGTCTTTAACCTACCTTCAAAACTTCGCGGCAAACATTCCGCCGTGTACAGTTTCCCGCCTTTGTTCGCCGCTATATATATATATATATATATATATATATATATATCCGGAATTTTTTTGAGAATCGATGATAAGAAATGTAGAGTTCGTTAAAGCAAGTATTTTTTTCTAATTGAACATGGTCTTCAAGAAGTCTTGATTCGGACTGGGAGTTAAAAAAAAGTTGCTACAGTTTGTGACACAGGTGTTTTTTCCAGACATAGGAGCACAAAATGTGCTGTTGCAAGGCAACTTGTTATCCTACACAAAAGCTATGCACCATATCATCGTGTTCGTGAGAAAATTCTACTTCTGCCATAGAGCGCTGAACAGAACATGTGACATAGTTGTTTAGAAGAGAATTTGCAAACATGAAGTTCTTTTAGTAGCTTTGACGTCCAGTGCCTCATCATAACCCTACGTAGCACCTGATTGCAACTGTAGTGCGGTCGTGTTTTGCGTGTGCTCCGTCGATCTGCGGTCAAATTGGAAGTTAGGCGGTGTTTCTGCAAAGTTGTACCGCGAAAACTGAATTAATTTCTTAGAGCGATCTGGCTTAAATCCATAGCCTTTAACTGGAAACATCCAACAGCTGAAGCGGAACTTTCGTACCGCTATTTTTGTAGAGGAGTAACTGGAAAATGCGGTTTAAACACACGGCCACCACTGCAGGAACGCGTTTGCGACAATGGGCCGGTAGTGTGGGACTCTATTCCACTAAAAAAACAGTCGTCTTCCTATCCTTCCAACCAACGGGGACATGTGTAAATGCTTCAAACAATCGGGGCAGGTGCGAGTCTACTCGTGGCTAGCTTCTTACCCAGAAGCCTGAGGGGTGCACATAGTGCGTCGGGTATTTGCCATAGATTTTGACGTAAGTATATTTCTAAAATGTTCGCCACTTCAAGCCAATGGGGAAAAGGCTCCTGAATTAGCCTTGCAGGTGCTGCGCAGATCCGCCCATAGTGCGTTCAAAGTTGGTTCTGTGAAAAAAGCAGTGCACAAGAAGTAGGACAGGAAGTCCACGTGTTCCGTCAATGCCTGGGTGGTGTGGAAAGTTAGTTCTCCAGGCCCCCTGATTTAGCCACTCTTTGATGTTTTGCATACGTTTCTAGAGAGTGTCGCCTCGAGCATACTCTTCCAGGCCGTCCCACTCCTCCTATTATAGGGCGATGCCACAATTACAAGCAGTTTATAGACGGTCCCCACCTCTATAAACTGCGAGGGCTGATTGCTTCCTCAACGCGTAAAGACGATTCCCATGCAATGAACTTGTAACACAATATATGGGGAGAAGTTTACCAATTCCCGCGGATTATACCGCAATGTATTACATCAGCAGAGGTCAAACGTCCTCTACGTCTAACTTTACAGCCTTGGTCCTCTCAACGCTCTTTAATCTTAAATGAACATCTAACATAGATCGTGGGCATACAAGGTACGGTGTAGCCACAATTTATTTATCTGCATACATAAAAAAGGCATTGTTGTACTCACTTCGAACAAAAGGAACGAGATTAGCTAACATTCAAGTAAAGGAGTTTGCGTCACCTTCAAGGCAGATGAGACTATTCAGATGGTCTAAAAGTCAAATACTCACCGAAAGCGATTGAGACATGCATGTGGGAGTATCACATGCGGATTCTCAATTTTTAAGTTGGTCAGTTTAATATCATATGAATTATTTGCACACCAGATTGGGTAAAATACACAATAGTATGATCAATAGCGCTACCGCCTCGTAATAATAATAATATTAAAAATCGCTCAGTGCCAGCTTTGTTAGCGAAGAGATTGCATTGCACTGGGGGGCTAGTGCGATAGTTATGGCTGTCATCTACCGAGGTGTTGCCGGTTCAATCCCCGTTGTACATACAAAATTTTCATTGAATAGATGGTAAACCGTACAGCTGATAGTCAGCTACCACAGAGCCACGAGAAATGTTAAGACCGCAAGGATTAGATATCTCAACATATCCGCCTATGTTGCTGCTCTAAGCGCTGTTGATACAAAAGAGTGAACTAGGTATTTAGGTAAACTCAGAAAACGAATACGTATATATCATTCTAGCATTTCGCAATCTCACCAAATATCTCCATTTTAAAAATGCATCCCTTACCGTGTTGTCATACAATTTCCAGATACTAGTGAAAACTTTTACATCCTTCAAGTCAATATATCTTCTTCTAACGCGTATGAGGTCGCAAAATTTAGGAGTATGGACTCGAGGCTGTCATCCTTGAAAGTTTATAGCTTGCTTAAAAAACTAGGCCTGAAAAGAATACATTAAGTATTCGCAGCGGTCGTAGCAAACACAAGTATTGGTATTTCATGGCAAAAACTTTATTTATTATCACTTCTGACCAGGCTTTTACGCCAACCGCCAAACTAAGAGAGATATAGTAGAATAGGTTTGCGGCTACCGCTACAATCTAGTAAATCGAAACTAGTAATGACATTAAACATTATGACTAATAATGTTATAGCTAACAGTAAGATTAGCGAGTCGACCTTGCCTTGAACTAGTTTTCTAAGTGTTTTTTATTTTGCCACAAAATCCACAGCTCAGACATAGTTTATAAGTGTATATTTATATATAATATGTACACATTAGATGTCGGACACTTCTCACCACATTCGCTATTTGCATATTATTGTTTGTCAGCCTTTAGTCGTATTTATGGCTGTTTTTGTTGCCTTTGTCGTTGAAGTGTAACAGAAATCACAAATATATTACATAACGGTGGTAAAAATGACATATTAATGAAAAGCACAAAAAAATCGACTTGAAAGTTGGGAATGCAGTGACTGTCGTGTTTTTGATACAAGCCGTACAAACTGCATATAACATCTGCGCATGATAGATTCGTAAGAGGGAGCCGCAAATAAGTATATAATTTATCTCATGCTATATTTGCATGTTTGTCGGTGTATCAATATGGCCATTTGTCATGATACCAGCGCCTCCGGCTTAAACGGGCACAACATTAAACGTTTCACCCCGATCTATCACAGACTTCTAGGCTATTCGCACCGGTGCTTCGCATCAACAAAAGGCATTGTAAAAAAGAACAAAGACTAAAACATTTCTGATATATATATGTTCAAAGACATTCGCTAGTTTAGTCTTACGTTCGCCTTTCAGTCATTCTCCGCATATATTCTTACACCTGGATAATTCATACAACTACAATCATTATGATCTAATACAAAAGTATTTAATTGAAGTAAGTTCATTTTCTGAAAGCCTAGTTTATATACTATTCCACTCGTACTAAAATACTTTAGAGATATTTTAAGTAATTTATAATTATTTATACAGGTAATCAACTTTAACATATACAGATAAAACATTTGCTATTTTTTAGTAAAAACAAATTGCGGTTGCTACCTACTTTTATAAGTAAGATTAAAAAAATAAAAATAATACTAATTTTATCACTTCAAACAAAGCAGATGTATACGATTTTTAAGCAAAGGGAACCGAACATCTCTTGATCACTAAATGGTTATAAGCAATCGGGATAACCGCATAAGTAAATTTTTTGCACCGATTGCGTCTCCCGTAAATCCATCGAACCAAATCAAGAAAGAATTAAGAACTATTATTATAATTTTCTATTAGCTGCAGATATTTCCTACCTAAAATCATAATTATGATAGCAGGTTATAGCCTAGTTCGCTGTTGTTTACTCGACCGTTTTAGTCTTCAGTTTTTACAAGTAGGCTAGAGGGTAAAGCCAATAATAATGCTGTTTGTTGGTCGTTTGTAGTATATCGTAGTCAGTTAGCACTAACGCAAGGGAAAGTGGTTAGAAGAGAACAAACGCGTTTCTAAGTTTAAGTTAGGTTGTATACACCTCTATGCACTTCGCTAATTTCTTGGCTCGTAGAGTTCAATCCAGATGAATGGTATGAGTCGATGAAAACAGAGATGGTCATAAATGCCACTTCTTGATAAACATTAGGTAGGTATTTCTTCTGCCACAGCCTTACGTTTCGCCAAATAACTATAGTAATCAGAACTGAGGCAATACTCAAAACTGTACTTCGTTCACTGCCAGCACGTGCCTTTCGACATAAGGCCGCACTTCAACGATCTAACGTGACTAGGTAGCATTTCCCATTCAGTCAATGCTGACCCCTTGTACCAGAACATAAACACAAACTTATTATTATTTGGGAAGTAACACACCAGTGTAACATCTATCAAGTGGTACTTCAACTGGTTGAGCGAGACAAATGACGATTCAACATGGCCCAGTTAAACATAATAAGCGGTAAGAGAGGAACAACTTCTCATAAGGCAAAGGTGTCAAAAAGCGGATCTGCTTTTTTAGACGGGGACAGTACGCTAGTCGCGAACCCAAGTAACTGGACTGTTAGAGAAGATTTACTACAAGCAAGTACCAGCCTTGCATACGAACCGTGTTCATGATAGGCGTTAGCAGATCTTCTATAGTGGGTGGAAGAGAGAAATGGCTTGCCCGCGACCTACCAACAAAGTTTAGTATGTCGTGGGCAAAAAATCTTCATTTACGCATCTAAACGTCTGCCGTTTGATTTATCTGGGGAAGCCAAAGTCGCGCTAAATCGGACACAACAATTGTTTCATATATATATATATATATATATATATATATGTGTGCGCGAGTGTATACGGGTAGGTAGCTCGCCATCCTGGGCAAAATTTTATTTCTAGACGAATGTAGGATAGCTAGTCAACGGTGGTATATGCCAGACCTACTCTTTGATACTGAATTAAGGCTATACACCAAACGTGCTTACTTATTGGCATGTTGTAACGCTATAGAGGAACTAAAGAATGTAGCTAAAGTCTTCCTCGAGTTCGCGGACTGTCGGCCTTCGCTGGGGAGTGCTGCCGCCTGGCGGCGTCGAGGGTGCTGGTGAGATAGGCGCCGGAGGTGGCTCATGATCGTTAAACCAGTCTCGCTGGCCTGAAAAATTTTCCGCGTCTCGTAGAGTTACTTCTGTGCTGGGGAGTGGCGACGAGGGCGAGTAATCTGCATTTTGATGCCTAGTAAAATGAAGAGGTTGTCGGGATCCAGCCGTTGACGGAAGACGGATCTCCATTCTGTGAAATATGTCAAGAACAGATTATATACATTTCAAAATGACGTTAGTATTTAATCGAACAGTGTAATTAATTGAATATATATATATATATATATATACATACATACATATATAGAGATTAGAATGAGACATATTAGAGAGAGGAGAGAGAGAGAGAGAGGAATAGAGGATAGAGAGATAGAAGAGAGAAAGAATAGAGGAGAAGATAGAGAAGAAAGAGATAGGAGAGAGATAGGAAGAGAGAAAGAGACAGAGACAGAGAGAGAGGAGGAGAAGAGGAGACAGAGAGATGAGAGAGAGAGAGAGCGAGAAGAGAGGGGAGAGAGAGAGAGAGACAGATGAGAAGGAGAGAGACAAAGAGGAGGGAGGAGAGAGAGAGAGAGAGACAGAAGAAGAGAGAGAGAGGAGCGGAGAGACGACTAGAGAGATCCAGCAGACAGGAGAGCTAGAGGAGGAGAAAGAAAAGAGGAGAGAGAGAGGGATGTAGGGAAGGGGAGATGGAATAGGAAATATATCTAGAGAGAGGAGGAGAGAGAGAGAAGGATCTATAAAAGATATCTATAAGAGTAATATATCTATAGACAGAGGCTATATTATATAGATAGCTATAATATAGATATATATATATATATATGATATATATATATATATAGATATATATAGATATATATTAATATATATACTATATATATATATACATAATATATATATATATATATATATATATATATATATATACATATATATATGTATATATACATATATATATACTATATATATATTGCTGACAGCAAAACCAAGTGCTTACAAGAGCTCCAAGAGCAGGTCCAAGAAGACCCATGGGGAAAACCATACAGAATTGTACGCGGAAAGAAGAAAACCGCTGCCACGGAAGCCCTCGACGAACAGGAAACAGTAGATATTCTTATTAAGCTTTTCCCGACTCACGACTTATTCGAGAGAGCTGCTTACGAAAATACACCCCAGGTAACAGAAGACGAATTCCCGACAATCCAGCCTCTCGAGGTTCGCCTAGCGGCTGACAAGATCAAGACGGGAAAAGCCTCCGGCTCTGACGGCGTCCCTCCCGCTGCAGTTAAAATCCTGTTTAGAGAGCACCCAGCTGCAGTTGCGGAATCTCTTACCTTCGCGATAAGAACAGGAGAGTTTCCACCAACATGGAAACAAGCAGAAGTGGTCCTTATCCCCAAAGCGAATGGAGGATACCGGCCAGTCTGTTTACTAAACGCCCTAGCCAAGGGCTATGAAGCCATCATCGAAGAAAGGCTTAGGCTGTTTGCGGAGGAGTGCGGACTCTTGTCGCCGGCACAATTTGGCTTCCGTAAACACAGATCGGCCCTAACAGCAATCCACAGAGTCCCCAGTAGAGCTGAACAGGTGCGTGAATCCACCATCTGTACAAGACAGCTAATCATGGTCACCCTTCTGGATGTGAGGAATGCCTTCAACAGCCTACCATGGAAGACCATATTGGACACGCTTGTTCGCAAAAAAGTTCCGCCGTACCTAGTTAAGGTAATTTCTTGATACCTTAAGGAAAGGTCTGTTTCAAACGGCAACGTAGTCTTCCCCATGACAGCCGGGGTACCACAGGGCTCAATCCTGGGCTCACTGTTGTAGAACCTCACATATGACGACGTTCTGCGGCAAACCGGCCTACCCCCGGGAATAGAACTGATTGCTTACGCTGACGATTTAGCGGTCGTAGCACAGGCTAAAACGGAGGATGAGCTCGAGCTAAATACAAACAAAGCATTGCACTCGACAGCAGAGTGGATGAAGGCCGCGGGGCTGGCACTCGCCCCAGAAAAAAGTGAAATAATTCTCTTAACGGGCAAAAATAGAGTTCGACCGTTAAACATACAGGTCGCGGGACAACCAATCAGATTCGTGAATAAGGCCCGCTACCTTGGGATCACGTTGGACACGTCCATGACCGGCTTATGGCAGATCAAGAAGGCTACGGAAAAAGCATTAAAGACGGCAAACGCTATTGCCAGGATACTTCCGAATATACATGGACCGCGGGCTCGTATAAGAAAACTACTGATGACGGTAGCGGAGTCAATCGCGCTCTTCGGGGCTTCCGTTTGGGCCAGGGCGACTCTTAAGTAAAAAAAAAGCAAAGTTGAGTCTGCGCAAAACACAGCGGATCGCAGCCCTTAGGGTAATACAAGGCTACAGAACGGTCAGCACAAACGCAGCTCTGCTGCTTGCCGGAGAAATCCCCTGGGACCTTAAGGCGTCCGAAAAACAGCGCCTGTGGGATATTGGCACACCCACAGAGAGCGACAAAGAAAGAAAGAGAAACGCCACTATAGAGAGCTGGCAAGCAGAGTGGGACGCAATTCCCTTTGGTGCCCCCGGAAAGAGTCTCAGCAAACTGCTCCCAAACATACGAGCGTGGATAGCAAGGCCGGGAGCGGACCTAACCTTCTACTTAACGCAGGTTCTCACGGGACATGGCAACTTCCAGTCATACCTTTACCGAATAGGGAAGGCCCCATCAGAAATATGCGTTTTTTGCAACGAAGCCGTGGAAGACACCCCACAACACACACTCCTCAGGTGCCAGGCATGGGAAGAGGCCAGAACCATGGCAATTAGAAAGATTCGTGAGAGATGGTCCAGAGCGGGACTTACCTATCCCGAAGTATAGGACCCCCCGCGAAATGGTATAAAAGAGTTCGTAGAATACATCCTGTGTTCGACCCAAACATGGGAATTGGGAGCAGAAGTTGCACAGGAAGTGCTAAAAACACAGAAGATGCAAGGAGAGACAGACTCTTTTTGAGGCCAGCACGGCTGAAGAAAGCGCAACTTTGAATCAAACGGGTTCGCAAGGGCTGGGACAAAGTGCGCTTGACAGGTGGGGGAACCCGTGAGTGACCCCGGCCAATTGATCCGATAGGGCACTCACCACTTCTCCTGATGGCCTATAGCACTGTTCTATGGAGATCTGGGCCATCAGAGAGTGAAGTTTAAGGGGGGAGGTGCGTTTAGTGGGTATGGGTCTCAGCGGCGTAACATCCATCCGCTGGGGTCGAGTCCCACACAGCTCGAGATGGAAACTCCTTTCTCGTAGCAGTAGTGCGTAACTGCATTTAACCCTCCTCCACAAAAAAAAAAAAAAAATTATATATATATATATATACATATATATATATATATATATATATATATATATATATATATATATATATACATATATATATATATATATATACATATATATATATATATATATATATACTGAGGGATTACTTTGCAAGCACCTACCCAACTGAGGACGAGGTTAAACAGAGGTCAAGGATTCCACCGCCTTACGTGGATGTTGCTAATGATATCCACTACGTAGACACTGTCGACACCTCCCCCGAAAACCTCCATCGTCATCTCAAGAAACTCAAGTCGAAACTTAGCGTCACACCGGACGGCCTACCAAGCTATTTTTATAAACGATGCGGGTTCGATGTTTGCATTCCATTATCCATGATTCTTGAACGAACTCTAAACGGAGGTCTGCTTCCTGATTTGTTCAAGGTGGCCATAGTGTACCCTGTGCACAAAAAAGGAGATACAACGTGCGTTGAAAATAAACGGAATGTTTCACTGACATGCACCCCGTCAAAGCTGTTCGAGAGTGTTATCGGAACCACCATTTATCGAAACGCTGATTCGCAAAACCTGATTTGAAAAGAACAGTTCGCCTACCGACCCGGAAGGTCCACTGTTCTACAGCTATTGATGTGTGAGCAAGACTTCGGAGAAATGATGAATCAAGGAGACTCCTTCGACGTGCTGTATTTTGACTTTAAATCAGCTTTCGAATCCACCACCCACACTAAACTGTTGGACTGTATATCCCGACACGGCGTAGGACCAAAAATTCTACGTTGGATCAAAAGCTTTCTAACTGATAGAAGCTTTTTTGTAAAGGTGAACAACTGTTTCTTGACTCCCGCTAAGGTCACCTCAGGCTGTCCGCAAGGAACAGTTCTTGGCTGCTTATGCTACATTTTATATACAAACTTAATTTTATCCATAATACCCGATGAGGTATCGACGAAAGTATATGCTGATGACGTAAAAATATATGCACGCGCCAATTCTACATCAGACTGTGAACGCATGCAGAGATGCATAGACAATTTTTATGAATGGACGCAGAAATTAGACTTGAAACTGTCGATCCCGAAGTGTAAAGTAATGCACTTTGGAAGAAGAAATAATCACTTTGTATATAAAATCAACAATGTTTCACTCGAAAATGTAACTGCTATGAGGGACTTAGGTATAATTATGACACCTGACATGAAATTTTCAGAGCAGTGTCGACAAGTCGCGCTTAAGGCGACGAAAAGATGCAACTGGATCCTCAGATCCTTCATTGTTAAAAGTCCAGAACTGTATATAAAATTATTTGATACTTATGTAAAACCAATCATGACGTATGCCTCTCAAGTGTGGTACCCCATGAACGAAAAAGATAGACGACTACTGAGAGGTGTAATCAAGAAATTCACACGCCGAGTTTCTTATCGCTGTGACGTCCCACCGACGCAAACCGTTGTTAAAGATATCATAGACACTTTTAATGAATTAGACTGTAAATTTGCCAACTACGTCTTCTCCAGTGAGGAGTTTTTGCAGCTTCTTTTTTAATCGCATCCCAACGACAACAAGATCTCAAGGTGAGCGATACGAGCCCAAATGCATAGCTCGAAAAAGAGATTGTTATGTCGCTGTTCCACGGGAGAGTTACCAGGACATACAATTGGACGCACACCCGTGAAGGAACTGGTCATTTTGATGCTAAAACAAATTCTTATCCTTTAATGTAAATAAAGCTAAGATATATATATATATATATGTATATATACCAATATATATATGTATATAGACATATATATATATATATATATATATAATTATATATATATATATATAGTATATTTATATATATAATATAGATAGGTATATATACATATTAGTATATTATATTATCTATCTCTATCTATCTATCTATATCTATCTCTATATCTCTATACTCTCTATTGTCTCTATACTCTCTATCTCCTCGAGCTTATAATTATCTATATATATATATCTATATATATCTATATATATATATATATATATATTACGGAGGAAGAAGGCTGAAAGAGGAAAAATGCAGTACGATGTAAGGGCCCATAGTAACGAGGAATATATATGGCCATGCATGTACCAGGATTTGTATATGCCGCCCTGGACCAAAGCGCGGAGTTTGGAAGGAAGTTAGAAGCAGTACAAAGAGAAGTGATAAGATTTGAATGTGGCATGTCAAAGTTTGTACTAAGTAAGCAAAAATTTAGTTTTAGGATTAAGAATGTCACACATAAAAATTGGTTAAATAGATACAGGTGATGAAATCGGCGCTAATAGTAAAGACAAAGTTGGGTCGCAGGAAAGAATGCGTAGCTAGAAAGATTTGGTACAAAGTTCAGCATTAGTTAGGCAGATTCATATTGAACAGGAAATGCGGAAAATTAGCGGGGTAGAATGGGTATACGATTATCAAGCAAATAATAAATCAGTAAATAAAGAAAAAGTTAACTAATTCCTCTTGTAATAATCGTACCATTAGTAACGCATAAAGCTTGACTCAACTATAATAGGAAAAACAATACAACTTTTTCTAAAATAATGATAGTGCTTATGCGTAAGTGCGAAACGAAACGGGAGAATAGACTGATCACATAAATATAGCTTAATGTAAGTTCTACGAACAGTTCAGATGATGTCATATCGGACGTGGTTCCGTTATTGGTCATTCGCCCTTGTTGATCTAGGGCTTTCTGTGTCGAATTGTGTGGCGCACAGGTAGCCATGCCTCTCGATCCACTGGTCAGGTTGAGGTTAAGTGTTGACGGCCGATCAAGATTTGGTTGACGCACGTGTTGGACCTCAGGAAATGACGTCTTCCGTCTTGCTGTATACGGTGATCCATGAATTTTATAAGCATTAGCATTTGGCGTGCTCATGTTTCGTGCATATAGCTGTGGAGTGCGAGGTGGCGATCGCGTAGATGCGCCGGGGTTATCAAAAACCGACGAGCAGTGGGATGAATGCGATGGGGACACGACGCCCGGCAAACCGCCTGTCGTAGCCGAACTTCCCCGTGGAATGCGTATGGCGGACGACCCAAGTATACGAGTTTCATACGGTGAATGGACTGACTGTGGCTGAACGCCACAGTATGTCACCGGTGGTATCTGTTGGGGCGCAGGCGTAGGCTGCAGTGTCTGCTGATGCGAACAAAGGGTGTCTAGTGAAAGCGGGCCAACTTCTGCAGACGATGGTGTGAAGGGGCAGTCGCTCGTCGTCTGTAGCGGCGTCGTTAGTGCTGCATTACCTGAAACCAACACTGTGTTAACATGCGCTAAAACGCGAACATTGTTGGCAAATGCTCTTAAACGAAAATGGGCGAGCATGCCTAGTGAAATTACTATGTACCACACCCTTGCATCCCTAGAAGAAATTTTTAAACTGGATAGAAGAGGCGAAGTGACCGCCTTTTATATTAGCGAACCCCTATCGTCAAAACGCAGTGTTACATGACATCACACCAACCACGTCGCCGCGCGTGCACAAAATATCCACAACGCACTAGAGACACAACACAATCGATGTCAAATTAACCAGCTATTCTGTACGAAACAACTGTAACTAGTTGTAACCATCAGCCGGAACTAGGAAAAAGAGTTTTAGTGCCTACATACCGCGGGGCACAAATATTACTCAGACTGAAAAAAAAGGGAATAGATGTAGAAAACTCAGTCCAATTTTTCAATCAGCCAAGGCTTGATCTACCAAGACTTGGCTGATTGAAAAATCAACTCAGCCAATTTTTCAATCAGCCAAAGCTTGATCTATCAAGATTTTGAAGAAATGGCGACGACTCACCGTTCTACGTTGATGATTTTTAACATTCGAACGGCTTCAAGGGTGCATCAAAACTAAAGCAACTTAAGATAGGTGTACAAGTATCGATGAAGCATGTAATAGCAATCTTTAACGGATATTTTCGCGCAGAATATTGGACTACTTTGTATTTCGAGATCAGTAATGAGGGATATCGCGTCAGTGCTAAGTCACGATGCCTCAGAAATGTCGGAAGAGAATTTAGCTAGCCCAGCGGGAAAACCACAGAAAACAATTACTATGGTTAAAACAGCCCGCAGTTTTCCTGAAAACCCAAGGACATTATTCCGGGATTTGGATACTTTGCGCCCTTGAGGGGATGAGGTCAGATTGCCTTAAAAGATAGGCAATACGCGTTCTATGTGGTTAAGGTATAACATGTGATGCTAAAATAAAAAGAGTTGCTCACTGCAAGTTGCTTATGGGTCCATTATAATACAATGCGGGAAGTCGCATTAGCTCTGAATAAACAATATTTGTTACGGTCGTCTCTGAGATGAACCATAGGACTGACCGTTAGCTTACCCACATTGCCTCACACTCCAATGAGATCTCCAAAAAAATTCTGGGGACTGTGGATGAACACCAGCAGACCATAATTTATTTATCTGGACTATTATGTCTAGGGTGTTAGTCAACGGGCCAAATAAGGAGCTTATCAGGGGGCCTTGGGTATACGCTCGTCCGGCTTCCTCGCTGAATGTCTTTTTCTCTTGCAACAGCTCCCTTCCCTCACGACTTTCCCTTATCTGGCGTAGCATGCAACCGTTCTAACCCAAACCGGTTCAGGTTTAAATCTCGTAACCATTTTTTAGAGTTAGCTTTGGAAGGGAGTAGCGAGATGATCTGCAAAGTGTTGGCACATCGGCAAGGGACCAGCAGGACGCCGCGGGATCCCTACGGCACCTTGTAAACAGAGGCGCCACGGCCACTGCAAGCTACGGGTGATGAGCGACCGGCTCTTTGAGGTTCGACCACAATGAACGTACCATAAAGACGCTGGCTTTCAAGATTAAGAGACGAAGTCGCAAACTAGCCCCGTCCGCGGGGTGTCGCTGCACCTCTGATATAGTCGCTCTGCAAGGACACTTGGGCCAAAGCACCCTGAGGGTCAACCAGAGAGGACAACTCACCAAAGAGCGACACCTCGACTAACACGGAAAGATGATAGGCTTGGTTCTCTCCTACCTCGTTAGCGAGACAGGAAAGGTAAGCAAGTAGAGGAACAAAGCAGAGACTCTTGGGAGCCGAGCGCGTCGACGGCGCTTACACTCATATTGTAACTAACAGTACTCCTACGACCTCACAAGGGACGCTCCCGGTAATAACCTCGTCTCCCCCAGTTACTACGATTCCTTAAACAAAGAGGGGAAGAGACATACGAATACGATCGAGAAACTTAACAATAAGGTCATTTTCAATAGACGGCAAAGATTATCCGCGTTTAACAACTACCCAACTGAAATATAAGGGTCTTTGTAAAGGAAACAGCAGCGAAAGTAGCCATTCCCGCTTATCTTTCAAAGGAATTATTATAGGACATTATGAAAGATCAACTGTAAAGACCTTGAGGGGGCCCACCGCCAGACGGCTGGTATCACTGGATTGCTCTTGTTTGACCCCCTTCAGAAAAGGCGACGAACCAGTAGATTGCCTGACACTTATTGACGTCCGCAAATTGTCACCGCCCCCACCACTACTATGTCCCGTCATGGCGGACGCCAAGGTTTACACCGCGGCAGGGACCAAAAAAGGAACACTTTGGTCCCCTTCTTCTTAAATAATTAAGAATTTACCGCCCCCAGCCGCCGTCGCCCTGTCGAGTCCGGTGGCGTGAAGGTCAAGTCTGCGCCTTCCAACCGGAGGAGGTACATAGGTGCGCGGGTTCGAGCCCCACCAATGCACATTTGTATTTATGAAGGTCCGTCTATGAAGCAATGTGAAAAACAGTTCCGTGGACGTTAAATGTTGGCTGAGAGTTAGCCCGAAAACTTAACTAGACGCCGTCGCTCTGCCACGTGGACACATCGCCGCATTGGCCGAGCACGTCGATCTGGCCCCGAGCGGAGCACTGTTCAAATCTTATTCATAACTACATATTATATATTCATATTATATACAATTCTGTGAAACATGTTCTATCACGTACGTATATGTGGTAACATGTTTATACATAAATGTGTTGTCTTGAATAACACATGTTATATACATGTGTTATTCAGGACAACACACTTATGTATAAACATGTTACCACATATACGTACGTGATAGAACATGTTTCACAGAATTGTTGTTGACGATGGCCTATTTAGCCATGAGAGTTCAGCCCATATGCCGTTAGATTTACATTACATGTTACAGGCATTGTAAGTCACCTAGATGAAAGCCGATGAGCACCCAAATATGTAAAGAATTTCAACTAACCGTTCTGAATGAATCTAGAAATTCAATAGCAGCATAATTGGAAACTAAAGCTGCAGGTACCCAGCTTCGGTTGGGGAACTACACAATAAAACTCTACATACGAGTTATGAAATCGACATAGCTTATCTTTAAACAAATCTGTTGCTAGTCATAGCTTATCTTTAAACACATATGTTGTCGAAATAAATCATTAGTTTAAACTTTGCTCCATACCAAGAGGCGATGGTCCATAGCCCGAACTAGCTGAATTATATGCCTGGTCCGAGTCATGGGAAGTTGTGGAACTCCTTCTGCGTGCAATTATTGGGCTATGCGGTGCTCCCACGCCACTACCATGAAGATGAGTCAGAGTAGTTCCATGGGGGCTCCACGGACTTGAATGACCTCCAGTAAGGATTGACGGGCGAGTTCCAGAGTTTCTCTGGGTTAGTTGACCATGATACGTGTTATTACGTATGTAGAATCCTGTTCCTCGAAGCTGTGAGTCGTCATAAGCCCGTGGCGCTGCAAAAATATACGCAATAAAGTATAATGTGTAATATAAATGGTTAGCAAAAGCTGTGGACAAGCGTTTATCCCTATGGTGCGATATAGCTTTGCATTTATTATTATGCGTATCGTTTAAATGTACATGAACAAAATTATATATATATATATATATATATATTTTTTTTAATTAACCATTTAAAATACGTTTGCACATTCGGCAGTGCTCGCCATGGATATATAGCATATAGTCATTAAAACACTATATTACAACTCGTCATGAGAATAAATAGCTTAAAATCGAAATTTTCAATTACGTAAGGCTTAGGTGTAAACAACTATAAGCAATACAGTGTTAGTGCTGTTGGCGAACCCACCTTCACTAGGTATATGTTCACCGAACTCAAGTTCGTCGAAACTCCTGGAGTGCGCATTGCTGTGAAGCGTCATATTCTGGCGGTCTCTAAAACCGAATGCAGATAGCACGCTATTCATAGTAGCCTTAACAGATCCAATAAAATTCTTTCGACGAGGTTGGGTGTTCTTGGTATTATCAGATATTTTGCCGACAGAAGGGGAAACGTCCCGGCTATTTGTGGCCAGAACTATTTGATCACCACAGTTTGTGATCGATATGGGATCCGCGTTAAGCAGAGTAGCTCCTCCTACTCTGATCTGTTGCTGTAATAAATTGGCCTGTGGCAGTGTTGAAGCACTCCGCGTTTTGCTCTTCCCGCCGTTTAGAGTTAACGACGACGCTGAGCCACCACAGGACTTGCTACCATGTAGACAACCTGCAAAAACAACGTACAAAAACGTGGTTCTGTAGACAATATATAATCTATCTAAATATTAGAAGAAGGGAAATAACTTTCGCTTAAAAGCAATACAAAAACTTTACCTCTCAGAAGCCCATAAACAATAGACTGCTTAAATTTCGGTACAAACTGTATAGTATTATATAAACGATTGTCAATAAATAGCAACTTTGTTTTTGCAGATCAAGATCTGCGTATGATTATTTCAAAAACATGTTTGCTACGAATATTTTTTGGCAAACTTGCCGCTTATAGATGTAGAACCTTACTGGCCAAGACAGGCGCGTAGTTTTTTTCACTAAAGTTCCTTAATTAGGCAATACGCGTTATGGCTTACTAAATAATCTAAAAGTGTATAAGGTGTCTTAACGTACCAGGGATTGGTGCTCTGCATGTGCGAGGCGAGCGCTGGAGTAGATGCCCCTGGCCACTGTGAACATCGCCTGTCACCGATAGCAGATTAGGTGATTCAATGTTGCTAGCTGTGTCAATAACGGCACTGCCGAGGGGTGCGCGAACTGTTGTTGGCGAGGCATGCGCGCTCAGCGGTGAACCAGCACTACACGGAATCCCTAAGTTGCGTATACGTCCTACGTTAGGGCTGGGCAACACTGAAACAGCGCCTGTTGGCGACGATGGTCGGAATGAAGCCAATTGTTCAGCAACATTCTGGTTTCCCCAAGAGACGTTGTGCGTAAAACCAGTTGGATGCGAGATCTCGAGGTTGCGTCGTTTGAATTTACCCAGCCTTTTGTGTGGTGGCGGAGGTATATCAGCTGCTTCGCGGTCTTTGCGAGCCTGATTACGTTCTCGCTCTAACAGTAGTCGTTCGCGCTGCTGAACGGCCAGCCTGTCGAGTTCTAGCTGCCTTTCCTTGCGGTACAGCTCCTCCTCGCGCGATATGAGATTTTGTTCACGCTGCTTCACGACTTCAACCATTTGGGCAATCTCCTGACGCCAATTCTCCTGCATCGTGTTAAACGAATCACGTGGAGTAGCTACAAACGAAGAGCTAAGAATATCCTCCAACTGAGCGATGATCTTCCCAAATTCCGGCCGTCTATGCGGATCGGTGTTCCAACACTCTGTCAAACAGGATTCATTACGAAAAATACACCGTATTGCTAGGATTAGTAGCGCTCTAAAATGAGAGTTGTTAAAAAATAATTATTAAAATATTTAATCATTCAGTACATTCATATATAGATGCTTAAATGTGTTTTATTGTTAAGTGCTTACAAAACGTAAATCGCATACCTTGCATAAGACTTTTGAACTTGTCGGGGCATGACTCCGGTATCAACAATTGAAGCTTCTGGGATCCTACCCCGTAAGCGACCGCCACAGGGTCAACACCTTTGTACGGAATTTGGCCAGTAAGTAGTTCCCAAAGGACGACGCCATAACTCCAGACGTCAGACTTCTGTGAGTACTTGTTGCATTTGATATTTTCCGGTGCCATCCACGCATATGTACCTCCGCCGGAAAAAATGGTTGATCGAACGACACTAGCACGTGCCAGACCAAAATCCGAAATCTTCAACAAAACCGCCTCTCCAGTCTCTGGCTGATATGGGACCGATAGAAGAACTACAACATCATGAAAAATCAAATAATGAATACATATTATTCGTCTATTAAAGAAACATGGTATATACGTGTAGCAGGTGTTACATATATGCAGCGAATAATGTGATAATGCTATGGACGTACCATTGGTAGACTTCAGATCTCGATGTATGACTTTTTGTCCATGAATATACTTCATCCCTCTCGCAATGTGCAAAGCCCACTCAGTGAGTGTACGTGGCGGTATCTGGTTTTTTTCTAGCACATGATACAGAGGACCGCCTGAGCAAAACTCCATGATGAGCCAGAAATTGGGGGCCCTTAAACAGACACCTGCGAGATTAATAAATAAGCAAAAAGTACATTAATGTAACATCAATGTAAACAAATTGATGATGATGATGACAACACGCTATAGTCAGATTTATTATCACACATGTTGTGTAGAAAAAGTACAGTTAAAATATATGCATATGTATACATACACACATTTGGACTTATAAAATAATAGATATATAAAAGCTATAAAGCTACTACGCGAGGTTGGTCGTCTAGACTAGGCAGAGACGGGACTAGGGTGCAGGAGGCAGCATGGTTTCTACCGCAAGGTAGTTTACAACGTTGACACACACAAGAGTCCGAGGGATCATGGAACCGGGATGTCGCGCACAGCACGTGGTGAAAGCCATGCACGGCGAACCTAGTCACCACATGGCGGTTAGATCGGCTCGGCCCTTTCCAAGCCTGGTTTTGCATCGCTCCTGTGCTAAAGAAATCCGCATCAATTTCCGCAAACTTGCACTCCCACGTTTTGAGGACGTTGACGTAGTTAGAAGATGAGGGCAAGTCGAAACGTCGTCTTAGCTCCTCGACGAATAGGGGGGTGTCCGTGAGAAGATAGACAAGCCGATTTCGGGCTGAACAATGGAGGCCCAGAACTCGCTTGAGGTAAGCTGCCTTCAGACTATTTAGATGCTCAAGGCTGGCTGGGGTGAGATCGTTCCATATTATTTCGATGCCGTAGGCGGCCATTAGAGCAATCTTTAGATCGAACAGTCTCAGTGCCGTTGGGATGGACAGCAGCTGCGGCTTTCTAATTGTAGTCATTGCTACTAGCGCCTTTCTGCATCTTTCCTTGATATGCTGCAGGAAACATCGGCCGTTCGACGTTAGAAGCAGTCCCAAGTAGAGAAACTTACTAACGTAGGGAAGGTCAAAACCGGCCAAACGAAGTGCATCGTTAGCAGCTAAACGCCCGCCTCTTCTAAACTTCATGGCCACTGGGTTCGTCAGATTTACAGTTAGTCTAAGCTCAGATGTGGCCGCGTGAAGTCTGGCTAGGGCCTGTTGAACCTGAAAGCGACTCTTCCCATAGATGACGAGATCATCTGCGTACAAGATCACCTCTACCAGATTTCTCAGACCCCGAATTTTCGCGGGTAGGTCCTTTATAAGAACTGAGAAAAGTAACGGACTCAAGTTGTCGCCCTACGCCACGCCCGTAGTCTGGAGAAAAGGGGGAAATTTGGACACACCGTCATCTATTCTGATTTTGTTGCCTTGCAGGATGGCCATCAACAGGTTGAGAAGGGCAGGAGGGACGCCAACTTCGGCCAGAATTCGCAGAATAATGTCTCTGGGCGCCGAGTCGAAGGCGGCTTTAAAATCGACGAATACGGCGTACAGGGGTTGGGATCTTGCTTGAGTCTCCCTGATAGCCCGCAGCAGATTGGCGCATGCCGTAATCGTAGAACGACTCTGTCGGAAACCGTGCTGTTCAGTAGGAATAGCATCAGTCATCTCTAGAAACCGATTTAGTCTTCTGGTGAGCAGCGACGAGAGTAACATGTGCTCTTTTTCGCTATACCGCGCCAGGAGGTCAGCTGGGTTGGGTCACCTTTACAGACAAATTGGTGCAACTTGGACGTACCAACACAGGAAGCTATGTTCTTAAACACAAATGATTTACAATCACATTTTCTTTATACCGACAATTGTGAAGCATTTTTCAATTTTCAAAAATGGCGTTTTGTAAGTGATTATAAAATTTAGCACTTGATAACTATAATCGTGACTCTCCAGATTCTATAAAGCATACGTGTGTTAATGACGAGATACTCGATTGCTCTTTCGGGGTGTCACGGGATTCTGACGCAACATGAACATAATCAAAATTTTTGCCTTCAACTTAAAAACGTGGGTTAAAACTCACATAAATGTAACATGAAATAATAAAACAATTATAAAACAACTGTATAATTTAATTGTTGCTTTAAAAGCTATACTTTAGTCACATAGAGGCAACACCGAAAATAAATTCTAGATCATCCTTACCAAATAACTTCACTATGTGCCGATGTCTCAGATTCCAGATGAGCCCTCCCTCTTTTTTGACGGCGTCGAGCATTGCGGCAGGATCGTGTGGGTCCAAAGCTTTTATTGCAATCGTCTGATCTCTGTAGGTTCCCACGTAAACCTTGTATTTCATACAACAAGATATTACGTTAGCTAATCATTCGGCCAGATTGCAAAATACGTTGTGTGCGTACTTGTGAGAGCATACATCAGCGTACAGAATAAACTACGTTGTATCGTCTAGGAGTAGTAGCTCGCCTGTTTTTTTTACTTGCTTGTATTAGAGCGAGTCAGCTCTGCAAATCAAAAGTTAGCATCCTATTGAATCATACCGTTTTGCATCTGCATACATATGAATTTGTTAATTGTAATGCCTCATACGAGTATGACGGCGTAAAATTTTCCAGGATCCAAATAGACTCTTAGATGATTCCAGGCTCTGAATTGCTTGGAGAACTCACCTTACAGAATCCGCCACGTCCAATCGACTCGCCTTGTTGAATGTCGTCCATATTAATTTCTGGCGGGCCAGTATTACCGTTTGTGTCCTCATTGCTGTCATCATTGCTGCTCCCATCGATATGGTGGCCAATTCGAGCGACACCGCTATTTTCAACACCCTCGAGCTTAAGGACGGTATGAGCTTCCTTACTATCGTCATCATCGTCGATGGTACGTTCCGCCGGGGGCTCGCATAGCGTTACATAGTTCAATGGGAATATGCCCACCTGTAATAAAGAAATCCACATCTAAATATTACACCTGCGCGGCCACACAAACGACAAATACCCCTAACATGTAGAATGGTGATAATATTATATATCAACAGACAGGGCTACGAGACTCAAAAGTGTGTGAAGCAATCATTCTTGCTCGGCCGTACCATCATGAGAAATTTTCGACAATAGGGTCCGCAAGTCGTACTCAAATGCCCTAAGAAAGGCTCAACTCATATATTGAAACTCAAGAAGCAAAAATAATTTATGCAAATGAATACCAAGCTTACAGATGGATCCGCCATATAGAGAAAATTATTGCGTGCCTCATTTCGTCCACACTTCTTGTCCACGCATTTCAGAGATATGTTCTTCTCAGCGGACACAATCCCTCTCGAAGCGCCAGTGCTTCAAGGCGAACAGAAACGAAATACTCAGCATCCTCCGGGCCCATACAGACGAACCATTCATTTTAAAAGAAGTTACGATTGCAATTTCGGAACATGAAAATGGAATGACGCCGGGCCAGAAATATGATTAAAAATGATCATATCAAGTAGCTCGCACTTGCTGCAACCAGTGATAAGTCACTTAATTAATAAATGCCTGGACATATAGGATATACTGGCTAGTCAGTGAGACTGTAAACTGGCCGCGATTTTTAAAGGCAAATGTAACATGTTGGATCCTTCAACCCGGAAACGAATTTCAAAGAAAAGCTCTATAAACTATTATCGTTGCTCCTAACTCGGAGTCTGAAAACTGTTCTCGAGCTGCAGGGCTTCGCACCCAAAGAACAGCATCGATTTAGCCGCTGCAGGTCAAATTATAGACAATATCAAGAAAACAGTGAGCCGCCGCGGGTGCTCAATTTTTTGCAATACTTATGGATTTTAAATCTGCTCCTCGCGACTCTGCCATCTGGATAATGGCCACATACGGTATGCCACCACGCTTTCTCAAACGATTGGTGGCTATTCAGGCTCCAGGAGAAGTTTGTGATACTGGATGATGGTGTTGCCGAATATCCAAATTAGGACAGATAACGAATGTGGCAATAACCTTAGTATTTTTTATAATTGTGAATGAGCTGCCGTGTGTTGTGAGGCAGAAGTACAGCTCGTCAAATATACTGATGATATTGCTATCTACACTGAAAGTCGCTTTCATATTTAGCAAGCGGTGACCGCTCTTGCAAAGTTTGCGATACATAGCTAGCTGAAGGTAAATATTTCCAAGATACAAGCAATGAAGTTCCGTCGTAAAGGACGCCTTGCAATAGCTAGCATAAAGCTCCACGGCCAACATATAGAATTTGTCAATACATTTTCATACTTGGGCTTGGCATCTTCTTCTGTGGACATACAGAGGAAATGGTACGTAAAGGGCTGATCGCCATCTACTCAATTAATAATCCACCTCCTCCTTTCATTAAAGACAGCTTTAAAATGCCTTCCACGAGGCATACGCAGGGTATTAGGATTCCACGAGGCAAACGAGAAATGCACCTGTCGGCACTGTGAGACAGTTTGCTCAACCTATCGTCTACTGCCGGAACCCGTCAGTATTCCGTCAGATTCACTCTTAACATAACATACACTCGACTTGAGTAATAAATAATTGTTTGTCCAATTTTGGAATGAGCTCTACATTCAATATTCCACATCAATACTGTAGACGCCCAGCCCGCATGATTTTTTGATGGGAGCTCATTGATATACATCAAGGTGTGTTTTGCTCAAAACATATAAGCAAATAACTATAGGTACGTTTGTATGTGCAGGGCAGACCAAAGCTGCATACTGCTGTCAGTAGGGCGAAAACTCTGCTTTAAAAAGGAGTGTGACTGGATTTGAAAAAGCCAAAGCCGACCAGAATAAAGCAAGTGAGCCACAGAAAAATGCATCCCAACCGGCAGAAAGGTCGGAGGAAATTATCCAACAGTATACCATATAGCCAACCAAAACTCCACAGCTTTAGGTACGCAAAGGATAACATTCAATGAGTGTTGCGGGGAGATTTGCCATACTTGAAATTTACAAGGAGCACACATTGATGATATCTCAACATGCGTACCCAGGGTGTGATGCGTGTTGTGAGACATGTATGTGAACAGATAAGTTGCGTAGTACCTTGTCGTGAACCTGACCAGTCCACCAGCCCTCATCCCCTGATACCCGGACATCTCTGCTGAGCACTTCCACCAGTTCACCTTTGCAGAGACTAAGTTCATCGGCTCCGTTCGCTTGGTAGTCATACAGAACCTGGACAGACAAATGAAGAGAGAGAAACACATACGTTATTTAGATGTATTTAATATACGCATACATTATTTTAATCGTATATATTTCATGGGGATGTACAATTTGTCCTACCCTTTGTCCGAATAAATGGGCAGTGCGCCTAATTGAGAACATACGTCGTTAGAACATTCTATAAGTTGCACTATTCAGTGCAATGCAGTGACTCGCATGGCTTGAAAGATGGCGCAAGTTGCTTAAACGCCAGTTTTCCTTCCAGAAAGAACTGTTCACTCTATCTAAAGTGTGTGCCTAACTAGAAAGTCGTTGATGAAAAGCCCCTTAGTGCGTTGACTTCAGTCACTTGCTAGGTAGAGCACAGGGACGGAAGGAAGTGTTCTAGGAAAACTGATCGGCCGACTTCAAGTTAAACAGCACTTGTGCCAACAATGCACCCCAACAATAAAATTTGAAATGAACTGTCCTGGCTAGTGAAAGCTAAAAAAAGAAACTACATTTGGCAGCGCGTGCGAGGTAATTACTTTAGCATTGCTAGCCTATACTAAACTGATTATAGACAGTCCAATAGGCTAACTTTACGCATAGAGTGCTGATAAAAGTCACATATAGAGCTGTGGAGGTTGCCAACCTGCAGAATATTTTTAACATGTTATCAAATAAAAATACAAACCCAGGGTAGTAGCTCATTCACTACAATCTAGGTGAAAGGCTAAACCAACATCGCGATACAAAAGAGTGACAAATAACCAGATGACATCTCTTATCTGCAGTATTGCGTAAAATTAGCTAATGTAAGTCGTGTAATTGTAATTTATATATACGTTTTTCATTACATAACTCCCATTATACCAGTCTACTCACCATATAGTATTTTCCATCATTGTTTCTTCCAGAGAGGTTTTGATGTAGCTTTAAACCGCCGTGAACTCCATCTTCGGGTACCATCGTTACTGTCTACCTGCCTTAGTTTTCGTTAAGGACTCGAATTCATAGTGCAGTGCGGCCTGCATCAAATTCCAATGATATTTGCCTGGAACGCAAGCCAATGAATCAAAACTATCTAAAAGAACTCTGACCCTTGCATGACTCTACACATACTTAGGAACACTCTGAACTATCTACTAGATACTATTTAAAAATGTAATCGTTGCTAAATCGTGGAAAATTCCTGTCTTATAAATTGCATGGTGATAGCCAGCAAAAGAGAATCGGGTGATGGCATAACGGTTGCTCATCTTTATCATCCTGTGCCTTAAAAGTTGCGCAAGCTTCTGATCGTCTAATGTATATATCCTCATTGACGTCACCTTAGGTTGGTTACAAAATTTGCGTAAGTCTTGAACAAAAGTGCAGTTCCAGAAAGCACTTGTTCGAGATCGTTCTGAACTGATGATATGCTGCGCACACGTAACCTTGCCCATGTTTACAAACTAATGGTGGTTAGGGGTCTTCAAATTAGCTAGACACTGTAGGTAGCTGTAAACGTAACTTGCATTTTAAAAGACACATGCTGGCGGTGGAACACAACCCCAGAATTAAGAAGCTAGGCTACTATTTAGTTATGTCCCGACTTCAAATGACATCAAGCCCACCCTCCTTTGCCCTGCTAATAGGCAACCAAAAGATTCGTTCTCCGGAGGCTTATACCTTTAATCATTCAAATTATGTTTAATTTATATTCCAACTTTAAGTTGTGTCCTTTTAAATAACTACATTAAGCAGCAAATCACGTCAACTATATGGCAAAAACAAGTGCAAATAGCAGACTCCATCTTTATTAGATTCATTAAATAACCAGAAAATAAAATTAGTATGGCATCAGTGCATGAATTTCCTCAAGCCGTAAGTGACGGAGCCTTTCAATTTAATAATGTACAAAATCCATCTATAGCGCTAAACTGTTGTCGACCACTGGTGCATTTAGCGTAGCGTTAGAACATATCAGGTGCATATCTAGTAAGCTACATAAAATACTTTGACTACACCTGCATGGATTATAAAAATAAACAAGGAACCTTAAGTTAAAAATTTGTTTTACTTTTTAAATATAGCGGGTTTTTAATGGGTCATTCTAGCTGCGGGTAGCAGACTACATTTTTTAACTGTATATGGCTCTTCTCGCATGCATTTAATTCATCGGTGTTAGTAGTTTACATTTAAAAGCAGACATTTAACCAGTTTAGGAAGAAAAATAGAATCCCTGTCTATCACATGATCACTTTGTATTTCTAGGGTATATATATATACATATATAAAATCGTTTTTATTAAGAATATAAGTGGAGCGACAATTTTCTCCTGGAAACGTGTGCACGGAAAATATTACTACATCTCGTGAAGAGTGAACTGGGACCACTTCAACAGCCTGCCCCGGACAGATGCCGCACTCCCGCGTTGGACGTCGAGATCGAGGCGCTGCCTTAGATAAGCTGCAGATCTCTTATCTCCGGTTGCGATGTTCAGCTGCTCACCGATACTGTGGAGAAGCTTGCGAGTGACGTCGCCTGGGCCCAAGGTCTCGAACGCTAGTGGTTGGAACTCATGTGGGTAGTCTATTGATGCGTATTTCGTCGGCAGAAAGACCCTGGGGCTCTAGAATACAGGGAAATCCGCTAGATCGGAGCGCTTGGCTAAAAGTGTCGTTAATACTGGCATGTCTGGCACGCCGTCCGGCACTCATGACGCACGATAACTCATGCTGGGCTAACTTGTCTACACTTGCATTGGTGAGGGGACACAAGATAACAGCCGAGGCGAAGTCCTGCCCGATTCGAGTCGCTTCGTCGTCCAAAAGGGTGCCCAGTGGGGCGCTTGGAAGCGCATGCAACCAGGGCCCGGATCCCTTAGCGGCGACCGGCCGAAGACGAGTGTTTGTGGAGTCGTCAATGGCGTTCGCGAGTAAGCCGCAATACACTTTGTCGTGCAACAATGCGCTTCGAAATCGAAATACTAGATACGTATATATGTGATGTTTAATATATGTATACACAACCGCTCAGGAACTAGCTTTGCACAAGGAAATATTTTTCCGCTATATATAGGGTGTGTGCCAAAGTGTTCTGCCCATAGTAAGAATAAATGTGTACGAGCGATAAGCAAGACTAATATCAAAACGACCATTGTATCAAAAACAAACCGTTGAATTATTATTTATTTGAATGCATATATTCGTTGAAACCAGAGGAAAATCCATATAGCTCTAATAAAAATAGGAATAATATAACTATATTCCGTGTCGCAGAAACCGACGAGATTGACGACGATAATATGAGAATCAATTATCACAATTGTCACCTACCGCCTTTAGCCACAGCATATTTGACTGTATATATTTGTGGGAGTGAGCGAGACAACAAGCAAAACCAACGCACAATTACGGACCACGGCTTTATAAAAGGAGCTTACAGCTTACGAGCAGCAGGCATGAAGAAGGGCACACCATCATGTATCCCGCTGCTGCGGATCAAGATGATAATAACAAGATGACAATTTGCCATCACTAGCAACAGCCAGTCAGCTAACACAGCCAGATAGACAGACATTTTCTCAGCGACATTTTACGTCGCCAGCCAACCGCATACTAAAATAGCGGCGGCGCCGCCGCAGTACGATCACGAATGTGACTATGGCTCGCTTCCATCTGCGTGCGGCCGGCCCCGCCCGCGCCCAAATCATACCGCTACCGCAGCTCTGACAGCCACAAGCGTTGTTAGGGCAGCTCTCACTGGCTCGTTCGATCGCAAGCGGCAAGGAGGCGAGTACAGCTGCCAGCCAGTCAGGCAGTCTGAGAGCGTTGATGAGAAAACGAAATATGACGATAAAATAAGAATAATTTCCAGGGCAACAACCCCCAACAAATAAAGTATGTATTGTCCAAACTACGACTACAATTCAGTCACTTCTCAAATTATTAACCATACACAGAGACCTATGTATAGGCTTGGTCCACATGAGACACTTTCTAGAGATGTGACAGTCAGCACGTAGACACCAAGTATATTGCATGGATATCACGACCTAGTATGTTCAAACGCCGTCTTTCAGAAGGTGTACCAGTTGTACGTCTGACGATTCTGCTTGCAGAGGTGTACTAAGTGCCATGCAGCAGAATGCGCAGCACTAAAGCATAACTCGTTGCACTACTTGTCTCGCGGGAAGCGTGAAGAAGATAATGGATTATGAAGTTATATTATACTCAATTAGAGAGAAATATATATATATATATATATATATATATATATATATATAATTTTTTTAGCGCATTTAGATGCCTGCCAACGTGTTCACGTTACAGGGGTCCACCAGGGACCAGTCATCTCTAGAGGGTTCCCCGGGCCAAGGCCGCATTGCCCCTAGCAACAGGCATTCTATGAGAAAATCGCCTGCTATTTTATTTCATTTGCCTAAAATTAGGCCACCTAGTGAAACCCGTAAGGGGACCCGATATTCTAGTCCTTCTTCACCTTGCGTGCACCGGTGCGAGCTGAAGCATGACCGGCTCGCCGCCGGCACTGACCATTGGAGTAGAGCCGGTAACTGTTGCGCCCCAAACTAGCATGCGACAGCTCTCAAGACTTGGTGTCTTGGTTGCCTGCCTGTGCCGACAATACGGAACAGCAGATGCAGGCATGAGCATACACCAGATCTGCCTCCAAACGGAGTCGAACCGCGATCCTCATCGACTCGTAATCTAACAGGGTTCCGAACTAGACACAGGGGAAATCGTGGAGCCATGTCCGCCTCTTTGTAGAAGACGCACGCGGTCTCGTCCTATCAGCGCCCGTGGCGCGTACAGAAGTGAGGTTCTCCATCCCTTGCTCATATACAGCTTCCGACCATTATCCATGACGCCCCGGGTTAGGTGGCCACAAAGAGCAACTGCTCTATAGCGCTTGAATCCAATCGAGCCGCTTGCTTTGTAAGTTTGTCACTAGTCGAGCTGCTGCTAAGACGCCATCGCAAATGGTTCTAGCATGCTGCATAGACCTATGGAGAGAGGCTGCATAAGCTATTTCCGATAGGGGGATTTGGGAGGTTAGTGTTCATTTGCGGACATGGTGAGGTTCAATAACGACTCTACGGTACTCATCAAGCGGTCGTTGAGTCACCTGAGGAGTCCGGTAGAGAGCGAACAGTTTGCATCTTGGAACAGGTAATTGAGACGTAGGGCCGGCAATTATGATCACTCAGAGAGAGCTTATTAAGTTAACGCGCGCACATTTGAGCTTGGCCAACCGCCCTAAAGGGTACAGGGGAGTGCCTAGCAACTCTAGATCCGTCTCGAGAGTATTATGCCCTGGGAGAGCCGCCAGCACTTCAGTGTCACTCGCGCCTTCCACAGCAGGGACCTCATACTTTCTGGTGCTTGGAACCAAGCCGCCCCTATCAGCACTCTGCTTTCTTTATCCATCACAGCTACATCAGAGTCTTGCCTTCTTCTTAAAAAGGCAGATTTATGTCGCCAGCCTCCGAATCACGAATGAGCATGCAATCACGGTAGCCTCACGGAGTCATCCTTTTTCGTGAGGTATTTGAGAAGATGAGCGGTCGCCAATCGAAGGAAACGGAGCTTCAGCAAAAAGCCAAAGAGGCCGCTGACCAGGGCAGCCGCAAACAAAACAGTTACGAGGGCGGATAGAAAAGTTCTGACACATATGTATGAATGTAAACGAAAAAGTAAAAATGCTCCCGTCCGCTGAAATGCACTTGTGCCACCTTCTTCCCACTCTTCGAAATGTTTTGAGCTCAACTTGCTCCTGCGAATTTTTCTTTATTTCCTCTATAGTAAACATTTTGCCCCTTCACATTTTATTCATGGAAACAGTTGCACGAAGACAGGTCCGGCGAATAGGGAGGTTGCGGAAATATTGAAATCAAAATTTTCATCAAATAGACCGAAACAATTAACGATGTGTGCGCCGGTGCCTTGTCGTGATGGAGGATCCAGCAGTTGATTGCGCAGAGTTCAGAATGCTCGCGTCAGACGTTCTCGCGCAATCTTACAGTCAATCAAAAGAACCTTGATAATGGAATTGCTCTGTCTGAGTTTCTTTAATCGGCTCTCCCCTTGGAAGCACCACTGGGAGGATTGGGCTATGGTCTCAATGTCGTAACCATATACCCGTGAGCCGTCTCTTGTAATCACTCTCGGAAGCAATCCAGGGTCGTCTACTATGCCTGGGGGTCAATTCGAATCAATTGTCATTCAGCCGTGTAGGCGTCGACACTTATTGTTCTACTGCATAGCTGGGGCTGTGTAATACCGGTCTCCTTTTCATTATGTACCTACTGCGTACGCGCTGCTTGTTGTTCCTCTTGATCGCTTGGGGAATTAGGTTCGGATGTAGTCATTGTTGTTTCTTTCACTCACACTGTCTGGAACACAAGATCTTGTTTTGCTGTCGCCATCAACTCAACACAAATTTGGTTAACGGCGTGTGTTTTTTAAACTGTTGTAAACAGGCTAACAATTAAAACTGTTAAGCATGTCCCGATTGGGTTAATTTGCTGGAAATTTAACATTTATGGAACGATATATATATATATATATATATAAACAAGCAATTCGATCAAACATAAACAAGTCAATCCACCAGACAAAATAGCATGTTTTTAACGCGTGCTTATATTATAAGAAAATAAACTTAGACTTCCAATATCTTATGCAAGAATTATATTGAGCAGATGCACGTAGTAGTTGTAATAGCACCTCAGATCACAATTAGTATTTACGCCTCATCGGTGTCCATTATATTACACTGACACAACAGTGGTTACGAGAATATGTACATGCAATGTAAATATGCATGTCAAATTATTCAACCTTAATGTTCATTCGCTACAATTGCAGGTACGGAACGCAATGCTCGCTAGGATGTTTCCTTTGTCTATCGCAAGGATCTATTTGAACACACATTATGTTTAATCGTTTACTTCACTCCGACTAAGGTGCTGAATTGAAATAGCGGCTGAATCAACAATACCTGATACGCGTGTTTACCCAGAGCAGAGAAAGTCGTTCCAAGCTATCTCTAATATCAAGTAGCAAATTGCACGAAGAAGGGAATCGTTGTTATGATAGGAAGGCGTGTTGGCCGAATCGGTATTGTACCTCGGTACCTCCTCCTGTGCGTAATATCGGCCGTGAGCCGTCGATAATGTCGAGCCACGTTCCACCGAAGGTCCATCTGAATGCCAATTGATTCAACCAATGACAGGTCGCCCTCGATAGCTAAATGACAACTGCGAATTCGTTGTAGATTGTATTCGCAATTTAACACGCCATCGATACCGTAGTGACGCGCCATCTACATGACTCTTTTCATTTGAAAAGGAAGAGGACTGAATGAATGGACTTAGGATGCCACTGCTGCCCTCACAGCAAGAGATAAAACAGTTTCGGCCTGTTCCAATACAACTGTTACAATACGATATGATCTCGTCACGCGACGACCCAGTCGCTGTTGATCTAGCGCTACGAAACACTTACATTCACATCACCTGCAGTAATTTTGTCCTAAACCACGATTTTGTTGCCTCCATTAGTGCTCTTGCGTTGCACTAAGTTACTCCTCAATCGAATACACTCAGACGGAATGAAAAGTCCGGCTGAGGCAGTTAGCTAAAGCGGCTAAAGTCTTACAGCCTTTAAACCTAGTAAACTGCAGTCCACGGCGACGGGAATGACAACCATTTGCATGTCATCATCGCGAACACAATGAGTTCGTTTAAATCGCGTCGCTAAAACGATCACAACGGAATGAGCCTTATCTCCAATGGCACTATCACCCTTCAACGAGATCAGATAGTTTGTTCAGCGACACACACGATTGACATCAAAACAGCATATATAACGACCCACCCTCCGCTTGGAATGAACCACACGTAACACGATAGCGTTCGACTAGCGAAACAATAACAACGACAAGCAATCATCACATGAGCCGTGGTGCGTTTCGCCATCTTGACTCGGGCAGATGAACGCATTCGCGCGCTCTCCGGGCGATCGACGCGAGCCAGCGAAAATTGCGGGTGATACCGAGAGGGAATTGCGATCCAACGGCTACTACTTACGTCGCTCAGCTTCAATTATAAATGTTAACCCGGAATGAGAATCTGGTAAAATTCCTGTAGCTATGGTAACACAGTCACGACTTTTATTTTGACTATAGCTGCATATTTTAAATATATTTCAGGTATATCTATAATTACGCTTAGACTGCCATCCTGGCAAACCTTAAAGTAGATAGGAACACAGATAGATAACTTTTAATATTTCCATAAATGATGTACGTTAAAGTTAAAGGGCTTCATCGACAAACGGAAATACCTTTTGGGTGTTTTTGTGATCAAAATCATAATAATGAAGATATGAGGCAACACTGTTGCAAAGAAAGTACCCAATATCTAGTGTGGAGTATCATATGCGCATGCGCATGGCTTTAGATTCGGTTTAAAATACAACAAATTATTTCAATTCTAGTTCTTCTAAATGTAGTGGTATTTCTTATCCTTGTGAGCCATGTTAGCCGTTACGTCGCCCTGTCAACATTGACCTTGCAAACTTTGGTTGGTACCAATCAGTCACCACTTTGAGTACCTGCCTGTACTTACTTTGACGGCCTCTCAGAGCAGAAGGAAGCCAGGTGTCGAAATAAACTGTACTGCATTCTCGTGTAGAATACAAAAATCTAATTTAAAGAATGAACATGTGATACTACAGCAGAAACAGCAATGCTACGGCTATTTCTGTACAGTAAATCATAATTTTATCTCAAATGTGGTTACTCACCATAATAACCTGGCTCGTGTACCTTGTGGCAAGAAGTTGTGGAGTTATTCAAGAATAAACATAGTTGTCTTCGTGTCTTCTGAATTCCCTACTTCTAAACATCCCGTCAACACAATAACGGCAATTGTCTATATGAATGACACTACATTATTATTCCGTCATAGAGCCTTCAACTCTTAAGTTCTATATACATCGATCACTATTCCAGTGTAAGATACTCATTGAACTTGACATAGTTAGCCTTTATGTGTATAAAACTTCATGTTTAATCCCTTACCACAAAAAGCCTGAAGTGCAACTCCATGTAAGGGCGATCATCCCCTCCCAATAACGTTTGTTCTACATGAGAGCATAAATGCAGCTTTACTTGAAAAGCCTGGAACCAACATATCATGCTGTGCGTATTAAGGCACTGCGGCGCGCCGGTTACTTGGCGTTTCGACTAATGCTCTTTGCCCCAAAACTATCCTATGCAGTTTTAATCTGGGGAGGAGAATATGGTGTGATAACTAAACGAGTCAGAACGATGCAAGATAGGGCTCTTAGGATTTTTTTACACAGTGATACAGACATTCGGTAAGTGGTAGATTTCTAGCTTATACTCTGTGAACTTCTTTATATTATTTTATATTTTGATCAGGTCTTTGATACAATTTAATATTATCTCGAACGACACGGAGTACTTAACAAACGCCTCTAGACTTAAAATGTCAACCGCCATAATGGACTTTGTCAAGAGCATCTGTAAGCAGTTACATAAGAAGATAAGTTAAAGCATTTTGTTTCAATAAAACATGGTATCTGAGATGTCTTGTTTCAGAGTGAAAGTGAAATCTTAATTACTCCGCAACCGCAGCTTGCACTGCCATATATTTGGTACCAAAATGATCGCCATGAAGGGTGCATTTGCCTGGATATGCTATTATGTAGGTGGTCGTGGAGTAATGATTTTGAGGTATTTGGTGTAGAAGCTAATACAATAACTACATTTTTGCAAATTATGGTTCTAACGACCATGTCGCATTTTCTGGCCGGCGTTATATGTTCTTCGCGATATGTAGTTTTAATTTCCAGTGTGAGCGCCGGAGGCTGAATTTAATGCCTGAATAGACATTTCAGGGTATTGAAATGGACAATAAATTATCGTTCGAGAGGTATGTAAATTTCATTTTCTGTCATTTTTTGCCCAGGCCCCCCCAATGTCTCGAACGCAAGTGGTGAGAACAAGTGTGGGTAAGCAATACTTGAATACTTTCTGTATATATATATATATATATATATTTATATGTATATATATATATATATATATATATATATATATATATATATATATATATATATATATATATATATATATATATATATATATATAAATATATTATAATATATATATTTATATATTGTCACAGTGAGCATAAATATATGTATTGTATGGTAAACAGACTGGACACAATACAACGTGCAGTTGGCCGGCATGCAATGCAATGTGGGTCTGCATGTGCAGCACAATTTATCGAAGGGGAATTCGGAGTTTCCAGCTTCTAAGCAAGGGAAGCTCACAGCAAAACTGAGCGAGAAAATACAAGCAAATATAAAAGACAGCTAAAGTCCCTTGAACGCAAATTTAAGTGCGTTACGATGGATTTTGAAGAACAAGGTGATAGCAATTAAACAGATAACCAAAGATGTGAAGAAGAAAATTGACAAAACAGCCGAAGAAAGATGGAGAGATGATATGGAGAGAAAGACATCCTTGCAATTGTACAGGCAACAAAAAAGGAATACGGCCAAAAATATATTATTTATTCGAACTCGCAAGCGTCCAGGCTGTTCGCTGACTGTAGGGCCGGTATGCTCAACACCCGACTGCTGGCGGCCAGATACTCGGAAGTTAAGAGCGTTCGGTGTAGAGCGTGTGATATTGAAGAAGAATCCATCGAACATATCGTGCTGAAGTGCGACGAGCTAGGAGGAGTGAGAACAGTGTCCCTAGCTGAGGCATTAGGTTTCGGTGATAAACCATTATGGCAAGAGATAAATGTAACCAAACGCAGGCTAGGGAAATGGTATAGATTGTAAGGAATCATGGGGAAACACCACGCTAAAACAAGCTATTAAGTAATTAGGTACTAATATAACCATCGTAATAATCCAATTAATAGTATGAATGCACGACTAACGAGGATGTTTGTTAAAATACACATAATGATACAATAGTAATAATATAAAACTATACAAAACCAGCAGCACGCTGTATGACACAGTGTACACAGCGAGCGGATCTGATTCAAAATATATTCCACAAGGAATCGTAAATAAAACTCATAATATATATATATATATATATATATATATATATATATATATATATATACACGTGTATATACATATATATTTATGGTACTGTACGCCGCGTACAGTACCATACGAATGTTTCATTTCTGAATGGGAAGCTAAAGTCGAACAGGCCAGACGGGAGGTCGGTGGTTTGGACGTTTTCAATGCCGTGCACCTTTGGTCTGGTCCTGCATGTGACAGTCGCCACGTATACACCAGGTACATAGTGCATGGTTACCACTACCTGGTATGCTCAAACGCAGCCTTTCACGAGGAGTACGAGTTGTGCACCTGCCGGTTCTGCCTGCAGAGGTGTGCCAAGTACCATGCAGTGGGATGCACAGCGCTGAACAAAACATCGTTACGCTACTTCTCTCGCCGAAAGCGTGAAGAAGATAGAGTATTATGAAGAAACATCGTGAACTGTATATTATACTCAATTTGAGTGAAATAAATCTAATTGGAATATATATATATATATATATATATATATAGTGCAGAAAATATTCAAGCATCAGTTACCCACACTTGTTCTCACCGCTTGCATTCGAGACATTGGGGGGGCCTGGGTCGCTCACGACGAAACTGCTCAAGGATGTCGGGAAAAGATTGGCGCTTGCCACAGGAGACAAGAGGGCGGGCGAGTATTTACTCCAACGTCTGTCATTAGATGTTCAGAGGGGGAATGCCGCTTCGGTGAGAGGTACCATGGCTAGGTGGACCAGCCCCAGGCCTGGACCTAGTGCCTTGAGTTATGCCCCAGCGGGCTGTGCACACGTTCTTACATCACAAATGTATATTTTGCTACACTTAAATAAATGATTCTATGAACTGTTATATATATATATATATATATATATATATATATATACACGTGATTAGACAAATTATCAAATTTAACGAGTGACGTCAGCAACACACGCTGCACCGTGCAGCTGAGATGGTATGGTATTTCTCGCAGGCTGCCTTATAAAACCTGCAGGCGCACGCGAGCGTCACGTTGCATAAAGCCACTACTGTGCAGAAGTGGTGACGATAGTCATGCACCACATTTATCGCGTATACACACCTTTGTCACTTCGACCGACCCCTGACAAGAGTTCGTCACAATGGTGGAATTCGAACTTCAGTCTTGAAGCAGGCCAAGACCGCTTCAGGGGGTGTGTGCTGGTCATAACCTCGATGTCGCGACGTCCGGCGGTACGCGGCAGGCAGGGGGCTATCTTCACAAAAAGTGTAAACATCTCTTCAAGGCACAATATACATTTTTGTGACTGGTTTCCCCAAATTCTGCGTCTCTCAGAGATGACACATTGGCGCGCGCCGAGAAAGTGCGCCGAAGACAGACATAAGTACATTCAACGAGACGACACGCATTTTTACAGAAAAACGCATTACGACCGGCAGAGTGCACTTTCAGCGACACGGCAGGCTTTCGAAGCGACTGGCAGCGAGGGAACTGTAAGCTGCCGCTGTTACGACATGAATATATGTATATATATATATATATATATATAGAAGAACATGAATATGGTACATGTGGTGTATGTCAGAACAGTCCTTGTTCGTTGACTTCGTGCGGTTAGATAATGATTTCGCTAGGCGCTTTGGCTGTAGTGGTCGACGTAGTCGTGTAGCAGACCGTTGGTCCTGTAGGGCGGAGCGGGAAATTGCACGTCGAATGCACAGAGAGCTTTCCGACCGTGCGCTAAGTACAATAGGTTGAAATTGGTTGACTCGTTCCGCGTTGCGTTGCATGTATAAATCATGCAATCGTCCCGCTCGCGCGGTCTGTCGCCTATGTATTTGCTGAGCATGTTGAGTAGCGCTCGATAAAATATTTTGATGGGGCCGTTAGTTTGGAGATGGTACGGCGATGTAAGATGGTCGGTATTGCACAATTTAATCATTTCACTGCTGAGAGAGGGCAGCAACATTTTTCTCCGGTCATTAATGAGAACTCTCACGGAACCATGCACCTCCACCGCCGAGGAGCCATTTGGCAGCGTGTCGTCGCTATCACTTTGTTGCCGGAGGCTGTGTCGTTGTAAGAGACGAGGCCAATCGGGTGGAATGGTGGGACGTTCATATGTTGTAACATCTCACGTTCGACAAGGTCGATCGTTCGCTGCTGGTTTCGCTAGAGGGGGCCTAACGGTCGTTGTCCTTAAAGGCGTTCGACCAGTAGAACTTCTGTATGTTTCTATATATGTTTCCGCCTGGCTCAGGTGACTGCCTTCGCGGTCAGAATATGCTGCTGCTAGCGCCTCTTGTCTATACTTGCTCGGCAACACCAGCAGCAACTCTTAGCCACGATCGGTAAACTTGCACTTGTAAGGCACGCCGTCTATTATCCGGAAGACAGTGTAGGCGGATGATCCTTCGAAAAAGTAGCATTGGATCTGAGCTGATCGCGGTTAAGGTAGGCTGTCCTGATGAACGAGAATATTCAAAGCAGTTTCTCTCCGGAGTCAACTTGGAGTACAAACTCGGGAAGTACTTGCGGATAGTTTTTTGGTTGTTCGGAGTTGCGAACTGCTCGAGGTCTTTGGTATGTTTGTGATATAGTCGTAGTCGGTCAGCTCCTACCACTTTTTTTAATATGGAGGTTTGGAAACGCTAATTCACTATCGATACTAGCAACCAACAGCACCTAGTGTGGGACTATCACGCACTAAAAACCTCAATCATCCCCCCCCCAGGGTTCGGAATTGTGTGGCACTACTTTAAGACCGTGGGAGGGGAGCCTCGTGCTCCATCGGCTCTCATGGATCTCGTTGCGTCCTCAGCTTACGAACCCGAGGGGATGCGTCAATCCGTTCTACGGAAGGCCGTATTGCCAGAGCCTCTTGCGGGGCACCCTCATCTCGACCATTTAATGGCACCTGCGTGTCTCCGTAGCGCACGCGGCGAGCGTTTTCTAGCCGCGTAACGACGGCTTTGCCAAAACAAACTTTTTCGGGCTGACCTTCAGCCAACATTTAACGTCCACGGGTTTGATTTCGCATTGCTTTGTAAGACGGACCCTATAAACATAAATGTGCAACGGTGGGGATTGAACCCGTGCATCTATGTGTCCCCATCGGGCTCGACAGACGTGGGTACAACCGATTATCTCGAATCGACCGGAACAACTCGGGCGCAACTTTTTTTTTTGAGAGGGTTGAGGGTTTAAAATACATTTACGTACGACTGAGCAAAAGCATACAGGGATTGGCTGTCCCCAGAACATGCTCACACTCAGACAGTGTGGGACTCAGCCACCAAACAGCAAGTCTCACCACCAAGCCTTGGCGCTTTGCAAGAGTCGAGCTGTAGGCTTAAGGCAATACCCACTAAAACCCTAAATATATGCACGACAGTGCCTACATATATGTATCCCCCTTAAGATGACCCTCCGGCCTGCGGGATCCTTGGCACAGAACAGTAACTACGCACAGGCGGTGGGGAAGTCTCGGAAGCTTTAAATCATTATGTCCTGCTTGTCGAGTCGCGTGGTGCAAGCGACTCTCTTATGCTTTCCACTAGTCTTCTTCTTCCGGCATCTTCCTTAGCCTTCATAATACTAAAAGAGAGAAATACTTACACTCCCGCCGCCCGCGATTAATTATGCGTGAGCCTTTGACGGGAGTGCCCGCCAGCCTGAATAGACAGGCCAGCAGCTCCCCCACCCTCCCCCCTATCGAGGTTCGGAATGGGGGTACCACACTACTCCACCGTACCGATTAGACGCGTTCACCTCGCGATTCCGCGTTACACACCAGAATATTGCACCCTCCTCCGAAAGGGAGTTAGACCCACTCCAGCGCAGGGGCTTCCCGTGATTACGGGGCCAGAAGGTCCTCTCGACCGGTGGTCTGCTTTCATGTGGCCACTTCTCACTCGTTTTGCCTATTAAGCCAAGGCAGCAGGCGTCCCGGACGGTACCACCGGGTGTCGCCCGGGGCATTAACCGTCCAGCCCGGGGGTCCTCGTGCAGAACGGTCCCCCCGAATTGGCAATAGCCTTAACAGCCCTCGAATGGGCCACGACAGGATGACAATATAAATTCGTTGCCAACCAATTTCTATCGTATGCCTTGCCCCCCGGTTAGTTGTTAAAACACGGGAGTTACTATTGGGAGTTTGTACCGTCTGACTTAACTTACATAGGGGCCAGTGAAGGTCCCCGCAGCGCGCGGAAGTCGCGCACCAGCAGACCAGGCCGGTAAGAGAGTCATAGTTACTCCCGTTGAATAGGCTTTGTAGCCGCGTCCCAGTTGTTGACCGACGTGAGCATGTGTGCGACTAGCTCTCCCAGAGTGTGCTTTCTGGGCATGCCTTGTCTGGTTTCGGTCCATGCGGCGCATCTTAAAACCTTATGTTCCGGAGAGTCCACCTCGTCGCAATACAAACATTGCATTGAGTCAACACACCTGGAAATCGCCATGACCCGTGAAAACTTTACCTCGCGTTTTTGTTCGAGTTCCTTAGCTGGGTCATTCCAAAGGCGTCGACCTTCGGCTGCCTTTAGGTCCCAGGGCACTGTCTCTGCCAGTACAAGCGAGGCCGCCGTACTGATGGTGCGATACCCCTGGATGATGCAAAGGGCGCCGATTCGCTGAACCTTCCTCAAGAGCTTCGTCGTAGCGTATGTGTCCATTGTAGGCGACATCCAGACTGGCGAGCCAAAAAGGATGATGGACTCGGACACGGACATTAGTAGTCTCCGTTGGCTATCTTTGGGGCAGTGCGTGTTGGGCAACAGGCGGGCAATGTCATTAGCCGCCTTTTGCGCCTTCGCGGCCGCTATCCTCACATGAGGGGTTCCCCGCAGTCCCCGGTCCAGATGTATACCCAGGTATCTTGCCGTGTCCTTTAGCTCGATGTTTTCGCCAGATAGCGTAAGCTTTAAAGGGCCGCATTTCTTTTTTCCGATGAGTAGAATCGCCTCACTCTTCTGGGGGGCGAGTGTTAGGCCGGCACCTCTCATCGATCTGTCGATATCCGCTAGCGCAATATTGGCGTATGTCTCTAGCTCCATCTTAGTCCTGGCTCTGACGGTCACAGCAAGATCCTCCGCGTAGGCGAGTAATTTTACTCCCGGTGGAAGATGCTGAATGTTTAGGACGTCATCGTATGCCAGAATCCAGAGGAGTGGTCCAATTATTGAACCCTCCGGCAGTCATCTCCACCTTGGTGCGCCCGTTTTCGACCGTCCTATTAGACCGTCAGGTAATCGGAAACTAACCGTACCAGATACGGAGGGACGTTCTTTCGTTGGAGCGTTTCCAGAACCACTTTCCACGGGATACTGTTAAACGCATTTTTTACATCCAGCAGCACCACCAGGAACAAATCCCTGGTCTTCCGGGTGGACTCCTTAATAAGTTCGGCCTTTGCCACTACTTTATGGATGGCCGACAAAACAGACCTATTTATTCGGAACCCAAACTGCATCGCTGAGAACAGCCCGTGCTCCTCTGCAAGTCCTCAGTCGATCCTCTATAATGGCTCCGGCTCCTTTGGCCAAAGTTCTCAACAAGCAAATTGGCGGTACGACCCGTTGCCCTTAGGCAGCAGTACAAGCTCGGCGGCCTTCCAGCTCTCGGGAAGCTTACCCGTACGAAAGATCTTTGTAATGATCCTCGCCACTAGCGAGGAATACTGTTTAAATAGAAATTTAATCGCTTCCGCTGGTATTCCATCCAAGCCTGGTGCCTTTCCAAGCTTGATCCTTTCCGCCGCAGCAACAATTTCGCCTGGAGTAACCTCGGGGACGTCAGTCTCCTCTATTTCACTATCCGCTAGCGTTTCAAAAGCTGTCCGATCAAAACGGGGGTGCTGTAGGAAAAGAGTGTTAATCACCCGGAGCTTCTCGTCTTCCTCCAGATGCTCACTCTTTGCTCCGCCAATCTTGCCCCTGACGATCCTGTACGGGTTGCCCTATAGATCCGAGTCAACCTGCTCAATCAGATCTTGCCAACAAGCTTCCTTGCTTTTGCTGATCTCTCTTCGCAAGCAGCCTTTCGTCCTTTTGTACTCAATATTTAGATGGTGGGTTTGCTCGGTGTCCCCTTCACTTTTTCGCGCTCGAGTGTAAATACGTCTACGGCGTATGCACTCCCTTCGAGCCAACGCAATAGCGTCGTTCCACCAGAACACTGGCCTTGCTCTTGTTCTGCGCCTTGCGGGTGGAGTAGATGCCTTGAACGCAGCGTTGAAGTCACCGGTAAAGATAACCAGCGGCTCCAAACTGGCCCGCGCCGATATAGTAATGTCCTCAAGTAGATCTTGCAGGTCTGCTAGTAACTCGTTGGGGCTACTATAATATGAATAAATACGACCAAGGTTTTTGAGTTCAACCCACGAAAATCCTTTGCCGCTTCTTTTGTCAACAACTTTATATTTTAGACTTCTTCTGTTTTCCACGATGCAGCTACTTCTTTCATTGTCAACCGTCCATATCTGCGCATTGCGTTTGGCAAGAGCAACGTTAGGTTCGCTCAGAAGACATAAGTTTGCATTAGGGCGTCTAACAATCGTCTCGAGCATACTATGGACAGCTTTACTACGATTGCAGTTCAACTGCAAAATGCTGACGCAATCCTCTCTCCTGGCCATCATTTTTTTGTGGTTTTGACGTCCGGCATTGCGCATCGGGAGAGCTATGGGTATGGTTTAGGCGCATGCGCTTGTCGCGCAGAATTTGCGTAAAACCTTCGCCGTCAGTGGTGGTGCTCACTCCAGTATCCGGTGTTTCTTTTTGCTTCGCTGCTCCAGCGCCTGTCAGCGACTCCCGCGCACGCGCTTGCACAGCCTCTTCAGCTATAGTCGCCGGTGAAGCCACCTGCTTAAGAGGGAAGGAAGTCCTGCGCCCGTAGAGGATCCACTCCCTGTAGACGGGGCACATGATAGACCTCACTCCGTGTCCCTTCACTTTGCACGTATAACAAGCCTTTGCGTTTTTACAGTTCTTCGCAATGTGTCCTACCTGCCCACATTTGTAGCACACCCAGCCATTTACTGGTGGATTTTTGCATTCCAGGCCGCGATGACCAATACGCTGACATCGCGGGCAGCACGGAACCGATCGCCACTCAACAATGGGGCAGGTGGGCCACCCCATTACAAGTTTACCAGCGTTCAATAGACGCTTAGTTGCGCCCAACGATGCCGTTAGTGTAGCTGCCAATTTCCCTCCGCCGCATGTGCGCGGCTTGTCCACCTTAAAGGAGCCGTTGGTACCCACCAACGAAGCCAGGGCTTTCGAAATGTCTTCCTCGGTTGTCTGCGGGGGAAGCTGCTTAATCAGCAGCCTTTTTTCTCCCAGACTAACCTTATCAAGAACTAGGGGCGTCTACAAAGGTCCTTGTACCGCCGACAGCCCTCTCCGATACCACAAGTTTAACGTCTCCGCTTGCCAACTTTAACCACTGCTTCACCTCTACCCCATGCTTTCTGATATCTAGCTTCTGCTGAAGCCCAGAACATCTGCGTAGGAGGCGGTCTCACTCTTCTTCAGGACGATTGAGGTAGTACTCTTGTCCTCCTTACCCCACCTCCTCCTCCTCTTAGTGTCAGTGCCGTCTTGGCCTTCGTCACCGGTCCCTTTGCGTCCGTTCTTGCTAGCAGTCAGCCCGAGGCGGACCCCGAGATGCCGGGCAAGGCTTTCCAGTAGTTTACGACCGGTATGGTACCCGCTTTCCTGTACGCTGGTCAGGTAACAAGGAATCGGGCCTTTACTCTGTTCCATCCCAGTTAAAGTCGCAATCTCATTGGCCTTCTGTAGAAGTCACTCAAGGAGAGCTTTATCCTTAGCTAGGCTGCGCTCCTTGGGAAAGCGTAGAGCAACTACTGCTCTTGTGGTTACTTCATCCCCATCACCCCTCTCTGTGACGTAACGAGTCACGATCTCACCGACCTTCTGAGCCGTCTTGGACCTGAGGCCACCGAACTGCACGGACATATTATCCCACGTCACGGCATCATCCTTCGAGTCCTCGCAAACTACGAGTAGTCGCATCGGGCTCTCTTTAATGATACTGGACTTCTGCAGCTTGGTGTGCGTGTACACCTGCTCGAGCCAGTCTGTCTTAACGAGTGCAGACAAGTCCTCCTCTAAAGTGAAGTTGAGAATCATTTTATTGATCTCATCGACTGGGTCTTTCGAAGTCGGCACCAATACTACCGCGTCCGTCTCGCAAGCCGCATCCACCATGCCCAGGCATTTTTCTCGCAACTGCACTTGTTGAGAATATCCGGCGGGGTAGGAGTCCCGTTGGCTTTCTCTTTCTGCAGCTCCCTTTCTTTTCTATCGTCCTCCTCTTTTCTCATGGCAGCCTTTATTTCTGCCAGCAGAAGGATCATTTTCTCCTTAATAGCCACGTGTACATTCTTGGTGCTAATGACCTCCCTATACGCGGCCCCAAACACCATTCCGAGCTGTTTAAGCGGTCCGTTGTATTCGGCGTCAATTACGGTGCCTTGAGGCAGCATCGTAATAAGCTGACTGTTCTCCTCCTATTTCTTTCGCTTTTTTGGCTTTGCGGCCACTTTATCCTCTTTGCCTTTCTCTGTGGTCTTCCCTTTATCCGTCGGCTTTATGTTATCCGCGGCCTCTTCTTCCGTCACGACGGCGTCCACATTGACTTCCATCGAGATCTCTTCTTCCTCTGCTGCTCCTATTCCCTTGTCCGGCGGCTCCCGATACGTCGACAAAATTCTCATTTATTTGACCCTTCTACCGTCTATAGCCTATCTCAGCCAAATTCGGTGGCGAAAAGCGCAACAGAGGTACAGGTCAGTGATTACTGGAGAAGTCTTGATTTCGAGTCAGCTCGCCGGAACTAGTTCGCGCTGCCTACTTGGCGGACCGCCTAAGCGGTCTGCTCTGAGTGTGCGGATAGTACTCGCCTGTCTGCACTGTCCTCCGGACTTGACAGCCGGCACCTCTACTCTCACACACAGCGCTCAACTGGGGCGAGAAGCCACTGGCTAAGCCACGCTGTTAGGTATGGCGAAACCAAGATGGCGGCGCGCACGCTGCACTGCTCTGTGGTAGATGCAAAAGTGTCTCGAGAATACTACAGAGATATCGAAAACCACGTAACTCACCCACTCCCGGTACGCCGAGAAAGAAATGGGACGAATACTTAGCGGTGTAGCTTCCGTAGTTTCCTAACGATGGCACTGCATATGCGACTAAGCTGGACCCAAGTTATCCTCGTAGCGAACCTTTCGGGAGTCAGAGATCCACGAATATTCACCTTGAGTTCACCTTTTATGCAGCAAGGACTGCTAGTCACCAAGTGTATCGGTTCCGCACAGAGAAAAGAACGAAAGGGTCTTCCGTACTGGTATCTGACGATATTTTCCGGAAGAGATTCCACATGCGTCCGCAACTTTGCCTCCGCTTCGTTGTTTAACTCGGGCGCAACCTAGTAATAATGTGACGGAGGTGCACCCTTTTGCTGCAAGAATTTTCATTCTCGATTCTTGCGCTCTTCCAGTCGATGTTTTGGGGTTTTGTATTTGTACAAGAGACACTGCGGGTGCTTGCACCCAAAAGATGCCAGACGCCATGCAAATAATCTGTCGAGGTTTATACTAGTTACACCGGTTTGTGTTGTCTATAGGTGTACTAGAGATCGTCGGGCTTGGCCGTCTCAATTGGTCCACCGGTCCTCTTGGCTGATTTGTCGATTCCAACAAGCATCGCCTTCGCGTTGATTGCTTTCGACGTTTATAGCTGCCGTGAGACGCGTATAGAAACCCGATGGTTATGCTGATCATGATAGATATGTAGTGATTGTGGACGATACCATGGTTACTGAAGTGCACGTGCAACTATGTAGTCGACTTCATGTTGTTTTGTCTTACTTGAACTATCCGTAGATAGACGGCGCAGTGCGCGGAACTGTTATTCTACTGTGGAAAGCTTCGTCAATGTGTGTTAACCAGTAGTAAAACTTACACTCCATGCTTAGATTACTCAACACATGCCCCATGTTGGGCTGTAAAAATTTTACCGAAAAAGCCGCACTAGGAAGAACTTGCTCTGATAAAGCGCACAGCAAGTGCCTTCCCTGAGCTTTAATGTTATTCATACATTAGTGTTGTATACATCTATCCAAGGTGTGCGTTGCTCTGGCTAGCTCAGTATCAATATTAGTACGTAGTACCTATATGGTGGTCGTTGGTGCTACCTGCTGCATGCACTCCATGCCAATCCCGGACGCCAAAAGACCGAGAAGAGCTCTTTGTCAGTACAGTACACATGCCGTGCACTGTACTGTTACATTCAGCCTAAATTGGATCGTTCCACAACTTCTCCTGCCTTGGCTAGCAAAGTTCTCGCTTTATAGACATTGCATAACACCTCTCAAGCAAACTAAAAGAAAATAAAACCACCTTGAGGTGAAAGAACCTACCTGCTGTGGACAGAGAATATTGCCCGCCTCTCCTGAAACAAAGACTGGAGCTGTTGGTACTGTGACCTTACTAGGTCGTCCCAATACAGTGGAGATAATGTCTGAGATACTGAAAGAAGTTGACAAACCCAGGGAGTTGGCCGCCGCAACTTATGACGTCCGTGGCGGCAACCACCTTCCGTCATTTGTGCTCGCAATTGTCGCCTTCAACAAAGGCGGAAAGAAATGAGTGAAGGAGACGCAGCTCAGTAGGGTCCCGACATTGAGCTTTATCTATAATACATTGAGCACTACTAATGATGCCAATGGAGCGACAATTGTCTCCCGAGAACGTGTGCGCCGTAAATGTTACTCAATCTCGTAAAGAGTGGGCTGAGACCACATTAGCAGTGTGCCCCGGACGGACGCAGCATTCCCGCGTTGAACGTCGAGATCGAGACGTTGTCTCAAGAAACCTGCAGATCGCTTACCACCAGTTGCCAGGTTTAATTGCTCACCGACTCTGTGGAGAAGTTTGCGGGTGATGTTGCCTGGGCCGCCCAGGGTTTCAAATGCTAGCGGCTGAAACTCATGTGGGTACCCGATGGAAGCGTATTTGGCAAGCTTCGTTGTCTCGGCTAGACTGCCAGCGTAGCCTGCCGAGACCGCCCCGCCACCGACCATTGAGGGTGCTAATGAGTCGGTGACTGTGGCGTCCCAAACAAGCATCTTTCCCCTACTGAAAGAGGTAAGGGTCATCCCATCTGGGCGCTTACGATCTACGGCGGAGAGACCTTGGGGCTCTAGAATGCAGGGGTATCCGCATGATCGAAGCGCTCGGCTGAAGGTGTCGTTAATACCGGCATGTCTGGCCCGCCGTCCGGCGCTTATGATGCACGATAAACCGTGATGCGCTAATGTGTCTACAGGTTGACCGCATCTGCATTGATGAGGAGTGACGAGGTCACAGCCAAGACGAAGACCTGTCGCAATTCTTGTTGTTTCATTGTCCAGGAGAGTGCCCAGTGGGGCGCTGGGAACTGCATGCAACCAAGCTCCTCCTAGCACCGACGTCGGCGTGTTCCACGTATTTCCTCTTGGCAAGCTTTACTAAATATCAATCAACCAATCATATTTATTTTACTTAAACAAAGTATGTACAAAATAGTTCATGTTATTATTAAACATAAATACTTGTTGTCCTGCCGTTCCACCGAGAGAAAAAGTGTAAAAATCTTCGTTGCAGTGCCGGACAATAAACTGCGTGGTACTTAGCGCATTACTGCGAGCAGAACCAACAAATACACTGAGTACTACAGTCTTCATGAAACTCCCTACGGGAGCATACGAGGTGACGGAACCCGTCTTGGCAAGCTTTACGGCACCCCTGAGCTTATCCGCAAGAGTCTTCATCGAGACGTCTACGTGCTTTTGGCTGCAAGTTACGCGGAATAGCTTACCGGTGAGCGTTTCTATCTTCGTTAAAAATTCGCTGATTCTACTTAACTAGACCCTTGGGGTTCGCCTCGGTGCACCCCTAGGTGGCCGTGTCCGTAGAACTGGCTGACTCTTACCCTTGTCCGGCTCCTTCCGAGGCGACGAACGAATCATGCTTTTATTTGCTTAGTAAAAGTGTTCCGTTATTGAAACAAAGAGACGAGAGAGAGGGGAGGTAAAATAAATTCCACGCTTTGGTATTTGAACTCACGCCCGTCTCGCTTAGGCCGATTTTATAGTCAAGGGCGCTACCACTCTGATATCCGCTTGCTGTGGACAAGCTCTTCGAAAGGCGTCCTGTCCTTAACTGTCGTAATATTTGTGGTGGCTGCAATATATGCATGTGATAAGCATTTGCGCGGGCATTCGCACCTATATGCACGTTGTTTGTAATATTCACGGATTGCAATATATACAGTTTGTTAAACAAAGTACTCTCAAGCATCCTAACAAGACGCTTCACGGATTTTCTGACAGCACTGGCGTTTCTTCCAGATGAGCAGCACGGCTTCAGGACTCCACTATCTCTGCCCTGCGAAGTACTTTTGAGCAGATCACAATCTTATTAAACGAGAAAAAACTTCTATTGTTTGCGATTTTTATTGATACGAAATTTGCCTTTGACATCGCACCCCGTGATATTGACTTCAAAAAGTTGGGAGAGGTCGGAGTTGGACCTCGAATGCTTACGCTACTCAGCGCACTCCTCAGGGCTAACCTGATTATTCTCAATTATGGTGTGTGCGAGCATAACACGTTTGATCAGACGCCTCGGTATCCGCAAGGCGACAATTTCAGTCAATTGTTATTCGTAACGTTACTCAGCGACCTGCCACTCACCATGAAAGAGCGGCACTCAACAGTCATGATCCTGATCCACGCAGACGATCTAGTAATATTCAGCAGAATCCGTATTGACCTACAGACTGCGCTTTGCCCGCTTGATGAACATTTTTCGCAGAATGGCCTCATAGTAAATATGTCAAAAACCAAGGCTGTAAAGTTTCGGCGTGGCAAGCAACGCGTATACGCAGATAAACTGCAATTTCACGATAATCGGGTGCAGTTCGTAGAAAGTTTCTTTTCACAACATAAAACTGAGCGTTGTAGAAAAGCGCTTATTGCGGCAGCTGGCATCAGAAACCCAACACAGTTGTCTCTTCGAACAGCCATGACATTACTCACGCTCAAGGTAGCATCCGTAACTGCTTGCGGTATCCAAGTGACATGGAAACGTCTTAACACTTCGCATTTATGGCAGATGAAGAAAGTGTAAAGCCAGCTTTCTTAAAGCGAGTATTTGGCCTTTCGTCGAGTTCGCGCAACAGCTTAGTATACATGCTCGCGGGCTCAATATAATTTATCGATGAACTCGTAACCGCTTTAATCTACTGCAGACAGTCGCTCTGGAAATGTTTCGGCACGAGTATTCTCAAAATGTCTCTAATTCCCAGAGAACTTTATTTATTGCCAGCTAACTACTAATCACGCCTAGAGGAGTCTTTCCGCTCATGTAGTCACTTTACCACTCGCTACAGTGTTCGCAGATTTCATCATTTAGTCTGATGAAGTGGCGGTTCATGCCTCCTGTATCACCCACACGACTGCACTGAATCCGTGTCACCCTCTCAGCTCCAGCCAGAATAACCATTTTACCATGTTTGGTATACATATTATGTTTATATATGCATACCCAAACAGGGTACATTTTAAATACATAAATATTCACATCCAACAAGCCAAGCCTCTGGTCAGCTAGAACAGTCGATCGGCAGGTTAGGCGACTTTCGAATTTTAAACAAATGTCGAACGTTTGCTTTTGAATGCTCTCGGAACTTCTTTTTTTGTTGAGTTAGTTTGGAACAGCAGTTTTCACTGTTTGTGTTTGGCTCTACCGCTGAGACCGTCGAATGCAATTGATCAGCCTGTAATTGGCCTCAAGTTCCTGTACTCTTCGGCAAAGTTTCACGGAGCGAGCCAAAACACGACCGCGCCAGACGACTGACAGATTTAGACTGGTTGGTTTGGGACTGGAATGTGTGGAAGGACTATACTATACCGACGGTGGACTGGCTACAATAAGCAGGCGCTGACAGTAAGTATATGCAGGGGTTTTGTGTTTTTATTAAAAGGCACACGGCCAAATAAAGTAGAACACACGAATGTGATGCAAGCAGCTTTGCATAGCCAGTCCACCGTCGGTATAGTAGTATAATAGCTCCGTCGCTCCTAAAACTCGGGGGGAAACAGGGCATCTTACATTGCAGTGAAATCCCATTTGCGTTGATGTATATACAACGAGAAATACCACTAAGCAATTTTCATGTAGTGCTCTGTCTATAAGCAACGTGTAACATTAGGGTCAGACATACCTAAACGAATCTCTTCCGGTTAGGCCTCAGCGCTACTATTTGCGTATGTTCGCAATCCCGATTCCAGTTTTCAACTAGACATTATCATTCAGGCCTGCTGTGAAAAAGCAAAAATATAGGAACTATTCATGTGCCCACACTGAAGCATTCCAGCTCTTCAAACAGGCCATAGCGCGCAACAATTATATTTCTGATGGACAGGATGACCTCTATTATTCCCAACTGTTTACCGTTTCTCTAAACGTCACCGTGCAAAAATCTCGAGGCTTTCTCTAAAAACTCCCGACCTACATTTAAAATAAGGTTAAGCTCAGGATATAATTAGGGATGAGGGCTCAATTTTCGTGCAGCCCATGATTTATAGAATTAAAGTAGGACCACCCCGTGAGGGCACGGACTAGTAAACTGGACGATACTGGACGCACACTTGGTCGATGCTGGAAGTGGCACATTCAAAAGACCTGGTCAAACGCACATATTAAAGCTCTTTTTCTCGAACTCCTCGCTGTCTAAGATATCTGAGTGTACCATACACCAGGGCATAGACACTATTCAATAGATTGATTTGTGGAACAACCAAATCAAGATCGTACGACAAGGTACCATTAAACTAGGGCTCCCTGTACCCGAAGACGAGCACGACATCGCTGCTTGTATCGACACCGGGTTGGGCAAGGTCAAAAAGAGTAAAGCAGAGTGCTGTCAACGGTCATGCTACGAAATCGAAGATAACCCCTGGGGACAGAAGTCGAAAATAGTCCTACACTTGGAACTCCCCCTACGATTCCAAATGGCCCCAATGCGATAATCGGGACCCTAAACCCCGTGACACAACTGACATTTTCTTCCGCTACCACAAAGAAAGCAATGTAACCCATCTGACTTTAGTAACATCAGCATCCTCACTATCTTTTTAAAAGCCGTTAAAATTTTTATATACATCTATTTCTGAAAAAGTTTATGACAAAAGTTTCTATCTGGATGCCAATATAGGTCTTGGTTAGGACATTCCACACATATACGCCAAAAAGAGTGGGCCACATCAGTAACCCCACTACCTAGCAATTTAGCTAGATGTCACACGTAATCTTAATACTATTATATGGAACTTTATGAATTTGGTGCTGACCTACCGCCGTGAGTATTCACCATACTCCAAATACATGTAGCTTCTCTTACATCAAATGCAGGCGCCATATGGCATTTCAAATATTTCACTTCAAAATTCATGAAACAATACATATTACGGAGTCTTCTTCCTTGTCCACTTTCCTTACATTAATTCCAAGTCTTCTAGCTCGGCCCCCTTTGTTCCATGATTTCAGGTTTTGGTTGCATATTGCTTAAGTAAAGTAAAGTTTTCGGAATAAAGTGAAAAAAAGTCACACAAAGCAGCACAATATCATTCTGTCTTATGGGGTAGGGAAGGAGTGTTAGGTCTTAAGGTCACTCGAGAGTGACCGCAAGAAAGGAAGACCTAAGGAGAAGGTCCTAAAATCTTCCTCTGTTTTTTTGCCGCAAAGAGTGGAAGTGACGATCCAGTGTAAGTACTGGATCCAGTCACTTCCACTCTTTGCGGAAAATATTTGTAGTTCCTTTAAGGGTGCAGCGTGGTCTAGATTTTTTTAATGAAAAATATGGGAATTCTGCAGCGTTTATCTTTTCCGTTGTGACTTTGTTGGTTACGTCCGACGGGAGTACCAATAAACCGTGGTGGTGATGTATGTAGATAATATCGTGGTCGAAAGCAAGTAATAGCAATATCAATGATAATGGTTAAACAATAACAAGTGTGCTGATTCCAAAAAAAAAAACAGACGCAACCAGGAATAAAAGACCTGGCAAATAAGTAGAATAATTTTGTCAGCTGTTGAATTTTTTTTTGACAAGAAAATTTTAAGTAGGGTTCGAGGAAGTGAAGAAAAAGTATCGTCAGATACAGTGTTAATAATGTTCAGCCCAAAATTACAGGTACCTGTTGCTCTGGTAACTGATGCCTTACCAGTAAAATTTAGGCTATTGTATTTCATTGACATTGGTGACTGATTCAAAGCTTTTATTGCCGTTTTCCAGGTACGCGTCGTTAACAACGTCCTGCATTTCAGTACTACGCAATATATCAACAGTCATTACAATACAACACCGAAAACATACCGGCAAAATACATTTGCAATGTAGGAGCTTTTTCTGGATGGCCACCTTTAGGACTCATAAGATCTACAGGAAAGAGCGCAAGTTAACCCAGCAAGCGCCTTCAGTTGACTAGCTAGCCGGTTAAATGCCGGATAACGTACCTGTGATCAAGAGAGCAAGCACAATAGGTAAGAGGTTACCCGCATCATTTGTTATCTAACATTGCTACATATTTTTCGAGTGCGGAGTTTGAGTCCGATCGCCCAAACCAAACGCCCAGTTGCTGTCACATTGAAGAGACCATAAGAAGGCGACGTTTGCTCATTCCCACGCAGATACGTCACTTTAACTAAATATGGAAGAAAGCTGTGGGCATAGGCTTTTGCGCTTTGGAGATAAGTCAAACGGAATTAACTGGACAGACAATAAGCGGAAACTCGGATTATGTGCCAGTCGCATCTTGTAGAGCGAGAAAAAGCAAGCGAGAAATCTCGAACGGCAGCCTCAAGAACAGCGCAGAAATGTATACCAGGTGATGAATGAAAATGCTTGGAACCACTTCAATTACGTTAAATGGGGATGACGTATTCCTCTGGCTTTAGCGTCACCTATGGTGGATTGAGAAAAGCTTCGGAGCAGAGCCGGCGGCACTTACACACACCAAGCTGTACAGCGCCTTTTTACGAGATTACTTATACTTGCGGGCTTGTCATTTTTGGTACACCAAAGTGATCAGTGTGGAGCAACTCTTTACGCAGCAAATTCGGGTTACAATGCGATGACCCCTGTAAAGGTATTAACCCGATGTGGTGAATTCCGTTCAACTAACACCAGTACGACGTCCACTCAAAGATCATTCTCGCTAAGTCATTATAGAGCTCCTGTAATCGCGATCGATCATTATTGTACGTGTAAAGATTAAAACGTCAACGTTGAAAACTTCAGCATCTGAGATACCGACTCGATTTTCTACTGCCATATCATTGGTTCATTAACATATCTGAAGGGCGTGCGCGTAAGTTGATATAACGCTTAAAGACAATTTACTGTAAAGTAATGGCAATGCCCTGTATCTACTCAAAGACGCATAAGGTGTGCACTAGGCACATTTTCAAAGACATGGCTAATTGCCCGAGGCAGTCTAATTTACCTCGAGCCGTTGGCATTTTCTACACCGTTGGTTGTACTTTTTTTAATACTGATTTTGAAATCCATATATGTAAATGCTATGCACTTTTCGTTACAGGTACTTTTGGGTGACTCCAGTCGATTGATTGATTTGCTTGATAAGTGTGTGTACACATATCCCTCTTTTATATCAGGGGCGCATAACGCTGCAGCTATTAATTATCTATGTTGTAGTCCCCTGTTTTTTGCCTGTTTGAGCCCCTTCCATTGGGATAGTCTCTGCTTTTTAAATTCTACCTGTGCCTTTTCTGCATCCCTACATAATCCTAGCGCTTCCCCTAACCTTAAATCCCTAGTCCCTCCCATTGTTCACACTCCCTAACCAGATCTATCGTTTCTTCTTTTTTACTGCATATCCGACAAATCGTTTCTAATTCCTTGTAGCAATTTCGCTGCACCCTCGTGTCTAACGTGCCGGCTCTCGCGTCCGCTAACAGCCCGCTGTCTCTTGTATTATCATATAACCATGCTACTTCACCCCTTTCCGATTTTATATTCCCGTATACTTCCTACTAGTTTTCTGCATAAGTGCTGTCCGCCACTTCTTTTTGTATGCTGACTACTTTTAATTTGCCCACTGGACATAGCAGTATCTGCCCATTGCTTACTACTGAGTCATATTTGTGTTGCCGCAAATTCCACCATCCTGTCCCATTTTATTTTTACTCCCATTGCCCTTTTTACCCATTGTATATTTTTAACCCATCGTTCGTTATTCAGTGTCCTAATTGTACTACAGTATCTCAGCTTACTTTGCACTTCGCTTACAATGAATTCGGACATACCGCCTTCCCTTTCGAGAAAATCTCTGCTACAATTAAAGCGGCATCCCAATGAGAATCAAATTACTTCTCTTTGAATCCCTTCTAACTTTCTCCATAGACCCAAGCTATGCACTAGAACAGCGTTTCCAAAAGTCAGCCCTGGAACATACATTGCTTTCCAAATGTCTCTTGTAACTACATATCTATTGAACCCCCATAGACTCTTGCACCTTACCTAGAAATTTCTATCCCTGTCTGCTTTCTTTATTCTTCATATTTCCTCCTTCTTGGGTTCTCCTTGGACGCTATAGTTATTATATTGATATAAATATTTATATTGATCCCGATACTCTAACTCCTTTCCCTGCAACCTTAGCTTCCGCTCCATTGTAACCCCCGAAAATACTAAAATAGCGCTCTTCTTGTCGTTAAATATCATATCTAGCTCATCTCCTGCCTTCCCACAGGCATCAAGCATTCCTTGAACCTCTTCTACGTTCCTTGCTAAAATAATTATATCATCTGCAAACAACAAAAGAGGAATTCTAATAAAGGTTTCTCTTTCACCGATCTGCCACCCCAACCCGGTGTTATTCACCTTTCTAGCGATTCTTTCTATATATATATTAGAAAAAGAACTGATGATAAAGAGCATCCCTGTTTCACTCCTTTAGCCACACTATATTCACTCGATTCCCCCTCCTTTCGTTTAATCATGACTGTGTTTTCCCTTTAAATTTCTTCCAGTAAGCCTATCCAACTTGCGTCAAATCCTTCTTCTGCTATAAATTTGTACAATGTATCTCTATTGACTATATCATAAGCTTTTCTTAGATCCAAAAAGCCCCCAATAGAACCCTGTCCCCTCATCCTGCATATTTCAACTATTTGATTCAGTAGAAAAATATGGTCGTCGAACCTATATTCTTTTTTAAACCCACATTGCCATTCCCCAATTTTACTATTCGCTTCTAACTTTTCTTGTACCCGGCACTTAACAATTTGCATGAAAATACGGTACGTAATCGGTGTAATAGTTATCGGTCGTCTATTTCTCAAATCATCGTTATCGACGCCATCCTTTGGCAGCAAAGATACTCTTCCCTTACGCTAACTTCTCGGTATGCTACCTCCGGCAAAGATGTTAATAAAAACTTTGGATAAATAACTTATGTAGTCCTCTCCCAACGCGTTTACAATCTTAATTGTTATTCCGTCGTTCCAATGTTGAGCTACATCCTTGGCAGGATGTGGGGCCATCTTTCAGCGGCAAATTTTGCACAGATAGAAAGATGCTTCACAATATATATGAAGCGCGCTCTTTGCTTGCCGTGCACGGCAAGAAACCGCTTTGTGTACTTGCTAGCGGGCTGCGGACCGGCAGTGGAAACAATCATAGTCAGGCTTAGGTCACCTATTACTGAGCCACTTCAACCATTTTTGTTGGAGTGGAAGGGAAAAGTGACCGAGGCCTCGGCCGAGGTAGCGCAGTTCGACGTGTACCTCGCCAGGGAGCTTTGGGGTGGAATGGCATGCACTAGCCGGCACGTGTACACAAGGTACATTGTGCATGGCTATCATCACTTGGTGTGTTCGACTCAAGGATTTCACCAAATTGGCGATCAATGTCGTTGCCGGTTCTGCTCGCAGATATGCGCTAAATACCACGCAGCGAGCTGCCAGACGCAACGGCGGTCTTTGCACTCTCTCGCCCGGTGGGACGGTCGCTGAAGTGTTAATATTGTATATAATGATGCCTGTATTGTAATTATGTACCATCTTGAAATGCAAAGTTATTGCGAAATATATATATATATATATATATATATATATATATATATATATTATTAACCCGTATGCCGTCTTCCCTTTCATTCTTCTAATAACTTGTTCTATTTCTTCTACCCCTGTGATTATGCCTGTATTTATCCTTGACCTTCCTTCACTAACTCTATTACTAATCAAAAATAGTGCTTTTACCGCCGCATTCATCTCTTCTTTCGTGAACACTTTTTCATGCTTAAGGTTAGTCATGCTTTTCCCTGCATTGACTACATATGTCCAGAATCGCTTTACCCGTTGTCCCCTTGGAGCCCCTAATATACTATTAAACTCCTGTTCGTCTTGCCGCTTTATTCCTTCTTGTACCAAATACTAAACCTTTGCCTTTGCCTGCACATATCTTTGCCAGTATTCCTCGCCCTTACCCGGGTCTTTATTTACTATCTCCATGTGCTCCCTGCTCCAATGTGTTGCACCGGCTCAATTGAGTCCAATCACTTGAATAGCATGGATCGTAGTTCTTTCTCAACGTGTTTCGCTACGAATGCGAAAAGAACACACGCTTTGGTTTATTCTTGAACTGTAGTGTCACCACTTGTGGTGGTAATAGGGTTTGTAAGTTGAGCAAATTCAGAAAACGCAGCGCTTCAATTACTATCACTTACTTGAAGATCTTTCATTACGAAGTTTAGCAAGATCTAAAGCTTCCAGCCAATCTCTATTTGAGGCATAGAAGAATCACGAAGAGATTTTGTTCATCTCAATACTAGCAGTACAGTTGGCACTTTCTTCAAGTGATTCACCGTGTCGCAATTGTTGCAGGCTGCCTCCTTTCATTCACAGTAATTTGCCCTGTGGTTCGGCTCGTAGACCGCCGTCTATTTTCAGTAGTTGCTAGTAATAATGTCGGTTGCTGCTGCTATATTTGTTCTACCTGGCGGTTGGATGGTGCCGCCACTGCAAATAGAACCTGCATCTGCCCTATGCACTACAAAAGGCTCTTTGTGTATAAGGAACGACTCCACTTCTATAAAGACTTCTTCCATAAAATGCAGTGGTCGACCGTGACGAATGTGACGTGCGAAATCTGGGTGAATCTTGCAACTTTTGCTGTAAATCACAAAGCTCGACCGAAGCTTGATCCATTTGCATGCACCTGTTTTGTCGATAGTATCGTGTATATCTAGTAACTTTAGTAGTTGGATCGCTCGGTAATATTTGGCCACATAGTTTGTTGTTTGCAACTGGCGCTAGATGAGCTAGCAATCATCGAGCTCACTTATTTTCGGTAATTGTTTAGCTCCATAAATGTTTGAAATTGGCTCTTTTTAGGAGAGCCAGTTTTCGTTCTCTTTCGAGAAGCGATCGAACTGGCGAAGTAAACATCAAGTTCTGTCTTAATTCCGATTACCGCTCTGCAGTGTTGTTCGCCAACCGTACCTCATCACTATAATAAAAACGCTTTTTTTACCACTGCACGATTATCACACAACTATTGCTAGTCGTAGCTCCACCCGTTGCGTCGCCACTACTATGTATCAAGTTGTATGCGTATTGAAAAAAACTTGTATTAGCCTCTTACTCGTAACGGCTTGTTAGACCTAAGGCCTACACGTGGGAAAGAAGCATTGCTTAAAGGATGAGTACGTATGTCAGTGTTGCCTGATCTTGCGGGCGAGCACTATTGTCTACTGTAATATCTATTACAGACGACACTGTAATCGGAAGATTATGCAATTTTAATGTTGTGTAAATACACTAGTTTATTGGCGTTGTCTTTTATTGTAAACGCTACAGAGGGTTTAGGTTCTGAGCGTAGGAGATATATACACAAGTTGTGGAAGCCAGGGCCAGGGGCCAGATTCCCACATATAGCTTTATTTGATTCGTTCTCTAGAACGAGTCTGCAAGATACGTAATTATCGGTGTACGAGTCCGACAAGCGGATAAGTTAGATTAAACGAATCACAACGAATGAATGCTTAATTAAACACACTTATAAATGTGGTATCGATTTATCCATCGAAATATGTATTTATCAATTAGTTGATTTTAAAATATTACGCTTTGAGAGAGAAGTACTGATAGTGCCCGTGCGATGCTGTTTTGGAAAGCACTGCTCTGTTTTGTTTATAGCGCCGTGGCTCAAGTAATTTATGCGCGGTATATATTTGATCTGTAATGTGGTCGGTCCCGGGTGTGGGACGCTGTTTCGTGTGTTCGAACATGTCAAGAATATATGTGTAATGCATTAGAAAAAAGACGGCACAATCCGGTAGGGCACTTGGTGAGCACCTGGGCGCACAGTGATGTGCTTCGTTATTTCATGCTGTCACAAGGATCTATTTTTAATATCTTCTTCATAAAATGCAATACTTTTAAATCAAGGCTAAAACGGATGGAACCCATTCGGCACTAGAACAAAAAGCGTTAACGCGTGTTAAGTTCGATATAGGCAAAATTCAGAAATGTCTCCTCTCTAGCCGTCTGAAGAGTAAGACTGCGGCTGGTTGAAAATGATTCAATTTAAGCTCTATAGTTTTAGGTCGCAAAGTTTGAATTGTTCAACGTTGTTTGTATGCGTCGAATATGTCGTGATTAAACTAGTAATTGCGAAGTTCTAGTGTGGTTTCGTTGTACATATGAAGTACAAACTTGCGGGATATGGGTCTAATGCAATGCGTTACTATGACTAAGGATTTTGAGTTTAAATATATTTACTACAAACTTCAGGTCGACCTTTCGGAGGTCAGTACCATGGTTAAGGAAACCTCCTTTCTTCAATATGCCTTGTAAGAAATAGTTTGGGCGTCAGCTTTCCGCCTGCTCGACGTCCAAGCACTTCCTTTAGCTTGGATCTCTTCGGTCACTCTATCACGTTCTCAACAAGCTTCCCCCTGATATTCAGCAGACATATGGGCCAGTAGGCCAAGAGCCCTGTCCGGCCCTTACCCTTGATGTTTGAGGTTTCCAATTTTAGAATTGAGGTCTATTCACGGAACCGCAATTTCACCATTTCTAAGTTCTCGTAAACAAATGCCTAAACTCACATTATCTCTTTTATACTTCAACATGTCTCAACATGTTTATGCGGAACCGACAAATTAAGTCTCTCGAAATTCTCCCGTTCACACACATGACATGTTTTCCTCAACCTATTGACAAGTAACTCTGAGTAAACGTTTTTGTACGTGTTTCCCATTGCTTCACTTCACGTATAAATATTCTGAATAAGGTGAGCACGGTTTTTTTCGCGAAATTTCTCTGGGAAATTCTGTCTAAATAGTCGGCGCTACGGCGCAAGTTGAAAAATGCTCTGAGAGCATCATCATGAATGACTTTCCCCTTGTGAGTTATACTCTTTACTATGAATTTTCAAATAGAGATTCCACAATAAAGAATTAGCACTAATAGCATCTTATACACCATAATAAGGTCCTCAACAGGAACTCATAGTCTTTTTAAGTCGATGAATACATGTAATTACCGGATAGCAATTAGGCGTAAGAACATCCAAAAAAACGCCCCATCTAAACGTCCCATGTAATGTTAAACCAATGCATTCGATGTGAGAGGAGAGGGTCACTTCCATTTCTTTAGCAGAATTTCTGAGCCTGCGCAGCCTTTTGAGCAGGGTGAAATAAGGTGAGTCCAGCTCTGGTTGCATTTAGCCACATTGACAATAGCCTTACAATATACCCCCTTAATCCCTTCTATAATGTAGTTGATTAGACAGATGTAGTTGATCAAACAGATAAATATAAACGGTTTAAGGTTGACATTTGCGGAGTGCCGATGTTTACCGTTTCTATCTTAACCGATCTTTGCTGCCTGCCGCCTCTCTGTTATGTATGACTTACATCAAGACACGAAAGTGCCGTCACAGCCAAGAAATTTAGGCATGTGTGAAGACAACGAATAACTTAGGCAGTTGAGTTTGCAACAACATCCAAAATAAAACCGAGGCCACGATGGTTGTTTTGAAAGGACGACCCACGATCTCTTGGTAGAGAGCGAGGTCAAGGGGGGGGGGGTTGTGGACACACGCGCCCTTTGTACCTCAAAGGTGCTCACTGGCAAAAAGAGAACGACAAATATATCTTGGCTAGGCGGCCTACACAACTGGATGAAAGTTTTCCTTCACTTGGAAAGCCTTTACTATGCGTGATCATACCGTAGCAAAATGGTGGTCCAGATCTGGAACGATATCCAATCTCCTACTCAGAAACCCAGAACTTATAGCACATACGAGCGTCCTTTACAAGATATGAACGTCGCTCATCTTTGGTCGATTGTACTCTTGTGTAGAAGACTAAATCCCGGCAGAACAATACGTTTTTTAACAAGGCGATTGACTTTAGACGCAGTTAAATTTGTTTTCATTGTTAAACCATATATTACACCGCTTTTCTAGCAAGAAAATGGCATACGCTGCGTTTATTGATTTTCAAACTACTTTCGACCGCATGCCAAAGAACCGTTTATTAAACACGTACTGCAAATATTTTAACATAACAGGCTCCCCTTTCAACCTCGTTTGTATTATATTAGCGCATATTTTAATTTGTGTAAAAACATTGACCACTAATTTATCTTACCCTTTAGCAGGGGGCTTTATTACAATCACAGATAAGTGCTCCATTACAAGAAAACAACCTCGTTTAAACTGGCGGCTTACGCGGAAGGTTGTGTATGGTTATGCCTACAAGCTTGACGTCATGCAAACATCCTAAGCGTGTATCTGTGTACAGGGTTATTGTGGCCAAAGTGTAAAACGGCACACTTATTTACAAATAGCTTATGATCAAGCTCCTTACACCACTCTATGAAAGCATCAAGTGTATTTTGAAGAAGTCCGGCATTCCTATAATTATCTACAGTTACATACATTTTTCCATCGTCAGCATATATTTTTGTTTGCACTGGTACTTTGTACAAATACCCGTAACACAAGCCTATCGGGGTAGCCTAAGGAGACTCAGCTAGTCCATTTCTTTTTATTTCGTATGTAACTGGACTCGCAGACTTAATGCGTAATCTTAAAGCCAATTTTGCATTCTATGCCGACGACTGAGTCATTTTAGCAAAATGTCGTAACAATCTGTAGTTTCACCTCAACGAAGCTGCGAAGTGGTGCGAAGAAAAACAAGCTCAAGATTAACAGAAAAATCAATAGGTTACGCTTTAGTAGAGGAGGGTCATACGCGGCCAGGGATCATGGTCTATCAGTATATGGAAAACTACTCAAACTAGTTAGCCACTTTTCCTATTTAGGCGTGAAACTAACCCCTGGGCTTTCTTTTAGCAGGCATATCGAGGATATCCAAGCAAAAGCTACGTCTGCAATGTTTTTGTTAGGCAATATGCATGACGTGGATGTAAAAATAACAGCTGTTTACTGTGAACTGTGAACGGACGTGTTCATTCTGGATCCTACCTTTGGTAGTTGTTTGCGTGTACAACCGTGATCTGTTTCAGTTGCTCCTTATTTCTGACAAGTTAAAATGCAATTCGTGCTGAACTCTGGTTCTGTGACTAGTCTTCGTACGTGTACTGTGTTTTTTCTCCACTGTCTTCCTATCCGTCTGCCAGCTTTGTCGCATCATGGACTTCGTGGCATGTGTGTTTCGTAATGAAACGGCCCGGATTGGAATCGGCTTCTGCTCGCACGAACGTGGTGCAACGGGTCATATCAAGTGTTTCCCAAATTTCTGGTGGAGTACTGCAATTGCTCGCGTGTCCGAATTGCAGGCAAAAGCCTCCCTCTGGGTCGCAGGCCAATGTACTTCGTCGTATTGCTGATTTGACAAACATGGTTTTTTTCCCAACAACCAAAACTAACTGCCGTTCTTGAGGACCTACACCAGTTCCAACTGGATCTGAGGTCGGCCTGTGATGAGATCAAACAATTGAAATCTAATGCCGCCAGGCCGACGGGCCGGCTTTTCGAATTTCGCAGGTCCTCCAGCGTGACGCAGCAAGGATTCTGCTCGAAACTAGCTGTGCAGTCGATTTCCACCACCGTCTCCGCTACTGTCTCTCCACGTCCTATCTTCAACAGTGGCACGTCCGCAAACGTGCAGGGAAGAGAAAGATCTCGCTCGGCCAAACGCCGAAGAAGGACCAGCACGCGACGTTATGCCATCATTGGCACTGCGGATTCCCAAGGTCTTATTCCGTCAGTCGCATGAGTGACAAAGAAGAGAGTGTTCGTGTCTCGTATTTCACCCAACGTCACTGCCACCAAGATGTACAAAATCATTAAGCCTAAACTCAAATCACCCCTTGCAGTATGGCAACTTCATACTGCTCACAACTCTTATTCTTCGTTTTGCCTGTTCGTTACTGAGGATGAAGAATACACTGTACTTGACCCAAAACTTCGGCCACAGAGCATGGTGACAAAGTCGTACTTTGGCCGTATTGCGCCTGAGAAGATTAAATCGAAGTTTGACGGTGATGTTTTCGAAACTAAGCAGTATTCCACATCAGCTGATATGGAGCCGCGGCGGAAGCTATCGGCGATCAATTAATATTCTCTACTTTAATTGTAGGTCAGCCGCCAAGGTGCAATTGATGCACTGAGAAGTTATTGTTTGCTATGTGACGTTCACGTAGTTCTAATAAGTAAGACATGATGATGCTAAAATCAGCTTTAGAAATAGATATAGAGTGTTTCGTAAAGATAGAGATTCGCGTGGAGGAGGCGTCTGTGTACTCGTCACAAACTCGATAGGTGCTATAAACGCAGATTTTAGCTTGCCGGGTGAATACATTTCCCTTAACTTAGTCTCCAAACAAGACAACTTTCGTCTTATCTGCTGCTATGCATCTCCCTCAGGGGAAAGTCTTTAGAGGGTGAAATGCATAGATTATATGTGTAGCATTATAAACACCTGTTGTCAAATTGACTATACTTTTATATTGGTTGGTGACTTCAATTTTCCGAAAATTCCGAAAACCAATCTCAGTTTACTCTCAACGACTCGATATTTAGAGCCTGCTGTTTGGCAAATGAGCTGTCCCAGCTAATTCACTTACCTACTCAGGCGTCTGAATCCATACTTGACTTCCTTCTTACCACTGACTTGAATACAATTGAAAATGTGACTATTATGCCCCTCTCATAAAATCCGATCATCGTCTTAATATTATACTTGCTTTTAGTGACACAGTGCCGTCAAGTGGTCGGCAAACCATCAACAAAAATGATTACAAACGAATAAATACCGCTCCTGTTGCAAGTCATCTTGACGTCGTAAATTGGGCTAATTCTTTCATGGACTGTCCGAATATAAATGTAATGTACACCAAATTTGTTGACAATTGTTCATTTGTATTGAACTCGTTTACTGCGCTGGTTGACCAGTGTGACTCCATTAAGGATATTGGGACTTACAAAAATCGTATTGCTCATAAGCTAAAGTCGTGCAGTACTGCATCTCAGTCTCTTGAACGCAAGCTAATGAAAGTGACCAAAGGACTTCGTATTTTACATGAGTCCAGACTGAACCTTAGGGACTCTCGCTTACTTTTTCTGTACGCCAATGAACGACTTAAGGGAACGAAATTTCTTCCCCCCATCATTTTGGGCCCTACGGTGGCTGTTACTGGCTCACAAAAAGCTGAGATTCTTGCTGAACATTTTTGTACCCTGTTCTGTGCGTCCGGTCTAGGTATTTCAGCGGCTAACAACCCACGCAACATTTCTCATCACGATCACTTGGCTACCTTCTCTAAGTTTGCAATCTATTCACTTCTCTCCGGTCTTAAAGCGAAGACTAGTTTTACACCACCTAAAAACATTCCTCTGATTTTGTATACAAATTTTGCGCTGTTTTTAGCCAAACCACTAAAACTCATATTTGAAAGATCTTATAACGACTGCATTTTTGAGAAAGTTTAATTTAACTATTTTAATAAGTTTGCAACTTTAAACCGCTATTGATTATGCCCAGCACGGCTTCAACACCCATCGTTCTACACGTACACAGCTTTTAGCGATGACCCAGGACTGGGCTTTATTTTACCTGCCACCGGATGTTAAATATCTTGAAAATGCAGATGACATAAAGCTTATTATCCTGTTTTCTCTAGTGGCTCCCATGCTGTTCTGCAGTCAGCTGTCGACGTTATTGCTTGATAGTGTTCTGAAAACAATATGACTCTCTCACTCTCTAAATGCGCTGTATTGACAAATAATGCACTTGGCTTTTACTATAAAAGTAACGACTGCATTTTACCGATTGCCTCTTATACACGGGATCTAGACATATATATTACGCTTAATCTTAATTTTAGTCTTTACATTACCAAGGTTGTGGAAGCATCATTGCGCATTATAAATACTATCTTCTTCTGTTTAATTTTAACGACTCCTCATGTGTACATTCGCCTGTACAAATGTTTCGTTCTTCCCCAACTCACATAGTGCTCTCCTGTCTAGGAGCTTTATCTGTCTAAATACAGAAAGTTAGTAGAAGGCGTCCAAAACACGTTCCTGGGACTCCTGCGGATCAGGTGCCCTCAAAGTGTGTTAGATGACGTAGTTCCTAGTATTGACTCACCTTTTATGCAAGGCAACGTATTTGTTCTACATCAATTACGAAAATGTAATTTGTTAGGACACATTTTTGATGTACGCTCCAATATCCTAAGACGTCAACGATCAATCACTCCAAAAGCCGTGGTCCGCGGTGAGTTTGTGAACGGCTTATTTGCTTGGCGTACGGCCAAATGGGCGCAAGCAAATTCAAATAGCAGTCGCAAATTTGGTGATTAGTCACGGTTCTCTTTCCGAAGTACGTATATTGATAACAGTGCATGTGTGACTATGGTGATTGCACGACAACCATCTTATATGACAATAAAAAATATTGTATGTCATGTTAAAAACACCTATAAATTGCTTTAAAATCAAAGTTCTCCCTGTGCTTTTCTACATTTGTACCATACCTGACCCTGGGCTATTTAAAGAGTCTAGACAAGCTGAAACCCTGCTATATTACGTGTGTACTACGGCTTCCAAAGTGCGCGTCGGCAACTTTTGATTTAGAGATGTGCCGAGACAGAACACTTAATGAAGACCTAGCACTTTATAACATACTATTTACAGCGTATAATTTAGACCTATATCAAGTCTATAGAGAGAACAGAGATTTAAAATTTGTACCTGAGAATTACACTGATATCCCGCCTTTTTTCACAGAAATGGAAATAAGCAATGCAAAGGACCGCTCGCTAATCTGCCGAACAACTTAGCACGGGTGCCACCATCACATATGCATGAAGCTCAGCTGCTTTAATATTGAAGGATGTGTTTGTAGCTTTTGTGGCTATATCTATGATAGCTATAATATACTTGTATATACAGAAATTTGCGGAACGTCTTTATCATACAAAGTTAAATATATATTGTGAGACCGAAGTATCACATTGTAACACCTTGTGAAACATGAATCACTGTCTACTAATTTTGTGGTAAAACAAATACTGAGTTGATTTGAATTGAATAAACCTTTCAAAGCCACACTTCTGTAGATGCACCTGGAAAGCCTGTACGTTGCAATAATCACTATTCTTAGCAAGCTTAGATTGTTTAAGGTAATTGAAGTAGAGCTCAAGCGGTTTTTTTTTTAAACTGTTGTAACATATACCTCTTAAGGGGGCTCCCAAGAAACAGCAAGCAAAACAGTTTTGAGACTATGTCGGACAGGAAATATGCGGGTGGCAAATAAGGAACAGAATAGAATATTCACAATCAAGAAAATGCACATTGCGTTACAAGCACAATTTTTCACGACTGGCGTAAACATTGTAAAAAAGTGGCAAGAATTAGCATGGAGATTACGACTACAGCAGATGAGATCGAAGGCGTAGTGTATAAAATAAATTCAAAAACGGTGTGCGGTCAAGACGAAAATTGAATAGAAAATTTCAAGGAAATTGAGTAAGTATATTATCTAAGAAAGCAATTTAATAATATATTTAGAGGGAGCAGACTCCTGGAGGGTTGGCGCAAGGGAACTTAGGGGACTATTCGCAATCACACCTATAATGTATTGAATAATAATGCAGGTTTTTAAACGTCGAGCACAGAGTGATTTGGTGACAAATGGGAAAACAGGAGAAAGTCAGTGCGGATTTAGGAAAGGGTATAGGCTGAATAATCCCATTTTTTTATTAAGTCAGTTTGTGGAAGCATCAAGGTTGCAGGAACAATTGTGTTTGGCAGACTTGTTAGAACTTAAAAAAAAACATATAATATGGTTGAGAGAACAAAGTTGCATTAAATTATGTTAGATAAGAGTTTTGAGAAAAACTGGGTGAAGTTACTAGAAATGTACAGGAATAGAAGTTGATCTCAGCAGACCTAGTTCGCGCGCCAATAGACGGAACTCTAGCTGCCTAGACAAGTACATTGTTGGCTACCGACGCGGGGCGCGCCCCTAGCCGGGTACACACAGAGACGCCAGCACCGGCAGGTGCTATCGTGCTGGAGTATTAGGAACCCCGCATTCTTAAAATTTCGTCGGATGTTGAAGGCTGTAAAATAGGAGGTCAATAATGCTTCTTTCACATTGGGAAACATACGTGAAACTCATTTGTGCAATGCAGTCATCTGTTCTCTAGAAACTTAAGGAACCAATCACACTTCCTATCGGCGGCGTCACTATCAATACTACACTTGAAGTCAAAGACATTTAAAAAAAAAAGAAGCATAAAGCAAGCTAAGATTCAGTATTCGGATTAAGAATGTTACAAAATAAAGGATGAGTTAAACAGATGCAGCTGGATACAAGGATATAACGAGCTTAATACATAGAGGGCGAAGTACAGAACGTCGAGCTAGCGGCCTAGGGAATGAATCAATTAACATATTGTAAAAAATGTACAGCCTTCAGGTGAGCCATAGATAAAGAGAATGGTGGCGTAGTATAGAAAATTAAAAACTTGACAAGGTTTCGGTAGGAATTATGCAGGCGTTAGAAAAGGAGTACGTGCAGTATGCAAACGTATATAATATGGTGGGCAGAACAAAGTTGTATCCAGTTGTGTTGGAGGAGGGCTTAAAAAAGATCGCATGCAAATGCAAGTTCAAGCTTTATTTAGTGTTTTGTATTGTTCTTCTGCTAACGTACATATATAACGGTACTCCTTTATTTCACAGTATGTGTGCTTTTACCTTATACTATTTCCGTGGGTGGAACATAAGGAGTTAATAAGTTAAGGCAACTCACACTAGCTGAAAATTGAAAATGATGACGATGTGACCTGGCTAAGGGTGGAGACGAAATGGTGCCGCAGAGTAGGTCTCTGCCAGTCAATTCTGAGAAGGACTGGGTTTGATTATGCCTAAAATCCCCACTGAGCAACTGACACTACGTTTCTAAATATTATTTCTTTGACGTGCAAACGTTATTGACTTATCGGTGTGTAACAGTTGTGTTCTGTGCGCATTTTTGCGGTTGTTGCTTTAGAGAAGGAATGTACTTGTTCGTAATCGAAACACGCCTATTTGATCTGTAACATTATATTCGCCTTAGTGACCGTTGAGGCGGTGTCGAATCGTACCCTCTTTGCTCACAGCATTGGAATTCAAATATATTTGAATCCCGGGAAATTGAGAAAACTTGCTGGCTCGACTACTGTCGACGCCGAAATAAGGACTGGCAACCTGGCCGCTGCGACAGCACTGCAAAGGGCGACGGAAGTTTGTCCGGAAGCAACTCTAAAAGTAGAAAAAGCAAGGTTTGTAGCACAACCTATGGGGCACCTGTAGAGTGATGACAAAATACGATAGTAAGCTAGGCATGACCCAAAGTGCGCGACGGCCATCGAAGGTTGAAATTGTGTTCATATAGTAGCTATGGGGAGTTAGCCCGTTACACCTCTGTATCCCAGCATTGAAGGCGACGTTTTGGGGGGACACAAGAGCGAAGCCTCCTGACACGCCGCCTCCTCGAAGCACTGCCCTTCCCCGTCTCTCCAAGGCAGACTAATCGTTAGAGCCCAATAGTGAGATGTGTCGGCTTTTGAAGTTCATGGGTGTGTCATCGAGCACCTAAGGTCTCAATCATCGGACGTTACACGGGCATAAGGTATTAAACAACTTGCAATTAATTGGTGAATATATTTGGTACGTGGGGGCTTTGTTAAGGTGCAGTGGTAGGGTTGGGAGAAGGGGGCGGCAGTCGGGCGAGGGTAAAAGGGCTTTGCCGCACGGAGAGGAGGGCTGCTGCGGGTGAGAGTCGGGGCCACGTGCTTGACAGAGCTCGGTCGGCAAAGCGGCAATCTTAAATGTGGCGGTCGGTGGATGGAACCTCTCCTCTCCGCTACTACTACGACTACTACTACAACTACAACTACAATTACTACCAGTACCACTGCCCGTACAACTACTCCTGCTCTAACCAGTCTGGCTAGCTGTCCGTCCGTCGGTGCGTCCGTGCGAGCGCGAGCAAGCGGCCGCCATCGCCGTTAGTGAGTACGGCACGGGTTGATGACGACGTTGATGCTGCTGCTGCTGCACTGTCGCTCTTGCCGGTTCTTGCTCGCTGGCGACCACGCTTAAACGATCGTCAGTGGCAGCGGTAGCAGTGGCCACAAGCGAAGCTCGCTTATGGGGTGCTCGCGGGACCTACTGGTCCTTGCTTGTCAGTCGACTGATCCCTTTTACCCCTTATCCCTTTTACGCCTCTCACGTCCTTCCCCCCTCCCCCCCCCCTGCCGCTCGCCGAGCCGAACTCCGCGGGGGCGATGTGAGGAGCGGAGCGCAGTCAGCGCGAATACAAGAGCCGTGAGTGAACCCGTGCAGATCATACCGTGCGTTGTACAAATGTTTCGAGCAAGCGAGCGACATCAGACGGGCCCGATGGCAGCAGGTCAAACCACGAATCGTCAATAAGTCAAAGGCCGCAAGCCGTTTATGACGCTATATTTTGACCACATCTAACTGTGCTTGTATATAGTAAATTGTGTGATTGATTGATCGACTGAAAAAAGTAATTGCAATCCAGTTAACGAGCAAGTGCGCTTGGTGCAGGTGTCTTTATTATCGGCGTTGAATAGTGCCACGGGTTTTCCGTGGGAAGTGATTGGAAGATGTTTTTGTTCAATATTTGGAAGTATGCCTTGTGAAGTTAACCTGCTTTGGAAGATGACCCGGATGCGCGAAGTTGTGTTTGGTGGACGTGGAGGATATAACAAGTGAAGGCGCTAACTCAATTTACGCAGTTTATTTGAAATGTTGCGGCCTGTGAAATATGCGTGAAGCTCGGAATGATTGATTGTTCATCTGTTTGTGTCGGATCATGCCATAATTCTTCCTTAAATCATCAAGAATGGTGCTAAGCAGGCACTGCAACCAGTTTTAGGATTACTACAAGCACCAGGCCATCACGACCATCCCATGGATATACACTGGTAGATCTCAGCTAGATCAAGCGGTCAGTTATATAATCTATCGTAATGACTGGACTGCAAAATAAATTCGAGTGACTACACTGAGGTACAGCTGGTACAAGGCAATACGTTACTAAAGCCTGACTGGGCTACAATAAGGGCTCTTTATAGCAGCCGATTAGAACGAAATGCGGAAATGATGGAGGCTGGGCTAATAAAATTGCAAGTACCGGTCTGTTGCAGTAAGGTGCCAAGGTGAACGCAAGTGTTCAGAACACCTACAAAGACTTCAAGGTAAAAAAAAAGCAGGCCTCGTGGCAATAATGGCAGGCACCCGCGGCTATCTGCACAGATTAGTTAGTGCAAATGCGTCATCAGTGGTCAGTGCAGTGCAAACGAATAGCAAAGACAGTGGGTATCATTGCAAAATAACAACTTCAACATCAACAACAGCGGCAATTCGGTCCCAAGTCAAGGGCTGCTAAATGAATTGTGACGGCGTGGTGCAAACCAGCCCGGCAACGGTGACATAACGACATTTGTCAGGTGATCGTGGCCATCCTGGTCAAGGTGTGACTAGAAGATTGAAGGACAGTGCGGAAACTGTTTGTTGTGCGTACGACCAAGAGAAGCGTTATCACGTTGCCATTTGGGTCGGCGGCTGTGGTGGCGGTAAGCGTCCTGCGGCCGCCAAGGCTCGCCTGCGCCTGTGGCGGCCGTGCTCACGGCGGGGTTAGACGGCATTCGCTGCGGACGCAGCAGCAGCAGCAGAAGGGGAGGCGGTCAGCAACGGTTCAGGTGGCGGGGGTCGTGGTGGTGGTGGGGGTGGTGGCGGGGGTGGTGGTGGTGGCGGTGGCGGCGGCGGCGGCAGCTGGTTGAGCGCGGCCCACAGTCGGCGCTGTTCCACGACCTGCCATCCTGCTACTACTTCTACCTGGCGAGTTCGGTGGGCTCTTCGGAGCCGTCAATTTTGTCTAGGTCGCCTTTCCCGGGGCCGGGCCCTGCGACGTAGTGTGGAGCGACTGGCCGGTGGTGCAGCCGGGCCCGCGCCGGTGGGGCCCCCGGCCGCCGCCGCCGCCGCCCCTGCCGGTCCACCCGGCCGCCACCCTGCTGCCGTATTGCCCCCGCTGCCATGCAGAGCTGGCACTCCACTCACAAACTCCCCCGACCCTTCACCCGCGCCCCTCTCATCCCTCCGACCGCCGCCACCACACGCATCAGCTACCCCTCCCGCCGCCAAGCGATTGCGAATACGACTCCCCCGCCGGACCCCTCCATCGAGAGAACACGCGGGGGGAGGCAAGAGATCATTGTCACAGACAGGACAGAGAGCGCGCGGGCCCTTCCGGACGGAGCCAACAAACAACGGAACGATCGCCGCGTCACAGGGGCCAGAGCCAAGGCCGCCAGGGGGCGTATCTCCCTCCGCCGTCACACAACCTTCTCAACCCACGTCAAACCCTTCCCCAGGCTACCGCAGTTACCCCTTTAGACTACTATCACAATGCGACATCACCAGGTACGTTCCAATATGCAATAGAATAATCAACGTATATTAATGTTGCCACGTTCACGTCAGACAAGCTTCTTTTGACGCCTCTGTGTATAAACTTTATCTGGTTCGACCCGCAGGTCCACTTTTTAAAAATATCTCTTGTCGAGGGCCTGAGGGCTGTAGGCTTTAATGGGCAGAACTTATTTGATTTGCCTTTTATAACGTAAAAGCCAACACGTATAAATTATCCTAGTTTGTATTGTCATATCGGAACTACCTGTCACACCAAGTAGCCTAAATGGTTAATCAATGGTTTGGCAAGCATCGCTTAATTCTCAATATTGGTGCAGGTGGGGTAACATAGGAAATCTTGCTCCAGTCTTTCTTGATGGCCAAGTGCATACTATAACTTATCAAAATACAATATAATCGTTTTACTAGGGCAACTCATTCTGATATCCTGACTCATTATATCACCCAAGGAACAGAGCTATGAATGGACAAACTTAGATTGAACATGCGTCCTACGATTCATATTTAAATGTTTTGTGTTTAAAACCGGTTTAATGTGCAATTTGAGCCACGTTGCAGTAACATGGTAATGGATCGCGTGCCTTTAGTGTTTACCGTGATACATTGAATGTGTCTTCAAAATATGTTTGAGCCATATGTTAGAGTTGACGTGTTTGATGCTTCATGTATATAAGCTTAGGCGTAATTAGGTGACACAAATACAGGCTCTTAAGACATAGAAGACTATGTTTTTGAGCACATGCATTATAAATACCACATACCATACTAGGATCGGACAGACCAACATGATACGGTCGTCCTGATGTGTGCAGATGGATAGATGCAGACGCACGAATAGTTGGCGGAGGTCTCGTCTACCAACCTGCTCATATTTGCATACATATTTGATTGAGCTAGTAAGCTTTTACGTAAGTATTGATAAATATCTTGGCTAGTGACTGCAACAGCTATCAGGTACGCTCTAATCCAAACAATAGCGGAGCCATATAGTACACGCATTATCACTTTGATTGTACATTCAGTGACAAAAATAACTAAACATAGGACGTGCTACTTAAGAGAGACGCTACATAGCTAGTGCTTCTTACCTGAATAACGTAATCTGATTATCGTAATTAGAATTCAGATCGTGGCTGTTAGAAAACTAGGACCATTAGAACTGCTGCCTGTGCTCGGTAAGCCTCAAGGACGCGTACGTTTGGGGCATTTCGATCACCAGCCAATTGGAATTGGTCAGGTCGAACACAGTGAGTAACTAATGTTAAGTGGGCACACACCGCTCAAAGGTATTTCTGGACATCCGATGTCCTTTTGCGGCAACGTTCGCTGACATTCGACGACACGCGAACGATTAAACACGCACCGATGAATGATTGAAGACAAACTTGACAGTATTACCGACATACATAGAGGTTTATAGAGTAACTTTAGGTATATGCATAAACACGCAGTCGTTTTCAAGCCAGGGTTTGCTGGACAACCTAAAATATGTGCACTATTTTCTAAGCAAAATTCCCTGCTGAAAAAACGGAGTAGCATCTTAGCAGAAAGAAGCAGGACTAGCGTTTGTTGTAAGCTGGTGCTGTTCCACCAATATAATAGACAGATAACGTTATTACATGAAGTTTCCTAAAAAATAGTCTAGTCATGCCTGAATAGGTATCCTTAAACAGCTGACAACAATTAATAGTAGCGATTACAAATGGAGGTATGAACGTGTGAGCGTTATTCTTTGGAGTGAAGCAAGCGCCAGTTTGTGTTGTCTAATCAGCATTGATCCCGCAACGCGGGGGTGCGCATAGCTATATCGTGCACAGAAGGATAGACAGTATCCGCCTACTAAGTAATATGTGTATTTGACATTGGTATGCGCCCAGAGTTGCTCGTGATGATACTGCCAGCACGAACTATTCTAATTGCGAACGCAGCCAGTACACATGTATATACTGGTATATGCTGGTGGTGGTGGTAAAGCGATTTTACGCCGGCGCTGGGGAATACTCTACACAAAAGCCGCCCGTGAAGTGGTTAATTAGGATTTGCGCTCCCACGTGCTGCTTAATGCATCGATTGGAGACATCACGAGCGCGTTACGTATTTACATAAACATGAAATGATGGCTGCTACATAATCTGCTAAGGTCATGGACTAGAAGTGGCGTGTAAACTGTATAACCAAATATTAATAATAATACACTAGTTATCGTGTTGAACTGTTCGTATATTTTCGTATCTTTACTAAAAGGAAATAGTTTTCTGTCGCGGTATTAGTGGATGTATGTCTTATGTTGATCGCATATTGTCAACTATGAGAGCAAAATACGCAACGCACGATTAAACACAATACTACTGCGACTTACAGGTTGGGGTTCTTGGGGTGGTGCCTACATCAACAACATGGATAGGCACTAAAAACGCTTCGGTGACAATTCTGTTCATCAAACACCTGCAGAGGCCCTATGACGATCTCATAGTATCCAAGAAATATCAGCGTTTACTATCCAATGCACTGTCCACGGCAGACAAAGCCCGACTACAGGCGGTTGTCCAAAAAGGGGCTAGCAAATGGCTCCAAGCCATCCCTTCCTCAAACCTTGGCACTTTACTTGATCACAAAAGTTTTCGTCTGTGCATCGGCTCGAGGTTGGGAACAAAACTAACGGAGGAACACCGGTGTCCGTGCGGAGCACAAGTGGACATTTGGGAAACCCACGGGCTATCCTGCAACAGAAGCGAAGGACGCCCGGGCCTTAAGGTCAGCTCTACTGCCATGCATTCGAGAGCCAACCGGCCTCCTGAGAAGCGACGGAAAGAGGCCTGACGGTCTCACCCTTATCCCCTTTGAAAGGGGAAATGCGCTTATTTGGGATGCTACAGTCACCGACACGCTCGCCCCCTTAAACATAGAAGCTAGCGCATCAGCCGCTGGCTACGCAGCACGCAAGACTGAACGTCTAAAGACCAACAAATACGCCCAGCTCACCGACGAGTTCATTTTTGTGCCACTAGTATTGGAGACACTAAGGGGACCTGGCCCTGAGGCATGGTCACTTTTACAGAAGATTGGCAAACGAATTGAACTCACGACGGGGGACAAGAGAGCTTTCGACTTTCTACTCCAGCGGCTATCTCTAGCGGTTCAGCGCGGCAATGCGGCAGCAATTATGGGCACAATGAGGGGCTGCCTCGAGGATAAGCTCGATTGGTAGCACCCCTCACAAGCCCAAGGGTAGTTAGATATTCATATTCCACTGTAACCACAAAATGAAATAAAACGATTTAATATAATTTTGTTGCAATATTGATGCATAACGTCCTCCCATGTGACGTTAAATATATAAAGACTGCGGTAAACGATGCGACTGGCACGTTGTTTCGTTTTTCTGGTCTTCTACAAAAGCAGATCTCAAGTGAGAATTCTATAAGTATGGCCATGTGACAGTTCATCGAGACTTCGGATCTCTCACTCTACCATAAACGGCGGGTTGTAGGAATCCTAGCCACGTATCAACGCGTTGTGACTAGCTAGACCCCGCCAAGTCCCGCGTTGTCTTCGAAGCATGTCAAGATAACGGAATTTTGCTTGGGCTTTTTCAGTGCAACTGCGATGTCAGTAACTCTGCAATAGGCCACCCGTACTTTATTTGTCTGGAACCAAGCATCATGACATATGTGGTCCTTACCAAGAGATGAGCCACGGAGCCTACCGCAATACCTGAGCGGTATATAGCGCAATGTGTTGGAAAGCGAATGGACGGTCCAGGCCGGGAAGTAGTCTGACCGCTCTAAATATCATCGCAGTTTACTCCAACCCAGATACAATAGGTTTATCTCTAGTATAGCTACACACGTTCTCGGGACACAATTGTGGCTCCACTTGCATTCTTAATAAAATGTTTTTCTTTTGTGAAGGAGGTGTTAAATGCAGTTACGCACTATCGCTACGACTCTCTCTCTCTCTCTCAAGCAGTGTGGGACTCGACCCCAACGGCTCGATGTTACTCCGTTGAGACCCATACCCACTAAACGCACTCCCCCCTAAGCTTTACTCTCTGATAGCCCAGATTTTTATAGAACAAAACTATGGACTATCAGTAGAAGTGGCGAGCGCCCTTTCAGATCAATTGGCTGGGGTCGCCCAAAGGTTCCCGCACTTGTGTAACACCTGCAAACCCGTTTTCTTCGAGTTGCACTTCCCTACGGTTGCTCTCAGGTTGGAGCACCAGTTGTGTCTGTTTTTCTTTGCACGTTTCGTATTTCTCCTGGAGGACTTCTTTTGCCGTAGTTGCTCCAAGTTTCCAGGCCTGCTTACTGACGATGTATTCTGTAAACTCTTTTAGGCTGGACCGAGGCGGGTCGCAGACCTCGTGGTGTGAGCCACCCTCCATCGTTTTAAGGTCAATTTTAAGGTCCTGGTCAAGATTTAACTTCCATGGGACTGCTTTTCGCATTGCTTCATAGACGCACCCCCATAAATACAAATGTGCAACGGTGGGGCTCAAACCCGCGCATATCGGACGAGTCTCAATAAATACTTTAATTCAATTCTGAGTGTCACTTTGTACTTTATTAGTTGCGACTGCCTGCAACATATGATTTGTACCCAAAACAGAAAAGTTTACTTTTATCGCTTCACAAAAATAATCTACATTCATAAGTTACGTAACTGGTGCGACACCTTATAGAACTAAATATCTGCCGTGGAAACGCGCTTTGCTATTTTGTGTTAAGTGAAATATTTCACAATTGAGACTTTTTTTGTACGTTTCCAAAGACCAGGGCATTTGAATGTCTTACATAGCGATTTAATGAAACTCGTCTTGCGTTTAATGGAAATCATATGTAATTATCATTTGAACTGTAATAATACGCTATACGCAACCAAGTGCTGGGATCAGACGTGCAGCATGGCCACCTGGTGGCAAACATTCAAGCTGTACAAGAACTCGATTGTCCAGGCTTATATTTTTGCAAAGCATCGGTCAGAAGCGGTGAGCTTCTTATTGAAGACCAGCAACAACCTGTAATTGGCAGCTTGCGTGTTGGCTTGCATAACCATGCCTAATACCGCTGCATTTAGTACAAACTTGTGTCTTATATTAAGCGGCACTTCTGCGGTTTTAAACTGTATTTCAATAATACCTACAGTGCGAGATTTTGTGATCATTTAAGCCCGATATAATATATTTGGACTTCCTATGTATCCGAAACAGCAAGAGCAAATATTAGAGTCTCGCCACGGAAGGTAGCTGAAATTGACTTAGTTCGCAATGAACACTTAAGATCACATCAAGCCTAGTTAGCATTATTTCTAGAATAAAGATGCTACTAAAGAAGAGTACAATTTACTAGAGACGGTAGGAAAAGAGCAGCTTATTTTTGGAACAGGGCACTCTAGCCTCTTTCAGCATTTCCAGCACAGCGAAATCATGTGCTGGCCTGCTGAACAATATACAGAAGATTACTCGTATAGAAAAGACTTTCCGCATGAAATTTGTCTCGACTTCAAAGTTGCTATTGGTGCTGTGTCCGGAAAATGTATTCCCGAAAAATTGCCGTTCAGAACTGCGAGCGAATATCTTCTTAGACTTTTAAGAGAATCTTGCAGGAGCGCGAGATATTTCTGATTGACGGGGCGGCCACACATCATCCGCTTAACGCCTTATCGTACCTGGTGTTGTTTTCATGCATTCAGTAGTCTCATGTATTGTTGTGTTTACAGTTAGAGTTAAACTTATTGGACATTATTGTAAACAAGACAATACCGATGATGTTCCATTACTCAAAAAGAATCGCTGGAAAAGCCGAATGCGGATAAAGGATACGAAAATTAATTTTACCTATCAATTTTCATCGCGGGGGACCAACTTTAGCTAACATAGTCATTAGCTAATTCGGTCACAAAAGAGTGTGACTTAGAAGGGTATTCAGGTGATACGGTTTCATAGAAAGACGAATTTAGTGGCGCTTAATCACATTAAACTTTATGAAGAATTGCTTAAAAGTTTATAGTATACACCAAATTTGTGTTGACAATCTACAAATCATATTATGTTTTTTATAAAACTTGCAACAAGTGTGTAACTTCCAAATTATATATATATATATATATATATATATAACTTCCAAATTATATATATATATATAATTTAGAAATTACACACTTTAAAAGCGCTATCCAATTCACGTTTTATAAAAAATATCTTCATTGTAGTTACTAAATGTATTTGCAGTAGAATACCAAGCAAAATCTGTAGTTCGCGCAAATCGTATAAAAGTATATTCCTCTGGAGGATACAGAAATGACTTCATACAGGAGAAGTATTCTACTACATTATTAGTAAATGGCTGTTCTTAGTACTTTAAAGATGTTTCGATATTATTGTTTTAATATTGGAAAGTTGGTATGCCCGGATGCAAACACGCCATCTGAATGTTTAGTTGGGATAGCTAAACTCCTAACCAATACAGTAAGACCTTCGATGAATTGATTGATCTGGTTGGGGCCAACATTTCTATCACTAATTAGCTAAGGCAAATGTAAGCTGACTCGCTTAGCATATATACGGTTTACTTATCCTGTCTGCTAACGCTTGATAATTATATGAATGTGGTCATGTAAACTACTTCTTACCGAAACGTACGAGTTTAAAGGCATGCTTTTTCATGCGGCCTTCATCATTGTAACAAAAATATACATACGCATATGTACAAAAAGCCAGCGCATCTTTAAGCCGCAAGCAGCTCATCAGAGCCCCTTATAATTGTGCATGGGTGGGTACGCCCCTCTGCTACTCGGTTACTGATTACTGAGTAGCACCAACTCAGCCTCAGAGCGGTATTACGCGTCTAAGCCCAAGTCGACCATGTACAGCATACACAGATAGCATGCCTCTGTCACGCTAGCCGCCATCATCAAAGCTGTCTAGGTTAATCTCGCCAACATCAGGCCTCGGGCATGCTGGCCGGCGCTCGTACAGCGCAACGCGCTCATTCAGCTTCGAGGGCATGAGCAACTAACTATCTAACGAACTGCGCGTCTGTCTGTCTGTCGATCTAACTTCTCGCCGCCCTCAGTCGTTTACTAACTCACTGACCCACTGCCACCTCGCTGCCCGCTCACTCTAACCAGCAGTAGCCGCACAGACATGAGGACGTTGTTTTTCTGGCTCCGCCGTTGGCCACGTCATCACATTCACGTATATATATATATATATATATATATATATATATATATATATATATATATATATATATATATATATATATATATATATATATATAAGTAGTTTTAAAGACTCCGTCTCTTCGAAAAAGATGGATTTTGCTTTAGTTCAGCATCGACCGAAGCTGTTCAGCATTTTTCATATCTTGGAGTAGTCTTGTCAAGGCAAGGATAAAATTTTTCCAAACATATTGAGCATATCGGAGCTTCATCGGTCGCTGGACGTCGCTCTCCACCTTTTGAATTTAAAAAAATGCACCTACTGCCGTTTGCGGAATAGAGACTATATATTTACTCATGAAAAGTTATTTTGAGAATACTCGAAATGAAAGCCAATTTTCTAAAAAGAGTGCTAGTAGTCCACAACACTAGCCGCAACTGGCTTGCCTATCTCTTGGCCTCAACACCACTCTTTTGTGGAGGATTTGAGGACGACCCTCGCTTTACCGAGGACGGAGGTCTTCGATAATCATCTGGCCGAATCGACGTATAAGGTTGCGGCTGTAAATTGGCGATTTTATGAGACTAGAGTAACCACGAATTACTGGGAGGGTTAAAATATTATGAGTTATCTGTTACTGGGTTTGCAATACATGGAGTTCATCTGAAGTTATGTATACGAAAAAAGTTTCATGAAACATCAACTAAGAGCGAATGCAAGTTATGTAGAGAATCGTGTAATCTGTGTGCGTGGGGTGGGGAAGTCCAAACCGAGACAACATGGGCTGGTACAAAAATGATCCGCATGAAATGCGCGTTTCCCTTAATATGGTTGTTTTATTATCATAATAGCAAGTTGTTAATGTATTGAACGTGTATTTCTGATTTTTGCGAGTTCTCCTTAATAAGACTATTTAGCTTTTGCTAGCCATTGTTGGAGGTCTTTTAGAGACAAAGCACAATGTTTTTCCGAGCACACTGTTTTGTTCTCGCTCAGTTTCTCTATCGAATAACTAGATATCTCGTGCTCGCAAATATATATATATATATATATATATATATATATAGGTAACACGGTGCTAAGAAAAAGAAAAGAAAGAAAATCATATGTTTTAGATGTTCCAGTGCTGCGTACGCGGGCTTATTATATTACTGATCTTGTATAGAGTGGGTTGGGACCAATTCAGCAGCGTGCCACAGACGGACGGAGCGTTCCCGCGTGGGACGACGAGGTCGAGGCGCTGTCTCAAGAAAGCCTTTGTCTCTTGTCTCTCTCTTGTCTCCGGTTGCGAGGTTCAACTGTCTTGCGGGAGTAACTATGACTCTCTTACCGGCCTGGTCTGCTGGTGCGCGACTTCCGCGCGCTGCGGGGACCTTCACTGGCCCCTATGTAAGTTAGTCAGACGGTACAAACTCCCGTGTTTTAACAACTAACCGGGGGGCAAGGCATACGATAGAGATTGGTTGGCAATGAATTTATATTGTCATCCTGTCGTGGGCTGTTAAGGCTATTGCCAATACGGGGGGACCGTTCTGCACGAGGACCCCCGGGCTGGACGGTTAATGCCCCGGGTGACACCCGGTGGTACCGTCCGGGACGCCTGCTGCCTTGACTTAATAGACAAAACGAGTGAGAAGTGGCCACATGAAAGCAGACCACCGGTCGGGAGGACCTTCTGGCCCCGTAATCACGGGGAACCCCTGCGCTGGAGTGGGTCTAACTCCCCTTCGGGGGGCGTGCAATATTCTGGTGTGTAACGCGGAATCGCGAGGTGAACGCGTCTAATCGGTACGGTGAAGTAGTGTGGTACCCCCATTCCGAACCTCGATAGGGGGGAGGGTGGGGGAGCTGCTGGCCTGTCTATTCGGGCTGGCGGGCACTCCCGTCAAAGGCTCGCGCGTATTAAATCGCGGGCGGCGGGAGTGTAAGTATTTCTCTCTTTTAGTATTTAGAATATAAATGGAGCAACAAATGGCTCCCAAGAATGCGTGCACCGAAAATATTACTGATCTTGTATAGAGTGGGTTGGGACCAATTCAGCAGCGTGCCACAGACGGACGGAGCGTTCCCGCGTGGGACGACGAGGTCGAGGCGCTGTCTCAAGAAAGCCTTTGTCTCTTGTCTCTCTCTTGTCTCTTGTCTCCGGTTGCGAGGTTCAACTGCTCGCCGACTTTGTGGAGAAGTTTGCGAGTGAGGATGCCTAGGCCGTCCAAGGTCTCGAACGCTAGCGATTGAAACTCATGTGGGTAACCTATTGAAGCGTATTTTGCGAGTTTTTCCGTCTCGGCTAGATTGCCGGCGTGGTCTGCTGGGATCGCCCCGCCACCGACCATTGAAGGTGCTAATGAGTCGGTGACAGTGATATCCCAGACAAGCATCTTGCCCCTACTGAAGGGAGTAAGAGTCATCCCATCCGGGCGATTACCATCGTCGGCGGAGAGGCCTTGGGGCTCTAGAATGCAGGGGAATCCACTTGACCGAAGCGCTAGGCCGAAGGTGTCGTTAACTTCGTCCAGCACTCGTGATACACGATAACTCGTGATGGGCTAATTTGTCAACGGGGTGGCCACACTTACACTATTGGGGGAAGACATGGTCATAGCCGAGATGAAGACCCGTCGTCCAGGAGGGTGCCCAGTGGGGCACTTAAAAGTGCATGCAACCAGGCTCCAGATCCTTTAACAGCGACCGCTCGAAGCCGAGCCTTTGTGGAGTCGTGTATAGCTCCCGCAAGTAAGCCGAGATACGCTTCGTCCTTCAGAGAATGTGCTCCAGTCATGCCAAAGGGTTATCCGGAGCGCCCCTGCAAACTGTCTTTAGCTCCTTATGCAGGCATCTCTTAAGTTCCTTGTATTGGTAAATGCCGGCCTCGTCTAATAGTGCGATGGCATTGTTCTCGGATCGAAAAAGGGAGGAAACCATAGCTGGCCCTGCAGAAACGAACGGACCCGGGATTCCCAGACCCCCCTTTGAGACCGGTAGATGTACTTGTTTTCAAGCGGGAGACGCCAGCAATAGATTAAGAAAAGTCTCAAGGGTGTGTGGAGTTAACTCGTTCAATAGGCGCAGATCGTCCAACCGCCCTGTTAGAACAGCTCCGCGAAGAAGGTGGGTGACCCTCGTAGCTGAGAACGAGGATTAAAGTAAAAAGAGCGCGCGGTAAGCGCCGAGTGGCGCGAGGCTGTCGGCGACGTTCCGCAATAAAGCTTAAAGTTTTTACAAAAGTCAACTAGCTCTTTGATGCTCAGGCAAAACAGAGGGGGGGTCAAGCTTCTGATGCGAAAATATCGGTCAAGACTGCTACAAATCCATTAAACATCTTCAATTCCTCAGCTATCTTCCTGATAATAATACGGCGTTGTTTGAGTAAGATATTACGGATTGTTTAACGTTTCCTTCTGTTATTGACCTCAAAGGCCTTCCCAAACGAAAGTCACCTTCGGTCCTTTCACGTCCGTCGCGAAATCGAGTGTCTACGTAGATGCAGTGTTTCGAGACACTGTTTGACCATCATAAGCAACTCGCAACATTTCCACCATTTTAGAACATATTATGTCGTATTTTAACACAATACATGTGCGTGGTTTTGCAAGCAGGGAATCTTTCGGCTCGTGAAACAGTGGGATAGTTGTGCTCAGGCCTATTTTCTTTTGATTTCTTTTGATTAATGGCTCTAATTATACCCGCAGCGTCGTTTCGGACCTTTTCATTCAAGCACCCCTGATATATATAACAAATATATCAAAATGTCTGCGTTCAAGTCGGTATTCGCCTGATTATTATCAAGAGACCTTTTAAATGTGTCCATATTATTTTTATGTAGTACTAACTACAAACAAAAAGTATGCAATTGCAACTAAAAATACAGCTCTGTTGGTAGTTTGTTATCGTTATTTGTTAATTTCACAGGCAGGGCTATGGAAATATTCCACCAGAGAATACAGCAGTACTAGTACAATAGTGGCTGCATTATAAACTATTACATAAAATCAAGGTTGCTTATTCCTTTATAAGCAGCGGACTTGTAAAAAATTTTAACTTTATCAATACTTGTATATTTCTTTATGAAGTTTACCTTTTTTCACCATTACTGAACATCTACGCGATTAATATATATATATATATATATATATACGTTTAATGAGAGTTGTTTTATCGCGCACACACTTTTGATGTGTGCATATACTCGTAGACTTCTATTGTGTTAATTATACTTAATTTTGTTAATTTATCGCGTACACGCTTTTGATTTGTATGTTGTGTGTATTTTGAATGAAAGGTGACAGATTGCCAACGTGTTAAGCACGTCAATAAACCTGATTAATTGAATGTATTGAAGATAGTCTCTAAGACTACAATTTGGTATGTTTTAGTTTCAGGGGGCTATGGAAGTAAAAGGGGTTTGCAGCTATTGCCCAGTGAGTCGCTCATATGGTATACAATGGGTTTGAAATTGTATTCATCTTAGCAAATGATTTAGGCCTTAATTACATGATTTAGTTTCTCCAGTAGAGCGTTTAGGTACTCCAACGTTAAAAACAAGACTTCCTTGGTTTAGGCCGTTTGCTTAGCGTGTGCTACAATATATATGCTACGATCAAGCTATATATTTTTTGCTGGCTCGCAGTCAGCTTTAATACCTAGTGCAAGCTCGATAGTAGGGAAATAAAGAAAACACGCAGCGTGAGCATTGATAAACACATCTATTTCAAGTGTTGGTGCTTCAATGCGTCGATTTGTCGTTGCAGGTGGTTACGGCGCAGGCGGTGCTGGCACGGGCGGCTATCATCAAGACTACAGCGGGTTTATGAACCACTTGATCAAGCCTGCGTACTACGTAGGTCCCTCGGAGCCTCCGTTTGGTCCTCGCGGAGGTTACGGGGGAGGCTACGGTCCCGGTGTTGGCTATGGGGGGACTGGCCACACCTACGTAGCTGCTGCTGCTGGTGGTGGTGGCGGTGGCGGCGGCGGCGGCGGCGGCGTCGTCCCTGGCGCTGGCGGCCTCGGGGTCTCTTACAACGGTTCCTCGCCGTACGGCGGCGGCGGCACAGCAGCAGCAGCCGTCTACGGTGCAAGCGGTGGTCGTGGAATTGTAGCTAGTGGGGGAGGTGGTGGTGGTATCGTTGCTGCAGGTGGCGGGACCGGGGGAGTTGTATATCATCCCGGGCGATTGTTTCCTCAGCGGCCCGATGTCCGCCAAGTCGTGGTATCGGTGCCTTCCGACTGCGTTGAGATCCAGAATGGCCAGGCGGTTGCACGCTACGAGCTCATCTCAATTCGTGAGCGACACGGCCGATTTCGTAAAGCCGTGCCGCTACTTCACCCTTCACTTGCCATCATTCTCGGCATCTTCAACACACTCTTACCCGGCACAGGTACGCAGCAGGCTTATTGACACGCAGACACAAAACCCTTACCTCTGACAATATGATTTTGCCTCCATTTACGATACGTATGGTCTGTACTGTATAAGTGTAATAAATATACGACATGTTTCTGCCAGCGATGTCTAAGATGAACTACCTGAGATTTAACTGGGGTCGTATAATAATGCAACAAAGAAGTCAGACCGTTGTACCACGATTCTCCACGGAGTCCACGGAGCACTGTATAACAAAAACACCTAGTTTTACCGATAAATAAACTGTACCTCCCGTTGCGAAAGGCCCTTTTATGATTAGAGGAGACTTTTTTTAACATAAAGTACAGCCATAAAATATATTTGAATCACATTCAACTATCTCCAGGTGGAGACTGCAATTGCGCCTAACATTAACTCATATTTGTATTTTACTATTTTTGCGTGTTTTCATGTTGCGAACTCTGGCTCAGTTGAAACTCGGAAGCAAATTAATTTAAAACGTTTGTGACTCAGTGAAATTGTGATCTGTGATTGTAAAAAAAATTGTAATCATCGGTAATTTTTAACCTTTCTAACATGGGTTGTGCGGCATATTGAACAAGCTCAGCTAAGGGCACTTTTAAAACCGCGTGCATGTACAATTGCTTGAACTACATAGTTATTCAGAACAAAATGCCTGTAAGCTTTAAAAATTGTAAAGAATCAGATGAATTATTTTAGATTTTAACATAAGAAAATAAACAGTACAAAATATTAAGACATACATAATAGCTTTATTAACCGATGGTTGGTATTTGGTTGTATGTAAATATTAAGACGCTACACTGAAAAACTTGAAGCTGTCAAAAAAATAACCCTAAATTGGCACTCTAAATAGAAGTGTGAAAAACGAGTACAATTAAAGGTTTTGGAAGAAAAAACTAAATCTTACTTTATTGTTGTGCAAAAATGCTCCTCAATAGCAAATAAATTATTGGAGCGCAAATGCACAACTAAAAAATAATATCGGAAGAGCGTGACACAGCAGCTCAGTTCAAGCTAACTCATTTGCTTATTACTCAAACTGAGATAACTCTAACCGGAGCAAGCAATAGTAGGTACAATTAAAGAATTAGCTAGTCGCCAAATGAAGCTTTACGCCAAATTTGATCATACATACATATTGCGAAAAGTTGACTCATGCAATTGCTGAGCTGTTATACTGCATATTTGAAAGATTATATCAGGATGCCTCAGTTCCTGGTTAATTTAAAATGTGTCTGTCACACCTACCCATAAGAATAATCTTGCGACCGACGTTGACAACTATCAATCGGTTGGGAAATTTTCAATTGTTTGCAATATTGTTGAGGCAACCCTTGTTTTCCAAATTTCTCACTATCCATCTCTTACGGGCACGCTTGATATATATCGGCTTTATTAACCGAAAATTTATTTTTATTTAGCTCATTCCTATTATCTAAGGCTATAAATAATATTATTTAGAAATTACTTGACTATGTCAAGATCAATTTATTCAAAGCATTTGAAATAGTCAATTACTCCGTATTCATCACAAGGCAAACTCAGGCGAATCAGTCTGGCATTCAGTTTTGCGGATTTAAACTTGTCGGAAAGTAAACATCTTTGTATGAAGGCAAATTACACTTTTAGCGGGCGTAGTGAACGACTCTCAGTTGCTACTCTGAGTGCTACGTTGCTCAGGTCCAAGGCTACTTGCTATTTAGGTTGTATTTAGTGTGGCGTATCTGATTGATTATTTGATTAATTATCTATGGAGGCACAGCACTACCATTAGAAAATTTGTCTGTACGCCTCGTCAGGGGCAAAAACGTTGTAGACATGATTGGGAATTGCACAATCAGAACCCCAATAACTCTCGGCTTTAACAGTAGAGCGCAATGATAGAGGAGAAAAATAAATACAAAAAGATTTGATACAGTGTACGCAACGAACACGTTACGCTCAAACTTTTTCCTTCTCCGTGCCTGTTTTATATTCCATACTAGCTTTCTATATACCTCTCACCCGTATGGCATACATTGGTTCGATATACGTAGTCGATGTCATGTGTAGAGTATGCGGGGTCATCCCAGATACTGGAGTCTTCCGGTCGCGTTTCCTGTTTGATATGCAGCGTTGGTCGCTTCTCATTTCACGGTTTTTCAACGTCGTGCGATGGCTAGGACCATCGATACAGCGAAGCTCCTAGCAAGACGACCGATGCCCCTATCTATTCTCCTGTTTTTGCCAGTCTCTACATGCACGCCAGGAGACGGGCCCAACAACTCAAGGCAAGGGCTCTCTTGCAAGCAGAGGGAGCCCATAGCCCAGGGCAGAAGAGCATTGAGTGATTCTGGTACAAGCAGCAATTTTCCACTGCAATTCAAGGTTTTCCTGCACTTCAGTTGCTTTGGACGTTCAACCGACCTTGCACCGGTCGGTTGGTCTATAGAGTACACGGCAAAATGCGGAAAACGCGTTGGTGTTGTCTGGAGTCCTGAAATACACCAAAATAATGAAAGTAAATGCCGCTACGGGAACCCATTCAAACTCTGCACTCCTTGACGAGAATTTTATGTTCCGCTCAAAAATGTCCATCATTTACACCTGGTCAACGTATATTTTAAAAACAAGACTGTGGCTATTGCGGAGTGTCGTAACCATGTGTATCGTTCGCTAATTAGTTGTCGTTACAGAAAAAAAAAACTGGTGTTAAGTTAAAGGTAGACTATATATATATATATATATATATATATATCGCAAAAAGTTTTATGCTTATAGACCAATATAAATATAATATTGTGAGTAGTCACGGATTCGGGTCCGGCGCGAAACCGATATTCCGTAAATTATTTAGATATTCCAGTAAAGAGACACATGAGTATTCTCTCGTTGATTAAAAAGGGTGTCTTAGTTGTATTTAAAAAAAAAACGACCAATACCTGAACGGAGTTGCCTGCTTTCCATCGGCGAAATGAGGGAGAGCAGCCCAAAAAGACTACATATTTGTTGCCTCGTGACATGACGCAGTTATTAGCAACTATGCCTGAGCGGCGAGTGTGCGTATGCAGGCTTTTGATGCAATATATATATATATATATATAAAGGGATGAATTTGCTACCTTGGCATTGTGATCCCTTCTTGCTCGCAGGTGCCTTTGTAAGCACGTCAAAAAACGTTGCAGCAAAGCGTGAAATGCTAGTATACAAAACCCCAAACAGCTCTTAAGACATCTACAAGTCTACAAAAAGAGCGTTGGCGTATCAAGAAGAACAACGACTGATCCTACTTGCACAACGATAACCTCACGTGCTGCTACGACCGCTCTATTAGTTTATTAGATGTCTCCTACCTTATGAAGAACTCTTGCAGCATTTCCAGGTGATGTTTACTCGGACAGATACAGTTTCAGAGGAACCTCCCGCTACTGAGAGCTTGAAGCCTTTATAAGGCACTTGTTGACTGTTCAGCCATTCTGAGGGGACAGCTTTCAGTATTGCCGATATCAAATCTGCCATGGATAGTCTTCGAAATTACAAGGCGCTTGAGTTCGATCTGGCAAGCCTAGCATATTATGCAAGCCGACCTTCTCATCCCTTTATGGTCAGATAAGTTCTGATCGTCTTTAACAGATGCATATCTCAAAAAGCTCTATCGGGCAAATGGTATGAGCACATTCAAAAAGTTATCCCTAAGGGTAGGGGGGATACGATGGACCCAAATTTTTGACCGATCGCCAAAAGGAGTTTCATCTATAAAGCACTCCTTAGCTTTTCAACTCATCAGAGTTCTATTGGAGCAGCAGCATGGCTTATGTCGAGGACAGTTAACAATTACATCGTGTTTAACTCTTTTGGGTAAAATAAGCGTATCTCTTAAGAACAAAAAACTACCACTTTTTGCGTCTTTTGTCGGCGTTCGACACCGCTCCTAAGGACATTGCCCAAGAAAGCTCGGAGGGAAGTGCTGAGGCGTAAATGCTTCAATTACTCGCGGCATATCTGATGGCAAACCACAGCATACCTGATGCCGGCGTGAGTGCACACCATTTCTTCAGTCGGAAAACGTTATACCACCAGAGAGATAACGTGAGCTTGCTGTTTTCGCCAGTCTACAGGGTAATCTTCCACTTCTAATAGTAATAATCCGGCATCCTAGTGTGACTGCTATCTTACTGTTTGCTAAACGGTCTCACAGTTCACGTTGTCAAAACCAACCAAAACCAAGGCTGGCAAATTCCGACGTGATGGGCGCGCGGAGGTTATTTCTCCAAGAAGAGCAGGTGGAGTTTGTAGAAGATGTCTACCACCTTGTTATTGTATTCACTTTGTCAGCATATCACAGAGTGCTGTAGTTTAGCGTCAACCACCGAAGCTAGTAGACAAGACCACACAAACGCGCCGTCAGCGGCTAGTCACGGAATCCAAGTTACATCGAACATGCTAACAACTGCACAGCTCCACCAGCTCGATATAGTCAGATCAATCTTTTTAAATGAGCTTTGGGCCTTCCAATGAACGCTCGAACCGCATTGGAATATACACTTACAGGGTAAACGTATATACTAAACTGGTGCGACAATTTTAACCTTAGAAATAAGTGATAATGGTTTGCTCTCTTATTACCGTTACATGTAGGAGCAAATACATTACTTAGTGTTTTTTAGGCTGAGTAGGAAAAATGCTTTAACACACACCCGGGGCGCGTAGTGTGAGTGCCTGCGTGAGCAGGGCGCTCAATACAATCTGTACCAAGGGTTTTCGTTTGATGATGATTGCGGGGGTATCTGCCCCAGTTGATTAGATGTCACAGGGAGTTTCCATTTAAAGAACCGCGTCAGCTGCCTTCTGTCCGTGGTAAACGCAGTTCATATTTCAAACTTATGTTTGACGTCATGTTGTTCCTCTGAGTCGCAGTGATTGCATACTGGTGACGGAACTAGTTCAATATGTTTTCCGAAGGTATCGTGGTCCATTATGAATTGGGCCAGCGGGTAGGAAAGTGATCGATTGCGTCTTCTGCGCTACTTGTTCACATCTGGAATAAATGGACGAGTCCAAAAACCCGGCTGGGACGCCCGGATCTGCGCCCATATTTTGTTACAGACGTCAATTGTCATCATTTTGTATCAACGGAGCTTGGAGTGGTAGCATAAGTGGACATGTTGAGATTTATAGGGTTTCCCCAACAATTCTTGTGGTAGTGGATGCTGACTCGCCATGGTTTGCCATCGACACTTAATGAGCATCGCTCAAAGAAAATTCGATCAACAACAACAGGGATCAAACCGGTGACACTCGGTAGATTACAACCATGACCAGCGCCTAGCCTAGATCACTAGATCCATCCCCTAGATCAAAAGTCGCAGATCCTAGACCCCCTAGATCAACAGTCGCAGATCTAAAGTTGCCACACAAAATGACTAAAAGTTGGCCAAGTTTGCTCGCCCTCCAGCTTACAGTTATTATTTTCCTGGTAACAAGAAAACGCTATAGCGATCTTACATTTTCTTTCTCAGTAAGAAAATATCTTACACGTGATTAGTCATTTACTTGGGAGTGCTTACACATTACGTCCTGGAAACTGTTATTAGGCGATTGATGTGTCTGCTAATTTTGGGTCTCCCTACACGTCTTACCATTAACTGAGTGTGACGTTCCGGATCTGTTCTGGCTCACGCAGTGCGCAGAATATTGATGTGTTCTCAAGAGCTCTGTCCCACTCCTAGGCTCTGGCCCTGCAGTGTTTGGCAGCAGTCTAGCAAGATCTCGGGCTTGGTAGCTTTGTGTCACGTGTCTTGAACTAGCGGTTTCGAGCATCCTTTTCTGATGGAGGCTTAAATACGGTTGCCTACAAATGCTGCGAGTACGGAATGAGAGGTACTTGTCTCCAGCGGATATATATTAGGCCGCTAAGGCTCACCCCCACTCAACCCACCTCTACCCTTCATCCTCTGATGGCCTAAATCTCCCTCGAACAGTACTATAGGCCATCTGGAGAAATGGCCAGTGCCACTCGGATCACTTGTCCGGGTTATTCACGGGTTCGATTTGTGTCTCATGGCCGGGGTCAATCATGGGTTCGATCTACCCAACACCTGTGGACCCGCGTTATTCAAAGTCACGTAATGTGCTAGTACAACAGGCGGCACCCTAAGCCTGTCCAGTTTCGTTCCGGTTCAGTAATTAGATGATTGGGGCTAGTGGCCTTCCCCTATACCTAATGGAGCTTTTAAGGAACATAACATGATTTTTTTTTAAGGAACATAACATGATCGTTTTGTTCATGATGCCTTGTAAATAAAGCTTTTAATCTACAAGGCATCATGAACAAAACGACGGAATCTAAATCGTACTATGACGAAGCGTAACAACCATCTAAGTATATAATAAACATAATTTTCTTACTAAATTCCATGTTGACAGGGAAATGTGAGTAACTAACTATACCAGGGCTTGTGAGGACTAACTATCTAAGTACGTTTTAGAGCAGAGGACAAAAGTTGCTCTCTTAGTTCGCCCGCGTCTTCCCTTGGCTCCCGGGGAAGACATCCGCCAAGAGTAGTAGTTTTGTCTTCCCCCCCTCCCCTCACCTTGAATGGTATGCGTAAGCCGTTTCCAGTCAGACCGAGACGCGGGGTCATGTCTGGTTTTTAGTGGCTTGGAGTCCCATGTTACCGGTCTGCGCTTGCAGGGAGCATCCTGGCGCGGTGTCCTTGTGTGCAACCGCATTTTTCAGTTAGTCCTCTAACAAATACGCGGTACACGTCTTTGTAGAGACATTAGTGTTAATAACAAAATTATACAATAAGCTACGTGTTTACATGTTTACACCATAACAAGTCTCTGTTTCCAGCGCCGACATGTAACATAACTGAGATTCATTTTGTTGCTTTCGTGTAAGCCATTAGATAGCTACATCGTAGACATAGACATACATCAGAATCTCCTGCGTTAAAGGGTTTTTGCAACACTTTAACACAAATGTCCAGTATCCAAATATGGACTACTCCTTGTGCCATTACTGCGCTAAAATTGTATCTACTACGCTAAGCTACGTTGTCAAGCTTATATACACGTTTTTACCATCCTGTGCTGAATTTAACTAAGTATCTTATGAAAACATGCATGCTTTACTGTTTACGCTGACTAGGATATACATTGTATTTGCTAAGTGTACTCTTCACTTTTGGGTGTCATCCTGTGCCGCCACTTTTATGAATTTAAGGCAGTTAGTAGGAGACGCAAGGCAAATAATCTGTGCGAGATGAAGTCGAAACCCAACGGACCCTTTTGTCCTCAGGGTTGGCTTACTTTCCAGCTCGCAGTAATGCTGGAATAGCTTAGTCTAGAGGACAAGGTCGTCCATACGAGAGGCGTTTTCTTTGAAGCTGATTATCTTCGCACATAACAGCCGACCGTGGCGCTAGAGGAGAGACGCCGGTGTGCCCTCCTTTTTTAGCAAGCTCATCAACCAAAAGGCGTTGACAGTTTTGATAGCAACGTGTTTCGTAGTCATAGTTCTAATTAGCGCTTAAGCTCTTCTCACTGTCACTATCTTGTCTGGTCGGGAGTAAGCTGTAAAGACAATCCGTGCACCTAAAATACGACCAACATCTGCATCCCATTTATTCATATACTCAGTATTCAAAATAGAAGAGGCCGATTTTAAAACGGAAACCAACGCTTAATGTTATATCATATATTTCTTCTATAATTGCTTTTTTCTTGATAGTCTAAGTCATTAAATGCCTTTCTGTTAGACAGTTCAGGTTTAAGCATTAGACGCTTTTGATGAAATGCCCCTCAATACCCCGCACTAAGATTGCGACCACTACTGTGCTAGGTTGCATAGTACTTTGGATAGCATACGATACCCAATGGAAAAAGTTGCGTAACAGCCCTATGTGTAAGTAGAGAACAATGCGAAGTTACTATAATTGTGTCTGTCCTTTAATTGAGTGCAACTAATGTCGCTCCACAGTTCACACGAAACCGAGTGCTTTGACTAGTATTGTTGTCACTTTTCTTTATGAACAAATGGCGACTTTTGAGGTATCTCAAGGGAAAGCTGAAATTGTGAAACTAACTTAACGCTTAGCACACATCGTCTGTGCATTCCGAATTTGACCTTAAGACTGTAACATTTTAATTTCAAAGCCGGAGATTGTACAACGGAGATTGTGCAATATTGTTGGTTCAACGATGGGGGATCGGATTGCTTTTGTGTCAAATTTTGAGTTTCATATTAATTACATTAAGCACTATGCCTATGAACGCTATAGTTATGCAGTGTATGATTGTTTTATCTATCCGTATTGCTGAACATCTCTTTGAGAAGTCTGACAAGACAAAAAATTCAAACTACAACAACCACGATGATAAATTGTGCAGATTGCGTGTTATTGTAAAGTTCAAATAATAAAAGAAAGTATTAAAAAATCTGACAACAAAGCGAGGCTTTGAACGCCATTTCTCTGACGTTTAGGCATTTCATTTGACAGCGGAATACCAACACTGAACTGAAGCGGCCTTTAGCACAAGAGGATGCATGGCTTTCATGCAGGATCTCTACATTTGGGATCATACATCTGGTTTACATCTTCTGCACTTTCCAACGGTCAAGTTATTTATAAGACGCGTTCGATAGGCCGGTTATTGGCAGGCGGCTGTCTGGTGCAGCATACTCACCCTGATTTTAGAGGTAAATAATTAAAATAACGACTGACGATTAAAATGTATATACAGCAGCACATCATGAATCGGCTGTTCGGGGTGGAGGAGGTGTGCAAAGTCCTACGGTCACTCCCGAAGAGAAAGAGCTTAGGGCCCGATCAGGTCTGCTATGAGCATTGGATTCAGTCACTCCCTCTCTTGGCAGAAACTCTTTGCTATCTCTTTAATGAAATTCTAAAAAGGGGGCGGGTGCCTAAAGTATGGCATGTCGCCAGGCTTTCTCTTCTGTTCAAGGCTAACATGGTCATCACAAACTGGATCCAAATATCTATCGTGGAGTAGCATTAGGACGCACATTAAAGAAGATTTTCCGTAAGTTGGTTATTCGGCGGATTAAGCACGTGGCTGGAGAGGCACTTCAACCGGAGCAATTCGGCTTTAGAAGAGGCCGAAGCACCCGTGATGCAATCCACGTTCTTCAGTCAGAAATCGAGCGAGCTGTGGCACAACCCAAAGGCATATGTATGCAGTCTTTATTGACTGCGTCAAGGCCTTTGACAAAGCCCTCGCCATCTGCTGGTTGAAGCATTCCAACGAGCAGGAGTAAGTGGCTCTCTCCTAAGTGTAATAACAAGTTTCTTTGAGGAGGAAAGCCGTGATGGTGATGTATGCAGATGATATCGTGGTCATTCGTCGCGACCTAGGTGCCATCAAGCGCATTACCTTTATGATAGAGACGTTCTTTTTCTCGAAGGAATTGAGATAAGCACCAGGAAGACCAAAGCCATGAAATTCAGGCGTGGAGGTCGATTGGATGACAGAGACGTTACACGTTGCTGCGGCTAACCATTGGAAATTGTTAACTCTTTCCAGTATCGTGGCTTTTGGATTCATTATACAGGGACGGCGTTCACAGCGCATATAAGCGAAACAGTAGGGAAGGCACTCTTTACGGGAAAGTAGGCAATGTTCGAAGACTGTCCGTTTTCTCAGCCGCGAGGCTTTTCGTGCTTAAGATTGTTCCGGGGCAGATGTATGGTCTTAACGGGGTGCGGGCGAATTCTAATCAGCTTGAGGGGTGTTTTTCATTATAAATGAAGCGAGAGCTTCGCTTGTCTATCCGAGCAAGGATCCATTTTGCGTATCTCATCTCAGGCTGTCCACCGGCTACTGAAACAATTCGACTAAGGCCGAAGATGCTGCGTACAGTACCTTACGAATGTTTTATTTTGGAGTGGGAAACTAAAGTCGAACAGGCCAGACGGGAGATTGGTGGTTTTCAATGCCTTGCACCTTTGGTCTGGTCTTGCATGTGACAGTCGCAACGTATTCACCAGGTACATAGTGCATGGTTATTACTACCTGGTATGTTCAAACGCAGTCTTTCACGAGGAGTACGAGCACCTACCGAAATAAACATTATTGAATAATAAATACGAAGCAGCAGGCATGTAGACGCAAAAATCAATCGACGAAATAATCACGGGCTTCTCCACGATCTAGAAGATGGCTCTATTGTAGAACAGCGCAGATGCGCACATATCTATATGCGTTATATATATCAATCAAGACTGTCTTGTAGGTTTTTGAATCGGTGGTAGATTCGCTTTTTCGAGACTATGGCATCAACTGGTTGAGACTAGTGGAGAACGTGTGATTTGCACGGCAGGAAAAAATGCACATCGAACATACAATCAAACAGCAATCCTGTTTTAGGACGAACTTCATTGCAATATAATCGACTTCATATGTAATTACTGCCGGCATAACCCCTAGGGGGCAGACCTCCCACACATAGTAAGTACGAGACTTCTGCGGAAACTGCCTTGGTTGCTGATTCAACATGACGAGTCTTAATTACGTTGATTACGCACCAAAGAGCCGCTTACACTGTTTGCGTAACTATGGTAATATTGCGGTTATTTTTAGTCCTAACACAAAGTCGGTTTGTAAAAAAAAAAACGCATTTTGTAGACTTTCACATAAATCTCGTTACCCCGCTAGCTCATTTATGTACAGAGGGTTCTCTGTTTTGATTCCTTATTTAAGTCTTCAGTAGAAGTTGATATTTCCATTCATCGGGGAGTACATTCTAAAATAACGAAAACGGAATTTAAGTTCACACAGTGTAACTCAATTGTCCATTGAATCGTAATGTAGATACCTACTTAGCCATTAGAGGACAAACGGACAGTGCACAACGTTGTTTGCGTCTCTCCGGCTATTATTTTTGCCGAGCCATTCGTTTTCATCCAATCGTTTTTTTCTGCTTCTGCTGCCCTTACAGCTTACGTTGCTCTTCGTGGACTATTTTCTATTCTCATCAGTGATGCTTTGATGTAACACCAGCCAACAATCGAATAATGGCGCCGCTGTTATTTGTCACAGTTTTATTCTTGTTTTTGATTAACAGGAGTAATCAGTAGCGGGGGGAAAGTTACGGAGCATTGTTAGACGCGCGACATCAGGCTTCATCGTTACGGCACATTAACTAGCTCGGCTGTGGTTGTGTGTAGAACAGTGATTGAGAAATGCAAATTATTAGTAACATCTACTTACTAGACCGTTTTACGGCCCTCTGATCGACGTAAAACAAAATACGGTTTATCACAGCTGCCATCTGAATATATTATGTTCTGCGATAATAGTACCCACACAGTTGTGGCGGCGCAAGACGCAACAATTTTATTTTGCAACTTCCAGAAAGACCGACGTTGAACAAAGAGATGACAGATTTGCTACAAACTTCATCCTGGCAACACCAATCTAGATCTCTTACTCTGAGCGTGCTACAAGGTAAATCGATAACGAGCAATGTACAATAGAAATACAGTCGTATTCAATCTAAATTATATGTCAGATTGAAGGACAAAACTCACTTCGGTAGCTTATATAATAATAATATTTATTATTATTATTATTATTATTATTATTATTATTATTATTATTATTATTATTATTATTATTATTATTATTATTATTATTATTATTATTATTATTTTTATTATTATTATTATTTTTATTATTAGCCTTATCGTATTTACGCCACAGCTCCGTTGAGTCGGGATGGGTAGCAGAGCGCGCGGATTCTGAAAAACGAAGGAAGTATCTCGAGCTATCTACAAGCTACCACTTTGTACGCGAATAGCAGACGTTACGGGCGATCGACGCGAGGCCATATTTTTGAGACAGATGATGTCATTGGCCGTTTGTAGAGGAAATGTGGCTTCCGTCATAGGCGCCATGAATTGACAGAAAGCGACCAGAGCAGAATGATCCTGTCATAAACGTTCATATCACACAATTGTAATAATAATAATATTAAGCCTGTTGAGCCGGGTGGGTAGCAAAGCACGCGGACGCCAGAAAACGGTTTAAATACATATGCTGGACTGGAAACAAGTTATATATTTGTGCCTATCGCCATGGAGATACTAGGACCAATCAGCAAGGGAACCGAAGCATTTCTCAAAGATTTAAGTAAGCGAATTCAGGAGGTCACGAACGACCGAAGAGAGGGTCAATTCTTGAGGTAAGCGTTGTCCTTGGCCGTTTGCAGAGGGAACGCGGCATCTATTTTAGGCGCCATGGAGTGAACTAATTATATAAAAAAAACTTTGCAATAATACGTTCAGACCTCACATCTGTTACATTGTGTAATATGTAATAAATAATAATAATAATATTTTTTTTTGGAACAAGGGTTTATTTTATCAATATGTACATGTATCACAATTATCAATATATTACGTATATAATATCTACACTAAAGCTTATATTATTCTTATTGCTTGAGTGTCGGTGACCACTCAACATCATCTTGGCGTTGCCTCTCTGTAATTCTAATGACACTCTCTGTCTAAGGAAAGCGGTCGATCTTGGCTCCGCTGTGGCCTCGAAGAGCTTCTTCGCAAGCTAACGCCATTACAACGTGGTCCTCAAGGAAATGCGCGTATAAGCGCCGTTTGTGCATCTCCCGTTGGTGGATAATGTTGCCGACGCTCGCGTTGGTTGGCTAGTGCACGATAGCCGAGGGCGTACGTGTCGGAGACGGTGACGTCCCATGCCAGCGGCCGATTGCGATCCCAGTCTCGGCTGGTAAGGCCGTTTGGTCGACGCTTGTCGTCGCTCTGTAGTCCACCAGGCTTCAGTGTGATGCAGTAGCTGGCTTGTCTGAAAGCGCGCCCGAGGATGTCATTAATGGCATCGTGGCGGCCCTGCGTAAGCCCAGCCAGCTTAGTGCAACTAAGTCGGTGCAGGCCACGTTCATACACCGTTCCACCACACGGGCATGCCTCTGTCTCAAACATAGCAATGCCAAGTCTGAGGCCACTGGAGGCACGGAAGTGGTCATCAGCCAGCTTACTGCCGACTAGCTCGGACGGAAACACGTCAAGCCACGCTCCGGCAGCGTCGGATGAAACCGCTTTCAGTCTAATGCCGTCTATATCTAACTCACAGGCCGACAGAAGAGTTAAGTGGTAGCCTGAGTGGCAATTTGGTCCCACCCCTTCTGCCTAGTGACCTGTTCCTCAGAAGGACGACCAGACTGACGCGCGTCCCTGATCCGAATGGCGTCTTGTTGGTGGCTGATGAGTCCGCCGGTAGTAGCGGCCACTGCAGAGGCGCAGCTATGCGACGAAGCAAGAAAAGCGGACAAGGCAAGGTCCGTGGCCGAGCGAATGCCCATTCCAACCAGCCGGACCGATAGGCTTGCCTGCATCCATGCCTTATCATCGAGCGTCAGGTCAAAGATGTTTTCCAAGACTCTCCTCAGTTGGTCGTCGAGGTCCAAAGTTTCTGACGGCAAAAGGAAGGTAGGTGAAGTCCGTAGTACATACAGGACCTTTTGGACTCCCATTGTGTGCCGAAGCAGAAAGTAGGCTTGATGTCTACCGAGATGACCCAGCCTCTGGTAAAGTCGGGAGAGTTGTTCTCCCTTCTCGGCCAGTACCAGGCCGATCATTTCGGGGAAGACCGCCGTACCCAGCAGGTCCAGTTCACACCGGTCCTTTACAAGGATGCCCGGGAGGTTGCTGTTAAATTCTGCAATCACCTGCTGTCTCTCTTCGTCCTCGAAACCCTGTAGGAATAACTCGCATTTAGATGGGTTAAGATGCATCCCGCTCCATTGCTCGAATATAATAATAATAATAATAATAAGGATCATCATCATCATCGCCAAACAGTGCGGGCGTGTGCATGTCGAGCTCCGAGCTCCTAATGACACTCTCTGTCGAAGGAAAGCGGTCGATCTTGGCTCCGCAGTGGCCTCGAAGAGCTTCTTCCCAAGCTCCTTTGTCAGTTTGAGTGCATCCTTGCCCCAAACGCCAGATGACTCGAGGCCGAACGCCATTACAACGTGGTCCTCAAGGAGATGCGCGTATAAGCGCCGTTTGTGCATCTCTCGTTGGTGGATAATGTTGCCGACGCCCGCGTTGGCTAGTGCACGATAGCCGAGGGCGTACGTGTCGGAGACGGTGACGTCCCATGCCAGCGGCCGATTGCGGTCCCAGTCTCGGCTGGTAAGGCCGTCTGGTCGACGCTTGTCGTCGCTCTGTAGTCCACCAGGCTCCAGTGTGACGCAGTAGCCGGCTTGTCTGAAAGCGCGCCCGAGGATGTCATTAATGGCATCGTGGCGGCCCTGCGTAAGCCCAGCCAGCTTAGTGCAACTAAGTCGGTGCAGGCCACGTTCATCCACCGTTCCACCACACGGGCATGCCTCTGTCTCAAACATGGCAATGCCAAGTCTGAGGCCACTGGCGGCACGGAAGTGGTCATCAGCCAGCTTACTGCCGACTAGCTCGGACGGAAACACGTCAAGCCACGCTCCGGCAGCGTCGGATGAAACCGCTTTCAGTCTAATGCCGTCTATATCTAACTCACAGGCCGACAGAAGAGTCTATTGCTCCATTGCTCGAATATAATAATAATAATAATAATAATAATATAAAGGATCATCATCATCATCGCCAAACAGTGCGGGCGTGTGCATGTCGAGCTCCGAGAAAACACGTCTATTCGTGTGTGTGCAGGATGGCGAACCTAGGAAGTGACATGCCGGAGTGATGCCTGTAACTCAGTGATCGGTTTGGTGCACTGTGTGTGACTATGCGACAGAAGCTCGAGCAGCCATGAGGCTGTTAAAATTCACACGAAATGGTGAAGCAAAACGAAACCATTCGCGTAACGGTTCGTAGGCTCCCAGCGGCACGCCGCTGCCATTTAAATTCGATTTCTAACGCTGCTCAGCTAGATTTGGATGTTGGAACAGCTAATCTACAAAGTGGCGCCAACAATGATTTCAACAACTCATCGCGCGACAGTCACAGCAACCACTTTGTCATCACTAGAGAAGCAGCAGCAATACCACATACTAATGTTAATTAATAAGATAGTGTTAACACATAATGTTATTGTTCGTAATAATGTAACTATAATGTCATGGAATAATAATAAGAATTATTATTATTATTATTATTATTATTATTATTATTATTATTATTATTTATTTAGTATTTCCCTGCAATTGTGGGACCCAAACGTGTCCGGGACATGCTTGACAACTCAGTACCCTCATCCGGGAGACTTCTGGAAGAAGTTTGCTCTCTGGTGGCCTCGGCACTAAACGGCAGCCTGCCTTCTTCTTGCCTGACGACCTTTTACGGGGCAAATCTTACGGCCCTAAAAAGGAAGGACGGTTCAATCAGACCTATAGCATGTGGCCTTACAATCCGAAGGTTTGTAGCAAAGGTGACCATCGCGATCAATAAGGAATCCATAACAAAAGCTTTAGGACCAAGGCAAGTAGGGGTTTCTATAAAAGGAGGCGCGGAGGCAGCCGTTCACGCTGTACGAGCATACATCGAAACAGACGGTCCTGTGCGGGTTTTAGTGAAGCTAGATTTTAGCAATGCTTTTAACACAATACGACGCGACGTAATCTTAGAAGAAGTAAGACTACACGTACCGGAACTCTTTCCACTTGTATGGCAATGCTACAGTAACCCGTCACTTTTATCCCGGTGTGACAAAGAGCCATTTAAATCAACAAATGGAGTGCAACAAGGGGACCCACTAGGCCCCGCCTTGTTCAGTCTGGGAATCTTCAGTCTAGTGGCACGAATAAGAAGCCCATTGAACATCTGGTGCCTGGATGATGGTACATTAGGAGGACCGGCAGAAGTGGTGGCCGCTGACATACTTCAGGTAATAGAGTTTGCAAACGAAGGAGGTACAATCCTCAATCTTTCCAAGTGCGAAGTTATAACGGTTGGGGGGACACCCAGGAACGAGTCGAAGCACGCAAAACCATTGCTGCCGTTCTACCAGGCTGTAAGCAAGTTAACCCGGCCGAGTTAGAAGTTCTTGGGGCTCCACTTAGTCCACAAAGTATTTACAAGACCTTAACAGAAAAACGCCGGGCGTTGCTGCAGACACGGCCTCGTTTGTTGGCCATGCACTCACAAGCTGCACTATGTCTTTGGAGATATAGTTTAGGTTCCACGACATTCAACTACACATTGCGCACCTCACCGACAAGCCAATGTCCCGACGCCCTGCAAGCGTATGACGACTCTACGAAAGACATATTGAGTGAAGTCCTTAACATCGATTTCACGGACGATACGTGGCGAAGAGCAAGCCTCCCCATAAGAGAAGGTGAACTGGGTGTTTGATCAGCAGTAGAATTGGCACTCATATGTTACGCAGCGTCTGTGCTAGAATTCAGCCCGCTGGCAGAGGCGCTAGTCGACCCGAGTGCTCACCACCGGCTGCACATAGCTAAGCAGAAGGCGGAGTCGCTTGTCAAGCTAAAGTTGGATCCAGGTCCTTGGGAGAAACGTGTAACGCAGAGAGTGCTTGATAACTACAGATGTAAAGTTATAGCCCGTGAGATCACCGAAAGCCTTGAGTCTTCTACGGAGAAGGCAGTCTTCTTGACCGCACGAGACACCTTCAGCGGTGGATTCCTTAGGGCTCTCCCGTCGCCACAGCTCGGCACCATGCTGGACAACGTCTCATTCCGCATGGTGTCGGCTCTCAGAATCGGCGGGTCAATATGCGAACCACACATTTGCAAGGCCTGTGAAAAACCAGTAGAGAAGAATGGCCTCCACCCGTTGAGCTCCATCAAGAGCCAAGGTCGGGCTCCCAGGCACACATAAATAAATGCAGTGATTCAAAGAGCTCTCCGGAGGGCGGGAATACCTAGCATGCTGGAACCCAGACTAGGACTTCATGACGATAAAAGGCCCGACGGTGTCACTATTCCGCCGTTATTCACAGAGTTAGGGTCTAGTAACAATTTCGTGCCGATTGCAATGGAGACAATGAGCCCAGTCAGCAGAAGAACAAGGATATTTATTAAAGACTTAAGTGATCGAATACAAGCAAACACCGGAGATGCACGCAAAGGCTGCTTTCATTGGCAGTTTGCAGAGGAAACGCCGCGTCGATATTAGGTGCGATGGGCTGACGACAGCAAGAAAGAAACTATAAAATAATGAGGATACACATTCACACCTCACAACTGTATTGCTCTAAGACAAATAATAATAATTAGTTGAGATAGCTCCCCCTCTGCCGATAAGTCCACTTTGGCATTCACCTTATTTAACTGAAAAATGACTTTAAACAAGTGATTCGTTTTTTACTCAGAACTTAGAGCAACGCTAAGGAAAAGCTAAATTTTTATTGCGAGTTGTTAGCTATCGTATCTGTGCATCGGGCAAATGGAAAATTCTTGTTAGATTCACTAACGCTCCGAGAATTTAAGCTCTATATAGGCAATTATGAGATCTGAATGAATATTATTATTAACTACAAAATCTTAAAAAAATAAAGTATAAAAGACGTGCATTGAGTAGATACATTTGGCGTGATGAATCTCGCTCTATATCATATATAAGTCAAATATCATGCTTACTCACTGTCATTTGATTCCAGCCTGTGGCGTCTGTAATGGAAGCGTTTATAACCACTTTAGTAATATTATATATATTTATATATATTGGATATTTTATAACAGAGCGCTTGAAAATCATTGTAAAAAATCTGAGCAAGACCTCACAATGTGCTTAGGTATATATATATATATATATATATACTATAATAAATAATTTAGTTCAAAATAATAAACTTCTTATCTAACATAAAAATTTAGTTCAAATGATCACGCGCATAAAATAAAATCTATTTTATAAATATTTAGATGTATGGATATAATAATAGATACATTTATTTTGCAATTATTAGTGTTAAAAACTAAGTTTTTGAAATCTCCCGCGTTGTATTGAAATATAAATAGGCACTTCTGATGTTAGCTGGGGCACTGGGTTTTGGTATAGCGAACATTATGCGTGTTAGCGTTTGTTAAGCCTTGTCGAAACTGACTACTGACCTTGTGGACGTATACTCGTAGACTGGGGAACTACTGCCTTTGTGCCGTTGACTGGACACAGCCACCACTGCGGCAGCCTGCTAAATGCCAGCAAGCTAATAGAGTCTGCTACTCCCTGTCCTGAAGTTCTGTCGCGTTATTATACTGTTTTGACTCCACGCCATGCTTAGGGTAGGGTACGACATGGTCGTCAATAGTAGGTTCCATTCTTTCCACAAACACCCTAATCCCCTATCTTACGTTTCCCAGCCCACAACAGCCTGACGCAAAAACACCACAGGGAATGACCACCGGGGTGGAGCGAATAAGAGCAAATGCATGCGAGTTGCCTGGAGCATGGAGCGGAAACGTGACGTCACGTTTTGTGTCGTCTGCCTATCTATATCATACAACCCGACTGCGGCGCTGTATCTATCTCCTAATCAAGTATGGTACGAAGAGCAAGTGTAGGGATATGACGGCTGGACCACCACGACGATCGCCAAACGCCAGTAACAACAATAACGACAACACGGACAGACACACAAATGACAGAGCTGACACGTCCATCCAAGCACGCTGTCCAGTCGCCGACCTCACGACCATAGCATAGCCACCACGATAACAACGATCGACAGCAACAACGACAATAATAACAATAACAGCAACACAACGACTGCACTACGCCAATGCGGTAGCGCATGCTTGCTCGCTGTACTTCAGGGTGTGCCCTTCTTTCTCACGCATGCCTATGTGGTTGCGTATGCATGCCTATTCATATATAAAAGAGGACATGCCATAAATAGATCGATAGGTGGTTCGACGTTTTTCACTACAATTCGACAGGCCTACATTGTGCGTCTCCAGCCCTCAATATTGTGCGAGCATACCTAGCTCCTCAAAAGATAAACATATCTTTGTGGAAAGTTAGTTAGAGTACACTAACGTTGGAATGGCGTTGAAGCGATACTTACCTAGAGCAAAACGACAACATCATAAGAACCGTGAGGCCCGTGAGGGACAACACAGAGACGGCGCCACATTATTGCTGCAATAATCTACCGAAGCTACAAAACAGGCACCAGCGCACCAATACGATGCGGACGGTAATGAAGCGTCCTGACAATGACGAGGGTCGAGGCAAGCATTACCAAGAATTATGCTGAATCGTGCCACTAACCATTAAGCAGAAGAAGGATTGTCCTTCCTCCTCCACTAGCAGCCTTTGTCGGCCTTTCTTCATGAGGGATGGTGTGAACCATTTGGAGAGCAGGAAACACAACAATAGGTTTATGCAGTATTTCAGTCATGTTTGAAGCTTGGCGTATCCATATTTTGTATAACATAACCGACTTCTTTTTAAATTTTAAAACTTTTGCAGGTAGATGGGTTGCACAAGCCAAGAGGACCGAACTTAAATAAAATATTCTAAAAGATTAATTGTTAGTGCACTTTGGTAGACTAAGATATCACTTAGAGCACTCATTGTGCTTCAAAGATGGGTCGGTATGAAATCTCGGTGGTGACCGATTGGACGCCGGGAAAGCCGTAGTACTTCAAAACAGTAAAGCCATAGATCTCATTGGCGGTTCAGGCGTCAAAAACGTCCATATCTCAAAGACACTTGGTTGTGGGTGTGATAAGCAGGAGAAGCCAACTGGAAGAAAAACCCTAGGGGTGCTATAAGTCGCTATTGAAAAGGTCCTCGAGCTAAAATGTAGGAGCAAGCACCATTGGTGTACATCATAATCGAGAAGCAAACAAAACAGCTCTTAAGAACCTCTTTGTGTTGCAGAAAGGCCGGTAACGCTTGTGCAAACCTGGAGATGTGCACGGGGATCTTTGGCAGCGTCAACTGGGATTGTAGAAATAGGGAGGACTGGAAGGTGCACGCAAAGGGTGATGGTAGAAGACGCTTGCAGATCGTACGCACGAACGGTGAATTGAAGGGGCTAATAAGTCAGTAACTGTCGCGTCTTAAACCAGCAAGTAACCGTTCTCAAGCGGTATAAGGTGAGATCGTCAGGTCTTTTCCCGTCTTTCCTGTCCACTCCGACGAGTTCTAGGACGACACGATAGGCCGCTCGACCATAAGGCTCTGCTGAAGGTTTTGTTCAAGGCTTGGTATCTAGCTCGCTTATATGCGCCGACGATACAGGATAGCCCGTGGCGTCCGTCCTGCCAGACGGCGTTTCCACAGACGCAGTTGTGAGCGTGCATAAGGTTCGTTCCCAAGCGAAGTCCGACCACGATCCTCACTAATTCGTCATCTAAGAGCGTCCCGATCCGAGCACAGGGTACGGCGTGGAGCCACGCGCCCGCCCCTTTGGATGAGACGGCGTGGCCCATTCAGCGTCCGTGGCGCGTCCTGCAATGACATTTTGAATCCTTTGGTTATATAAAGTTGCCGCCTAATCTCTTTGACGTCCGGCTTCAGCGGGCTCGTAGCCGTACACGACTGCACAACTGCTCTACGGCGGCTTGTTTCCAATCGAGCTTCTAGGTCCGTTAGAGCGTTCTGGGGTCAGAGAGTGACAGAATTGCGAAGTGATTATTTTATAGGCATGTAGAGCGAAGCTATCAGGGTTATCTCTCATAGAACAATAGTATCAGGCAACTTTAGCCCCCCCCCCCCACAAAGAACGGGGAGAGCTTGTTGGCGTACTTCTGCCGTTAGGCTGAGGTCCAACAGCCGTCTACTGTAAAGAGCATGCTGCCGTCAAGTCTCTCCAAGAGTCCCAAAGCGAGCAAGCAGTCTGCAACTCGGAATAGGTAATTCCGGTAAGGACACGTAGGGCCGAAAATAGAGACATCAAGAAAAAGAAAAAGGCCTCGGTGAGATCCTACAAAGTAAATGCGTGACATTGCATATTCTAGCTTTTCCGGCCACCTCTCGAGGGCTGGAACTCCTTGCGGGAATAGGGGAACGCCTAGAAACTCTAGATCCATGCCAATAGTCTTGCACCCTTAGAAAGCCTTAAGCATTTCAGAGTCAGTCGCACCTCCTACGACATGGACCTCACGCTTTGCAGAGATTAGGGCCAGGCCACTCTACTCCGCGAACTTGATCACTCTGTGGATGTTACTCAGACCTGCATCAAGTGCCCCGCCATAAACACCGTCGTCTAGGTACCATACGTTTAGAGGACACTCCAGAGAGTCGACTAAGTTTTGATAGCCAGGTAGAACAGAGGGTTCCAATGAGCAGCAGAGGGGCCGAATGGGTCGCCCTGCTGCACCCCTGTTTGCAACATTATTATATCATGTGGCAGAAGTAGGCAATATGGCTCCTCATCAGTTAGCTTCACCTGGTGAAACACACTAAGGGCCCAAGCTTTTACCTCGTTCAGCAGGTGTGTAGTAGCGTTAAAGGCATTCCTTGCCAAGCTTGATTATAGGAGTGGCTCCAAAGCGATACTCCAGAAAGGATCGAGACGAATGAACCTTGCCCTCGAATCCTCCTGGTGTCGCAAACACGAGCTAATGGTTACCAAGCGCACATGAGACGTCTGCTTTGTTTTGCGATGCAAATCTTTGCTGCCAACCTCCGGATTGTGGACGAGCATGCGATGGGTCTCGCGCAGCCATCCTTTGTCCTGAATGGTAGTCAATCGGGAAGAGGCAAGCCCCAGTAAAGAAAATCGATGACCTTGGCCGGGGCAGCATATATATATATATATATATATATATATAATCCGTTCCGCAAAGCGTCGCATACCGATTCTTGCAATTTAATTTTGTGTAGTGTTGAAGAATAGCGATTTTACCCTAAGACACTAAATTAATCTTGAATTTGTATACGGGTTCACCGGTGTGTATAGAATGTGGGCTTCTGCAGTATAAAACACTAGGAACGTTGCTATTGAGTCGATTCTACAGTAGCAGCTTTATACCTTAATTATCCATTTTTTTAGAGGGTATTCTGGTCGTGTACTTTATTCAAATATAACTATTTGTGCAACTAACGACTAATATTTAGCATTACGTCACCGACATAGACTTGGAGATCAATGTAAAGAAGACCAAGATATTCGCAAACGCAAACACGTTTACCAGTCAATAAAAGGAGCGATTGACTAAGACAGCGCTTTTTGCCAAGGGTTCTATGGCTGGTGAAACTGTTTCGATGCTTATCGAACAAATTGCCGTGTGACACGCTCTATGCCACGCATTCTTGTTAACACATTGCAATGCTATGCCGTGTCATAAGCCGCATGAAGCGTGTACCTGCGTTCGTCGTGAGCAACGCTATAGACGAAACCATGCTGCCGCATATAATTTCTTTAAACAACATAGTTAACAAATGATGCAAGTTATGTTTAATTTTTTTTTTTATATTATTCAACCTTCTATGAATTGTGATATTGAACAAGTGTATCTAGCGCCAGTCTGTTATACAGCTTTTCTAGCACAGTTTAGTTCGTTGTTTAAATCATTGGCAAGTTTCTACGTATCAGGAATAATCCGTACGCAATCGATTAGTTTATTTATATTACAAATACTGAAAATATTTGATAATCTATGCGCATAATGAGGCAATGCATCAGGCTTAGAGTTCCCACTTGGGACTAGAACGCCCGTAAACACACCGTCAACGCCGAGACGAGTAGAAAAGCTTTGAGTTTCTGGGAAGTAAAGAACCACTTCCAGTGAAAGAAGGTCTAACCCTTTTCATATTCACAAGTAGGCATCATTCTGGATTCAAGTACGTGTCGCTATACAAATAATGGCTCCAATATGGAAACATTTATGTCAGAAAGTCCGAAAGACTTTTACGACATACAGAATTTAACGAATTTATGAAATGTGCTCCTGGAAAAACTTATACTTCCAGGAACACTTCCGGAATCAATGATGACTATTCCACTGTAGTCGGACAGCAAGCTCTTGGCTATTGTTAAAGAAAATTTATACGTTAGAGCAATCGAACATTATTATGTATTTTACATATATAAAGGACGTAATAATGTTCAATTATTATCAGTGCCGAGGTGTGTCCCGGACGTTACTTCTTAAAAGGATTGGAGATCAAAACTCCGTTTCGGGTGGCTCCAGTTGAACTTGTTTAGGCAATTTGCAGCAATTCAGTTCCCTTTAAGTCGCGTTTTCTCACTTAATGTTCATTCTAAAGGGAGTGTATTCAAGTTTATTTTATTTTAAGATGACCAAGATGAAGAAGACCAAACTATTTCTGGTATTTATTTTAGGAATTTCGCACCAGTACGTCTCCGCAGGCGTTTCTAGGACCTTAGTCTTAGATGAGTTTCTTACAGAATATCGAAATATTTTCTAGAGATATTAGCAGGTGAGCGCATTCTGTCCTCCATTCTAATTCAATATTGAGCCATCCCGTACCTAGGGTCATATAAATTGTCGTGTGTATTTTGGCGCCCAGTATACATTAATTCAAAGAATGTGTTTCTCTGCAATAGATTAACTAGAACTATTTGCTTAACGAGATAGTCACGACAGTCGACAAGAGGTTTTGATAGGGAACAAAAATCAAAATACTCAATAGACACAAGTTGTTGTGGATAGTGGCAATAAAGCTACACTAAAACTTTGGTGATCCTTTAACCTACCTAACCAGGACATCTGTGTTGAGGGTCAGGTGCTTGTGGCATTATGAATAAATACCTCCCATTGCCAGAATGCGTTTACCTAAGGCGCTGGTGGCCCAAACATCTACAACGTTCAGACAAGTACATTATAGATCCTGGATGCTTTACGTCAACTTTCCTAAATAACGAGAGGTTTTGATGTACTTGTTTCGACATTCCCGGATGCCCTCAGCAATTTTAAGAAGAAGTTTCACCCATCCGGCGTTCACTGGCTTCAGTTTGTGGTGTGGTTAATCACAGTGAAGATGCTCTTGAGCTAGTTCTAGCCTATTAAAACAGATAAAGGCAAATGACTCATTATTGATTGATTTATTATTCGCTTAGTGTGTATACCTAAATATACATGTCACCCTTTTGTATCAGATGTGCTTAGAGCGACAGCATATATGCTACGCACGCATCCATTATATAAATGTATCCTCCAATACCTACTGAGTATTCGCTTTTCATTAGGACAACCTCTTCTTTGTAATACCGACCAAGTATTTTCTAACACTTGGTCCTAAAACCAGGGCCTCCGACTGATCTGCATTATATAGCAACATTATTTTTATATAACAACATACATTATTTAACAATATGTTTGATTGACTCATTCCCTGGCCCACATGACAATCTGTACTTTGCCCCTCCTATATTTAGCTCTTTGTAGCCTTCTGTATAACATCCTCGCCCTGGCATCTACCAATAGCCCACTCGCTCGTGAGTTATCGTATACTAATTCTACCCCGCTCCTTTCCCGCTTTTCCTTTATATATATACCTGCCAAACTCGATGTGGAACCCATCGCCAATTTACATTTGTATGTTGATGACATACCTTCAATTTCACTCTTTTCTCTGATACCCTTTATCCTGCCAATTGCTGACTATTGTACCCATTCTTCCTAGCTGCAAACTCTACTCTACAATACCACTTCAATTTGATCCTTAGTGCCGTCTTTACCAGCTGCATCGGTTTTACCCATCTTTCATTTGGGTCATTTTTAATCTTAGTACTAAATCTTAGTTAACGTTGTTGCTACTACATTGCACACATTTTGACATTCCCCTTCATCCTCAAGCAACTCCCTGGCGAAACTAAAACGGCAACCTAATGCAAGTCTTATAACTTTTCTTTGTATTGTTTCTAACTTCTTTCCCATCATCGCGCTGTGGACCAGAGAGGCATTAGCAAATGTTAATCCTGGCACATGCATGGGTTTTTATATATTCCTTGTTACTATATATTTATTAAACATCCAGAGGCCCTTACACCTTACTGCTTTTCTTCCTCTTTTAGCCTTCTTTCTCCGCAATACCTTTTCTTCCTCTAAATAATCATCCCCTGTAGTCATTGTCACTCCAAAATACTTGTGCTGAATTTTGTAATCCAATTCGTTCCCCTGTACTACAAGCTTCCTTTCCCTCTAACCCCATTAAATACTAAAATTGCGCTATTTTTCCTTCAAACGCCATTCCAGTTCCTCTGCTGCTTCCACACATGCATTCAACGTTTGTTGAACTTCGCTAGTGCTCCGCCCTAACACTACCATATCGTCAGCAAACAGCAGCACGGGTATCTTGATATATACACCCTTTTCTTCTATCTGCCATTATAAAACCATTCTATTAATTGCTTTATTCTTACTATGTGCATAAAAAACACTGATGACAACGGACAGCAGGAGATTGTTCGGCTGCTAGTATTATTGTTACCGTGTTATTTATGTAAATTTCTTCTAGTAATTCATCCTAGCTTCTTTCAAAACCACCCTTTAACATAATTTGATACAACTTCGTTCTGTCTATCATATCATTTTTTTTTTAATTTTAAATTCTGCCACACACCCGCACTGCCATTCTCCTATTGTTTCCTTTGTTTTCAGAATACTCTGCACTCTACTCTTAAACACCTGCGTAAATATTCGAAACGTTATCGGTGTAATTGTGTGGCCGCGTGTCATTATCTACCCCCCTCTTTAACAGAGGAGAAACTCTTCCCTTGCGCCAACCCTTCAGGAGTCTGCTCCTCTAAATATATTATTAAATTGCTTTGTTAGATAAAACACGTACTCATTTCCCAACGCCTGGATAATTCCTATCAAAATACCGCCAAGACCACACGCCGTTTTTGAATTCATTTTCGTCACTGCGCCTTAGATCTCATCTGCTGTTGAGTTGGTTGTAATATTCGTGCTATTTCTTGTCCTTCTACACTGTTTACGCTAGTAGCGAAAAATAATGCTTGTAACGCGATGTCTATTTCATGTTTTGTAAAAATCTATTGCGATCTATCCTGGACGTTATTTGTCATCCGTGTTTTTTCTAAGTCCTTTTCATATTCGCGAAACTATTTTGTTCGCTGACCCCTGGTAGCACCCAAAATCCTGTTAAATTCCCTCTCGTACTTAATGTACTCTTTTATATAGCTGCTCATCCTCATCTTCCGTGTTACCTGGCGCCCTGTATACGCCCATAACTGCCCATATTGTCCCTTACATGTGTATCTCTATAACTATCAGATCCTTTATTTTGGCATTACCAACTTCTTCGCACGAAATAGCATTATTGGTTATTATCCCAACTTCCCCAAACCTGTTTTTCCTATTATCAGTAATTCGATTTGTAATATACCAATTTTTTTTAAGATTTTCCGTGAGGCAATTGCCCGTGTACGGTTTTTTCATGTATCCCTTCAAACCCGGCGGCACTTCCATCCCACACAAATGCGTTTTCGTTACTTTCATGATATCGACAGACCTTCTTTTTTTGTAATTTAGATAGATCTCCCCACTTTCATATTTGCTTCCCCCCTCTCATATTTAACATGGCATGGAACATTGCTGCACCTATGTGTTCACCCTTCCTCGGGAAGTAGCTCCCGTTGTCCCACTTCCTCTGTACCTGCTGTTTTTTTCTTCCCTGTATCCATATTGCCCCATTCGCTCTCATTTGAAACTGTTTATGTTGTCCCATCCTATGTGTTTGTATCTGCACCCTACCGTTTCTCCCTTTTTTAAGTACCCATACCGTGTGCCTGATTTTTTATTCGGAGCTTGTATTTCCGGCGCGCTGTCCGATTCTTACTGATTCCATGTCCGCGTCCCCCTCCTGCGCTCCGTTCACCTATATCCCACTTGCGCATTGACTACATTAATTATAATCGGCCTAACATTGTGCCAATCGCACAGCCTCTTGCCAATTGGCCGTGCCGTACATCCCCATAGTGCAGTACATTGGAGGCCATGGCCCTTGGTTTATCTTAAACATCTATAAGAGACTGTAATGAGTGAATTATATGAATGTATTCAAGAGACTGTTTTTTGCTGCCCTGACCAACTGCTTTATCTTTCTATTGGCTGCCCTACACGTACCCCGATAGTCCCGTTTTTTAGCATCCTCAACCATTGGAAGAGAACACACTGTCAGCACCATGTTTCGCCGTTTGCAAAATTATGTTAGGTTTTGTACCTGTGTGCCAATCTCAGCATCTTTCATATCCCGGGTTTAAAAAACATCTCCCCCTAGTTGCTGCCACAATATCCCTTGCTCGGGTCCTCATAGAGATAAATTAAACCCTGTCTTAGTAGTCACCCGAATAACCTGTTCCTCTATTCTGCCTACGTTTGAATCTCCATCCGTTTTCCCACTGGTTTAATAGCCATTACCTCCCCTGTTCGACTGGTTAAACTTACCCGAGACATCTGCCCTTCTTCTTGTTGTAGCGGTTGATGTCGCTGTTGTTGTGGTTGCTGCCGTCGCTGCTGCTGTCCTCGACCGCTAGCATATCTTCTTTTTCCTCTCACTGACTAGCCTCTTTCTCTCTCCTCTCCACTCCGCCCACCCCTATGGCGGTCTCGTTGTTGCTTCTCTGTTGCTGTCGTCTCCTGCAACTGTACCTTGGGCTCAGTAATCAATCGCTAAGCACCTAGGTACCATCACAACATTACTCTTACAGTGATTCAACCGAACTAGGGCCAACCACCTTAGTCTACCAGATGGAAAAGGCTTTAACAAAAAGGCAATACCTATCGTTTAGAAGAGTTTTTTTTGCATACTATTATTACTGACATAACGCAAGACAAGCTGCGTCGCTAGGGGGTCACCAGGTTTCTAGTATGTTTGAGAGTCCCACACTACCCAAAGGGTGTGCGTTATGCATTTTTGTTCCTGGCCTCTGTAAAAAAAGCTGCGTCGCAAACAGGGTTGAAGCGACCAAACGACAAAATTACTCCACTTTGAGAAATATCTTATAGTAGTAATACGTAAAACGTGCGTGAAACAAGCTATTTTTAGTGGAATTGTCGCGCCAGACATCAAACGAAAAAACACTCTTAAAAGTGAATTTTTTACATAACATTCATTTTTGTTGCGTAACCTATGTCCACGCCATCTTCTTCTTTAAATACACCGTAGGAATGCTTTGGTTATACTGGCCTTTGTGAACTGTTCCCTTAAAATAAATTGTCGATATGCAATTTATTATACAAATTATGTATATATATATATATATATATATATATATATATATATATACTGACTCAAACAATAATATCACGTATTTGGTTAAACAAACAAAGCCCTCAGTCACATAGCCAATTGTACTGAGCAGTGCCTACAGTTGTCTCCAAGACGACGAAAACTACAGAGAAACGCGCTCGATGTTATGATGCAATGCGGCAATGATAGTGACTCGGATTGCGGACCTGTCAGCTTTGCATCAAAGAAGACGGCGGAGAAAAGAACAGAGACGGGCCTTAACTGTCTGTCTGTTGGATGAATTCATCATCAGGCAACATCAACGGCAGCTCCCGGTAGACTGTGGCGGTGTGTAGGGTACGTGAACAATGACAAGGTTTGACACATTTTCGCTACGTTGGCTACTTCTGGGAAAATATTCTTACACATCGACAGTCGTTGCTGAAGGGTTCCAAAGCTGAAAAGGCTTGAGCCTTGTCACGGCTGTCATAAATGTGTCTTCTTACACGAATGCAACGCATGTTGTCTGTTCAGCAATACTTGCTGTCTCCAATACTGTCCAATGAAAGAGACCCTAAAACATTTTGATAGTAGAAATGCTGTGGTGTTATGCATTTATGTAATATATTTAAAGGCTTTCAATAAGAGTGTATTTTTTGCGCAAAGCTGCTGTTAATAACTCCACAAGATAGAATATCTTACAAAATGTTTAAGAGTGAAGTCGATCCCTAATGTTCTGTTAGAGTCATAACTGGAAAAATATGCACATATACTATAAAGGGACAATGACAAACCGGAGTAGACGTTTTGATCTAGAATACTGCCTTGATGGTATCGGATTGGGGCTTGCCGATCGCGATTGTATACACAATACCGCATGGCTCGCCTACGAGCTTCTACAGTTAGACCTGATATATAATATGATTGCCTCGAATAGTTTAGATACTGCACGGGCCGTCTTCGCCGTCTTCATCAATAGTCTTAGAAAATTTTGTTATATTAAAGCAATGCTTACAAACAACTGTAAAGCACCCGTGACCTGGTTCTCGCCTAATGTGAGCTCGTCTCGCTGCTCGAAAAAACGTCACCCTCTACCTCCAGTCGGCCGTCCGCCTTTGTAGAAGCTACTACTGATGTCGGGAAGCTCGGGAAGGAAGGGTAAGTGGCTTCGACCCGCTCTCGGATTTGCTCAGTCGTCAGTTGTGCGAACAGCAGAAGCGACCCAAGTCCTCCTCTTTAGCGGCGAAAGGGCTCACAGCAGCAGCGGCGGCACCACCGCCTCCGCCGCCGCTGCAGGAGCAGCAGCAAAGGGACACGACATAGTACGCTAGTCAGTGGGAAGGATGGTTGAGCCATTTATCAAATGTATCATCCTTAGAATCGTTGTGCCTCGACATTCTCTTCGGCGGCGCCCGTAGACTCTTTGACACACAGACACAAGCGCACTTACACACAACGTGCAACACTCAGAAGACCCTACCCACAAGCATACACATACAAGCACGCAAGCACAGATACATACACATCATACACAAGCGCACAGACCTATACTCATTTAGATACACTTCCTGTCACTCTCGCCAAACATTTACACACACTCTCTCTCGCTCTTATTCCCTCTTTCCCTTCTGCCCCTTTTCCCCACGTCAGTCTGTCTGTCTAAAGTCTGTCGTGCCTTTGTGTGTGCAGGGCATGGGTGCGTGTGAAGGAACTAGGCGTCTATGAACAAGCTTTGCGGGTGCGAACAATAGCCCAAAAAGAGATCCAGGTTGAAAGCAAGCTTGCTATAAAGGATTGCCCGAGGCAAAGCAAATGCGGATATATCCAACACCAAGAACATTTTCTCCCTTACGAGACTTTCGTTCGAGTTTGCCTACGAACCGTCCGTACCTCAATTAAGAAAGTAATACGAGTTACGTGTCATTAGACTCTTATTAACGCATACTCCGGTCGAACTACAGTGAGATTGTTAAATTATACAAATATTTATCCAAGTAATATACTTATGGAATCCTAAATCCTTTTCAGGGCGGATCAACGCTGACTATCTTGCTTAGCATAGAGCTGTGAATATATGGACAGGTGCATATACTGCATTTGATCCAGTTATTTTTTCAAGGATACTATGATTCTGGCGATAAACAGATCTTTTGCAAATATGCTGTTCTTCCACATTTGTAAGCGATTACTACATTAAACAGATTCTACTAAGACACAAATTATATGGCGTCGAAAAATGTATGATTGATAACTTAGAAAATACTCACACTACAAACTGAACAAACCTCCACCTTTTTGCATTAAACATTTTACTCTTCCAAGCGCGTCTGATCACTCCTGTTGCAGTAATTACAATATTAATGACAGAAGCATTACATTGGTAGAATGCATTTATTCAATACCATTCGATTTGATACTTGTATACCCATGTACTTGTGGCGACACTTCGCCCTTAGGCAAAGGACGCGCACGCTAACATATCATTGATGGTTCCATAGTTCAAAAAGTGTTTGCCAAATGCAACTGCTTTAATTCTTCCTTAAAACTTTTGGTTCCAACGAGGGCATTAAGTGTCAAGGTCAAAAGAGGTGAGGTCAAGAGGAAAAGTATGTCAAATCAAGAATACAAGTCATGTTTCTGAGCATACAATTTTAAATTGCCAGCTTTGACTTGGCCAGCCATATTATACTAGATGACGCGCAGCTTAAGCCCGGGTATTTAGCTTTGGTCTTAGGAATCACTTTATAGAGCTTTGTACGTACTTCTGTAAACTTAGGGCTACGGTTAGTGCTAACAAATCGCTACGTCAATAAGTTACGTTGCCAGGAGAACTTGCTACAAGAAATATGTTTCTCTATATAAAACCATGGGTAGATGACCGTTGGATAGCTGTCGCTATATATACATTGTTATTACTGTCGGGGAAGCGTTTGTATGATATCTCGTGCACCTATATCTACTGCCTAGCTCGCTATGCACATGTGCCTGTTATTACAGGCGCGTATGCGATGATAATTGAAACGGCTGCGAGAAATGGTCTGTTAAATAAGCAGACATGCCTGATGTCAAAACTTATGAGTGGAAACTACACCGATAGTACACGTAAGTTGCCATAAAGATATAGTGAATATTATAGGCTGTCTACAATTATTACAACGCAAAATTTCAACGTTCTCAGATTGTGTTGTGCGTTTAAGGCTGGTTTAAATAAGTAAAGAAAACGTGGTTCGGTCATTTTTAAGAAGCCAAAAGTAGAAGAACAACAAATTTCCATCAAGTTATGTGTAAAAAACCAATTCAAAATATGTTCCAAAAGAGATGCAAACGTTACACACTGTTATGGCTATCAAACAGAGTCCCACGCAGGAACACTGTAAATACGGATTACCGCCAATTCTGCAACGGTATGTAAAAAGCCGAAAATGGCCCCGATCGGAAAGGTGCCCGACGTTTATAACGGAAGAAACTCTTAACAGTTTTTTCCGACTACAAGGGAATCATTTCCCAGGAATTTTGCACCGAATATTACGGTCAATAAGGGGTACTACTGTGAAAGAACATCCCATGCAAAGGGCCTGAACACTGGGCAAACAATCTTTGGATCCTCCGTAACGACAACGCAGCCGGGCACACATAGTTTCGGATTGTTTAATAAAAATGTTATTTCTATATTTCCCCAGCCTCCCAGTTCGCCGAACCTGTTTTCCATGTTTTTCTTCGTTCCCACACATAAAAAAATTGCAGTGCCATCGCTTCGAGACTATATGGAAGATAAAGAAAATTTCGTAGAAGCAGCTCAACTCGAAATAAGAAAACGCGTTTAAATATGTTTTGAAGTGTTCAAAAAATGTCGCATAAGTGCATCGTAGCAGATGGGGGCTGTTAACGGGAACAAAACACTTTGAAAAAGTATATAAATATTATTTTTATAAATATGCGTCAGTACTTTTCGATTCACTACCGTATGTGCGGTTGAACCTGCAACACCTAGCGCCACAGTCAACAAGCTTCCTTGCTTCTTAAATATAACTAAAGCGCCACATACTTTATATGCTGCGGGCATACCGCGTGCACGTGATACACAGCCTTCATGCTATCGGCGTCTCCCTTAGAACGCATCATATTAGCATAAAAGTTTGCTAAGTTGAAGCCGCGTGAGAACATACACTTGCATCATCATTTGTCAAATATGCCCACTATTTGCCTATATTTAAAGCCGTATTGTTTTTTATTACCTACATGTATTGATAGATATATTACATATATATATATATATATATATATATATATATATATATATTTTTTTTTTTTTTTACAGAAAGCCAGAAGCAAAAATGCGTAATGCACACTAATTAGCCTAGGTGGTGTGGGACTTTCAAACCCACTAAAAACCTGGTGATCCCCTAACCTACATGATCGGGATATTTGTGATATTACTCCACTGCATGTAGGGAGCCGCTAGTCTGGCTTCCAATCTTCGGCCTGCTGGCGGCGCTCCATGCGTTGATGCCTCTCTTTCGTCTTATTTGTCTTCGCTCTCATAACGATCTACACAAAACCAGAGCCCGCATACCAGCTTTTTTTCGAGCTGAACATCTGTGAGAGTAGATCTCTTGTCATACTGCCCTCAAGTTTCTGACCGTTACCAGTTCGCTAGTCTTTCGCTCAAACAACACACGTCTTCTGCCTGGCTCGCACCAATGACTACTGACTCATTTATTCTCATGCCTTCTTATATACTCACAGATTGCCCGCGCATTTAGCGAGTTCTCGCGTCTTCACTAAGAGGGTGGCGGCATCTTCTATTTGGCGCCATGTATTTAGCTTGTTTCGGCATTGCCACCAACCTGTCTATGGCCGCGCGACTTAACGGACACTGCTAATCTACAATAACCCCCAGGTATTTGGCCTGCTTGTTTATTCGAATCATGAGACCGCCCACGCAGATATCCAGCTCCCGGCAGTGCTTTCTTCCAATAAGTAGGAGCGTCTCGCACTTTTCCGGTGCCAACATTAGGTGGTGGGACTTTATCCACCAAATGATCTCCTCTAAGACGTCATTTGCTCGGTCCTCCAACAGCTCCGTGTTCCTTGCAGTGAAAAAGATTGCCAGGTCATCGGCATAAGCGACAAACTCAACACCGCGAGGCCAGCTCATCTCTAGCACGCCTTCTTACACTAGATTCCACAGCGTAGGTCCTACCACGGAACCTTGTGGTACATCTGCAGTCCTCGCGTACGCCCTGCCGTCGTAACGCACACTTCGTTTGGCCAGATACGAGGCTACCAGATGCCGAATGTACGCTGGTACTCCCTTTTTCTCCACCGCATTCAAGATCACCCCCCAGATTGCGCTCTTAAACGCATTTTTTACATCCAGCCATATCAGAAGGCAAAGATTACGAACTCTGGAGCTTTTTCGTCTCTCCTCTTCGGCCCTAGCAAGTATCTTGCTGATATATATATATATATATATATATATATATATATATTCAATTTCAAACGTGGTTTATTCACGGAACTGCATTTCACAACGCTTAAGTTCTCGGTAAATAAAAATGGTTGAAAAAATATGAATCAAACCACAAGGCAGATAATTGCTCTCGACAAAATCCAAGAAGTGCTTTGTATAAGCACTTTACACACAATGGTATTACAGTGATTAATGAATTACACAAGAACTTCAAAGCAGCAATTGGTGCGTTTGTTAGAACGCCGAACAGCACATGAGGCAACAAACTTGCAAATATAACACACGAACGAAGTAGTCCACTAGTACAGCATCAACACAACTTACAACAACTATGTCTAAACACATGTGGATAAATACAATCAAAAACTAAGTGTGTCTTCGTATACGAAGCACAACATTTGTAATACCAACCATACCTAGATCACACGCCTGGTTCCGACTGTGAAATTAACAGCCACTGCTTTAACTCGCGAGAGAAGAGGTGTTTCGTGGTGAGGCATCTTATGCGTTTAAGAATGCGGGTCCAGGTTTCAGGAAGGCGGTACGCAAGTGCGTGTTGACTAGACTTCAAGGATACAGAGGGCACTGCAAAAGTTGTTGCGCGCCTACCTGATGTTCGACTCATGGTAGAAACTAGTGCAAATGCAATCTCCATAGGCACAATACCACGCGAAATTTTGTACGCTAACATTGAAACCCGCAGGAAGTAAATGCCTTCTACCGTGAGTAGGTTAAAACGAATGAGCAAGTCACGGACCGAATCCCTTCGCCTTCTAGCAAAAATGGCTCTAATTGCATCATTCTGTATCACTTGTGCTCTTCGGAGAATTCCGTCGTAGCTACCTCCCCAGAGAAGGATTCCATAGCATAGAAATGGTAAAAACACTGCCTTGTACACCAGAAGTAAGCCCTCTGTGGGTACCCCAATCAATTTCATTTTACACAGCGTAGATATTACAGCATAGCACTTTGGTGCAATGTAATCCAGATGGGGAGCCCCAGGCACGTAGCGGTCTGCAATAGCTTAATGTTCCGTGTCTTAAATATCTGGTTGTCAGATAATTCTAGAAGCCTCGGCGATGCACGAAAAACTATGAAATTGGTTTTGTTAGCATTGACGACTAGTCCAAAAATGTTAAAAATGCTAATTATATTATCAACATTCAAAAGCGACTGCTGCAAATCCATATCAAAGTTCCGATGATTCACTCCGAACAGTAGCGTAGTGTCATCAGCAAAAGCTATAGCTGAGCCAAGGTTTAGCCTCTGAATCCTTAATAGAATAAAATTCAGTAGAATAAGAAACATAAAAAGTCCGAGACCCGAGCCTTGAGGGGTACCGATATCGACCTGCTGCCATGAGGACTCTATTTGACCAGCTCGTACCACCTGCCTCCGTCCTGAGAGATGGGACCTAAACCAGGCAACCGCCGGCGCAGAGCAACCCAGCTGAGCGAGCATTTGGAATAGAAGGGAATGATCAAGGCAATTAAAAGCCGCTGACACGTCGAGAAAGACTGCGAGACAAGACGTATGTAGCTCAACCGAGTCGGACACTCGCTGCCATAAGTGGGCCAACGCGAGGTCAGTCGACCTACCCCTGCGAAAGCCGAACTGGTTTGAGGAAAGGAAATGTATCGTCTCTAAATATCCATTTAGCCTAACCAGCATCAGTTTCTCAATGACCTTTGAGATATAATCCACGACTGAGATCGGCCTATAGTTGGCTGCGCGGTTTCGCTCACCCTTTTTCTTAAATAGAGGAAACACCGCCGTATCTTTCAAACGTGATGGAAAGCTGCCAGACTCAAACGAACGATTTATAATGATAGTCAGCGGACCTGCGATCGATGAAGCTGCTAACTTCAATAATTTTGCAGGTACACCGATGACACCTCGACTCCAGCTTAAGACGGAGAAGGGTATCATGAACCTCAGGAATAGAGACAGCAGAGAGTGAGAATACATTGTCATTTTTTTCCATACCTCGTCAAGCAGGGTGGCCATATCTCCGTTCTTTTCGAGGTGAGCGATCGTGGTATTACCTAGCGTGGCAAAGTGACGGTTTAGCTCGTCTGCAATTTTTACTGGATCATCTAATGTTTCATCCTCGGCAACTAGTAACGCGGACGGTAATTCTACTGGATCATGTCGCCTACCACAGAGTCCATTGATGAATTTCCAGAGTTTAGAGGAATCATCACGCAAGAAAGCATGAATATATATATATATATATATATTCAAAGAGAGAATGCCGCCTCGATTAGAGGTACCCTGGCTAGGTGGACCAGCCCTAGCCTGGACCTAATGCTTTGAGTTATGCCCCAAGCGGGCTGTGCACATGTTCTCACATCACAATTGTATACCTTATACACAAATAAATGATTATATATATATATATATATATATATATATATATATATATATATATATATATATACACACAAATATAAATATATATATATATATATATATATATATATACATTTTAATATACTTTCTTAAGAGGGTTGCATTATTGATTAAATTCATCAAAATTATAGATAGCTGTGAACTTGTGAATGCAGCATTATACCCAGTGTCAAGTAGCGAAAAATAACGTCAAAGCAAAATTCATCTTACTGTTGTCAATAGTATCGTGCAGGAATAGGAAACAGCTAATTGACATCAATAAAAAAAAAATACATATGTATATATTGAGATCTTGATGCGAAGGTCGGCAACGGCGTACGAGCCGCCGCGGCTGAAGCGAAGGATCTTTGTTTTAGAAATATTAATCATCAGCCGATTCTCCGCATACCATTTTGATGTTTCAATTAGGTAGAATTGCACGTGATCCCGGGATTTGGCTAAGAGGATGAGGTCGTCCGCGTAAAAGGCCTGCGGTGCTTTCATTGGCACACTGTCGAACACGGTTTGAAAGTCGCCGAAAGTCGCATACGTCATGTTTTTGTAGCGTTGGCGTTCGCTTACGTGTTCAATCACGAACCGTACCGCGTCTGCTGTTGACCGTCCTGGCAGATTTCCAAACTGTTTACAGGGTAGATCATTAACCGTGCATTCATACATCCTCTTCACTGTGAGCGATGTAAGCAGTTTGTATAGGACACTGGTTAGGGCAATTCCTCGATAGTTTTTCGGGTCAGTAGTACTCCCTTTCTTTTTGTAAATGGGCTGCGTGAGTATTTTTCTCTACTCGTTAGGTACTCTGCCTTGTCGAGCGCATTTGTTAAAAGGCCTAGTCAGACATGGGCCTATAGTTTGCACATTAGCATGTAAATATTCACATAAAATAAGATGCGGCCTGGCTAATTTGCCATTTTGTCTCGATATTATTGCACCTATGACTTCATTATCTGTGAACACAAGAAAACAAAGAGTTTCGTCTGATTCATCTTTGGGCGGGAGTGTAAAATCGTTTCCTAAAAGGTTTGTGAAGTGTCTGACCCACTCATTATCGTTTATGAGCGGGTCTCCTGGATCTACTCTATGTGGCAGGAGAAGCCACGGCTTCTTTACACTGAGCTGTATGATTTAACCGTCGCTGCTGTTCATAGTGCTGCCCATTCTCTCGTATCATGTTTTTGAACGCTCGTTTCATTAGCGTTAGCTGATCCATTTTGGTTGAAATCTCTATTGTTACATATTGCATATTTTAAATCTCTACAGTCGTGGTCGAACCAGGGTTTGTGCTTGTACAGCATTTTTTCTTGTAAGCAATGATAAATGTATAGCCCAGCGGAGGGTCCTCTCGCTGCAGTCTATGTCATCGAGGTTTTGTATCGATTGTATCGCTTGTATCAGTATGTGGGGGTTTAGCGACCGACTTATTTTACAACTAGATACTGGGGGCGTGACGGGTGCCTGGGCGCGAGATAAGTCGAATGTTACCTTACAGTATTTGCGGAGAGCTGAGGGTAGTGACCGAAGGTTATGGATTATGACCCCTGGCTGCAATACTGACGATAATACAATATCGACTGCGCTAACGCCGTTCCAACTCATGTATGCTACTTCAGTGTAGTCATTCTCAATTTGCAGTTTTAGTTCTTGTGTCCCAACTATGAAGGGAGCTCGGCGACTACACTGCTGTGTCAGGTCGAAATTGGTGTCTGCAGCAATTAAAATGTGTTTTCTGGCCTAATACAGAGTGTAAGACACTCCTCAATATTCCCATAATATCGGCTAATTGCTTTCTGGGGGGTTATATATACACACGAGATAGTAGTCTGTGATTTGTATTACAACGTGCCGAGCAGTGGCACGTAATAGCTGGGTCCATTCAGTGGCTCTTATTGCAACACATACACCCCAGTTGGGTCTTCCCCTGCCATGATTCTTTACAGCTAGCCCATGGAATACTTTATGATTAGGCAAGGTGATACGTGATCTGTCCGTTACGTACGTCTCTGTTAATAGCAGTATGTCATAGTCGTTAAATTCATCTTCCCCTGAGGATTTCCATAGCGATTCTGGCGATTCGACATTGCACAGAAGACATTTTGATTGCACGTTCGATGACATGTGTCCATCTACTTTGGTATGCGCAGGTTCAACGGCCAGTAATTTAGGCGTGCTTCATATCAAGTTGTCGTCGTTTGGCCTGCTTCGTTTTTCGCCTCTGGTAGTATGTTGGTTTACCCCATTGATTCGGTATTGTTTTGAGTTGACCCCGAAAAGGATGAAAGCGGATACCGGCCGGCCACACGTTTGGGTCTAACAGGTCGTTGAATACGTCAGCCTTCACCTGCGCGTGAAAGCTGTTGTAATATGCTTGTTTAAAGCCTGTCAGCTTTGTTACTTTTACGTCGGCCTCTGTTCCTACGATTCGGGCGATGTATTCTTTGAGCACGTCAGCCGTGTGCGATATCTGTAGCCGGCTGATGAAGAGCGATTTCGTTCTCGGTCTTTCTGGTACGTCGTGATCTTCTACAGATTTTAGATCTGTCATCTTGTTGGTGCCTTCACATACATTTATTTAGGTCATTTAGCTGTACATATAATTTTTTGATGCCGACTTGATTCGGCTACGGCAGAAAGAGGAGTCTCTTGCACGAGGGCAATGAACCAATTATCTACGCGGCGTTTCCGCGTTGAATTTCAACTGATGTTTTTTGTAGCAAAAACTGCCATGCTCTTCTATCGCCGGTCGACGCAGCAACTTTGGATCCCAGGTCCGCCAGAAAAATCTATGTGACTTTTTCCATTGGGCCTAATGTCTCGAAGGCAATTGGTTGAACGATAAAGTTTTGTTCCAGTTCACGATATTTTGCCAACTTGCGATCTTCAGCAAGGCGAGCGGCTGCTCCGACCTCTCTGCTGGTATGGCGGGCATAAGAAGCGGCCAATGTGCAAGACACGGTGACGTCGTACACAAGGCAGCAACCTTCACTCCATAGAACTAGAGTCAGGCCGTTCGGACGCAGTTGGCTGTTAGATCGACCGGCTCTTTAACTGCGTGGGCTGACTGCATTGCTCGGTGTATTACGTCACTCAAAGCTGAATGCTTTGAGAACCGACCGGCGCTTCTCTTGCAAGCGAGAGCATGCTCACCCGTAGAAGACACCGGTAGGTCACATCCTGCACAGTTATGTGCGAAGCAGGCTGATTCCCCCAGACGGAGGAGCCTGAGTCCCCCAGATGCCTGAGTTAGTGCCTTTGTTTACGTGCAGTACTCGGCCACGCTTGGCCATTGTATGCCAGTTGTTGTTGTTGTTGCCACGCTGTCGAGTACGTCCATTTGGTGTATGCATATTGCGGTGCTGGTCGGTAGGGTTAAAGCGGAGACGGCGCGGTGTGCTAGCAGATGACAGCGGTGGTGCGTTTACAATATTACCGCTGGTCTGTATAAGTTGCCACTCTTGTTGTCTTTATTTATAATGTTGATTTTGGTGCTTCTCAGCTGGTTTTGCGAGGCCATTCATCACAGTGATTTCTTTTGTGAGTTCGCTCCGTGTGATTATTTTCCTTAGTGCTTGTGGCTCGGTAGCACAGGTGCAGGGCTGTTTGACCGTCGTGTTATTGGCAACAATGATAAACACTTCTTTGCAGAAGTACGACTTTCAGCTGGTAGAACACTTATCGGGTATCTGGAAGGCGCAATGAGTGTGCACTAGTTTGCTACAGCTTTCGTCCGGTCCTTGACCTGCTGGAACTGATCCCCGCAGGTCGCACAACGAGGTTGGGATTGATTTCAATGTCACCCGCAGCAGCTCTCGCTTCATAAGACGGAGTTGGGGTTGGGGCGTGTAGACGCTCGCCACGTTTTCAGGATGGTTTTAGTACTTACTTGGACTCCAGACGGGCTTGCGAGCCAGTTCACTATAGTTAGATTCATGATTTTCGAGATTTTTTTTGTCACGAGGTATGTTAATAGAAGAACACACAAATTCCTCGACCGTCCAGGAGCCGCCATGATGGTAGAATGTGAACGCGTCAGCTACCCTGGCACTAGAGCTATGCGGAGAACGCAATCTTGTAGAAGACTTAGTGCTAGACATATTGCCGACCAGTACAATAACACTCGATGTGTACAGAACATTCAGAGAAGACCGAAACGTAAACCTTGCTATGTGTAACTATATAGATGGGCCTGCCTTTCGCTCAGATAAGTGGAAACGCGCCTTTCAAAGTAACCGACCATTAGTGAACAGCGTAACATAACACGGTTATCACCCTTATATGTGCCTCAAGGGTGAATGTTATGATATTAATGACTGTGTGTGTATATTTTGTGGTGAGTGCAACATCTGTCGCTATCACATTCTAATATGTCCGGCAATAGACTCTAGATTTTGTTATAATTTTGTAAACCATGTGTGTCAATCCAATCCTACTACCAACAACTATGGTGAATAAATATGATGTATATATATTGAGACGTAGCCGCTGGATCACAACCATATCTTCTTTGGCGACCAGTGTATCCATTTCAGCCAACCGCACACGATAAAACCAACACTAGGTCTGCCAGGGCGCGACAAACAAGTAGCCAGAGCATTAACCATGTAGAAGCAAGACACTGCAAACCGAGAGGCAGCTCATGTTTTACTAAAATATCGATGTCCTCGAAGGCCGTGTGCGGGGAGGCCTCTCCGCAATTCCACCGTGCTGCTACAAGCACCTCCCATTCCGGCTCTTTTGATTGTTGGGCCGATTTCAATCTGTGTTGCCTGAAGCGCCGACGAAGGGGCACTACGGAAGGTCCCGGCGATCGTCTGTACTGATGGCTGGACTGACCGCTCGCTAACTTCTGAACTCTCTTTGGGCTTCTCGTATGTAAGTTTCCGCAGAACTGGCCTCAGATTATCCACGATGATCTTCTGCAAGGGCTTTTTTTTGCGGCGTTCGTTTAGGCGTCCGACCATCTCACGCTGTAATTGAGTTAAGGGCAAATACACGAACTCCGAAATTAGTACGCACAGAGAACGTTTTGTTAGCGGTCTTGCATTCCTGATTAAACAGCGGAGCCGAAAAAGCATTTAGCTTGAACTTCGGACTAATAATGTTGAGCTGCTTGGCAAAGTCCTCAGTAGCATCAACAATTACTTTGTTTTCGATACTTCCACACTCTTGACAGTCAGCATGAAGAAAGACGCTCAGTAACCCCCCCCGGCTGTGTTTTCAACGACATTAGCAGTTGCCGTGATGATTTCGGTAATACCGGGCTTGCACGATCATTACTGCCTTCTGTGGCACCATTTTCGTTGCAGTACGATCTGTATCCCAGTATCGACATCTGCATGATAGCCTCTGCATTCAAATACATCCATTTGAAGTCTCGATATTCTCTGACAGAAAAATATCATGCAGCTTTCCATTTCCGGGGCAGTTACTAACTTTTAAAAATATGTTATAAAGCTGTGCAGATTCATACTGGTACGGGCGCAGCATAAAGCACACCCTTCCAGGGTATGGTGCGTTGCGTGCCATATTTTTGTTCTTCTTTTGTTAGACATGAGAAGTACCCGCTCGCAACCTAAGCAGTAAGCTCTGAATCCCTTAGGTGCTTCTGAGCAATGTCAACACAAACGAGTGAGTCATGACGAGGAGAAGGTAGAGTAAATCGGAAATATCGAAAATTAGACTCGGATGTATTAAAATTTATGGATATCTAGTTTAAAATAACCCAGATAAATCGGAACAGGCTGGTCTGGCAATACAGGCTGATGTCGATTAGAGCTAATCATGAGCCCGCAAGGCAAATGTGGTTCGTTGCTACTTTGCTGGCTGGCCCCGAGGGCCGTATGGGAGAAACACTACAACTCTCCTCTCTTACACACAAAGAATCACAAAGAGAAGGCACTACTTTGGTAGTGCAGTTAAGGCACAACCAAAGTAGTGCCTTAACTGCTACTGACCCGCTAGTCGCGATAATGCTAACAAAATGACGGAAGTTTTTAAATCCATACTACAAGAAAAAAATTAGGGCTAGCTCCCTAAGGCGCCCCCTCCCCATGGATCTTGGTGCAAACACCCGCCAGGAGTAGTGATTCGCTCCCCCTTGACTGTTTGATGAGATGCGCAAGCTGTTTTCAGGCAGGGCGGGGGACGCGGACATGACTGGTTTTGAGTGGGTTGGAGCCCCATACCACCGGCCCACGCGTGCAGAAAGCTTCCCCGCCGTGGTGAACCGTGTATGCAACCGCATTTCCCAGTTAGTCCTCTAAAAAAACGTAGCGATATTGCTGCCATTTTAACTTAGAGAGAGAGAGAGAAGGCCAGGCTATCTCTAAGGAAGTGGAAGACGAGTGTAGCTCGTACCTTTTAAATCAACATAATTGACATAAGGAAATGTTTCGCCAATTATACTACAGGGGAACATCGTTCACTGCACACATCGACGACAGTGTTTACTCGGCACTGGCAGATCTCTACGAAGGGATAGGAGATGTACGGCGACTGTCCGTCGGTACGGCAGTGCGCCTAAAGACTCTGCCAAAGTTGGCGTATAGTTTAGATAGAGTGTGGCAAACTCTCCCAAAATCTCAAGCGAACATAAATTTGCCTGAACAGTGTTTCACACTATACATGAAGCGAGTACTTTGCCTTTCAATCAAGGTGAGAAGCCGTTTCGTGTATGTATTATCGAACTGTGCGCCGATGGTGGTGATGCTTCGGCTTAGGCTGCGTATGCCGGTGACGGAGCCACTTAACCACTTCTTGGGGGAGTGGCGAGTCACAAAGACAGCGACGGAGGTAAGAACGCTCGACGTTTTTAAGTGTCCTTAGGCGTGGGCCGGGGTGGCCTGCGATAACAGGCACGCTATACCAGGTACATCGTACACGGGTTCCATCACATCGTATGCTCCCGTAGGCATTTTCATTTATAGTTCTCACTCATTTCACTATAGTACTCAGTGTATTTGTCAGTTCTACTCGTAGCAATACGCTAAGTACCACGCGGCTGATTGTCCGGCACTGCAACTAAAGTATTTACACTTCTTTTCTCGGCGGAACGGCAGGACAATAAATCATTTTTAATTCCGTTTTGTTTGTTTCACTTAAATTGAGTATAATATACAGTTCAAAATGTTTCTTTATGAAACTCTATCTTCTTCACGCTTGCGACGAGAGAAGTAGTGCAACGATTTTTTGTCCAGCGCTGTGCATTCCACTGCATGGTACTTGGCACACCTCTGCAGTTAGAACCGGCAGGTCCACACTCGTGCTCCTCGTGAAAGGCTGCGTTTGAACATACGAGGTAGTGATAACTATGCACTATGTACCTGGAGTATACGTGGCGATTGTCACATGCAGGACCAGACCAAAGGTGCAAGGTACTGAAAATGTCCAAACCACGGACCTCCTGTCTGGCCTGTTCGACTTTAGCTTCCCACTCCGAGCTCTTTCTCTTCGAGAATGACCGTAAGACCTGACACACCTCCCCCACCCTTCAGATTCATGTTGAGCTGCCTAGCATTAGCTAGGTGGCTCTTCACCTGTCCGTCACTAAGCGGGTTCACCGCCCCACGAGGTCGCACGATGTAAGCTGAGAGCTCTCGTTCTGCTCTATCGAGCAGCCGTCGTTCCTCCCGCCTTGCGTGTTCCTTTTTTGTGATCATAGAAGAGTCCTATATAAGCCTTTCTACGGCTAAAGTAGTCTCGCCTGGCTTGCAGTGACGATGGCGCTCTGGCTCATGCTTGGCGCAAATAGAGATAGATTAATCCGTCCCATTGCAGACCAACGCGGCGGGTTATGTCGAGAACATCAGAGCTTTCAATTTCACAGCTGACAAGGTTGTGAAACAACAGGTCAATGGTGCTGCTCCATTTTGACTTAAATATGTATAGTCTTCACACGCATTTAGTCATCTCAGACCAATATTTCCCCACCGCAAACGATAGTTGGCATGGTCCCTGAAAGTCCAAAGCTCACCGTCTCAGCAACCTCCGCAGAATCGAATGTGGATGGGAAATAGAATACAGCGACGTTTACTATCCCAGAAGAGAGCACCACGCAGTATTCATCTTTCCTGATTGAATCGGTGGTAAGCGTTTATTCACTTGATTTATTTCCACTCCAGATTGGGTAAAACTTACAATATTATGATCAATATGACTACAGCCTCGTAATGATATTAATAATTACAAATCGCTCAGTGCCAGCCTTGTTATCGAGGTGATTGCATTGCGCTTACTACCATGATATCTTACGCATTTACCATAACAATATTTACAAACACATGTGTCACAGGGTTCATGGCAAGCGTCCTTCTGGCATAGGAGGTGCTGAAAACCGTGCACAGCAAAACGGGCGATTATGTGCCTGTTTGTCCTATCTATGCCCTTCCATTCTGACCTAACCATTGCATCTGTCATATGAAAATGTGGGTCGATATCTTCCATTTTCTCTTCATATCGCCGTATAAACTCGCTGTATGCAGGAGTGTCTGGGAGAGCAAACTGTTTTTAGATCTGTTCCACGAATAATGTTTATGTAAGTAGATCGACAACCCACCCACAGGTCTGCCCCGCATTGCACTCCTCACGTTTATCTCCGTGAGGAGTGCAATGTCAACCAGCTTAAACATGTCATCACGTGCAAGATCCATTGTCTCCTTAAGTCCCTCACAATTCCATAGAAGCACCCGTAGAGATATGTTTACCACTACGCTTGCAGGTCTAGAACTGGTCAGTTACTTACAGGGGTTTGGATCGCCAAGCGCACTAAAACTCTTCTTAACCATACTCTCGTAGGGGACGTTCCCAATCTAGCGACGAATCAGGCTTCCCTTCAGCCAGAATTCATTTCTGCAACAGTTTGCGTAATTTTCGTTGCGCAGCACCACGCAGAACACAGCACTACCATGTGTATGTAGTTTCCAAACCGCTTTCGCAGTTATGCCCTTGCCTGCTAGCCACGCTTGCAGCCCGACAGCCGACGTCTTCTGCGCCAATCGTGCCACTCTCAAGACGCAGACCTTCCGAGGTTTGGCATAGCGAATCCGCCTATGTCATCAGTTGCGCTGCCCCTCTGCATTCGATGCGTTGTCTTGTTGTCTCGTCGTTTACGAACTACAACAAAGCCATCATCGTCTGCATTCTTTTCCGGCTGTGGGTCAGCTGGATATGTTGTCGGCGTTGTTTTTATCGCAGCTGGTGACGTCGCTGTACCACCACCCGGTGGTTCTATCTCGATAACAATGCCGTTTAAGTTGCAACTGTCATTACTCAACTCTGCAGACGCCGAGCTTGCGCGGTTGTTTTTGCTAGTCTCCCCAGCAAGCTCTCTCGCCCTTGCCTCGGTGACGTCACCTCCTTCTCTGCTGTCTGCTAGCCTTGCTTTCTTGCTCTTCTGCGTTGTCCGCATTTTGCCGCATTTCTCCACGCTCATTTTGACACTTAGCGTGAAGTTTAAACCCCCTGTAAGCGTGAGGAGTACGGCAAACTGTTCCTGCGGGATTGCCTCGATTTTGGCAACCCGCTTCTGCAGTTACGTGTGTGCTAACCACAGTTTCACAACGTTCCACTGTAGTTCTTTCAACCGGCCGCTCAACGTACGTTGGCTTGGTTTCTAGGTGTCACAGTCTCCACACGGAGCCGGTGCGCATCTTTGGGGAGCACGGGGTTTAGACAACCCCCGTGAAACACTTTGAGCAGCATTGGCTGCTCACCCGTTTTTAACGGGAGCAAACACTTCGAACACCACGACTGCTAGCAGACAACAAATAATTATGTTTATTAAGAACATGAGCCATCTTGTACATTCCCTGTTTACGTGAAATAAATATGATGAATTGGGAAACCCACGAATGTTAACAACCTCAGAACCGTCAACAAAAAAACAACAGAACGTATATTCAGTGCTTAATAGACTCGATCTCAACCATCATCAATCGACGCGTATGACGCATTCTATAATGAGTTCAGAAGTAAATATATTAATAATACATAGCAGTAGACATAATATTCTAATAAGTCGCATTATATATAATTATTGCAGTAAATAATAATAATAATAATAATAATAATAATAATAATAATAATAATAATAATAATAATAATAATACGATGATGAAACCGTTTAGACTATCCGCAGGCAGTGTTCCAGGCCTACACAACAAAAACGCTCGTTCAAGTCACTTGGCTGGGTTATTAGGCCGACCCCCACACGACTAGCGAACATATCATACGAAAATATCTTTATTTCTAGCACTGCAAAATAAGGCCATTGCCGTCAGGGCAGTCGACCCTTGTAACTTAAGCGAGCTGCGTGCCGTATTTATACTGCTGGACCAAGTACTGCCATTTATGACATGGCAAACGAATAGCGCAGCTCTTCATAACGTCCCGTCAGGAGTTCCCCAGACGAAGTCTGACCCTCAATAGCACCTCACCCGGACGTTCCTAGATACGGTAAACGGCAAGCATTAAAGGGCGTTCCACTCCGCAACTACTGCGGAACAGTGAGCCACATAATTAGACTCTGCAGAAATAGACTTAATGGTCAACCGCGTCGCGTGCCACGACTAACGGAGCTGAAGTCCTGGCCGCTGACTGACAACACGCACCGCCAGCAATTCCGCTAAGCAACGCCCCCCATTTGGGAACGCGAGAAATGCCTCGGAAAACTAGGGCAATAGCCATTTCTTGTGTACTCGCGTTCCTCAGGCCTGGCACGACCGCCACACAAGAGGAAGGAACATGTTAGACATTTCTGTTTTTGGCCACGGGACAGTGGTTGTATTTGTCGATCTCGGGTTGATCAGTCAGCAGTCAACACCAATTTCTGACGGTGGCGCAAAATTCGATTCTCATACTCGGTGCCACACGTGATCTTGGCGACGTGCCAACCGTTAAACCACCAGCTAGAAACAACAAGCGCAAAATACAACTACCGCTACTATCAACAATGCGTACGTATAAACACAATAGACAAACAGCCAAGACAAGTGACTTTTTGCGACGACGAATATAATTCCTTTGGATAGAATATGATGTTCTCTATATGAATGGTGGAGACGATCGCATTTTAATCTCTGGTGTTTGTACACACATACACTGGCAACAGGGCAAAACATTTTAGCCAGAGGCAGATATGTACTTCAGTCATTGCAGCTCAAGCTTCAACAAGGCCTGCACAAGAGCAGCAACAAAACATTTTTTGGCAAAGTTACAAAAGGGACTTCATCTACTCACGAATCTGCACATCGCTACAAGAAGCAGATCGCAAAGCTATTTCGCCAAAAACATACGAATTTGCTCATCTGACCCTACTGGAAGATAAGACCTCAAGTCACACGAGCCAAAGCGCCCACCGATTAAATGTACTACGTTCTCTAGTTTGGACGTTTCGCTACGGCAAAACGACGTCAAGAAAATCCTATAAATTGGATAAAGCGGTACTATCCAGCGGTCTGACAGCCCGATTATTCTTGTTAAAAACTAGTCAAGCGACTACAGATTTTGTAGACTACCTAAATCTACACTACAATAGCAGACCACTGCTATTTGTATTTCTTGATCTTAACTCCGGTTACTTTGAGTGCTCTTCTAATGGCGTTGTCCATGGAAGACCGCATTTTTGTTCAGTGAAGGCCACATTGAATTCTTACCTTCTTCTAACTTAGTTCTCACACCTAGTGACTACTTTAGCAATTATCCTTGGATGCACCTTAAATACCAATACTATCATCAACCATGGGTGCTTCGAAGAGCTTTCCACGGTGAATATAATATAATAACTCTCTGCAAATTATACCAGACACTTGATAGTTAACATTCGACGAGACTGTACATACGGTGAGCGCATCGCGTGGATCAGTTCATTAGCACCTGCCTAGCTGTAGGTGCGTAACGTAGCCACATACAGAAATGACATGATGTACCGTCCAAACACCTGCGTTCATCTCTTTTGAGAAACTTGGTTCCCGGCAAATCGTCTGCAACCTCTACTCTTTCTAGAGTCATGGTAGAAGAAAGGCATCAGGTTTGCCACAGTTGCAAAATGCGTTCATGCTATGAAGACCATGTTCCGTGCCTGAAAAAATGGGAAAGACATGGTCTAATATAAGCTTTTGCAGAGCAGCGATCATTTCGATCACCGAAAAGTACTGCCAGTTGTTCGATAGATGTGAAGTGAGCCCATGACAACGCCCGCCCTTATACAGCTGTGGCAACCAGCTGTGAGTTGTTGGATTTTGCATGGAACGTCTTTACCCATCTCATAGTCCTACCTTGTCCTTCGGATTATCGTGCGCTCCGCTCAATTCAGAACTCTCATCGAACGTTGATCACACTTTTAGACTAAAATGAGAAATTCTAGATCGATGGAATTTACTCGTTAAGAGAGTTCCTGCATTTGTGTCGTTTATGACCACACTATATAAGCAAAACTTTCAAAGTTTTTAACGAGGAGGTCCTGTCAATACAGAACGGCGTCCCCAGACAATCCATAATATTAAAATGACTGTCACAGGAGTAGGGATCGCAAAGCCTTAGAGACATCCTTCGTCTCATAACTCGAGTAGAGGAAAAGCATCTGTGTGGTAACAGTATTTAAGGTAGTAAACCGCCGCTCCTATACAAGCGTCAGATTCCATTCGACCACTCAAAAATAAATGGCCGTACCGAAGCCTTCTATCTTAGTCGACATGCTAAGCAATTTGATCGATGTACTACAATTCAACAGATACGAGCTTCCGCTAGGTAGTATTTGCATATAACTTTGTCCCGTATGAGACCGCAGTGGTGTCTCCGTCCTACTCATCCACGGTTGAGAAGCCAGAAACTAGCTGCTTTCTTCAGAGAGCCCTCCGAATATCACCACCTGTACCAGCTTCATCAGAGTCTATTATAGGCCTGACTGCTAGAAAGCAAGCTAATTTACGTATGAGCCAGAAACTCACTTTTGACATCAACTGGATTGGCTAGTTCAGTTATGCGTTATTTCATAACGTAGCATTTAGTGGTTTCAATTATGGATCATGTTTATTCGCAATGAGTTTGCATGTCAATATTGCACATAGATATAAATATAAGCGTCATTATATCCAATTTAAGCATCTCAGCGAACGACTTACTGAGCGCAAAAGTGCAGAGACCGCCGATGCGCCTGGCAGCTGGCTGCGTGGTACTTAAAGCACGTGTGCAAGCATATTCGGCAACGCCATTGATCGCCAACATGTTGAAATCTTTAAATCAAGAATACAATTTAATGGTAGCCATGTTCAATGTACCTTGTGTACACGTGCCAACTTGTACATGCCATTCCATGCCGAAGCTCTCCGGCGAGGTACACATCTAACTGCGCTACGCTTGCCGAGGGATCGGTCACTTTCCCTGCCACTCCAACAAAAATTTCCGAAATAGTCCTGTAATAGGTGACTTCAGCCTGACACTAAATACTGTGAAACATCTTTCTAGCCAAACAAAATGTATCTCTGAAAGATGACCGCGCACTCGCTCAAGACTGTAGTTCAATATTGGTAAAATCTTAAGTTCAAAAAGATGCATTCAGAGACAGTCTTCGAAGGTCTTCCATCTATGTGTGTATAGAGGCAATAGCCGCTCGACACCTATCGTCGCTGTGCTGTGTAAAAGTGGTTTCCATATAGTGTAGCTTCAGACCCAAATACGAAAAGGAGTTGCGAAACTTCACCGGTTGGCCACTGCAGGTTATTACGTGTGCTACAGCCAGTCGACCCTCACAGTGAAACTTAATGGCTTTCAGCTTCACAAATGTATTTGCAGGCCCTTACGATGAAGGTACGTTTCCACGTTGCCGGCAATTTGACGAATGGCACCGCGGTCCCGGTGGGCCACTAATATGTCACCAACACACACATGGAGGGCTAGGTCCGCGATGAGTATGAAAAAGGCCAGGCAACTGGTTGGGTCCCCTTGAAGTGTATTTACGTTTTAATTCAGCTGCAACGAGCCCTCGTCCCTTATATTGAATTCATGGCGGTCTTCAGCAAAGCTGGAGAGCACTCGTAGAAGAGAACCACCCACTCCAGCGTGTCGAAATGAATCGACTAGTAAGTGTTGGGGGACACTGCCGAAGCCTTGACACAATAAATAGGAACGGCGTACAGGTGACCTCCGGGATAGCCAGAACCCGCTCAACTTCATGGATCGCGTCCTGTATAACTCGACCCTTCCAAAATCCGAATTGCTTCAGAGGTAGGGCCTTGTCCATAGTTGGAAATGCCTTCGAAATAATCAACTTAGTGACTTCAATTAAAACTGAATAAAAATTTATTTTATGTCTACAACATGACGGCTAAATTTAGCTTTAACTCCTGCCGCAGAAACAGGGCCGGAGTCGACTGCACATTATTAAACCTTGGGAGCGTCTTCGTTTTCTGTTTACTTTACTAAAAGACAGGTAAATATCAATTTAGACCTAAAATGTTAAGGTAAATGTTAATTTATATGTATAATAACGTATGAGTGCACATAGTCATTTATATTTGAAATATATAGGTAAATAATAATTTATATCTAACATATAAATAAAAATAATAGAAGTGGCGTGAAACCTGCCTGCAAGGCCTAATGTGGGCCAGACGCTTCCTAATGACACTCTTGTGCATTGAAAATGCGTGAACATATTCTAGAACTGCATGACAGCCGTGCACTAGTTGACTGGCGAGAAAAGATGGAGTGTGCCTCATTGAAAAGCGTTTTTATAATTTGTCATCGAAAAGTGTTTTTAAGCTATTTGCTAATTATAAACAGTCATACATAACTAATTAATTGCTAATGTTTTTACTGCTGTTTAACGAAGCCAATGTATTGTAAATTCAATCAAGGAGGAATCTTTGGCTCCAAGGCACAAATCGGAATGGCCAAGATTGGTTTGTATGACAGAGGATAGGTAGTCAAGACCTAAACAATATTCTCCTTCAAGTTTTTGCGAACAATTTTACAAACGTTTATTTTTCTGTTAGCGCCTGTGTAATGTGTTTTGGTTATATATGCTTGTTGATATACGGCATAAATTGCATCTGCTTGGATTTAAAGAGTCCGCTGAATCCGTTTTTAAATATTGAATTGTCACTATTCTTTGTTCGATTGGTCGGATGGACTTGCGTAATGTAGCCCGCCTCTTTGTAACTAGTCACCAGTTACTAGACAATGTACTGTCTGTCGCCATTCTGGCAGCTGGCATTGGGGCAGGGACAAATTTACGTATTGTCTCGGTAAAGGAGTTTGGTTCTTCAACTGCTGTCACCGATGGGACTTCCTGCACTGGGACCAATCAGTGCTCTTTGACGTCCTTCGTTATGGAGCCAAACGTTCAGCCTTGTTGTGCCTTATGATTGCTACTGCAGTGACATCTGCTTTTGCTTTTTATGTGGGATTTGTGGCCCTAGATGAGAGCCATGCGTAAGGCAAAGTGTTGGCAGGTCAGCGCCCTCAAGCGGACCAGGTTTCTGCTAGTGAAACAAATCAAGATAGCACGGCGTCGGCGGTCATTGCGTTTTAGGAAGTAAGGGTGGAGCCAATATGTAGGGCGAGAGCGGCGCGAGTCTGTACATACTTTAAGGTTCGGTCCTCAATCTTATTAATTGCTTATTTTTATGCTGCCTTACGTCGGCGTGTTCGGGAAAAAAATCTGCATAGTTTGAATGGTACTCGACGCAAGCTAGCGAATCGTTAGATTAAAGAAAGTCATAATACGTCCATATGTTGTTATGTCTTACGTTAAAGTTTTCACGTACAGAATCCGTCTGCCCCCTCCTTCCATTGGGAAAAAAATATTTTCTTGCCAAGTTCTACCAAACCTTACATATTGTTATGATAGATCCTATACACACATATATATATATATATATATATATATATATATATATATATATATATATATATATATATATATATATATATATATATATGTCTGCTAACTGACCACTGTAAATATGTGTGTTACGGCTTATTTGTTGCCAACGTGTTTGTTTGTATGTAGATATAGATTAGGTATTGTTTTACCCAACATGGTGTGGAAATAAATGAAATGAAAAAAATATATATATATATGTATATATATGACGGCCGACAAAATCAAACCCATCACACTGATCAAATAGGTCAGCTTAATTATGACATTTTATCCATTTTTTTCACGATAGGCCTACCATAAAATTTTGAATTGTGTTTCGCGACAGTAAAATTCACTCAGGCACAATAAGGCCGCGCAGGTAAGCTCTTCCTGAGTGAACGTTTCCTTTAACAAGAAAGGCTACTAAAGAGACGATCCGATTGGTGACGAGACACCAAAACGAAATAAATAACAAAAGACCATAGATCTCGCATTGCGTCGCACTGAATAGATCCCAAACCCCCGCGTTGCCAATAAATCTCTGTACAATTCCTACTCAACGCCGCTTCTTGATACATTCATGACGCAGTTGCTCTAGTATGCTAGCGAGCCTAAGCAGTCGTATATCCTATCTTTTCTACCCTTCTCTCCTCCTTCCTTCGAATAAGGTAGAAAGGGAATCTGAAGTCTCTCTATTGCCTGCCTTGCCGAGATTCTTCTGTCGTATTCAGGACAATGCAGACATAGCTATCGCATAGCCGTGTGGTAGAAACATCGTTTGTGGAGAACGTTAGACCGGGCCATCTAGGTTAGACAGCTCAGGGCCTTCTTAGAATCACCGCGTTTGCAGTACTGCAGCGGCCTGCTAAGGCGCATAAATAGCAGGTGCTGTGCGTGACCTAGTGCAATTCACAGAGTGAGTAACCCATCTAAGCTGAGGTGACTGTGGCTATAACACGCAAAAGTCGCTGGTGAGTGTCACGATACAATTAGATAATATAGGTCATTGTAAAAGAATGACTGTTCTATAAGTAACGAACTTGCTGAATACGACTGAAGCGACATAGACTGAAAATTGAGTATCGTGAAACAATACGCGCTCTCAAGCCGCATCGTTGGTTGTTATCGGCTTACCGCTATAGTAGTAACAATCGTGTTGTAGCACCTGCGAAGCACTTTTGCACACTTAAGGTTAGATGAAAACCCCGCTTTAATTCTAACTACGCAAGTAGCTAAGCCACCCTGTTGTCTAAAAAATTGAGTTGAGGTTAATAATAACGTGTGATGTTTAATAGTTAAACTATGGAACTCTCCGAAATGAAGAAAGTTTATTTTTGAGTGCTACGATAAACATTTATACATAACTGCCACCATTTGGTGTTTGACCCATATTTGGTACAGCCCGAAAACAAGGCTCTGTGGAAATTTCTGTTCAGTTCAAAGCGTATGATTGCCGATGCTAGGGCGTGTTTCCTCCCAAAATGTCTTTAACCTGAATGTGTTCTAACGTTAATAATAGGGTAATTTTACTTTGGTGGACGAAAAGGTTGACTTAAAAAGATGATTTTTGTCAATCAAATAAAAAAAATGTATTTCAACGTAGTATTAGTGGCCATTGCTTAATGTGTACAATATCAAGCTAAGCTTACTTTGTAATAGTTTAATTTAAAAGCGATCAAATATGTGATATCATTCAAAATTGCCTTCACCACAGAATTTACAAATGCAATCGCTGAGTCCGTAACAGCTGCTCGATAGACATGTATAATGGTGATTGATCCGAGGAGAAAGCAAATTCTTTTACAAATTTATTAATTACAAGTTTGAGATCGCAGTCTTCCCTGTATTATCTATAAGTCTGTCAAACTGTAGGACTAAAAGGTCAGCTACGAAGTGTTCTGGAAGGGTCATTATGAACGCGTTCTGGTGCAAGAGTTGGGAACGCATTATTTAGCATTTCCTACACCCATATTTTAATAGTTACCATTACCTGATCCAGTGTTTTAGCTCGCTTATTATGGCGAAGTGTGCGTATGGAGACAAGCAGTGCCTTACAATTAGACGATATTCTGCTTGCAACTCATGGCTGTTCTCTGGCTAAGATCAATGTCCCGAAGTTCATCAAGTAGTAACGTAGCCGCCGGCGCCTTTGCCAGTACTTGCTTAATGTACTTTTTAAATGAGAGGCGCGAGGTCAATATCGCACTCAGGAATGGGGAGTGGTTAACTAGATCCAGGGGCAGTTAATCTTGGTGCGACGGTCTGCTGCTGCATACCAACGTTCTGGAATAAAGCGTAAAATTTCATCTTAGTTGCATTTATTTTCAATTTATTATTTGCACACTAATTTAAAGTCTCGTCTAGGTAATACTGTAAGTGCATTTGTGACGTCACGAGTATGGTCAAATTGTGTGAATAGAAGCAAAATGTTCCTTGTAAGATCGTACAGTCGTGGCACATTCAGGCGCTTTTGCTTGTTTAAAAAATCGCCAAGAATATGTAGACGTTTTCTCGATAGCGCTTGTACAACGGTTTCTCCATTCGTCTAGTATTTTACCGTTGCTCAGGCTGTCGTTGTAAGTTTTGTTAAAACTGGACTCATAAACTCTATGTTTGACTTTATGTATTCGTAAACAAATTAGTCTGGTCCTGAAAACTTTTCGTCCTTTTTTACTCTGATTGCTTATGTGACTTCTTTATCCGTAAAAAGTACGAACTCGTCAGGGTAATTCATGTCGGGCAACGCAGTGTCGCTCCCAAATAAGGTTGTAAAATGTGTAGCCTATTCACTGTCAATAATGAGTGTGTTTGCTGTTGTTGTCTTTTTAGTAGATGTAGTCAAGTTTTATATATGATCGTTCTCTTATTGTCGCTTTTTCTGCTGCATTAGTTCGACAGTGCTTGAACAGTTCCAGCTTAATTATTTAACTTAATCACAGTCATTCTACTATGCAATCGCAGTCCTTCTATGCCTGCTGTGTGTGTAAGCCCCTTGTCTGCTTGCAGCCTGTGTCGCCCGCGATAAGAATCTGCTTGCTTGTGTTCATGAATAACAACATGTGATCACATTCGGCCTATATCTGCCACTTTTCTCTCACATTGATTATATATGCATATCAAATTATGATCTTTGATTTATAGTACAATATATCGTGGTGTACCTGTAGTAGCAAAAAAATCATACATATACGCCGTATGACTACAAAAGTACGTTAATACGGTATCCGATAGGCGATTCCTCGGAAATTATAGGATTTACATTTATCCCGACATAGAAACTTACTTTATAATGGGGCGGCAATGGCTTAGTTTTAGCGTGCATTTCAGTTGTCAGTCTTAAAACATTAGATGCGCTAAAAGTCCGGCTGTAGATCAGAAACAACGTTCGACCAGCACACAAGGCATGCAGTAATGATCAATGTATTGCAATAGTACTCGTGAATACTCTGGCCGCCGAGAAAACTAAAACAAAATGAATATATAGTCCACTCATTTTGCGACACTAACAAGCACTCTTAAAGCATTTTACGCCTGACATACAAAACGGCCAGTCCCATCGAGGAGTTACGATAAGCTAACTCAGGAGGTTTTATCAAAAACTAGATTCATCGAATGGCTCGTGTCCTCCCTAATTACCCAGCGACTCTCCTAATGAGGTCAACTTCTTAGATCCGTCGGTGAGTTACCACGATATTAAGCGTGTTAAGGATGTTTATAAACCAAGACAGTGTAATTAATAATAAGCTACCCACCTCACATAACGTATAGCTCATGGACAATTGCTGTCAATGTGATTCAAAGCCACGGTTATTATTCAAACGTTCGTGTGAAGCTTTTCTTCTTTCCGTCTATCTTGTGATGAGTCTTTCTCCAATGTTGCCGACGGCCAGCCTGCAGTACACTCGAAATTCTTTAGATTATAACTGAGCTAGCCATTTACGAATAGCAATTTTTAGACAAGGGTAAATATTGTATGGTATGCTCCGAATCCATGGATATCATTGCAAAATATATTCGCAATTTTATGCAAACTTTAACTGGCGTGAAGAGATTCTGTGACGCACTTCTGTAATTAATGTGAGTGGTATCTGTCAGTAATCAAGCTACCATTCAAGGCGTTACAGTTCTGAAAGAAACGTGAAATGGCTGGAGGTGTTTTTGGAGGGCATATTTAGCGTTATCCTAACGTGGCTTACCACAAAGACTTTATTCGCGTATTTGGGGCAGCGGTGACGTGGCCAAAGGCTTTACCTTTCATTTTTCTTGTCGTTACACTATTTCTTAATTCTGAATTCCTGTGGCTCATTCTGGTGTGTCTTTTATGTCCCATTCCCTGTCTGCAAGAGAAGCAAACGGAGAGGGACATGCCGACACTATTGCGAGCAAGGTCTTAAGGCATTCGGCGCCCGCCTTTCCGAGTCCAGGAGTGCATACCACGCTATTAATGGGGTGTGTGTGACTTTCCTTCGTGATGCTTATCTAGACTCACAACTCACAATCTGTTCGACTTCAGTAAAGAAGATAGCAGTTAGGTGCTGCTTGCACATACTCTATATAAGCTGCTTGAAGAAGGTCTCACTTGACCAAGAGTTTAGAATTTTCAATGCATTAATACTTATGGATAGCTAAACAATACGTTAACAAAGACCTGTGACGATGCGTTACTAATATTTCTACAATATCTAGTGGACACTGACAATAACGGTTGAGAACTGACAGGGTTAACAACCAACAAAAAAACAGAACAAAAACTCTTACAGAGTTGCCGGAACTTTGAATAACAAAGGTAAATTATTTGTGCTCTGAGACGAAAAGATTGTGTATATAATCTGTCAAAGATTTTTAATGTGAATGTGATATTGTAATACTCGTCATTTGGTTTGTGCCCACGTTGACCCAATAGAGGTGTTTTAATTCGTATATATATTCATACCTTTGGTTCCGTATACTGTATATTTATTTATTGAAGCTCCACGATTTTAATCTTGTAGAGGGTAAGCAAACAGGCGTGTGTCGCAAACGACTGCACGGCGTCTAACAGATAACCTCTATGGAAAAACTTATGTATGTTCGATATCATAAATAGCCCTTATATATGTTTTAAAGTGCGTAACTCTAAGACATTGATAGGCATCACAAAGACGAGCCTCATCGAAAACCATACAGCAATTAGCCTATGTGGAATTGAACATCTAGGTAATTTATTAATGGATAATGGATGAGTCAACAGTTTTTATATATTTTTTAATCCGACGCTAAGACTTCTCATCATGAACCTTATGCAACTCAGGCTGCTGGGCTGAGGTACCATTTATATTGCTCAAATGTTGCAATTTAATGTTCGCGTTTAAAAGGATGTGAATAAACGCGGGAATTTTTAGTAATTTTAAGTACTTTAAGTAAAGAGCTTGAGCGTGTCATTTTGAAGCCAGGTACGCATGATATCTGATCATAAGCGTCTGGCAATATTTTATTTGATCAATATTATGAGTTTACGTAGACTGCATGCGTTGAATAGCATTGCGATTGTACTCAATAAATCTTTGCTTGTAGCATTTGGTCAAATCTCTGCGACATGTAGACTGCGGCTACAAGCTGTGTCCCAAATAAGAGTGGCACTGACCAAATAACAGGTATTGTATGTTTTGTATATTGGACGGTGTACGGTGTGTGTAAAGATACGTGAACTGGATACTTGAAATGACATAGGACACGTACGGATTCTATCTTTGGCATATTGCGCAAAATACAACGTAGTGATGGTTAGTGAGAGACCGAGGTAGGCAGAGCGTTTCACACCCTCGACAGGGTTTCCCTGAAGATGAAGCTCATTATCGCTAGCAAGCCTTCTGCCTCCATTAATTTAACAGCCTTTGATTAAGCCGCATGACCAACGAATTAGCACGTAGAGTTGCAAGCGCCAGTAGAGAATGGAAACGGCTTCTGGAGGAAAGGACCAAGCCTTGGCGAACTTTTGTTGTTTAGTGATTACAGAGGACAAGTCCGAAATCAGTACAGAGAACAGGAACCATGAGCCACCCCAATGTTTGAAGCAAGAAATCATGCTCGGAGACCCCACAGGATAATAGTGCTCTATTGATGGCCTGAAACAACTCGCTAGAGAAATGCGAGCGGAACTCTGAGTTATACCAGCTTCTCGACAACCAGTGTCTGCAAGGTGTATCAAACCTCGATTTCAAGCCTACAAAAATAGCATAAATAGGTTATTTTTAAAAGAAACTGGACTGAATCTTTTAGAGAAGCGCGAAACAAGCAATAATATTCGACTTTTCACTTCTAAATCAGTGCTGCTCATTTGTAAAGCCATCTACGACGTCGAAAAAGAGTTACAGTCGCTTTGTCAGCATACTTGCTAACAGCTATACCAAACTTTTTTTCACAATGCCATGGGTTGCCTTTTACTTTTGGGATAACGCTTTAAATGAGGAAACTAGTAGCTTAACTTGGCGCAAGTGTTCAAACTGCACTTGGCTACGTTCCAAAAATTTTAATTTCTAAAAGAAGTGATGCGGTAGCATCACTTCTTGTAACGGGTCAGAGTATAAGCTTAAACGACATAATGTGTAAACTTACGCAGTTCTGCGCTATATCCTTTTGGGCATTTTAGGTCACCAAAAAATTATGCAAGTTTGCGCAAATCAACTCTATCGAGTGATCGACACAGCTAATCAAGTAGATAGATTGATCTCTCAGCGGGGCTTGAGTGCATGACAGTGATATTACATTTTTCAATAGCTAAAATGCAAAATACTGGAGCGTTAGAACCAAGTTAGAGGGCATAATTGACAAATGATTCAGTCCTGCTGACGCCTTTTGAAACGTGTTATGTAGGCACATTTCGTTCTTGGAAACGCGGCAAGAAATATATACAATTGGAGACGTATTCCGTGATACGTTACGCAAAGCAAAAATTAAAAACACGTGCCAGGAATGATTAAATTTACAACCACACTTTAGACGTTCGTAAAGTTCGTACGCCGCTACGAATCAGACACTGCTTCTATTTTTCCGGTGCCAGCCATATATGCACGCACCCTGTGTCTCGCCGATACGTGAGCCAGAATGTGTATTTAATGTCGATCACCTGTGTGAACTAATTTGTGCGACGATTCAACGTTAGCCACGACGGCGACGTTAAAGGAGGAATTCATTTTTTGGCTTATGCAGTTCTTCCTAGTATTATTGCTTTTGACGAAGACTTTCTAGCCTTCCATACTTTTTTTCGGTTAGTATCACAAATAACAGTACGCATATTTGTATACATATAAGCTTGCTGCTAAGTGCCTAGATACAGTATCGAGTTTCTCTTTGTTTTAGTACTTACAGTGTCAGGCGCGTGAGAATTTCACTGACTGAAAGTCCCCATACACAACTCACACAGTTAGCTAGACTTCAATTTCTATAATGATTTGTCGTGCTTGCTTTTAGAACGATGCTTAAGCATTTTGATGGCCAGAGACGTTTTCATTGACCTTTACTGGAGATATATGAGCGACCTTTTTCGATTTCGGCATAAGTCGAACAATGTGAATGACCCCTTTTCTAAATGCATGAATAATGCCTACTAAACATGCAACCATACAGTTTGGTCATAACTATACTCCGATGTTCGTGTATGGCGCTATTATTATTTGACTACGTTATCTTTTAGAGCATAAAAGCATTTAAAAGTGCAAAATGCTTTCACAGCATACGTGATTTCACTTGTGTTATTAACTCACGATGAATAGGAATAGTATGTAATCGAAGATACGTTAGATAGTTATATTCGACACATGTTTGCCAACTACTCTACGGTCCCAATTGTACTCCGATACATGTCTCTGCATGGGGCCAATGGACAACCGAGGCCCAATAGGAGCTGGCTTGCTTGATTGGTATTTCGGGGGTAGTAGATGCGATAATGCAGGCCCCGCTGCGGTTTCAGACGCCGTACGGAACGAACATCTGTGACAGGCGCCTCTTGAGTGTGACACTGATAAAGATAATGGGAATCCTTTGGCATCCTTAGCCGTGGTAATGCGAATAACAACGGTTTAAATTTAAAACTTTCTATCTGCATAAGACTTCGGCTGGATGATTTCTTAGAAGGTACCCTAAGTGTTTGCCAGAGCAACACGGTTTTAGACGAAGAAGATCGATGACGGCTCGCGCTGGTCTTCTCAAGAGCTCATTAAAATGGCCCTTCAAGGTAATCGAATTTTTCTCTTTGCAATCTTTGTGGATTAGGGACAGTTTTCAATGCAGCGTCACGAACAATATTCATCGAGGCGTAAGCGTCTGAACACACCTTAATTAATTCGACTACAGAGGTCGCACACGGTGATAGTCTTAGCCACATATATTTATTTCCTATGTTAGCACATCGAAGTGACGCCGTTCGAACGTGTCGTCACGGGTTCTCTATCCCAGGATAAGCCTGGGTCAACAGTCAACAACCCGAACCGATGCTGCATCATTCCCTGTGACATTGAATGTCGCAGCGAACTTTTTGTCTCTAGCGCAAAAAAAGGATGCTTTCGGCCCCCCGTCGACCTACTTATGCGCGAAATCAGCTTGAGTGTAGATAGGGCTGGATCTCCCATTGTCTCAAACGCCAACGGACAAAATTGGTGCGTACAAATAACGCCAGATCTTTTGGATTGTTAACCTCTGTTAACCTAGAAGCATGACCTGCTCGGTCCGCACCTACACTGACTATAGATGGGGCTAATGAGCTGATTACAGTTGAGTTTCAAACAAGCATGCGGCTGCGCTCAAAGGAGGTCAGAGAGGAACCGTCCGGTGTTCTCCATCGTCTCTGGACAGTCCGTGGATTCGAAAGCCGGCAGATCTCAATGTCCGACTAAAACTTTCAATTAAAACGGAGTCAGCCTGCACTCAAGACGCATGACAGACAACGATGGGGAAACGCGTCTACAAGGTCACCACAACGAGATCAATGGAGCACAACTAGGCCAACACCAAGCCACAGTCCTGCGCTTATGCGTGTTTTCGTCCAAAATAATCCCATTTTGCGGACAGAGTGGAACCTGTAGCCCAGCTTCAACCCCTTGACGACTAACGCCTCGATGTCTGGCTTTATTAGCGACGGAAGATGCTATATTAATCAGAGGGTCTATCTGAGCACCCTGGTTAATCTTATTATCAGGAAGAAAGTCGGCTGAGGACAACAATTTGTCGTCGTCAGTCAGACAATCTGTTGGTCAGCCTTTAAAGTTCAGCGTTATAAACATCCCATTCATCACTATCCAATAGTGCCCTAACACTGTCCACAGCCTGGACAATACGATTGCGGGTCTTGCCGCAACCGGTACACCTAAGCCGCGGCTGAAGCCCTGGAGAGGACGAGAGCATTATCTGATCCCTTGTCACAGCGGTCAACCTTAATTTTAGTATTTCTTGTAAAGTGTCTAAGCTGAGACAATTCAATTCAAAAAGGGCTGTAAAGGCTGTTTACACATTGTAATACAAATGTATATAAACCAATGCTAGTTGGTATACAAATAAATCATGTACTTTAGAAAACGAATGAGCCTTAAACAGCCTAGATTTGGATCAGAACTGCGTCGAACCCAACTGTCGTTTTCGAGAAAATGATCTCTCACGAGCAGATAGGCTGTGGCAATCCTACGGCGTCGCGTACGTGGATGACATCGCAGTTACGCATCGCGGCCTCGGTCTTATACGGCGGAGTATATCCGGAGAGGTTCCCACTTTAGCACTATCTGAAATCACGGTTAAGATTTCTGTCAGAAGGTAAAAAGCAGCTTGTGACAGACGCTTATTTATGCTGTGTGACATACTGTACAGCGAGCGCATCTGATGTAAAAGATATTCAACAAAGAATGGTAAAAACAACTCAAATATAAGAATCCGAATAAAGACATTCGTTGAATAACGCTGTCCAGCATAGAGCCAGCAAAATAGCTTCCCTTAAGGCTCGATAGGTAGTGTTGTGGACAGTAAGTCCACTTTAACTAGGGTTTTGGCGTCAGATGCCGCAATTATAGACGGTTAGAATCTTTCTTGCCACTGCTGCAAAGTATATTTATTCGGCCTTTTATGCTGGCATCTGTGGAACTGTTAGAAAAAAGTGAGCAACGTTAAAGTATGTTTCATGTTTTGTTCATGTTTTTCATGTTTGGCTGCATAGCGGAACTACACTTGTAAAAACTAATATAATAAAATTATTTTGTAAAAAGAAAGCAACATAGTTATTCCATGTATCAATTGATAAACAATCTCAAACGTAAGCGCAGGTCATATTAGAAAGTGCTTGCGTGGCTTGCGAAGATAGACGAGTACTCATCGTCTAAAATCGTGTATTCCCTCTGTCCTATTTAGCAATAAGTTAAATAAAATCATTCCTCTTTGGTACTAATATATATTATTCCTAAAACTTTCCGAAATTATGGAGACTATTATGCATTCCACACATCGAGCGTGGCGCCGCACATGCGGATCACTTTAAAACGTGTGTCCTTTTGGATCCACCTTAAACTTGTTGTAGGTTATTATTGCTATTCAAGTCGCTGACTACAAAGGAAGAGACATTTATTTTTACCATGTTGCTGTTTGTTATATAAAAGTTGCAACAATCACTTATATGCCATTGCATACCATTACCGATCTCACAACGTAGCGGAACGTTGATTTCACAAATGGCTTTTTATTTATATCTAGCCATAGATTTGTTGGAATAAAAGTAAAGTCTGTTTGCCATCATGTTTCTTGGCTATATTTACGAACTGTACAAATATGTGTGCTGGAAAGGGTCAGTATGCGCCGAAGTAATCTGTTCGTCAGTATATGAATTACTACTTTACATTTTACTACAGGGACAAACCAGGAGAAGCTTAGTGAATGTACGGCATTTGTCCCTCAAACGGATCACTCTCTCCCAAGCCAACTACCAGCAATGCACTATCGCCGTTGGATCAATTCGTGTTTTGCTGTCAATTTTTTAGAGTAATTTTCGGCCATAAGACTTTTGCCAACAAATGGAGATTTACTGCGGATCATTGTTGTCGTTTTTCTAAGCTCAGATGTATGTCTATCGGTCCTTCCACAATGAAAACGCTCGTTTGGCTCAAAATTAGCTACAAGTACGGCAATTTCTTTATAGCCATATCGATATGTAAACATTTTTGTTGAAATTGTACTGCACCGGACGTCTTTGGTCGACCTTCGGTGTGTATTATGTAAACCAAAAAGGTTAATAAATCCTATTATTGAAGATATCAGATAATTTCTTCCATACTAAGGTCGCCCTGTGGTATTTGCTTAATGCGATATTCTACATACAACCTACATTAAAAATAATAATAATGAACAAAAATACGCATAGTAATGCGAATAGCTGCATATGTTATGCTGAATATAATGATAACTGTGGACTCTATATAAACATCATCCAAATAAGTTCTGTCAGACTTCTGTCTGAACGTGACAAAACCGACTAGCCAGCTGCCAAATCCCCACCCTAATTATACGAGTAAATGCTTTGATAGCGGAAAATGTACAAATCACAGATCTTATTTTGTTTTAATAAAACGCTAGAAGATCTTAACCGCCAGACCACTAGATTTATCTCAGTGTAATAATACTACTCGAAAATCAAACAAAATAACATCTGCCCTAGAATAATCCACAGTAATTCGTGAATTCGTGTTCTCTAGGTACACTTGTGGCGGCCCTGTGCGTACTATGCGGATGCCGCACCGAGTACTCGAGTAAAGGGCGTGCCTTCGCACTCAACCTGCTTGCCGCACTTATCCAGATATTGACAGCACCGTTCGTCGTGGGTTGGGTGTGGAGCATCATGTGGAGCGTAACTTGCGTAAACATATCACGTAAGTTTCTCTCGGAGTGTTTATTTACTTAATTGCTTTATGAGGACAGTCTAATATTCCAAGCATTTATATGACCAAGATGTCCTCTAGTGCACAGCATTTGTCGTTCATTTTTTCAAATCGAAATTTAAACAGGCGCTGTTGCTTTCGAGGCACACCTAAAGAAATTGCCAGTCATCTCAAGCATCTGCCATCGTCAAAGATGTCCCAGTGCAATGGCGCTCAACAAAAAACAATCTATCTATAGGGATTTACAATCTGCGTATTCAAACCAAACCTAAGGGAATGAAACAAATCTTTTATTTATACACTGTTATGTTGTATAAATAATTTACTGCTAAGGATGTGCAACTAACAAAACGTCATATCATTGACTTTTCCAAGACTAGAACAGTACATAAAGTGTCCTCTGTAGATATTACAATAGTATCAGGTATGTTAGGTGTCGACTTTTTTGAAAAGCCACGGAAAGTTGCGATCCTCTTGTCTCTCTCCAGCAAGCCAAATTTTGCTGACATAGTTTCACCAAAGCTTGTCTATTTGTAGAGGCAAAGCAAAGAAGTGCCAGACCAGTTTGCAGTTATTTACTTTAAAATGTCATCTTTACATGCCAGTCAGTTTTATATTGTTTTTCTGAAAGGTTTCGGGAATGCGTAATGCACATGCGTCACTAGCAGCCTGCATGAGTAGTGTGGGACCTACAAATTCACTAAACCGGGATTCCTCCCCATCCTCCCAGTCTCAGTAATGTTTGCTATTTTTTCGAAGACATCGGAGGGGACGCCTTTTACTACGCCTTCGTCTATCTTTCTGCATATTTACATACATCCACATTTATGCCAATTTATACGCCCCCTAAAGGGATGCGCTAAGAGCTTGAGGGCCTGGCTGCAAGACTTTTTGCACCCCCTCGGTTCCTCGTCTTGACCACTCTCTCGAGGCTGCCGCGTGAACCTATCCCGTCTAGCGACCTCCTCGGCTATCTTGAGCGTCAAAATGGCGTTGAACAAATCCGTCGCCCCTTCCACACTTCCGTCGAGGTCATCATATAGCTAACCACCTTTTTGATGGGGAGGCCCCTCACGGCCTTGGAGCTCGTGAACATTTATTTCCAAAGAGACTTGCGGTGTGGCACAGTGTGTTCTACGCCGTCCGCCTCGCCAGATTGGTATAGCACACAGGTGTCATTGATGGGCTTCCTTATTTTAACCATATACATCTGGAACTGACCGTGACCGGTTAGAACCTGAGCTGTACAGTAGATCAAGTCCCCATTTCAGGTTTAGGAACGACAATGCACTATCGGTACTGGCAACCAACAGGACCTAGTGTGGGACTTTCGCCCACGAAAAACCTTATCTCCCCTCCCTCAGTGCTCGGCATGTGTGGCACTACTTTGAGATCGAGGCAGGGGACCCTCGTGCTCCACCGGCTCTCATGGATCTCGTCGTGCCCTCAGCTCACGAAACCGAAGGGATGCGTCGAGCCATTCTACGGGCTGAGTTGCCATAGCCCCTTAGGGGACACTCTCATATCGACCACTCAATGGCGCCTGCGTGCCTCCGTAGCGCGCGCAAGGAGCGTCTTCTAGCCGCGTCTTTTTACGCATAATAGCGTCTAGGAAATAGATGACTGCTGCCCATACGGCGAAACCTTCCATCATATGACCGACAGTATCCCGAGTCGATCTCCCCACATTACAATACGCCGAGTTTCTGCGGATTTGGGCTAGGGCGGAGCAAGACGAGACTGTATGGTCCACGTCGTTCGTCTGCCCCCTGCAGAGTGTGCACATGCCCACTTGTGGCTTCCACAATCCGCGCCGGATAAATTTAAAATTGGCCGTCACCCGTAAGGACCTGGACTGAGAAGTATGTACCTGTAGATGGCCCCCCCGGCCTGGCTCGTTATATCAGCGTCGGGCGCCCGTTATAAGCAACCGTGTCCGATTCGCCCGGGGCGCTCCCGAGCCGGGCGTGGCCCAATTGTAATCCCACGCGTCAAGCGTTGCCGCTTGGGCTTGCGTGAAGTCCGTGGCTCCATCCGTCCTACGCTCGCTTCTTTCCCAGGTTTGGAGATCCCAGGGGAGCTGGGGAGCCAGGTCGACGGCCGCCTTCTGCGCAACCATTCTGGGCGGCTTTGCTGAGCTTGGCGACGATGTGCTTGATATGCGCGCCACCCGTGAGACAGGCATCCAAGATGCCGCCCAGATACGTGGCAGTCCTTTTGATCGAACTAAAAATGCCCGTGAGCGTCAGGTTGATTCCACGTATACCGTCCGTCCCGTTAGGTAAACTGCCTTCATCTTCTGTGGGGCAAGCTGTAGATGATAGGCGGACATTCACACCTGTGTCGGCTAGCGTCGCGTTGGCAATTTCTTCCAGTATTGTCTCTCGACAAGCCGTGACGTAGAGGGCAAGGTCGTAGGCGTACGCGACGGTCTCCACGCCTTCTGGGAGCCTCAGCCGTAAGACACCATCGTCAGCCAGGTCCCATAGAACTGGGCCAAGACCGGAGCCTTGCGGCAAGCTGTGCTAGCATTGCCCCGTTATGAGTGTCCCGTCGCCCTCTCGGAGTGTCCCAACAAACAGTAAGAAGTTTATGCTCCAGCCTTGTCATAATCATTTCCCAGTTTGCTCTAAATTAAGCGTTCTTTATATCGAGAATGATGGTAGGAACGAATGATCAAGTTTTGAGATATTCTTAGTCTTTTGGTTCGCCCTCTGCAGAATCCGTTAGAGTGCGCCTATCGTTGACCGGCCTCGTCGGAAGTTCTACTGGTCACCGACAGAGCCTGAAGGTCTTTGATATCTGCGTTTAGGCACTCTGTTATTACATTTTCGAACGATTTGCCTACTGTATCTAGTATACAAATTGGTGTAGAGGACGTAGAGCCCGGCTTTGAAATAAGCGCGAAGTGCGCCCGCTTCCATTCCCTTAACCGCCGCCACGAGCTCTCGCCACGCTGCTGCCTTTACTTGAATGAGACAGTTTTCAGTGTTCGTCGGCAGTCTTAGTAATTTCCCCGCATTTTCCGCTCCTCCCGGTAGACTGACCACCCAATGCTGTGGGCTCCGTGGCCAGCCACCCTACAGGCTATGCACTGCAAAGTCTAAGCATTACAGACGCGCACCGTGTGGGTTGTGGACTCACAGCGGTGGCACACGCGATCCGCCGCCTTGTCTGCCAGCACGCGTCTGCCCGATGGCCAGGCATGTGGCAGCGAAAGCATGTTGGCAATCGCAGCCACGCGTCCGGACGGCACGTTCCATTACCTATTCATATGTTCTGGTGGGCCTGAAACTTATGCGCTTATGCAGCCGGAGCTCGCACCACCACATACCATTTTGGTTGTGACGCGGCGTTGCCGTGGTTCAGAGACTCTCACTGGGACATGCGCTGGAGCACCGCACAGCTTCCTGACCAAGGGGTCGATAAAAGCCTCTGGCAGAAGAGGTTAATCCCCCACAACGCCGTTTCCTGAAAAGGATCAGCCGAGCGGCTGTCAGCCGCGTGGCCCGCAAAGGCCGTGATTGCCGAGGCCGAATTCGCACCCGTGCCAGGCGAATGGCCGGCCCTCTCAGACCAGAACTTTGACCGTTGTCTAAACGGTTAGGGCGGGACGGGGTGGCACAAGGTCGTTAGGGGGTAGGCCCTGTAGAGCAGAAGGGGCCATCTCGCATAGAGCGATGAGACCTGGGTGGCCTATGTCACCGACACTGCGGGGACGCGCTGCAGAATTCTTTCCCGGCGCTCGGGTAGGAATATAAAAGAGGAGTCAAAACAAATCCTGGAAGATCTGCCAGCTGTAGCGTCCGCTCTGCAACCTTCCTATGAACCTCGAGGGACAATTCGTCTAGCCTGTGAGAAGCTCCGAGTATTCCACCGAGCAGGACTGCTCTCGTCCCGGGCGGCTGCATCAGCAGTGCCAGTAGGGAGTGAAACTGTCATGCTAGCCCCCCAGAGCGATGACGTCCGAGGTAGTTTTCGCGCAAGCGAGTAAAGACCTAACCTCTCTGGGAACGGTAATGCCCTCAAGAGGTGTTGGGGTCAGTCGGAGCGCCTCGGGTAGCCAGTACATGCCCTTGAGGCTGTCAATGTCCTACACTGTCTTGGCCGTCGTAATCTGGGTTTTGACATATTCCATTGCCGCCGCTGGATCAGAGAAGGATGGTGCATCGGACACAAATCGCACTAGGGTCAACAGACTGAGGGAGTTTCTGTGCCCGCGCCTCGTCCTTGCCGTACGTAGTGCCACGTGCGCCCAGACGGGCGCTGCGTAGAGAGTCGATGATCAGTCAGTTTTATCTGGAATGATATATGTATACCCGAAGATCCGTGTTGACAGAATCAAGTTTCCAAATATTTTTTGCGATTTTCCGGATTTTATTTATGTTGTCTTTTTACACAAGTATGCTTCAGGCTCCGTTGGATTTTTGCCCATTAGGTCGAATTGGCGTGTTCCGTGTTTTTCCATTGCACACGATCGCTCTTAACGCATGGTGGAATGAATAAGCACGGAACCCAATTTTTTTTTTTATTTCTCTGGGAGTCGAATATCTCTAGGCTAAACGAGGCATTGTTAAATACCACATTTACCAGAGAAGTCGACGTTACTATTTTTTCCCGACGTCCGTGTTCGCTTTATGTATAAGTGTTTTATGTTTAACAAAGAGTAGTGATAAGTTGAGATATGTGAGTCGTGCGGTGTCTCGATCGATTAGAAAGGAGATAGCCTAGCAGGAAAATTAATCATTCATAAGAATACATAAACAAGTCTAACCGTTTTTGCAGACAGCCGCCTTGTTATTAGTATTTCAAATAACAAAATGTTTTGCAATTGTGTCCATTACAGTAAACAAGGATCTACAAACGATGATGATGCAGCAAGAACAGGAGCACCAGAGTTTGACAGAGTCTGCGGTGGCTCTATGACATCCCCAAATTAGTCTACCTCCGCGCTGTAATGGTTGATCATTGGATTAAACAAAGAAGAATGAGATTTTGTCACCAAGATATTTGGGCGACGTCTAGCCTGCCTTGCACATAAACACCCGGCGTGCATCATACACACAAACTCCACCGTTCATACACGCATTACATAACGCCGACCTTATTCACCCTTTCACAGTTTATAAATAAATACAGCATTGCTGAAGTGAGCAAAATTTATTAGATTTCATACTTTTACCCTCCAGTCCCCAAGAGCTAAAAAATCTATAACTTCATTTAAACGAAGACTATGCCTATTTTTGTTATTGGAGGAAACGTATACACTGTAAAGTATACAACTTTCGTCACACAGATTTTGATACTGTCGTGCCGTGTAACTGACAAGAAGGGTAATATGTTTATTTACTTGTGGGTTTACGCTGTAGGATCTTGTCGTGCATCGCGTGTCTGCTTTTAAACAAACACTGCAGCAAATATTTTAATTCTGCCAATTTGTCGTAAGCCTGTGAACCCTCAGGTGCAGGTAGTTCTTTTTTTAACGAAAGTGAAATGTTATACAACTATACCATGGTAACCGACACCTCATACCCAAAACAAGGATCAATACCAAAGGAACATTTGCAAAGTCTGCAAAACCCGATACATCATGAAGTCTCGGACCATCGCCCCTCTACTCAATGAAGTTCTCATTGTTATACGTGTATTATTGTTCCAGGGTTAGCTGACGTTTTATTAGGCCGCCATAAATGTAAAAGTCGTAGGAACGGTAGCCACAACGCTACGTATGCGGACCTATAAAGTGATAGATTAGAGGCTCTAAATTAAAATCTTAGTCCGCAAATCTTGGTGGTCGCTTGTGAATAAGATCTTTAATGGTACACGCGTGATCTTTAATGATCTTTCCGTTTGAGTGGCTACGCCCCACTCCAGACAAAATTCGACTAAATTACAAAGTTTTCTTTACACACATCACGCGGAGCTTAGTCAATTAAACTGATGCACAAGCAATGAGTCAACTGCTGAATAAGCATAACGACGACCGGTGTAGGCAGGCAAACAGACATACACTTAACGTTGGATGAGTGCGGTAAGACAGGAGCGTCACTAAACGCTAATAGGCTAGTGTCGCTGCTGATTATGATGACAATGACTGCTGTGCAAAGCCACTTTCATTACGAATTCACACAGTAGCTGTTGCGGTTAGGTATATGAAGCAGATGCGGCGGCTGCGGCACTCATATTCAGTCGATCCATGTGAACAGCAATAAGGATAACAAGAATCACAACAACAACAACAACAACGGTAATAGTATCTAAACAAGAACAAACAAGCACAACACATACGGCGTTTGTATTTTTAATGACACTTGACCTAATATAAAGCCGTACTTAGCCCGAGGCATACAAAACGCCCAAAAAAAAAGATTCTCTGATTTGGGAAGAGCCGTTGTCTGTGATATTGTCCAACGAACTGTTGTTTAGTAGCGAGTACCAACAAAAAACGACGAAAGTTCGCGACCCGGAACAGTGTTGAAGATGCAGGAGACGTTCAGGGCAGGCGAAGGGCCGATGTCCGCCGGTGCATTTGCTTTCGCCGATCAAGCCGATTATTTAGACGAATGCTAGGCCAAACATGCAAACCGTGCGACAACCAGCTGAACGGCCTGCACCAAGCGAGCGAACCAGAACCGGTGTCATTATCACGATCAAAGGTTTAAACGTTCAAACTGCTAGGTATATTATCTGCTGCACGTATGGCTCACAATCAGGTGGAGACGAAAACAAAAACCAAGTCAGCAATGAACATGTTCATACACAGAATTTGCTAATCGAGACACAGATTCCTTTGAAACTTGCACTTAGATGCGCCCACCCAAAAGTTAGCTAATTAACTTAACATTTTAGTTTGCAAGTACTTCAGACCGTGTGCATTGCGCTTGTCCGAAATTGATGTGTGGAAAAACTACATAAATACAAGTAGAAAGGAAGCAATGTGGCATTACGAGAGCAACAAAGATGGATGCTACACCTTAATTGCTACTATTACAACAACAATTACTATACCTATTTACCACTACGCATACTGCTACAAGAATCGATTGAAGCATTGAGACCGACCATAAGCTAGTGCTGCTGTTTCCGCTGATGCTGCTGCTGCTACTGTTGCGAATGGGTGAATGAAGTGTAAGCAAAACGTTAGAAACAGAAATGCAAGCTCAATTTGGCAAAAAAAAACTCTTAAACTAAAACAACACGCTGTTAGATTTAGATGAGGTAGGTTATCAAGTCCTGCCCGAAAAACACTTTTGGCAATGTTATGCGCAGGTTCTTGTGGTGTTTCCAACTGTGACCATTGTACGAAGCACGTGCGAAACGCCGCCGATACGAGAACAGAGGTGAAAAACGACGACAACAACAATACCAGCAACCTATCTATCAAATGATTAAGTATAAAACCTGCCTCAAAACATTTCCGCAAACATTCTATCTATGATTGTTTCTGACAAAGTAGGTTGACTAGCAACACCGTGCGCTTCTGCTTGATGCAAGTGACCGGCTAGTTGAGCTGTTCATTTCTATAACGTACTGATTTTTCAAGTCACAGCCTAAGTTTGAGGAAATAGACAATGAGATAAGATCCACGCGCATTTAGTATAGGCTCACGCTACGCTGAACCGGATATAATTTGCCTACCGAAAGTAAGTTCAGTTACTTTTCTTTATACGCACCATTATTAAGTTTCGCTCCGAACGTACTGTGGATGTCTAACACGCTAAAATGGCAGTTCTGTTTTATGTTAGGTAAGATCCTTTCCTTAGGGTAAATGTAAAGGGTTGATAGCTAACCGAGATTGTAGAGTTAGTAAACAGCGGTGGTGGCCGAGCGTATTGCAGTTTGATCAAATGTAAAAAATGACAGACAGTATGCGTAGGGACGTTGAGTATCAAGTGCGGTGTGTGTTGTTCAATTACATACTCATTGTAGTGCCTTGCCTCGCCCGACTCGCAGACACAGACAACAACAACACCAATAACAAAAACACAAATACGAATATAATGCTAGAAATGCAGTGAGTCGCACCAGAGAAATAGACAACAGCCACCTTACAGTGCACTCCAGTATTTCGAGCGAGAGGAATATCAATTCGTCTAGAAGGAACCGTGACAGAAACCCTCAAGACGCAAAAGCATGAGTAAACAAGTACGGTGCGATACATTTTTTTTTTCGTACAAAGCAAAGTTCCAATGAAAGATAAGGTGCCGAGGCGTATTCGCATATCAAACATCGACGGAGTCTGGCAACGATGTCGCTAAAGCAAAGCAGTCAAACAAGGTATAGCTGATCAAAGTTGACCGATACTTATGTGCGCATCATACCAGTTAACTTGGTGTGCGACGAAAGCAAATATATAAGGTCCTGCCCAATCCTGAAAGTTCCTGTGGTACCAGCGAAACCAGTGGTGTGTTGTTAACTTACAGTAAGAATAGAGTTCATTAATGATGAACAAACATTCAATACTGTGTGACTTCTCTAATACGTCAACTCAAGCGTGATGTGGTTTCTTACATCGATTGCAGAAGCCGCTAAGAGCACCATATGGATGCGGAAGATGGGAGACGACCGACATAAAGGCGCCCTGACGAGGATGAATTCCCACTATCCTCTGTCATTGGTGACGCGTTAGCTAACCAAGCAACCCCTACAAGACAAAGTATAACTTACTAATCGTGGTAAAACAAACGAAGTGTCGAACATAGAAACAGCAGAGATAGATACTATATTAGGCTGAGACCAGTTAGAACTGTGTCATGATTGTTTTTAAAACGGCAGCAGCAACGACGCAACGTACAGAGGAGCTGACTAAAGGTTATACATAGAAGCTAGTGGGCATGCTGTAAAATGCGCGTGCATATCGTTAAGAAACCTTCGGAGAGACACAACTAAAAAAAAAAAGTGAAGTCTTAAAGTATAGCCTCATAGTACATTACGACGGCGAGCAAGACCTTCATGACCATGTTATAACCCGTACTTGTTTAGTGGTGCCAGACTATTAAAGTATGCTTGATTCATCGGATTTTAAGCCCCTCTGATAGGCGCACACTAAGGTGCACCACACAGAGCCTATTAACTGTGGTATTACGAAGCCAACTTTGTTTCCGAATATGTAGTTGCACATTCGTTTCTTGCACTCAGCTAAATGCGGGCTGTGCATTGAGAGGTAAATTACGCAAGTGTGACTAAGAGCAAACTTAGAACAGCACAGTGTTGTACCTTAACACATTTGATACCAGTGCAATATGCCTGCAATAATCAAATAAACGTATCTCTAAGCTGATCATTATTTTTAAGCGCAGTTGTACTCGTCTTGCTGCTATCGTTTCTCTAGTTCATTAACAGACTCGACAAATAAGCAATGCTGCAGTAATCTAAAAAACCCTAAGTGACGTTGGCGGCGCTTATAAGTAGAAAATGCTCAAGAAGGTCTTGCAGAGTGTCGTCTCGACGCGGCTAACATTATCTCATTTAACCTTGTCGTACAGGGTTTGTGTAGCAGAGTGTACTCGATTATCCAGGTGGTGTCGAGCTAACGCTCTAAAAGCCCGACAACGAGAAGGCTGGACGAATATGTGATCGGTTGTCGTGTCAGTCAGTTATATGAAAAAAAATGAACAAACGATTTTACAAGACAACAAAATATACCGTTAACGCTAAGAATGGTGAAATGTTTTAGACAACAACCGCGCGTTGCAACCGTACCATGATCTGTTGGGTGGTGTTTGAGCAGTTGCGCGTCGTTATATCTGGCAGCGGGTTTCGTACAAACCTGCTGCTTAAACAAATTCAATGTGTTTAGAAGGAGTTTATTTTCTTGAACGCCTTATAGCAGTGATTAATTCATTCCTAATGAAATCTACTTCGTTAGTACTACTGGGGGCCACGGGCCATCTTAGCGAACGGCGATAAGGCGAGCAAATCGAATGTGCTCCGTGCACGTTCGAAATTTAACCCGATATAGGACGCGTTTTCGATGAGGCTGTGAACTTGCTGTGGCGGGAGGCTGCTGAGGACAGTTGGTTGTTTGTTATACATGCTGGAATTCAATTTAAGCCGCCACTGATGTCATGCTTATAGAGAATAAACTCGAACGCTATCATTAGTTAAATAACTAGGCATCATTATGAGAGTTTGAATGTTGCGCGGCCTCCTGGAAGGCGGCACCTAAACCAGGAGTAGGCATCAATAGAGAAACACCGAGGTTTGGATTTAAGGAACCACACATCGCCTTACGTTGTTCGAAGTGTAGCACTACTAACAATGTTTAGTTCTTAAAATGCTGCTTTCTGTTCCAAATTATTTCCGATTGCTTATACTTTACTCCGTAAAGCACTTGAACGTATATTTCTGTCTGTATTTTCATTCTTTATTTTATAAAGCACGGTATTTTGTTGGAAGTTTCTTGTGTGCTGGTTTGCCTCGAAATGTATGTACACATTTTATAATTTGCGTATATATATATATATATATATATATATATATATATATATACGCGGATTTTGCCGTGTTAAGTTAAGTAAATCATCCAACGTAAGCCTTTGCTCACGTGCGTAAAGGCCTTGACCAACTTTTATTAAATAGACAATCTAGAATTCAATCAGATTTGAGTAATTTGATTCACTGAAAAGTACGCATTATTATTATTATTATTATTATTATTATTATTATTATTATTATTATTATTATTATTATTATTTAATTTAGACAATGAAGAAATGTTTGTATGTCCTTATCTGTTAGCTTTTGCATTATTAATTGTTGAACGCGGAGTGCAATGGCAAAGTCTAACCGTTTGAGCGACTGTTTAAGAACACCTGACCTGTCTTGTTGTAATCAGTTGCACATGGAGAAATGTATACACGTATGTATGTGTCTGTATGTACGACGTCGTTATAGATAGATTTTGCCATCCGACATCGATAGCAGCACTCCGGGTTGCTCTACATGACATAAAACGGTTAACAACATATATATATATATATATATATATATATATATATATATATATATATATATATAAACGTACATACATATTCGTGCTTTTTGTTATCAATAAATACGTATAAATCTAGGGTTAACTACAGTCACTGCAACTCTTGTAGAGCGAATCCGCAGCGAATAGTGACGAATGAGGAGAGCGTGATGCACAGAAAAAAGAGAATGGCTTTGTGGTGATTAATGTTGAAACTATGTAACTAGCCCTAACTTGTGCTACTATTACCAGCCATGACTGAGGTGTGATTATAGGTGTCAATACAGTAAGCAAATGATGCATATCGTGACGATGGTAAACAACAACATTCAATGATCTACCAATGACGAGTTGGTTAAAGGTGCAGATTACGGTACATATGTTGATTGCGCTGCCATTGCGGTGACTGCTGCATGATGGGATTCTCACTTTATATAACTACTCTGCGACAATTCGAATGAATGACTGTATCGAAGACGCCACAAAAGAAAACAGGTAAGGTTACGTAGCGTAGATGCGTTGACTTTTCGAGCATCGCATCAACCCGGTTAACACTTGTTTGCAATATTTAAGTAGCGGACTCTTACAATGAAGACGAATGTTACGCAAACGGTAGCCATGATGACGGTGACACATGTTGATGTGGTGGTTATACTGATCGTATAATCAGCTCATGGTGACGGTAATAAGAAATGGGGGTAGATGGTTTAAGGTCGACGGGGAAGTCGACGTGCTGCATCATGCAAAATCATAAAGGTCGCAAACATATCTGGTCGTCAAATTAATAGAAAACACAGAACAACAACAAAAACTACAATCGATAAAAATAAATACAACAATCACAACGACGACAATAGCAACGATAATAACAAAAAGCAACAAGCAATTGCGCTTTGTAGCTGAATACGAAAGTGTGAACACGTTATAATGAAAATAAAAAATAAATCATATTCGAGAGAATATTATATTCTAGCTATTGCTGCACTTTAAAGCAGTTAGGGTCGTCCAAACAGTGACAAGTGGCGATCGAAAGGTGCGAATAAACTGAACGCAGTGGGAGTTATATTCCACAACCGTGAGCTGCAGAGCTGTGCAGTTCTGAACGCAGCAATAAGCAATCAATTTTGTTTCAATTCTGACATCGTGCAATAATCAAACCACATATAATAAAGCAAAAATAGAGTAGAAGTAGAGCAAATCTTACTTCTATATATAAAACATGTGCTACACAAGGTCTTAATCTCTCGATCACCAAAACGATACTGGTATAAACTACAGCGCGGACGATAACAACAACTTAACTTACCATTGTTAGTACTATTCTCATTTCAAATTCAGTAGCACCACCAACAACAAAATCCAAATTAAGCATAAGAAACGAGACGTTCATTTTAACAACAACCAAAATTATAAATAAAATTTAACCAGTCATCGCAACGGCAGCAATGGTGAGAAAAACATTGGGCACTACGTTTTTACAGAAGCAAAGTTTTTGAATTAAACCATATACACAAACGAGATTCTAATATATGCAGACATGCACTCATGTAATCGGAACTACAATATTGGCTGCACAGAGTGGCTGAAACACACAGCTGGCTATGGGCGAAGCGGATACACAGATACGCATGCATGCCAACGACACAGGCGGAAAGGAAGCATGGATTAGAAATGAGGTAGGTGACTGCAGAAGGTCGTAGCGAAACAAAATAAAGAATGCCACACCATAGACGAAGGCTGGGAGAACGGGAGGAGGGAAGATAGTATCGCATTAAGAGCATCGAGTCGTCGAATGAATAAAACGTTCTGTCGAGACAGAAACTAAACGAGAGAACAACGGGCGACAGGTGCATCCGCTGTAAATACCTGTAACACCATTCAATGTATTGCATATCCACCAGTGGTAAATGGTTACAGTAATAAAGGTTTAAGTCTTAAAATTGCATTGTGTACTTTATTTGGTTAGAATAAGTTTTGTAATAATTAATATAGGTGGCGTGGTCCTAGTGCGCTAGTCATGGCTGTCACCTGCAAAGGTGTCGCTGGCTTGATCGCCGTTTGTTTATTGGACGCAACCATACCATTAGCAGTTGCATATCGCAGGCCTGGTTGCTGCTCTATTGCCGTAATCTGTTCGCGCTCAACTGCTCGAGCTTTGAAGAGATCCGAGAAGCTGTTTGATACTCGTAAAACGAATACTCGTTCTGGTGCAAAGGATTTTGCTAAGTCGGCTAGGGTAGCCAGTATTTACCAATGGCGAATCGTGTGCAATTTAAGTGCCTGAAAAAGTGCACAATGAATTAGGTGAAGCCTTCGAAAAAGCTTTGCTGCCATAAGGTCTGTTGGGGGAACTCTAGAATCTCAACACGTCCGGCCTTTGGTGCATTGGAGATATGCCTCACTTATAACTTAGTATTATCCCGTCAAGTCTTCTAAGGCTAATCGCGCAGAGGTCTTGTGGGCTGACCGAATTTATAATCTAAGCGCGCATGATTGCACGTCGTTCAAGACACATCGTTATTTGCTTTTTTTGCTTATAGGAGGTTTTGCGAATGCGTGGTGCACTTGCCTTGCTGGCACCTAGCAGCGAATAGTGTAATTCTTATAAGCTAAGCCCGTGGTACTCCCGACTCCCTACTGCTCAACGGTAGTTCTTCTAAATTTTAAAAAAGAAGTCTCGTTGCTCTAGCGCTTTGTGCGCCTTGGCTGTACCTCCTGGTCTATGAGATGTGTCGGATGCATTTAGTAGAACCGTCTTCTCCAGGCGGCATATATATTAACATTTAATAATTCTAGGCTTCGCTTCTTCATCAGCACCGGAGTAGCTACCCTGGCCGTTAATCCCTGCTTCATCCGTTTGTAACTCGCTTACAAGAACATCTCAGGGAATAGTTCAGAGTGCCCAGAGTAAAGCGATGCCACCGCTAAGTGCTCATATACGGCGTACCTGTCAGTATAATTCTGATTCCTTTATTCTCTTCCAACCCGTTAGGTAAAACAGCTCAACTTTGTCGGGGGCTGGTGAAAGGTGCGTCCATCCAAACAAAAACTCTATTTCGCGTCGCTTCCTCCAGAACCCGCGACCGATCACGAGCATCGAGCTATCCATTTAAGTGAGTCCAGGCCAGGTGATTTTGCTTTTCCGTTTCGGCATCTAAACTCAAGGTAGGTTGCTATTATACTTGTAAGATATGTAGGAATACTCTCTTTTAAAATATTTTAATATTATTTACCGATTTGAGAAGTTAAAGCTATTCTGAGCATCTAAAAGAATCAATAAAACAAAACATCTTTGCTTAAAAATGATGATTATTCTTTCCACACCCGCTGCATGACCCGCTAACGAAAGTTCATCGTGGATCGGCTCTTCGCAAAGTCGTGCATTTGTGTAATTTACGACAAACGAGATTGTTCTCTGTCTTTCCAATCATGTAGTTTAAACGATAATGTTCTTTATATTTCCCATCATGTACAGTTAAAAGATAGGCCGATCAAATCGCTCTTCCTCTTCTAGAGCGACCTTTAAGATATCTGTTAGAGCTACTTGTAGGTTCTCGACTATTCTTCTTGGCAGCTGTGGAAACATACCCGACAAAATCTTCAGTAGTGCCTCTAGCAAGGTTTTGGGATAAACCTTCGTTAACCCGCCTTGTCAGCTACAGTGATGCGGTTTTGCCTTCGTATGAGCTGAGATGAGGAAATCGACGATCTTGTGATCACTAAGTCCTTCACGCATTAGGCTGCGAACCACTATCCATTACTTCTTCCAAAATCTTCTCATCTACAAGCGTTCCCTCGGTAGGGCTTTCCCTGTCTCGTTGTACCGCAAGGGTGGCTACAGAGTGAAACGCACGTACCTTTCATCGTGTCCTCCTTGTGTTGAACACAAGGCGGAAGAGGGGCTTTGCTTTCTTTCAGCAGATCGTTTTCTGCTAAGCATCAAAACAGATTCACTTGTAGGATTATAAGCATTATCTTGTTTTTAAACTGAGAGTCATTAACTAGATAAGAGATAGCTATACCTATATCATATGTCAGTTACCACCTCTTCCTCTCGGGAATCGACGGCCCTGGGTCCCGGCCGCAGACATCTTATCATGCCGAAAGCGTGATTAATTCATGCAATCTGGAGCTCTGTACGCATGCCCTGTTTGGCCGACATGACATTGCGGACGGCAATGCCATGTCGTCCAAACAGGGCGTGCGTACGGGTCAACCCAACAAACGCCGGAAATTAGGGTAGGCCGGGCGTATCGGCCTTTCCCGACTAACGCATTCCTGGTCTAGCCAAGATGCTGCCATGGGACCTCCTAGTGGCTGAAGGACGTAAAATGTATCTAGATGGACCTAGATGGATCTCACCAACTTCAGGAAAATAATCATGGCGCGAGAAATGGATCATTGCAGGCCAGATTTGGCCAGAGATATTACGGTAGCCGAATCTGACCTGCGCCCATTTCTCGCGCCAGGCCGATACTCCTAACCCTGGTGGTTCACGTTTAGTATCGACATCGTGACCACCAACACAAATGCATTTTGATCCAGGAAAATCCTACTTCACTAACCTTGTTATGCATTTTCACGGTACGATTGGCTATAAGTGCAGTGTCGTATGCGGAGTCAGCCCAGTCACTATTTCTTTTTGCTAGCTTTTTTAATTTGCTAAGATCAACTAGTCCCTCTTCGTTGCGTTATTTCCCAGACCATGTCGCAGACCGCCCGGCTTCTGTTACAGTCTACTTAGATTATGCTTGTTTTGTTAGGCAGTACAAAATGCTCTCTTTGCCGCATTTTTAGCTCCTTGAGTCTTCCAGTCGAAGAGTACTTTTGAGATGCCTGTTTTGGAATGCTCTTCCACCACGATCTCTCCGAACTCAAGGTTGTTGGCCGTACACTTTGCCTTGTGTTTGCTAATCTGCTTTTCTTCCCTTCGCTTCTTCAGTTTTGTCCGCAGGAGGTTAAGATATAGGGGGCATGCGGTCGAGCGAGCTTTGTGTCTTAGTTCCTGACACTTGTAGCATGTAGAGAGAGATCCATTCCTTAGTCCTGCAGCCGGTGCCTTCGACAGTTAATTTCTTCCTGGTCAAAAGCTGCAGTTCTGGGCTGGCCTGGGAGCTTCAGTTCTCATGTAGAAAACTCTGTAGATATTAAGTATACATCTTCTGGTGTCTATATTCCCCCGGTTTCCTGTTGCAGCACGTCAGCAGACGTTGCACCACTTCCTGGTTTTTCGTCTACAATTTTAATGAAAATATTGCTATATTTGCCTGTGATGACTGATCGTATTTTCACACTTGCCTCTTGTTTGAGGACTAAGGGACGTAGTTTTTCAATCAGGTATTAAGAGGGGCGTCCCTCAGCCGTCTTTATGCGGATGAATATTGTTTCCTTCTGCTCATCTGGTGAAGGCTGCGTTGCGCACAGCAAATACCGTATTTTGTGATGTTAGCCTTAGATCCCGTTTTTCGGCAGCATGGTTCTACTACATTTCTAATTTTCTTCTTCTTATTCTGAGAAAATGCACAGGGCCAAGGGTTTTGAGTTTGAAGACTGTTCCTCTTTTTCTAGCGTTTTAAAGAGGGCATCTGACAAACTTTTCTGCTGCATTTTTGGAGTCAATTACCCCAATTACCAATGTTCTCGACAATGCTGCAACTCTGCAAGCCCGCAGACTGGAGGTTATTCGGCTAGCAAAAACTGCTTGGCCATTTTTGTCAGCGTTGCCTTGTCTTTCTCTAATCCTCTGGCAACAAACATTACTCTGATGTCTTTTTAATACAGGTTTCTTTGATAAGTTCGATGAGGTCTACTAGCGTTTCCGTTTTGGCATTTTGGTCTTCAATGTTATCTGCCCTATCTAGCACGCGTTCTAGCTTCTTCTGCCAATCATTGCATCGTGACTGGCTTGATTTGGAGGTGTCTGAGACGAGTCTTCAATAGGCCATTTTTAACTGCTTCTCTCTCAGGAGTTCTAATTTCTTCCATCTGTCTTCTAGGCTTTCTAGCTCCTGCAGACGTGCGTCTGCACCCTGCTCTATTTTTTAGAGCTTTGCATATTTTTCGTTGAATTTCTAGTATTTATCTCCATCTTCCTAATTACTGCTACTTAATCTGTCTTTTGAAACCGGCAATACATCCTCGTCGTATACAGTAAGCTCTGTGTTTTCACAGGTTTTTCTCGCGGTCTTGGTCTTGCGACGCGTGTGAGGTGTGCCGCCCTCTTACTTTCTCTTGAACTTGGATCTTCGAGGGAGGTCGCGAGGGCGGCAGAACTTTTTTTCTGCGTACATGTCCTTGAAGGATAGCTGAACTCTCCGCAGCGTACGCTGTCATTGTCTTCATTTTGCGTTTCGGTGGCCCTTTCGCGATCATTTTCGACTTCGGTTTCCTTATCATCTTCTTTGTCCTTACCTTTGGAGGTTTGCACATCTGACATTATGCGCGCTCGAGAGCCCAATATAGCCTGCAGGGCAGTCCTATCCTTGGCTATCTCTGCTTAAGCTTGTCCATTCATACCAACTTATGTGATTGTCTGGCCCACATACCACTGGCTAGTAAGGAGGAAAATCGTCGTTTTTGGCTTCCGATCAGTCGTTTCGTAGATATGGCTCATCCACCTCAAACCGGCCCTGCTGACGTTTTCCTTTATTTTTTTTAAATCGAGTTAATTGTATCTGTAATTACGATTGTCGATTTCATCTCAGAAACTTAGAGCATGTCAAATTAGATTATGGCTCAGCTCTACTTCGGGCACCTTTAAATCACTCAGTTAGATAATTAGTTCAGCATTTCTAACAAACTGTAGAAGTTCCTCGATACATTTGTCTCTCATACGAATAGTAGGTTGACTCCTAACAACATGATCAGCAACCACGGCGTTCTCCCATATTTTCCATTGTCCATCCAGTGTCCTATTTTTGGCATTTAGCTGGAACATGCATCCTCGCCATGTACCAGGCATACATCGGCCCTTTTCGTCGTGATGCATAGTATCCCTGTTGGCTGTAGTTCCCTGCTTCAAGTCCCACAGTACTTTCCTAATGCATCTCCTTATGCACTTTCCCATAGACTCCACTAGAGCTGAAGCGGGTTCTCCAGATAGAGACACGTAAGGCTGGAAGACGCTTTAACTCAAGATAGCACCAGCGTATGTGACAACGAATAGGTATTTGACCGCGTAAAACCTGCCTTTTTAAAACGGGTATTCGACTTACAATATTTCCTATATATTCGTTTCGTTTATTTGCTAGTCAAATTTCCCTTATTAATAAAACTGTTTAGAGCCGCAGCATGTCCAGCAGTTCAGTCAATAACTGTACTCGCAAGTTGAAAGGGGATCCGGCGATGTAGAAGAACCACTAATTAAAACTGATGTACTTGTTTATAATTTGCCCAACCTGGGTGTTAACAAACCATAATAATAAAACTGTTTAGAGAGCAGTTTCCTTTGGCGTTTGTCTAGCACATAGTATATATTGTTTATTTCGCAATAACATTGCATTTCAAGATGGTACATAATTACAATACAATTAGTTCATTATATACAATTTTAACACTTCAGCGACCGTCCCACCGGGCGAAAAAGTGCAAAGACCGCCTATGCGTCTGGCAGCTCGCTGCGTAGTATTTAGCGCATTTCTGCGAGCAGAACCGGCAAAGACATTTATCGTTAACTTGGTGAAATCCTTGGGTCGAACATAGATTTCACCATACATTCCACGAGCCAAGTAACACATGCAATTGCAAATTTGTAACAGGTCATGTGCAAGATATCATGGTAGTACGCAGCTATCTCATTAAAATAACTAGAACGAACATCACAAAATATTACTATATGTTTGCACTTACTCAACATGTTGTGAAAATAAACTTTGTAATGTATGAAAGCTGCTTAAATCGAACACGTATCTAATTAAATTTTAATTGAAAGTCATCGACAGGCAACTGAAAGGGCCTCATATCAACGACGTTTTGGCGATACAGGGAGAATAACAGTGGCGAATATTGTATGCAAATGACCTTCGGCGGTCTCCAAAAGACTCCTGTCCGAGTAATGTACAACATTGTCTGCTCAGATTTCACTTCAAGTGTCGAATATACATCAAAGCTGGAGAGTGGTCAGACTTGCTGAATCATCAAGGTTGATTACACCGCTGCCCTTTCCCTTAGCCTAAGTCCAAGGGGACACCCCTTAAGATGCAACTGTATTTAAAACATATAAGTGATAAATTAGTTTAAAAATAATAAATTAGAGCAACAACTCTAATTATTTTTCTGGCAAGGACCATATTGCAGATGAGGCGAGTGCCATTCACGTGTTTCGTAGTATACCTTGACATTATAAAAATGTTCATCTGACACATGATTGCGAGGGGCGGTGCGTCACTAAGCAGAGCCAGCAGTGCAAGCCTATCAGTCAAAATGCATTTAGTTGCCTAAGTATTTAAGAATAGAACGGCCTACAAAAGAGTGCTCCAGTTGCCATTCTCCGTATCTTAATCCCAAACACCGAAGACTGGCTGACCCGGCCAGGGGGTGAATCTACCTTGTACTTGACTTAGATTCTGACAGGCCATGGCGCTTCTAGTCCTACTTGTTCATCGGGAAGATTTCCAGCTCCAAGTGCATCGATTGCGGCGATGGGCCAGACTACACCCCAGAACGCACTATTCTGAGGTGCCCTGCATGGGCGGAGAAGCGCGCACCTCTACCGTTTTTAATGACGACACCAGCTGTTTACCTATATGACCTCTGCAAAACATGACGGAAACACTCTTGTGCTGAAACACCATAGCTGTACTAAATAGAGAGAAAATAAAGGCCGGTCACTCAAGGTGCCTTCTTCCCGTGACACCCGCCAGAAGTAGTAGGCTCACCCCCGGACTGTTTTTGTTATGTATTGCCCAAGCACTCCTCAGTCAGGTCGGGGAACGGAGACATGGCTCGGAAGTCGGCTCGTCCCTCTTCGGTTTCTTCTACCCAGCCAGGTCTACGTTCTCGTGTAGATCCTTTGAAGCCTAATACATGCCTGTCTTGCCTCGGCGCTGCCTTCATTCCACCAGTACTTGGGTGGATGGCGGCCTGGGAGTGAGCTCATTTTTTTACTTGGCTCTCCGTAAGCCGGCTACAGCCGTCATCCAATTCGACTCTAAGGATTTCTATATCAAGCTTTCGCGTCTGCCAGCATTTCCTAGTGTATATCGTGCGCGAATTGGGTATTCTGAGGTTAAAACAGATGTATCTGTGAGTACTCATAGTTTCCGCCTTCTCCGCGACGCGCCATTCCCCTATGATAGGAAACACCGAACATCCGTTGACCAGCGTAAGGTCTATAAAAGCTGTTTGGTCTCTTCTGGAAAAATAGCAGTCACTCCATCATTAAGTACTAGTCGATCCCTCTCAGCTATCCATTCTTGTAGAAAAAGTGCCCTCTTCGATGTGTGCCGGCTCCTCCATGCCGTTCTCGCGGTGTTAAAGTCCCCGGTGATAACAAGTCCCTTCTTACTTGGCCGTTCACGCTCTCGGCGAGTTTTTCTAAAAACGCTTCAAATTCCCCCAGGTTTATATTGGGTGAGTAATAACACTGAACCTAACTGCCAAGCCTTGTTCAGAGCCCGTCCACCATATCGCGGCATCTGCCTCCGCATCGGATATCCAGTCGATCTTCCGCTTGTTGATTGCTACATTTGGCTCGGGTAACAGGTTGTTTGTTTTTCTGCTCCTCCGCTGTCTCTCCCTGGTGCTTTCTCAGATTCCTTTTAGAGACCCCTGTTTTTTTCGGTCCCTTCCCTAAGAGACTCTGAGTTTTTGCACCTTCCTCCTAAAAGAGGAATAGAGCTGTCTGCGCGATGCCTATCCACTCCGCAAGCGCGACATTCCCGTCCCTCTGCGATCCTTAACCATGTGGTCCGGGCTGCCACATTTAAAGCAGACCCTCCTCGCAGCCTCGGTCTATTTGCAGTCTAGAGCTTTGCGGCCCGGTTTTTGGCATTTAAAGCAGCTAGGGAGTCTCAGTCACTCCTCAGATCTGGACCACTTTGACTCTAGTTTTAAGGTTTCATGAACCGGAAGACCCTTTGCCACCGTAATTCGCCGACCACTAGGGAATACTATAACTCCGTTCTACAGAGGCTTGGTTCACTTGCCCTAATCGTAACCTCTCTCGACAAGCGAAGGGCATTCCTAAGAGCCCCCTCAACTCCGTTCTCACCCAAGAAGGGGTCAATCTCCCATAGTGCGACCACGCAGGTCGCCATCGAGTCTCAGCGGTCGACCTTTGTATTTTATCGAATAGATGCTACCAGCGCCTTCCCCGCGCCCTCTTGGTGCTCTTCCAGCCAAGTGATAAGGTCACCCTTCTTATACTTAACAAACCTGCGCACGCTTGCCCCGGCTTAGTCAAGGGGCTAGTACGCTAGTCATGGTTGCTGTTTACCCCTGTTGTGGATTCCATTTTATTTTATTGATGCTCATTTGGAATCGACGATAAACCATATTGCTGAAAGTCAGAGACCATGCTGCCACAAGGACTGCTGGGGAAACCTTAGTGCTGCCTGTATCTATGTATGCATGCCATGTGAACATTAAATTCTCTCAACCATAATTGCGAAATGTACATAAATGTACAGCATCTAACACTGCTAATATGAGGGTTTGTCTAATAACGCGCCTTAAAATGTCAATATTATATATCAACTGCTATGTACACGGAGAAGAAATACGCCAGGTAGCGTTCGATTGCACCATACCATAAGGTAAAGGACATCCAACCTTGAAACTATGTAAGAACCATAGTTCGGGCCCGTATTGGCAACGATAAAGATCCTAGAATATAGCCATGGCAGTAAATTTTCTTCTGTCAGCACTCTTATGTTTGAATATAACTGCCAGGACGTGCCGTTCTATCTATTGGTAAATTATTATTAATATTTTTTTATTATTCTCAAAGTGCTTACTAGTCAAGTCGGGTAAATACATATTAAGTGATCTGATTGCCGTAGGCTAGTTGGTTGCCGACAGTGCAAAGAGCAAGCGATACATACTATGATGTTTATTTCTATTCTTAATTGTAGTTTCTCGCTTTTATTATAACTTTATATAGCCATAAGGCTAGTACGGAGCATATACACAAGTTCCAATAATATTTATCATTATAAATACATTATCACAGTAGTATCTCGTATTATTACAAATATTTGAACATCTTATTTACATTGAACAAATCAGTATCTCGACAAAATCGACAGCAACAGCCGTCGTCGGCAAACGGCTCATAGCAACCGGGTCTCGCATATAATGATGGAATGATGGAAACTGCGTATTGCGTGACGAAGCGTCATAGATCGGCTCTTGTATTACGAGGAGTACTATCTTCTGTGTAGCACTGCATGGGTTCTATAAAAGCCGAGATCTATTTACAATATTTTACATTTCTAGTTTAGCGTGTTACTTTTTTAGGCTAAAGCGTTGCTTTCGATCATCATATGGTAATAACTTTCATCAAATGCATCACTATTTACAATAATTCCTTTGGCAATATGGCAATGTAGTTAAATATCGTAGAGTATGTAGTATGTGCCTTAATCTAGTCCATCACGATAAGCGGGTTTATAATGAACTTATAAATCTAAAAATATGATCTAATAGTAAAAGTTGGAAAAAGCACTATTTTCACACATGATATGCTATTATAATTTAGCGTTTTTATATTGCTGGTATCGTCCTATTGCATTCATCTCCTCAGATATGTTATCTGCCCACCGCAGAAGAGTATGCAAGAAGAACGTTCCTTGAGAAGGCTTGAAGATGGCTTTACGCATTCGATGTTCGACTAGCGTCAATACCAGCCTATATAAATCGTTTGGCACAGAAAATCCGCGATATGGATACATATTATTCTGCCCGATACCAACGGTTGCCTCAAGGCGTAATCTTCTCGTGACAGGGATATATATATATATATATATATATATATATATATATATATATATATATATATATATATATATATATATATATATATATATAAATAAAAGTTATTCCTAAACGAATGTCTTAGTACTTTTTCTCTGCGAAGCAATAAACCAGAGAACACTATTAGATGCATTAAGAAAGCCTTGCTTTTCCTCGACAACTACCCATCACGTATAAAAAACGAGCGTATGATCCATAAAACCAGAGTCCCAGACCATTTTTTGCAGGCCGTCCGCTGACAATACCTTTCCATATAACTAGCAGTTACTTGGCACGCTGACTGAAATTAGCGATACACTAAGCGACCAATGCGTGCACACGGATAGAATATTTAAATAAACGAGAGATTGTTTTTGCCCTCATATCTCAGCATTACTACTACGTGTCAATTTATAAAAATAAATATTTATTATATGTAGCAGTAGAGAGCATGGTACTTGCGTTCTGTTCATTGGACAACGCTTTGTCACCAAGATGATCGAGAACTGCGCAATTCGCTGTGACATGCGTCAAAATCACTCGCAAAACTGCTTCATACATGGATGGTTTCCCCTGATGACGATTTGGCAAACTTTGTCATTAGACGTTATTGTGCATCGTGTACGATGGCCACCGCCAAATGTGCACTTACCCTATTTGGTCACTTTACTATGCTAAACGTCAAGAGATCCGGTCTATTAAAAGAAACTTCCTTACACAGTTCTCTGGAAAAGACTGCCCAACGCAACGTGTTCTTGGTTAGAAATTTCTGTGAAAAATCCCCCCAGTTATAATAGCAACCGTTCAAATCAAATTCAGCGAAAACTATGGTTTTCGGTGGAAGCCAAGCTAGATAATCAATTGGCACAAGGAAAATTGAAGGGAGCTACGATTCTCATTTAAAACCTATTAACACACTTTGGAGCTACATTTGCTTTCTGAGCCTAATTTTCAAAAGGCTTATTAGAGGAAAATTATCTGCGAGCGTAACACTTATATATGAACCAAATATATGATATAGATAAACGATATATGTTGCGTCGTCAAACGTATTGTATATGGTTCAAAAGATAAAAGTTGCTTGGCATTAAAAAGCTGCTCGATATATATATATATATATATATATATATATCGCCTCACGCTTTAGGCCACTCTACAACATTATTTTTCTGTATTTCTAATGCGTTCTTCGTAAGAAAGGGTATTTCCCTTTCCAGCAAGTTGATAACGATACGGGATGGTCATATGTAAGGGCAGCACTATAAAAGCTGATGTTCAGAAAATGGCGATAATTCTCGTTCATGTCAGCGGTGAGTAGTTTTCTTTGCATGCAAACGTCTAGATATACAACAGAAGCTAGTGGCACAAACATTGCCAACCAGTTACAAGAATACAACCACTGAACGAAATACTTCGCAGCCCTATTCAAATTACAAAAACAGACCGCATAGGATGCTTAACTTCGTGTAACTCTCGAGTAAGTAGCACTCTAGTTTAACCAGCAAGGTAAGCCTAATTGTAATCATAAGCAATACACGTGATATACTTATAAGCATGATCCCAGGTCACGTTAAGACAATTATCATGGTGAATGCATTAAATTATAGCAAAAGCTTCTGTCATGTTTAAGGCTGACAACATAACAAAAACAAATTTATTCGTCGTTCATAGCCTCGATATGCCCTCTAACACACCGATAATGAGCTCGATCTACGACTTATGGTTGTAAAATAAGCTTTATATTTAAAAATGTGAATTTGCTTAAAATTATGTATGCATAATTGTTTTTATAGTAAAATATGAGCAGAACTCTATTACGTTTTACATGTCTCTCAAGCAGGAGATTTGATCTTATTGGACTCATAAAGCCTGGCATGTAATTTGGCCTAAAGACCTACCTATCTATGTTTTGTAAAATTGTAGTCACTCGAACAATAAATAAACACCGACAAGATTGTCGGGCACAAAAAGATTAACTATGTTGCCTCTCAATGTCTGATGACTTAGAAGCTGATTCAGTTGACTTGAGAAGCAATATGCTATTGTTCATCATCAGTGCACTTATCAGACTATGTCATCCCATCTAAAAATAGATTTCTCAACTAATGCCCTATTCTATTTCTCAACTCAATTATATTCTATAAGATCAAGTAGAGATTATTCCGTCAATTCATAGGCTTTATTTTATTCGTATTGTTTATTAAAATTGTACACAAATGCTAGTTGCAAACGACGTGGCTAAAATATCAACCGTTGATCTGACGCGGCATACATAGACAGTACCGACGCCACAGACGCTAGGCACAGAAACCACAGTCACACTGTCGTTGGACGACGAGTCTACAGATGCACGATACACACACACATAATCAACATAAAACAGGGGCCGGGGTAGTCGTAACACAACACACAAATCAGCTCTGACGCCACACAGAAGCTCTCTAAGCGTACGCACGGCGATACGATAACTGGCGCAGCCGGCATAAGACCCTGCATCCGTACTGGTACAGCAGCTCTGCAGATGCTACAGCAGACGCAGAAAGATGCTTGAGGCGAGACCAACTTCTGGTACAAGACGAACTTGTTCCGCTCATGCCGATCGTTATTATCATCATTTCATGAAGCCGACCAGCCTAATGGCGACAGGCCAGATCGGCAGAGCAAGCTAAAGGAACTAGCACACCAACTAAATGGTATCTTCCATCACACTTTTTTCTGGTCGACCATGCTCCTCCAAGGTCAAATGATACACCGGCAATATGTCTCATATATATATATATATATATAAATATATATATATATATATATATATATATATATATGTATATATATATATATATATGTGTGATCAATTATTCATGTAATTTGCATGCTTAGTTTATGCGTTTTGTACGTATATATACACTAAGAAAACAACAACAATGAGTTGTTTTCTTAGTGAATATAATCGTAAAAAAGTTGCGACATTTTTTTTCTGTTTTATGGGGAGCAGTTTAGCACGCCAGGTTGATCGCAGCGACCGGAGAAAATAAGCAAATTGATTTTTCTAGTAAATTCTATGAAATGATAAGTTCTAAACTTGACTGAACGAATAGTTAACATACGTGATTGCACCTGTATGAAGCTCATTGTCACTCATCGAGTATTCTAAAATAGCGCCGCCAGTGGAATTTGCACCATAAACAGCAGTGGTTAACATGGAGTTTGATAAAGACATCGACAACTGGCAAATAAAAATTTTTCATCGTACACTTTTCATACAACAAAAACTAATGTTCGCACATCTAATATATAACCAAACGTATAATCTTAGTTCACATGATTGAGTTTATATATAATGCTTGTCGCTTGTGTTTCCTGAAATGTGCTGAATTACAATATTGTATATCACAATATGCGCATAGAAACAACCACAGGATCGTTCGACCAATTAGTTTTCTTAATATAATAAGCTTATTAATTACCAACTATGCATGTAGAAATTAGATTAATACGCATTATACAATACTTAAGTTTTCTTAGTTAAATAATAACTTAATATCAATTTTATTCACGCTTTGCATTCAGTTAGCTAAATACGCGTACGTAACATATATATATATATATATATATATATATCTGTACTTGTTTGCAGCAAACCATATAATAAATAGCTGTGTATTTATTGACTATTCGCAGGACAGGACAGCACTATATTGCTTAAGGCGGCCGAGTTCGAAAGGCAACATAATGCTGCGTGCGTTCATTATCATGTGTGTGGCCTTTGCGGCGCCCAGTTCAGGTTTTAAAACCGGTGCACCGGGAGGTGTCTGCTTGAGCGGAGTACCTAAGCATCACGTTGATCCTCAACCTCTTTCTACGAACCCCTATAAAGTAGATGTGGAGAAACAAGGCTCAGACTATTACGGTAAGTGTGCTTACAAAAGGTAATCGTGGCGAAACTACTTAGTTGTGTTTTTTTAATAGACTAGCATAGTTCCAGTGCCTCATATCATGTGAAATCTAAGTAGAATATACTATATTGATATTTTATATATCTAAACTTGACTAAGATATTACAGTTGTGTAGATAATCATCAAACGCAAAGATATATTAAACTCTGCAGGGGTTGTATGCTTGTTTGGTCCTACCTGGAGGTTCTCCTCCAACGCAGTACCTATAAATGTTGTTTGTTGGAAGTCTGTGCATCTTCTCAAATACAATAATACGTCGATAGGTGGCAAGGTGTCTCCTTCGGATATACCCTTCTATAGCAGAATGCTTGCTATACCCTCATAGGTTCTACCTTTTTGTCTTTTCTGTATTCGAAGCGTGGGTCCTAAGGTGCCCGCTGATTGTGTTTCCTAACACACCCCTAATGCCAAAAGATTCCTCATGTCTGAGAGCGAGATTTAGTCAAGCAGCCGTAATTATATTGGTTATTTTATAAGTCCGATTGGGTTTTTTATCCATGCTTGAAGACACGCGTCGTTACAACAAGAAGCTTTGAATGTATGCTGTATTGCCCACTTTGCTCAACTACTTTCCCCCAACGTTCAGTCAAGCTCATGATTCCATCCACCCAGAAGGTGGCGTCTTGGCTTCCAAAGTAATGGTCTATATATGTTTAAGCACCTTACAAAGAATCGAATTCTTTGCCATTAAGGGGATTTTAAAGGGACCGAAATAGATTGTAATCCGATGGAGCAATTCTGTACTATAGGCTGGATATGGCAAAATACCCCATCCAAATTCCATTAACTTATTAGTGGTGAGCAAAGATGTGTGCGCTCTTGCGTTGTCGTGATGGAAAGTCACTCGTCGTCTATCCAATTCTGGCTGCTTCTGGCCAATTGCCGTCTTCAAGTTGTTCAGTTGTTGACAGTATTTTATCGTCTTGATTGTTGACAGTATTTTATCGTATTGATTGTTGACAGTATTTTATCGTTTTGTTAGGTTGTAACAGCTCAAAATAGATCACCCTTTTCAGATTCCATCAAAAACTTCGCATCACTTTTCTTGTATGGGGTCCGGTCTTGCCAGTTGCTTGGGGCTCATTACCTCTTTTGAGCCGCCCCCTTTTGCAGACAACGTTATTATAGAATATCAACTTCTCATCCTCTGTCGCCATGGTGCGGAGAATGGGGCGATCGTCGTCCTCTTTTTACGAGCTGATCGCATTCTAGCACACGTTTCTCCAGCTAGCAATTGCTGAGCGCGTGCAGCACCCATACAGCCAACTTGCTGACGAATTCCTAGGCATGAAGATGCCTTTAAACGGATGTGTATGGTACGTCGACAACGGCCACAATCTTGCGCACCAAGAGGTGTGGGTTTCGTTCGACTACTGTTGTTAATGCGCCCGTGTACACTGTCAAAGAGTGTCCGGGCCGATCTCGTCGTTAGCGTCGAAGTCGCCGTTCCTACTTCAGAGAAACAACTTTTGAACTGTCCTATCTGTTATTGCCTCTTTGCCATACACATTACATATCTTAGTTATGACTTGGGTTGCATTCGTGCCTTTTCGAAAATAAAATAACATTAAATGCCAAACATGCACATTTAACTCTGCCATCTTCACTCAAGCATAATACAGCGCAGATCTGCTCTTACAACCATGTAAACAAACAACTCTCTTCCAACAGTTTTCGTATTTTCTTGGGTCTGTGCACACAATTACCCGAACGGACTTATAGAGCAACCTAATATATATATATATAGGCCAGGCAACTCATCGCCAGCAGTTTGCAATAAAAACACGATGATAATGAGGGCCTGCCTCAAGGTTACAGGTTGCCCGACTGGTAACGCCCCACTCAAGCCTTTGTACAGTGAATTAATCATACATCCCTGTAACCTACAGTTTAAAATATAAATATATATATATATATATATATATATATATATATATATATATATATATATATATATATATATATATATATCTTTTTATTATATTATTAAATTAAATATATCATCTCTTCGTCCGGGATCCTCCAGATATGGCTGATCCCCAGACTGGACTCTCCATAAAGGTGCACACTTTTGCGTAGACCCAATTGTCATGCTCCCACCGCTAAGGAATATATCGGAAAATGTATCGCGCTGCGGTATGCGGTTTTGCAGAACTGCAACACGCTTCATTGGCTGTTCCGTGCGGCTCAGATATCGTTTTCATAGCTATCAAGTTTCTTGTACGGATTGCGTCGGAGCTTTCGTTTGCAGTTGCCCACAGTGCATAGCGCAAGGATTCCAGCTAAACTGCGTCCCTCTTTAGCTCGTATCTGACTAGGCTGTTGATTACCTCCCATCCACGCTTGATCTGCGTATTTCGTGGAGCCTTTCGATGATTGCCATAGAGCTACGTTTGCACCTGCGGTGTACAATAGTTGAGCAGAGCAGTTCTTTAGTCATTGTGCCGTGAACACTGCTACAGTTTCACTCTGCGCTTATCTCAACTTACTTTTCTTATCGGCAATGGCCACACACCTACAGCTATTTCTGCGATAGCTAGCCGCATTATTGGCGGCCTTTCTTTGACACACTGTTCTCTTGATGACTAGTAGTCTCAATTTCGTTATAGGGCTGGTATTTTTACACAAATTCCGACATGATCTCAAACTGCTCACCAATGGCGCCCTCACTAATCGTACTCAATTTTCATCACGAGAAAAGTGTTTCTCAAAAACATTGATTGGAGCTCGCAAGCGCGCTATCAGCTCTAGGAGGCGGCTATATTACTTTATATAGTTATATACACGTATACAACTTCGTTGGGAGCAATAAGCTCCGAATCCACCTGAACCCCCCCCCAAAAACGGAAACCTGAAGAAAAGAATACGCGACGTTAACGCGTTAGAGTTTTCAGGCTACCCTGTTCCGATCAAGAGGGAGGGCGAATAGATAGTGGCTTAACTGGCGCCCTTCATCTAAAGTATGCGGCAAAAAAGATACCAAGAACCTGACCAGATAACTGCCAAGGAATGGCGGAGCCTCGGGTGACATATGGAAGATTGGCATTCGCTGATTCGAGCAGCCCGGCAAACTGTGTCAATCCGGGTCGGCCGGGACTATCGAACTACTTCTACCGCAACCCTTCTAGTTTGCGCGAAAATGGTCGCATGGGCCTACTGGCAGGGACAGGAGAATGCTTGCCGAGCCTCTGGATCTAGCAGAGGCAAGACGAGTAACCATTGCTGGCTCGCAGGTCGAATAGGACAGTAGGCACTTTTTTTTTTTTTTTTATGGGTGGTTTTGGGAATGCATGATTTACATGCGCCACTAGCAGCCTGCGTGACTAGTGTGAGACTCGCAAACCCACTAAACCCGGATTCCTCTCCACCCCCCCAGGCTCGGTATTACTTTGGCATTACATCGAAGCCGTGGGAGAGGCGTCTCTGCCGTTCTCCTTCAATCAGCTCTATCCCTGACTATCATCCCGCATGTCTACCTGCGGTTGGATAGGGGGATGCAATTTTGTAATCCGTCCTGTGAGGGTGCGTCGAGACCATGAGGGCCTGGCTGCTCCCCACCCCCTCCCCCCTCCCTCGGCTCCTCGTCTCGACCACTCGCCCGAGAGACCCGCTCAAACCTCTCCCGCCTGGCCGTTTCCTTGGCTGTCTTGAGTGTCAAAACAGCGTCGAACAAGTTCGTCGCCTCCCTCCATGCCTCCGCCGAAGTCATCATATGGGAGACCACCTCCTTGATGGGTCGGCCTCTCACAGCGGTTGGTGCTGCGTCCCGTGCTTTCCTGAGAGCATCACACCGCAGAACAGTATGCTCTACGTTGTCCGTTTCTCCAGAGTCGCACAGTACGCAGATATCGCTGATGGCCTTCTTGATCCTTGACAGGTAGCTCTGGAACTGGCCGTGTCCGGTCAGAACCTGAGTCGTCCAGTAGAAAAGCTCCCCGTGCCGGCGGTCATACTATGCCCTGAGGTCCGGTATCTGACTCTTGGTCCAGCTCCCTGTGGTCACACCGGGTCTTACCTGCGCCCATTCCTCATGCCAGGCCGATATGGTGGCACTCCTGGCCCTGGTGAGATCCAGACCTTCGTCTAGATACATTTTACTTCGTTCAGCCACTAGGAGGTCCCATGGCAGCATTTTGGCTAGGACCAGGAGAGCTTCGGTCGAGACTGTTCGATACGCCCGGCTTACCCTGATTGCCAGCGTTCGTTGGGTCGACCTTAGTGCCCCCCTATTTTTCGCCGTCCACATTGCCATGACCCCCCAGACTGGGGCTGCGTATAGCGCCGTTGATTCGGCCACCGAGGCCAGGAGCCTTCTTTTCACCTCAGCCACCCCACCGACCCTAGGCATGATCCGCGCCAGGTTCAGGGAGACCCTTTGGGCCTTTTCGGCCACGTACTTAACGTGTGCGATCCGGTCAGTCCAGTGTCTAGCATGACCCCAAGGTACTTTACCTTCTTTCTGATTTCTATCGGGTGGCCTGCCATCACGAGGTTAATGCCGGTCGTCAGGTAGGACAGCAGGCACTAGGAAGGCAGTACAGCGCCAGGCTGCTAATACCGGACAGAAAAGCCTAGTGCACCCACGGCGAGCTTACGTACATCACCACGCAGGTAACGGCGAATTCCAGACTTATCTGCTGAGAATTCGCAAGACAAACTCGCACAGCTATGTCATTTGGGGAGCATAATGACGTCTGGGGAGCATAATGACGCAGAGCACACTGTGATGTGCTGCATAGCTCTCTCGCCTCTGCCTCACGCGGCGCCAGAGACGATCAGGGGTCTATCACCGCATGCGGTAGTGAAGCGAATGGTATTGTCCCGGGAAGGGCGGAGAAAGGGCAGGGTTTACCTGGACACCATAATGAGTTGCAAAATAGCCTTGACGCGAGTGAAGCAAGAAAGGCTGGTGGGGCTCCGAAGAGACATGAGCGGTGACCGCTCGAGCGAGGTGGGTCAAGACGAGAAGCCAAGGGAGGAAACACCTAGCTCGCCACGCGGATTCAAGGCACTCCATCAAGTCCGGATAGGCGCAGGCGACGATAATGGAGTGCTAGAAAGGCGAGACTTCTTATTCCAGGTCTCAAAGATGTACTGTGCAATTCCGAACCTGCGCGGTTGGGAGGAATCTGTGTTTCCTATAAGGATGAAAATATTTAAGTCTAACGCTTTTAGTATCTGCATGATTGGTTAACTTGCAAAAGGTGGCGCGTTGCCTTAGTGAAAGGGAATGCCTTTTATGACTTATAGGCCCACTTGGATCATATTTCTTTAACTTATATTAATTGCTGGTAGCTAAGGTCTGTAATAATGCTCTGGTTTTTCAAAAATGCAATCCTTTAGTATTCTTCTCTGGCAAAGCTTGAGGCATCATATCAGTAGCGTTTTATGATTTGTTCACGTTAATACCATAACGGTTCACCAAACGATTTGAACGTAAGTTCTTCTCGAAGCGACCGGAATGCAAAATATACGTACGCGCTCAAACATGTTTGCATTCTTCAATTCACGTTAAAAGACATTTGAAGTTTTCTTAAAATCGCTGATATACTTGCTCTAAGTTTTTAGGTAGCCACTTTAGAACTTTGCTGAATTTTAAGCCAAGTCACCTTCTTCTGGCAATGAGAGCCAGAGTTTTGCTTTTCGCTGAAGTTTCACCATCTTAGAATTTTTAGAGCCATAATAATTCTATATTGATTCCGAACTCATCACAATAAGTACGAATTACGCGCGAGAAGCACAGTTGCCGTGTTTTAATTTTTTTGGGCCCGACACGTTAGGGCTCTATTTCATATTTTATTTACATAATTTTTAAAAGGAAGTAAACGTCTCTCTCATCTAGTATTTCAACATCTTAAGTTAAAATATTGCATATGCATTTAAAATATTTTCCTTCTTTTACGTCGTTTTCTTGATCTTCCATATCTTCTACAACAGTCTAGTCCGTATTGTTCCTTATTTGCAGTGTCGATCAGTGGAGACAACTTTAAAGGCTTTCTAATCACGGCGCGCAAAGTCGGCGATGATTCGATTGTTCCTGGGACATTCTTCTCAGACACTCCAAGCGCCAGGACGGTGGACTGCAATAACGTTGGTTCTGCCGTAAGTATATAGATTACTACGCGTTACATAGTGAAAGCGTACGTATGTAAATACCATCTTGCCAATATTTGAGCTGAAGCCACTCGATTATCATTATTCCCTATACAGCCTAACTGCTAAATCGATGTAATAGTGAAATTCATTCTATGATTGCCACACACTATGGTTTAATGTGTGCGATATTTCTATAGGCCTCCGTATGTACGGCTAAACCGCTCCGAAAAAATACCGCTCGCAAGTCCAAACCACATTCATATATCCAACATTCATTCATTACTTTGGTTTTCGTGCTTTTTCCCGCGTCTTAAAAAATATGCAACCATTATTTTCCAGTTGCTTTTCAGGCAGTTGCAACCGTCTACTTAGTGAATGTCTTTTACGTAAAAGATGCTCCATACATGTCTAGAATAGCAAATATCCTTACGATATCCCCGCTGTTTCATACTCTGGTCGTAGCCCATCAGGCGAGCACGATATTCTTGATTTCGTTCCTTTTCACGTCTATAACCAGTGTTGATGCATGAAGGTCTTTGTTGCGTTGAAAAAACGCACAAAGTCGAAAATTGCAAAACCAACCAAATTAGTCGAAAATTTGACGACATCATTTTAAAATACAACTTTATGCAGGCTTCCATTTCGCCGCTGGAATGCATGCAAGACGAGATAAATATTTATGAATTTTTTTTAGTTGAGCCTAAACTTAATGACCTTGGTTCCAATGTAACAAAGTTAGTGTCAGCTAAGCTGTATATATTTACAATACAACGCGAGTATTGTTGTTGCTTTTAAGAACACGTTTAACCGTTTAACACGAGTAAGAAATAAATACATTAGTAATGAGTTATTTGCTTATTTTTCACGGTTTGCAGTCCGGCGTAACCCACTCCGATCCGTCCGTAAAGAACTCTGTAAGCGTTCGGTTTTCGCCGCCCGCCGGCTTTGCAGACCTGCTGTATTTCACCGCAACGGTGGCCAAGACCGGCCACGAATTCTGGGTTGGCATTAAGACCCCTATCCTATAAAAATAAGCAGGAACCGGCACTACACACACAAACATGTATTAATAAATAATTCTAATTATGGATATAGTGTAGCCTACAACTGACCCATAACAAAAAAATCGTGCCATAGCTTGGTTATGTGCGTGAAATGTTTAGTCAGTATCTGTCTGAGGGTTGTACCCCATAATGATAGATATACAAGAAATAAAAATATGTCACTCTTCGTAACTGATCATTCTAAAATTATGCATAAATATATACGCGTGCACTAATATAATCCGCGCACACATTAGACATTGCTAACCGCAGCAATAAAGACATTTGTTTATAGTCAGAGAGAAGTTCCACTAGTTTCACGGCGGAGAGTCATCAGAAAATACACAATAGCTGGTCGTTCCTGGCCACCTCCCTCAGAACAGGTTCTGAGGAAGTGAGGGCGTCCGCGACGATAGGCCCTACTAAGTTCGGGACAATTCCTAAGACTGCATATTCAGACCCGACACTGGCTTTACCCTTAAATTTGCCCGGTATTGCTTCTTTTTTTTACTAAAGCATTGTCCGTGTGCACTCATGCGTTTGAACGGCCATTAAATGATCGACGCCGCCCGACTGTTTCGCAACTGGTTTCGGTATAGGCTTCATCTTGTGGCACCGACTTTTGTTAAACTTTGAATCTGCCTACATATTGGGGACGAGCTGTAATGGACTTGCGTACTTGTTTAGAGACATCGGCGATTTTAAAGTCTGAGATGGTACGACATAAATAGTAACTGATTATATCTGATCAATATTAACTAATAGATCTTCAATCCTTTTCATGACCTAGTGCACTCTTCTACATTATAAATTGTATCATATTATGATCTCTTAAAGTCTCTCACGTATTCGAAATTATGGATTCATTATTCGGTTCTTAATACGGGTTTGCCTTAAAACGTGTCTAGTTGTTAGACCGCCGACGGTCTGTTAGACATGCGTGACTTATTATATCCGACTTCGACTACACAATAGATGAAACTACTTTGTTGACAGCTCCACATTTATACAAGTCCCTTGTACTTGTCAAACATTTGCATTTTCCTCGATCTAAAGGCTTTTGCCAAAAATACAATGAATTGATCGAGGGAGTACAACCCAGACTGTTTAAACAATGCGCTGACGATGTCTTTTGACATAAGTGCGAATGTTCATCCGCCCCTACGCTCTCATTTAAAACAATACAGCTTGACTGCTCTACGCAGGATCAGAAACACAGATTTGCTTAAACGCTTTGATATCAAATAATGAGAATTACAGCTGCGGCCCTTTAGAGGCTCGTCCATCGTTTGCTTGCATGACCGATAGCCAGGTGAGCATACACAAGCCAAACGCATGGCAGTCTATTTTATTTGCTCGGATAAAGTTTTTTTGATTCCTAAAGACAAAATAAGGAACCTGCCGACATTGGAACAAAAACCTATCGCAAAGTGGTATTCAACCTTTCTTCAGATGCTTATAATCACGCCTGTTGAGAGTCCTACCTACTTTGGGAAATTATTCGCCTAAGGAAGTCTGCTTCCCAGTCAAAAACAAAAAAATCTTTAAACTAGTTAATTGCTAAAAGGCTAGGTTCAGTTGGTATTAGAGCACACGAACCTATGTCAACCACTTAGCATTATTATAGTATCTACCACTCTAACGACCGAACGGTGACCGTTACGAGTTCGCCAGTCTTTTGCTTAAATAACACACGTCCTCTGCCTGGCTCGCACCAACGACGACTGACTTATTTATTTTCATGCCTCCTTATATACTCACAGACTGCCCGCGAATTTAGTGACTTTCCGCGTCTTCGCTAGTAGGGTGGCGGCATCTTCTATTTGGAGCCATGTATTTAGCTTGCTTTGGCATTGCCGCCAACCGACATTGTGTGTGCCCGCGCTGGTTAACGGACACTGCTATCCTACATTCGCCCCCCCTCCTTCATAGGCTTGTTTTGAATTCTATTCCGTCTTTACTCACGAACTCTCGTAAATGGCTTAGTGCGCGTCTCATCCGCCATGGACGTCCCTCATACGGCGCGCTGTCGTCTTCGTGTTGTCCAATGTTGCCGGCGGCGGCTGGCCTCCGTATCCTGACCCAGTCGCCGGGCGCGAACTTGATTTCGACTGCCGTTTCTTCTCTCGTCTGCGTACTCCTGTTTGTCCTGTTTTTCGTCCACGCACCCGCTTGTCTTCATCGTTTTGTTCGGTATTTCCTCGCCGGGGACTTCCTCCAGTTCTGTCCTCATCAGCCGACAGAACGTGTTACGTAGTCGATGCTTCGTCTTCACCATCCCATGATGTGCATCCTCCGTCGCGTCTAGGCATTCGCCGTTGGTCCAACGACGTCTCACCGTTGCCTCTCTTCCACTTCCCGCCGAAATGGCCGAAAATCTTACTCGTTTCGCCGGGCATCCTTCCGCTCCGTGTTCTCGCTCTGCCGCCAGCCTAGGTTCGCTTCGTTCCGCCGGCCCTTGTTTATCAATTCATGTCGTCCTGCAATCCATCCTGGCCTCCGTGACGCACCTCTGCACGTATAGCGTGCCCGTCGGGGTCTGTTCGACTGCTCCGTACTCGTAGCTTTGGCGTCCACCCGCTCCGTGTTCTCGCTCTGCCGCCGGCCTTTGTCCGCTTCGTTCCGCCGGCTCTTCAGCTTTCCGCTCCTCATCACCTACCCGTACCGTCCTGCAATCCACTTGGCTTCTGTAACGCACCCCTCCACGTGTAGCGCCGCCAGTCACGGCCTGCTCGACTAGAGGAGGAGCTTTCCTGTGGCATTCTTGCCCCCGGAATGAGCTCGTTCCTCAACACCAGGCCCGAGCGTCGAGCTTGCACCCCACAACCAGTCACCGCAGTGCCGCTAGGTACTCACGATTATCGTCACCGGCAACGGCTGCCGAATTCGCCGTCGGCAACGGCTGCTCTCTTGTGTTCCTTGAACATCTCCATTAGCTTCGTCACCATCCTAACGTAATCGCCTCGCCGTCTTCCTCCGGCTCCGTGCCTGGTGCCATTCCCTCCACGGTGTTGTTGACCGGTTCATGGATGGCAGAACCGGAGGTGGGGGTGGCAGACCTGTGGCATCGTTGCGCTGCCTTTTCATTGTTCCGGATCCTGTCGGCTGCGTCAGTTGTCGTGTCCACCACCCCATGATTGGCCGGCGACTGTTACGAGTTCGCTAGTCTTTCGATCAAACAACACCTCGCACCAACGACGACTGACTCATTTACTCTCATGCCTTCTTACACACAGATTGCCCGCGCATTTAGTAGCTTCCCGCGTCTTCGCTAGTAGGGTGGCGGCATCTTCTATTTGGCGCCATGTATTTAGCATGCTTCGGCATTGCCGCCAACCGACGCTGTCTATGCTCGCGCTGCTTAGCGGACACTGCTATCCTACAATTATGAGTAGACCTTTGCTCGGTAGGAAGCACCGCGACTGTCCGGAGCATCTAGCTCTGTTTGTTTCATACAGCAATATTGCTTAATCGGGAGATTTGTTTGAGGCTCTAGAATGTTTTATCGGTCTTCTCCGATGATGGGTCGGTTGGGGATGCCACGTCACAACGTCGGTCGCCTTCGATGATAGTGACCCTGCGTGGCGCTGATGAAGGCGGCAATATTGTAAGGTTGTCTCGCTACGCTAAGTTAGCTGGGGATGCAAGCTCAGCAGGGCGGTTACTGCAACACAAGAGACTCGGGGCAATGAGTGATAACACACAGCGTAAGATCAGACTTGTAAGATCGCCGGACGGAGAATGCGTTGCTGGCATCCTTCTCCCGAGCTATTTATTGGTTCAAGTGACGCCGTAGCGTTCGTATAGTAGTAATGTTAAAAGGATGACTCGACTATATGACGTCGCTGATTGGTCGGCGGTGGTGCACGTGCCCTATTGTCACCAGCACGCAGCTTAGTGGTCTCCTTGGTCGTCACGTTACACGTTGGATTGGATGCTTGCTTGGCTTACTGACGTCGTCAGTTGTCGGCGGCGTAGTTCGTTGTGGCTCACATCGGCTTGGATGTTTGATTGGTCTACTGACGTCACCAGCCATCGGCGTCTCCGTAACTAGCAGTTCTGTTGCTACGCTGTGGTTAACTTCGTTAGAATATTGTAGCTGTTGCTGATGCGCAGTTGCGGCCATCGGCTCGGTGCGATGTCGTATGGGCTCACTGGCGTGCAATTTGATGGTTGCCATCATAGGGTGGGGCGGTTCGTGAGTGCCCAGCTCTCTACGAATTGGCTCGTGTCAAGTAAGTGGTTGTATTGCGTCACGGCCCAGTCTGCAAGCGTAATTTGTGTCTACAATGGAAGTTTTCGAGAATGGGAAGGTCAGAGGACGTTGTGGTGATGAGCGGGTTATTGTTGGAGCTCGGCTTCTCGCGGTGGCCAAAATATTTCTCTCCAGATTTGTGCACAATTTAACGTCGTCATCTCTGTCGGTTCACGGATGGTGGCGTGGTGCATTCGTCTGCGCCTCGCAACCGGAGGACACATAGGTGTGCGGGTTCGAGCCCCACCGTTGCACATTTGTACTTATGGGGGTCCGTCTATGAAGCAATGCAAAAAGCAGTCCCGTGGACGTTAAATCTTGGCTGAGGATCAGCCCAAAAACTTTAGGTCACACAGTAGTCACTATGTATGGTCCAAAGAATCTTCTCTGTGACTTGTCCTACTCGGCATCGGGGTGCAAACGAGCGCAAGTCCCCTGCTTTGAATGTCGGGTTGCGTTTATTTAAACCGAAGCTATCCTTAAACTCAGGGTTTATACAGTTCGCCAGTGTTTTCTCAACGTATAGAATAAGTCAATCTACATAGTTATGGGCTGGATGGGTAACGGTACTGGGTGGAAAGGGCAGTTAGGCGTCTAAAGTTGAAAGGACTTCTCTGCAATGCAACAAATGGAACTAGCTGAACCATGTTGATTCGTTCGGAGCGTAGTTGTAAACATGAACGACGAACGGCAGCTGATCGTCCTAATCTTCTCGCCGGTCAAATGCACACTTGCTGAGCATGAAGGGTGGTGTACAGTGTGAGCGTTCCACCAGGACGTTGCTCTAGGGTGATTCGGTGATGGTCAATATTCTGCCGCTTGACCACTTCGTTGCGGCGTGATCTAAGGGACTAGTGATCTAGTCATGGTTGTCATCTGCTGGAGCGTCGCTGGTTTGATCACCATTGTTGATCGACTTTTTTGTGCGATGCTCATTAAGAATAGATGATAAACCATTCCACTGAGGGTTAGCGGCCATATGCCACAAGAGCCGTTGGGAAAGCCCTATTTATTACAACATGTCCACACTGCGGCGCATTAAAGATAAAGCATGGGGCTATTCCAAGCTGTAAAAAAAGTTAAAAACTTCGTCACTTTACTGATGAGGGACGACATGAAGGTCTTCCACGGTCACTGATCAACACATGCGGCGCCCTTTGCACTAGAGTAGTAATCTTGGTCACAACAAACGGTGTGTTCGGACGCGCCTCAGCTATCATATATTTGATCAGATAATCCGCTGCGGTCGCTACTAAATTATTGCCGGAGACGATTTCGCTGCTGGATGAGGTCGGCCTTCGGGTTCCGGCATGTTTCGCACGAACGGACGTAGCAGTCAGTATCCTTCTCGGCGTTCGGCCAGTAATACTTTAGTGTGATGCGGCCATATGTTTTGACCAGCCTTGTTGGAGTGTGCTACATACTCGGAAGCACGAGCAGCATATCGGTAGAGGTAGTGGCCATGGCCAGCTTGGCGAGCGCTGAGATGGCTGGATACAGGTCGACGGTCGCGCGTGCCTTGATTGATCTCTTTGTCTATAGTAACAGCGCCTTTCGTAGACGCTGGTATCATCTGCTATTAGTTTGGTTGAGTCAATTGTCGCTTGGAAGCTGACATCAAAGCGTCTCCACCAAAATGTAACAATGTTGTTCAGTAAAATTGTACTCAACGCAAGGAAGCTAGGTTCAGTTGGTAATAGAACACATAAGCCAATGTCAGCCACACAGCATGAGCGAGAATAATATGGTTGCTCAAATTAATATGTGCATCGCCCAGCAAAATTGATCGAGTAATCTAGCTATGGGATCGATTTTGGCGCTATGATTAAGAAATCATAAAAGTTACTCGATAACTAAGTGAAATGCGCTTACCGCTCGCTTTCACAACATGTTGTTTTCTTCAATTGTGTAAATAGTGTTTTGACTTTTTAACCTGCGCTAAGTGGTTTATCTTAGAATCAGTCCAAGGTATACTAAACTGCTACGATAGTCGGATCACATATTGCAATTATACATAAAGATATCGTATGTAAGCCGTCTGTAAACTACTGCTGCAGAAAACTGGGCGGCCGAGCTGCTCACAGCAAAACTGACCGAGAAAGATATTAGCAAATGGGATAGACGGCTAAAGTTCATTGAAAGCAAATTTAAGCAAATTGCAATACGATGAATTTTGAAGAACACGAGGTGGTAACAATTTAACAGATAACCTAGGATGTGAAAGAGTAGGTTGGCGAAACAGCCGAAAAATAATGGAGAGAGGATATGCAAAGAAAGGCATTGCTGCAATTGTAAAGGCATCAAAAAAATACGACCGAAAGATATTGTAACGAAGTTACTGTGTACGCATCATAGCGCAATTAAAAAAAGTCCTAACCGACCACCTCCAACGGCTACAGCGCCCGCGCCAGAATCTCAGCGTACACAACGTTCACCGACCGATACATGTCTCAACCGAACAAGACATGTCTCAACCAGCCAGCAGAGAACAGCGACAGCCTTTCGCGCCGAAACCCCAACGTTATCCGCCGTCCAAACGATCATCGACCGACATCGGAAGAGGGTCGACCTATGATCGGCACTCCAAGTCAAACAGTCACTTAACCTGTATTCCTATACGAAACAAACACAAACCGCTGTACATTTCGACCGATTTGAGTGCGGGTTCTGACCTCTTTGGGGTGTCAGTACGTCGCGGTGCCTCGTGAACCAATAAATAGACCGACCGGCATGGCTTAAAAGCCATCCGTTGCTCGTCTGTGCTTTGCATTAGACCTTATGCTGCGTGTCGTCATTTGTCGTTCCTGAGTCCCTCGGGCTGCAGTACCCGTCCGGATGAGTCTATATCCCCAAGGTGACTTAGCGTAACACACCAATGTTACATTTCGTGGAGATGCTTCGATCTCTTTCTACTAGCGAACCAACCGAGGCGACAACGGACGATGCCAGTTGGCAACGTTACATTTGGTGGTGATGCCTCGATCTCTCTCTACCAACGGACGGCGTACCAACCGAGGCGACAATGGACGTTGACGAAACAGCACACGGAACGCGACGAAAAGAATCAACACAGTCCACAGAAGTAGACCTCCTTCCAGACACGTCAATAGTTCCAGACCACCGTCCAGCCACGCCAATCGTTCCAGACTTCCGTCCAGCCACGTCAATTGTTCCAGACTCCCGTCCAGCCACGTCAACCGTTCCAGACGCACGTCCAGCCACGTCAATCGGTCCAGACACCTCCAGCCAGCTCAACAGGTCCAGATTCACGTCCAGCCAGCTCCACAGATCCAGACTCACGTCAAGCTGTCTCTACCGCCGACCGCCACTTCAGCCATCATGGACAATCAAAGGTCGGACGAGCGACAGTCCTATCTGCCCAGCCAGCACATGACGACACTGCGCACGGACCGCACCAAACGACGACCGACCAATAGCAACAGCCAGGCCACCGAAGCCGACGACACTCTCCGACCACGACCACCGAAGCCGACGACGCTCCCCGACCACGACCACCGAAGCCGACGACGCTCCCCGACCACGGCCACCGATGCCGACGACGCTCCCCGACCACGGCCACCGAAGCCGACGACACTCTCCGACCACGGCCACCGATGCCGACGACGCTCCCCGACCACGGCCACCGAAGCCGACGACGCTCCCCGACCACGACCACCAAAGCCGACGACGCTCCCCGACCACGGCCACCGAAGCCGACAACGCTCTCCGACCACGGCCACTGAAGCCGACGACACTCTCCGACCACGACCACCGAAGCCGACGACGCTCCCCGACCACGACCACCGAAGCCGACGACGCTCCCCGACCACGGCCACCGAAGCCGACAACGCTCTCCGACCACGACCACCGAAGCCGACGACGCTCCCCGACCACGACCACCGAAGCCGACGACGCTCCCCGACCACGGCCACCGAAGCCGACAACGCTCTCCGACCACGGCCACTGAAGCCGACGACACTCTCCGACCACGGCCACCGATGCCGACGACGCTCCCCGACCACGGCCACCGAAGCCGACGACGCTCCCCGACCACGACCACCAAAGCCGACGACGCTCCCCGACCACGGCCACCGAAGCCGACAACGCTCTCCGACCACGGCCACTGAAGCCGACGACACTCTCCGACCACGGCCACCGAAGCCGACGACGTTCCCCGACCACGGCCACCGAAGCCGACAACGCTCTCCGACCACGGCCACTGAAGCCGACGACACTCTCCGACCACGGCCACCGAAGCCGACGACGCTCCCCGACCACGGTCACCGAAGCCGACAACGCTCTCCGACCACGGCCACCGAAGCCGACGACGCTCCCCGACCACGGCCACGATCGATCCTGACCACGAACGACAGAGTTCAAGACATAGTGCCATCGTTCGTCCTTGCCCAGTTTAAAAGCGTACAATTCGCCCTGGTAAGCTGCACAGAACAAGACCGACAATACAACCGTATCCAGAGTCAAATCGTCTTTCAAACCCACAAGACGAACCGTCCAAGCGACGCATCGGACGACAGCGACCGGCAATCTACAACATATATGAATTACCGACCTTTACAGACCAATCTCCAACCTCAACAAATCGACCTGTTCACTTACATGCGATAGACCTCTACTGTTGGCTCGGGACGAGTCAATTCTGAGGGGGAATGTAACGTTGCTCACCGTATCGCCACCAAATGTTACGTTGATGTGTTACGCTAAGTCAGCTTGGATATGTAGACTCATCCGGACGGGTACTGCATCCCGAGGGGCTCAGGAACGATGAATGACGACACGCAGAATATGGTCTAATGCAAAGCACAGCCGAGCAACGGATCGCTATTAAGCCATGCTGCTCGGTCTATTTATTGGTTCACGAGGCACCGCGGCGTGCTGACACTCCAAAGGGTGTCAGAACCCGCCCTCAAATCGGTCGAAATGTACATCAGTTTGTGTTTGTTTCGTATAGGAATACAGGTTAAGTGACTGTTTGACTTGGACTGCCGATCATAGATCGACCTTCTCCCGATGTCGGCCGATGATCGTTTGGACGGCGCGAAAGGCTGTCGCTGTTCTCTGCTGGCTGGTTGAGACATGTCTTGTTCGGTTGAGACATTTATCGGTCGGTGAACGTTGTGTACGTTGAGATTCTGGCGCGGGCGCTGTAGCCGTTGGACGTGGTCGGTTAGGACTTTTTTAATTGCGCTATGATGCGTACACAGTAACTTCGTTACAATATTATATACTAGAACTCGTTAGCGTCCGAGCTGTCCGCTGACTGCAGGGCTCGTATGCTCAACACCCGAATGCTGGCGGCCAGATACTTGGAGATTGAAGGTGTGTGATATAGAAGAAGAATCTATAGAACACATCGTGCTGAAGTGCGACAAACTAGGAGGAGTGAGAACAATGTCCTTAGCCGAGGCATTAGGTAAACCAATATAGCAAGAGATCAATTAAAGCAAAAGTCGGCTAGGACAATGGCACAGTTTATAAGGAAACATGGGAAAAACACCTCGCTTAATCAAAATATTGTGTAATTAGGTAGTAATATAACCATTGTGATAATCTAATTAATAGTATGAATTAATATAATTAATAAAATGACTTCAAACGAGGGTGTTTGTAAAAATGACATACTGCACAACGAGCGCATCTGATTTAAAAGATATTCCAGGAAATGGTAAATAAAACCTTAATATATATATATATATATATATACAGCACAAACTCGCGCCTCGTGTTGGTGCTTCTTTATCACGTTCTGTGCGTTGTAATGTAACGATGACGTTACAATGAGTTAACCGTAAGACGGTAACTACAACGCGAGAAAGCTATGATGTTCAGATGAACTTCAATACACGGACGAACGTCTGCTGCGTAGCGCAACCGAGATGAGGACGATCGATGGTCCTAACTTTCTCGGTCTGTTTATTCGCAATCGATGCTTTGAGGCGGTCGAGTTGTTTAAAATGCTCGACAGTGAGGTTCCCCAGACCACAGGCGGCGACTAGGTCCACCTCTAAATCGAAGAGACGAATTATAGTTGCTAGAGATAGTCGTTGTGGTGACTTGATTGAGCAAGCGCCTCCCTGCATCTCCCTGTTAGGTGTACTGGCAAGCTATGCTCGTTACTGGAGAGAAGGCCCAGATGCTGATGTAGGAGAAAGGGGAGGCTATCGTTTGTTGCCACACGGCCACTCCGCTTAAATGTTGCTGCTTCCGTCTTTGCTAGGTTTACCGTAAAGCCAAATTTGGAACAGGGGTTATGGAGCCTGACCAAAACTTGTTGCAAGTGACAGCGGCTTAACCCATAAAACAACAGATAATCTCCGTATAGAGACACTTTGACGAGGTTTCGGGATCGACAAGGACCGGCAAATCATTTCGGAAAAGTCTTAAAAAAAACAATAGTAATGATAATAATAATAGAGGGTTTAAGTTATCTCTTTGCTCAACACCTGTCGTTTGAGGGATGTGGCGCAATTCCAAGGCTTCATCATCACCAGATTCACCAGATTGGTTAGTATCAAGAATTTGGTTGCAGCCTCGAAAGCATCTTTAAAGTAACGAACACGGAATGTACATAATGTCGTGAATTGGCCAGAGCTTGCTTTATATCTTCAAGATGCTACGCGCTGAAATCGTATAGCGGTTTCTGCGAAACCCGTGTTATTCCTCGAGAATCCCAAATATACTGGCTGGAATTGTTTTCATGTTGTTATACTGTATGAAATGTTCAATCTGTACATGTTTCGATATATATAGAAAATAATGTGATGATTTATTAATCATTTACAATATGTTTGCACGCTCGGCAGTGCTCGATATACATATATACATATATATTTCTTATGTTAGCACTTTGGAGTGAACAATTGTATCCACGTTAACGTGTAGTTACGGGTTCTCTAACCCGGGATTACTTCATCGGACTACGCCACGTCTGCCTTAGAAGCGGCATTCTTCTGTTTCAAGCCAGACTCAATTTTTTTAATTGTTATGACGGAACTCTGCAAAAAGAATCAAAACCTCCTAGTGGAAGCTCTCGGTCCTCACCAATTGCGTTGCGCAAAATTGGGAGGCATGATGTGAAAAGGGAGCAAAGGCATTTCATGTACCAATATGACGCATAGCGAAGTTTCTCAAGTTGCGATTCTTGTAAAAACCCAGCGACGGAACTCAGTACAGGGATATGGGATTCTCTTTCATCTCGTACGCGTAGAGAAGACCTGGATTGGTAAGCCCGGTCGAATGTCCGCTAAAATCAAAAATAGCTTGAGCAATTGAAGAATGATTTATCTCCAAAAGGAACGTCCGAGCGCTATTATTCAAGGCTTCGCAAGAATGCGTGTGGCGCACTGTTATGTTAAGTGGTGAATGCACGTGATAAAATATGGCCTGTTAGAATTCAGAAGCATTCACAAATAGGATGAGCGGCGAATTGCTTACAACTCTTGCGTCAAAAACTGGTCAGACAATAAAATGAATCTGTACGTAAAATATCTATTAAAAACATATATATATATAAATTTTGGGGTATACTACAACTCGGCGAAAAAATTTTGTTTTTCCAATAAAACAAGGAAGCAAAAAAATTCAAAGCCCCCAAGTTTGTTGAACGATTTTTTTGCTTTAAGTAAGCAAAAAATGCAGTCAAGTTGCATTCTACGTACGCATTCTCAAAGCAGAACAAGCGTTGTAATTATAATAATTCTCAAGAAATGCAATTTTTTGAAATTCTTAATTTTAGGCTCTCACGCGCAATTATTTATTTTTTAGAAGACATTTCAGCCCCTTTGTGTTCTATTGGAAAAACAATTTGTCGCCCAGCTGTGCTACTTTCCTAAGTTTGTTGGACCAATTCTGGGAGACCCTATGCTTTTATACAGGTAGTTCAATAAGTTCTTAGAATAAGCTTTTCAGAATTCGAATTTTGGCGCGCTTTCACCGTTATTGGAAACAGCAACTTTTCGACTGCCAACAGTCAAAATATTACGGTGATTGGCCATTGCGATTTCGTTTGATCGCTTTTCCCGTGCAACGTATCGGCGTGATTTTGAAAAATTGAGAAAAAAGAGTTTCGAGTGGTTATCAAGCATTTTATTTCAAAGGTTGGAATGCGACCCAAGTGAAAACTGAGTTAGACGAGGTGTACGGTGACTCTGCGCCATGTTTTGCCACTGTTTCCAACTGGATTAATGAGTTAAAAAGAGGTCGCAGGAGCACCGGGATGAACTACGTTCAAAACGCCCAAAAACGGCAACTGATTAGGAAAACGTGGAAAAGGTGCGGAAAATCGTTGCCGCAGATAAGCGAGTGAACATTAGGGAGATAGCGGAGGCCTTGGGGATCAGTTTGGGTAGTGTGCATTTCATCCTGCACGAAAACTTGAAGATGAAAAAGCTCAGAGCAAAATGGCTGCCGCATTTGCTCAACCAAGGCCAAAAAGACGCGCGTGTTTTCGCTTCACAGCGAAATTTGGCCAAGATGTCGAAAAATCCGTCGGATTTTTGGCGCAGATTCGTGACCGTCGATGAAAGCTGGGTCCATCACTACACTCCCGAGACCCAAGAAGCATCTCGTCAATGGTGTGCACCTGGTGAAGGACCTCCGAAGAGGGTGCGGACAACGGCATTGACCGGAAAGGTGATGGCTACAGTTTTTTAAGACCAACGTAGAATAATGCTGGTCGACTACCTTGAGAGCGGTAAAACGATCACAGGAGAATATTATGCAAGACTGTTGGACTTCCTTTAGCAAGAACTCATCGTGAAACGGCCCGCTTTGCAGAAGAAGGTTGTCCTGTTTCACCAGGACAATGCTCCTGCACACAAGTCCCGGCAAGCATCGGCAAAACTGGCCCAACTGAGGTTCGAACTTATTGAACAACCTTCCTATTCTCCAGACCTGGCCCCCTCTGATTATTTCCTCTTCGAACATTTGAAGAATAGTCTCGGTGGAAAGCGTTTTTTCCAGCAATGAAGAGGTTAAGGCTGCTGTCAATGCCTATTTTCAGTCTAAAGACGCGGAATTCTACTTAAGAGGTATAAAAGCTCTGAAATCTTGGTGGGAAAAGTGTATTGAGCTTCTCGGGGAGTATATCGAAAAAGAAAAATTTAAAAACATGATTTGGAAAATTCTCGGTTTTCATTCTAAGAACTTATTGAACTACCTGTATTTAGCGTACACATAATTGCACTGGAAGCATACCGGCACACAAACATACCAATAGGATATATATATATATATATATATATATATATATATATGTATAGTGAGAGAGAGAGGGGGAGAGAGAAAGAGAGAAAATATTTCTTATAACGACACCACTCTCTTTGTGTCTGATAAAAACATCGCAGCAAAAATGAACAAGAGTGTCCACAACATCGACGTAAACGGCGTCGAGTTTTGCGGCTCTAAAAGCCAGTAGCTGAAGCTCATTGCAAGAGTGGAGTGTTTGTCCCACGTTAAACCCATACGTTGATTGGCGGGTTTTGACACCATTCGGCGTAAACATCATGCAGGATATCCATTGGTTGGTTACGTCTAAGAATAAGAGTCATTGTGCTCCCTAAAGAAATTCTCTATCGTACTTTGGAGTTGAATATAAACGTCAAAGACAGCAAGGCTCTGGTTCCGATGGACCAACATGCAGATCAGCAGCAACAAAGCCCTCCCGACCCAAAAGTCAGACTAGCGCTCTGCATCGAAAGGCGACGAGGATAAGGCTGAGCTCCTGGCATCACATTTCTCGTCTTTGTTCAACCCTGCTCCAATAACCAGGGCATCTCCAATGACAACGGTTCATAGTTCGACAATTCACCGCGACTGTCCGATCGAGGTCAACGAACGTGACATCTATTTGGAATTGCTGCGTTTGAAGCCCAAATGCATCCACACACCTGACGACATCTCGGCTATATTTGTTAAAAAGCTGGTCAAAAATTTATCTGAACCTTTGAAGCTGATTTTTGAGCGTTCGTACTATGATTCCAAAACCTCTACGTTTTTCAAGCAAATCATCGTGACCCCGATACATAAGAAGGGGCCCAATAAATGCGCCGAGAATTATCGTCCAGTGTCGCAGTGCTCCGTCACATGCACAGTTTTTGAGAGAGTTCTAGTGAGACACATCACCAAATGACTGTAAACAAGTTATTTAATTCGGCGGTTTTGTGCCTCGTGTACACATCGACCGGTACGCAACTGCTAGAGATGACGCATGGCTGGAGGTTATACATAAACGCCAACAGGCATTTCTATTTTATTTATTTTAATCAGAAAAGTGTCTTTGACAGAGACGATCACAATATTGCCTTTAACAAACTAAGAACGCTCGAGACCCATCCGCAGACTTGCAACTGGTTTGCAGAGTTTTTGCGCAACCGGACGTTCCGAGTTAATTCAGGAGACGCCTTAAGGAGTTCACCCGTATGACATTCATATTTGTGTTAATACATAGATGATCGTAGGTGTACAAAGGAGGTTTTTAAGGAGACTCCACAGAAGATGTGACCTCAAAACGAACGACATTGTACTACTGCCCTTAATAGACACACTCAGGAAAATTACAGACGGGTTTTAGCTCAACTTCTTAGCGCAAGTCTTATCGATAATTTCTTTGAAGTAAAGCCGAACAATCGCAAAAGCCAAACAATATACGTGTCCAGATGTGTTGCAATAACGGAGCACATCAATAATATGTTCGCCTGGCGCGTAGCCAGAGATTTTCACAGCAGGACGACTGCACGGGCCCCGCTTGCAACCAGTCATTCCTTACCTTTTATTACATAAATAAAGGAGTGTTCTATTATGTTCTTTGCTTGCTTTCATCGTCCGAGTCGCTTAGAAATTTGACAACAAACGGACTTGTCACAGTATCCACTCCGTCCGATTTGCCGCTCATCTTGGTGCACGTGGGCTGCAAAATGTACGAACAGGTACATTACATAATTATGCCAATTGAGAATGTGTTTTGCTCTGACTCCCATAGTTACTTCCAGAAGGCCACACTAATCACAGGAATAGAAAAATCTAATTATCTTATCCGCCGGCATTTTCTTTTGTCGCGGTTGCTCGTTTCCTGCGCAATCAACTCGCATTTTTTGTGGAACTTGTGTTACTGGCACATGCCTATAAAATTTTATATATACTTGTTTGGTAAATGCTGCCAAACCTTGACTACGCGCAGTATTTTGTACAATTTAGAACAAAACCCACGTCGTTAATTTATTTCCTCAAACTACTAAAAGAGAGACCAATTCGAAGTAAACTTGTGCGCCGACTATATATATATATATATATTACTATGAACGCGATGCGCTGGATTAATCGTATGGTATTTTTGCATCTACTTCCAGTGGAGTCGTCGTTGATCGAAATAGTGACGAGCAAGCAACAAACTTCTCAGTGTGCCAAAACATCTCTGCCACAATTTTTCATCAGGAGAGACCTACTTTGTATGGGCGTTAGTTAAAACCATGTTAATGCTAAACATAAAAAATGATGACGCAAGAAAGACAAATCTCAGTTTGAAATATGGCGCCGTCGACCAGCTGTCCGGATGTTCGAAATTATGCCCCGTCGTTTAATCGTTCGAATTTAGAAAAGTGTCGCATGGCTGCTGGTTCCCGGCCAGCGGATCCTCGGTTAGGTGTATTCAGTTGCTGTGTGGCAGTTAACTAGAACAGTGTAAGCGTTCAGCTTAGTGGACGCTTTCACGTGCTGTGTGCTCTTCTCGAAAAAGAAGCAAGATGGCTTCTTTGGCAACCGATGTATTGGCTCTGCTTGAGAACAAGCCGGAGCTGACATCGATTCAGTGTGCCAAGCTTCTCGGCCAAGATCACCAGAAAATAATTGGGGCTGTTAAATCGATTCTTTGCTTCCCTGAGGTACTGCTGTTACTGTGCTACGCGAGGTACAATCCTGCTCGCACGCATTACACATGCTTACAACATAATTCAATGCGATTATTTGATAAGATTTATAATGATCAGTAACGTATACGTTATATATATATATATATATATATATATGAGTTCTTTGAACACCAGTGGCGTATGATCATGTTTTGCTTGGAAATAACACAATAACACCGTGTTACATACATGTTACGTCATTGTTCATAATCATTCTAAAATTGTCAAATGTTTAAGACCAGCACTTTTAGAGGGAAGGCTAAATGTATTTTTGCGCAACAAAGGAATATGTTATTTTTACGATAGTATATATATATATATATATATATATATATATATATAAGTAGATATCGCACTTACAAACACGGACATAGTTGCCTTTTCTGCTTCTCTGTTTTTGATTATGTATGACATCATCTACTATGTGCAAATGAGAAAAATCACATATATATATATATATATATATATATATATATATGCGTGTTTGAAGTGCGCAAATAAAACACGCATATTGCAACTAATACGGGATATTTTTTTGTTTTACTACTTGTGTTTGTACATATGGACAGGTACTAGACGTTGAGCTTAAAACAGAAAAACATCTCGAGCTAACAGCGGAGGGTGCAGAAGTTGCCACTAAAGGAAGCCACGAAGCATTGGTGTTCCATGCGATACCACCCGAGGGTATCAAACAACCGGAACTCATGGTATACCACCACGTATTTAATAATGTAGTGGCCATACTACATAAACTATATTTTACTAATCTGCTAAGAGCTACTAAAATCACGTGCTTTATAAAATATTGTTTTCTTTTGCTACATTGCAGCGCTATGTTGTTAATGAATGCTTTTGCAGAGCCCCAGTTCCAGCAGAACTTACGGAGCTCATAAATATTTTGTGCGAGAAATTGTGTAAGATTCCACAGTAGTTTATTAATGCGTCAATTAGACGCGTAGGTGATACGCTTTAATAAATGAGTTTTACAATTAAAGTAAACAGGTCAACCATACATTCGTTATAGGAAAAAATATCATTATAATAGGTCTATCTGGACACATAATAAAGATTGATGTTGTTTTAATACGTTATATCTTGTACAACACTGTTTACGTAAACTTACTAACATTGAAAGTAATTGATTTCCTTGATTAAGTATACATTCGGAGTGAGAATGAGTTTTGGTTTCGGTTAGCTGCAGCCTTATATGCCTCTGATATCAAAAGGATGATATGTGTACCCACACTTGTCAAGCGGACAAAAAATCAATACATTTAATAAGGTGACCATCGCGTTGGAGCTTTCTTTCAGAAGGCCGTTGGACATGTCGGGAAGGTGGGATTTAGTAAAGCAATGTCTTGTGGTTGGATTGCTCTTGATAAAAGCGTTCCCGATGGTCCAAGAATTGTGCGCAAGGTAAACTCGATTAAGGATGAGGTCAAAGACCTGGTAGTCGAGATTGGAAAAGGTAGGCTATTGCTCACTTCTATATTAAAAAAAAAAAAAAATATATATATATATATATATATATTACCTCTAGCTTACACCGTCAAATAAGTAATATATATCAAGGCAGCTAACTAATGAGGTTTCAGACGTGAATATTTCTGTCACAGATAGTTACAATAATGTGGCGTAACCTTGCACTTTAGTTTAATGTTTCCAACCATGTGCATAGGTTAGCCTTTGTAACCTATAATATTGTAATAAATAAATATTTATTGGTAATTTTATTGGCCTTTGAAAATATTTTAACTTGATGGGACTAGATATGTATTTTATTAAGGGTATGCATATTAAAGACAGGGGAAGCCTAGTATGTCTCTCAAATCGCTAATACTTACGGTACTGTCGGGATCAATTCTTCTGAATCATTTATTCTCAGGGAACGACGCAATGCTTGACGAGAGCAAACGAAATGACCTTAAGAGACGTAAGCTCATCCAAGAAGTGCAAGTGAAAATCTACGTGCTAAGAAAAGGAGCCAATTTTGCGCTAAAGTTGGATAAGCAAGAAACCGATCTGACGGCGGAGCTTATTGCTTCAGGCGACTGGAAAAACAAATCGTTTAAGGAATATAATTTTAATGCGATGGGCATACAGCCCGATCGCGGCCAGTTGCATCCACTAATGAAAGTCCGAGCTGAATTTCGACAGATTTTCCTTGAGATGGGATTTGAGGAAATGCCGACGAACCGATTTGTCGAGAGTTCCTTCTGGAACTTTGACGCTCTCTTTCAACCACAGCAGCATCCAGCGAGAGATGCTCATGACACGTTTTTTGTGTCTGGTAAGCGTACTGTAGATATGAGCATGCGAATCTCTCGTTAAAATTACGTTGTCTGTCTTGTATACAAAAGATAAATTTATTTTTTAGTACTTTAATTAACGTCATTGACTCATACCACTATACTAGAACATACATCCTGAAATCATATCTGTTAAAGCTTCTTTCTGGATTCCCAGTCTCTAGGCTAGTAGTGACTATGTTTGTTTGCACTACATACAAATAAATGCTCAATAATATAAATATTCTTCAACGCTGTGAGATTCATTATTAATTTATTGTGTTCACCAGTTAAGCATTCGCTTACTGTTTGGCATTGCAGATCCGTCAACGAGCACTAACTATCCAGATGATTACGCTGAGGTGGTGCGAAAAACACACACATCGGGTGGCTACGAATCTATAGGCTATTCGTATGACTGGCAGCACAGTGAAGCACAGAAAAACTTGCTAAGAACTCACACGACGGCCGTATCTGCCAGAATGCTTTATCAGCTTGCCCAAGATGGCTTTAAGGTTCTTATACATTTTGTAATTCTTATAAATGGTATAACTATACGTTATTTGAATCGCATAATACGTAGCATGATACATACGACACCTACGAATAGATCTAATACGCCAATAAATCGTAAATCTTTTTTGTTGCCGAAACTAACTGGTGTTTATCTATTTACCACCTTTTTCCCATGGCTTGGTGTTCCTTATACCCGAACCATTTCAGCCAGCCAAGTATTTCAGTATCGACCGCGTATTTCGGAATGAAACATTGGATGCCACTCACTTAGCCGAATTTCATCAGATTGAGGGTGTTGTGGCTGACGAAGACCTCACCCTTGGAAATCTTATGGGCGTTATCAAGGCGTTCTTTGATAAGCTTGGTATGTGGTTTTGCTGTGCTGTGATGAGCACTTTACTATTTGCATGTCATGAAGAATTGTTAGCTTCTTTAATTCGAATGGGTTTAATCGGGTTAAATATCATTCAGGTATTATTATAAACTTTAGTTCGGTTTGTTCCCTATTTGAACCTGAATGCTTGAAAAAGTTGCTGCCCTTTAGGCGACTTTGCTCTTTTCTTTAATAGTAATAAATGCAGTGCGCTGTCATCTCCGCTATTGGTTTATTACATTATAGATATAATAAAAATCAACAACCATGGCGCAGTTTCCTTGCGGTTAGATGTAGTTGATATTATTGTCGGTATCCGTTTTAACTGAGTAGAGCGACAGCTGCTTACGTGGGAGGACCAGCTTAGCCACTGGTGAATGCTAATTTGATTCTCGATTGGCTGCCGACAGCCTTATAGTGCATTATTTCGGGGATATCGTTAGGCATTTGGTCTTCTTAGAAGGAATGCATTTTCTGCAAGCATGCGATCAATGCTTACACCATTATTGTGGTACGACTCCCGAATATGGCTTTATCAGAAAAACTTGAACAAAAACCCTGCAATTTGCCATCTCATTACGTATGGCAAACTTTGTGTGATTCAAGTGCACGTAGTCAGTTGAATCCAGGTAAACATGCATTATACTGAATAAAGCAGAACCTGCTACGTATGGTAAAATAGGTAATTGGACTTTGATTCACTTTTTCTAATGAATTCTGTTGCAGACAAAAATTACAGAAGCTTTCGTGGTGGTTTCAGTGATGTATGGTCTTATTGGTGACAAAAAATTGGCTAAACTGTGTTTTCTCTTTCGGAATTTCAGGCATTAAAAATATTCGTTTTAAACCGGCTTATAATCCGTACACGGAACCCTCAATGGAAATTTTTTCGTACCACGAAGGGTTGGCTAAGTGGGTTGAGGTTGGAAATAGTGGAATGTTCCGACCTGAGATGCTGCGACCCATGGGCCTACCGCCTAATGTTCAGGTAATGACCAGTCGCCTTATTATCGAACCTTTTGTTGATTATTCAAGTGTTTTCAAGATTGAATAATGTTGTTAACGTGCTCTGATTAACGACTTATAAAGCCTATGGTAATTTTTGCGATTTTTGCTTTTAGGTGATTGCATGGGGCCTCTCGCTCGAACGGCCCACCATGATTAAATACGGCATTGATAACATCCGCGACTTGGTCGGCCATAAAGTGAACCTGCAGATGGTTTACAATAATCCCATTTGCCGACTAGACCAAGAGTAGGTCGCTGGCGCACCCACTAATTGAATACGATGTTGTTCCGTTTAGATGCACCGTCCTTGGTCTAATTTTCGACACGAAGTTTATTTATCTATAGCCCATCAACGGACTAATAAAATAAATAAAAATAATTCTCCTTCAGCTTCATTCAACAACTTTGCATTATTTTGCAATATTTATTATTATATGAGTGGCAATATTAGTGTGAAGTGTGTATGAATCTGAATAGCCAGATTTATTTCTCTATAGATTGGGGCACTTGTTTAAGCATAGGTAAAAGCGTTTATTCTGAAGAGATAACTTCAAGTGTGCTGCGATAATAGGGCTGTCCGCAATTGTTTGCATCATTTTGCATTTAGATTTAGGCATATTAACAGAACAGCCTTGATGGCAAGATAAAGTGCATGCATTTTACCAATCAATCTTTACCACTTACGCATGGCAGACCTAGCCCTCCATGTGCGGGAGAAGTTTAGAAACGCTGTGGTCGACTTGTATGCGGATGACTTAGTAGTGGCTCACCGGGACCGCGGTGCCACTCGTCGAATTATCGGCGACATAGAAACTTAGCTTCATCGTAAGGGCCTGCAAATAAATTCGCTAAAGAAACAGCCATTAAGTTTCGCCGTGAGATCGATTGGCTGCAGAAGAACTACTATCCTGCTGTGGTCAACCGCTGGAGTTCGTCAACTCCTTCCCTTATTTGGGCCTGAGACTACCGTGTATGAGCACATCGGCAGCAGGTGTCGGACGGCCTACATTCACAAAGAGGTAAGATGCCTGTCTCTGAGCGCGGCAGTACGTCTTTTTGAGCTTAAGATTGTACCAATGTTAAGCTTCAGCCTCGGCATGGTGTGGAAACATCTTTCAGAGGCAAATTTTGCCCAGCTGGAACGAAGCTTCACAACATACATAAAGCGTATCTTTTGCTTGCCGCAGATGGCAATTAACGACTTTGCGTTCCTCCTAGTGGATTGCAGACTGGCAGTGGAAATGATCAGAGTCAAGCTTAGGTCACCTATTACATAACCATTTCAGCATTTTTTGTTGACAGGACAGGGAAAAGTGACCGATGCCTTGGTAGAAATAACGCAATTAGATGTGTACGTTGCCAGGGAGCTTTGGGATGGAATGGCATGCATTATTCGGCACGTGTACATAAGCACATTGAACATGGCTACCACCACCTGGTACCCAAGGATTTCAACAAGTTAGCGATCAATGTTGTTGCCGGTTCTGCTCGCAGACGTGCACTAAATACCATGCAGCGAGCTGTCAGACGCATTGGCAACCTCTGCATATGTTTGCACGGTGAGACGGCCGCTGAATTGTTTAAGTTTGATATAATGACGATTATATTTATAATTATGTGCCATCTTAAAATGCAAACTCATTGCGAAATAAACAATAATTGATGAATGGCATAAAGAGCAGCCGCCAGGAACAAGTCCTAAGCTGCCAGGAACATCTCCACCGTAAGGACAGTCAGTTCCACAAATAGGATTAGCATGTAACCGCATTTAATTATACTCCACAAAAAGAAATCGTAGCACAATATGCGTCGCGGTGTCCCATATTGTTGTGGACACTACAAATGTCAGCCATACAGCGAGTCAACGAGCCAGCACCAGTTTCGAGAAGGCGCACCGTAGGTAACACTAGCTGGCTGCCGACACTACCTGTAGTCCTCGTCCTACTGACGTCCAACTCGCCGCCACTCACGACCCACGACCTTTGCCACTACAGGCCACGCACAGGTACTACGGAAGGTACAGTTGGCGACTACCTATCTAACCTTTGAAGTCGAGCCACTTTACAACCGGTAGAGACACCACCACCACCACCTCTACTCTTCACTCTGTCGACAGCTGCTGTTAGTCGCCTGCTGCAGTCGACTACGGATTCAGACTCAGTTCTTCTCTCCACACGAGATGGAGGAAAGCGAACGTAGTCGAAACTGTAGAATTAGAACAAGGAAGCGTAGAGCTAAAAGTAGCCGAAGTTGTGGTAAAAGTTTCGAAGTGCCGCGTACGCAGTCCAGGCCCGGCCTTCCGACAACTCCTGTACGAAACCCGACAGCCTTAACCTCTCCTCCTCCTAGCCGAGTTAATCGCCATGTCAGACGAACGACATGGGTCAGTTGTGATCAAGTGATTATAAGTAGTCGAGGATCTACCTAGAAGACATCAGACCCTGCGCATCCTAGCTAGACAAACAGAGACTGACTGATTTTAACTGATTGATCACCATTCGGTATCCTGATAAAACCCTTAGCTGAAAAAGAATAAAATAGTTAGAGCAGATAAAGCTGTTGTCAACGCTTGCGCATCTGATACGCTATGGCCATGTGAATCAGACCTGGTAGTCAAACGATTTAGTGATTGAAGATGCTGACGACGTCCGAAACCACCCAGCTTTGGATTGATCAAAGCATACCTCAGACCCCGGTGAATGCATTCGACGTGTTGCACGCGTTTAATGGCGAATTTTCGAGGTTTGAAGATTGTGCCATTTTGCATTTAGAATGGGCATATTTGAGCAACCTTAATGGCAAGATAAAATTGCCAGAGAAGACAGAACTGCAGCCACCCCCGACAAGAAACAAAGTTGACGAGTAGGTTTGTGTACACACGATGCCGGTGCATCATGCGTTTTACCAGTTAATCTCTATAACAAATAGGCATAGTTACACACACTTAAAAATAATACATGTTTTATTTATATCTACGGCATCGGCTATTTGTATGTAAGAAAACGGCACGATGATTTCTATTTCAAAGTGTGGTGTGCTAAAATATAAACGTTTAGAATACGATTTTATATTTAGTGAAACTGCCTAACTATATAATATGCATCTTAATGTGTAATTTAGATCCACTTATCTCTGCAAACCTTTTGAACTCAAGGCTTCTTGGCAAAACGATTTTTATTGTTCTAATGCCAGTCATCCCAACGTTAACATACGTGTTGATACAAACGTTTATTATGCATGGAATTCGTGCATGGCGTGTGGAGTAGAGCCCTAAAAGGTCTACTCCGCGGATGCTCCCCATCTAAATCGTTTGCCGCTATTAACAAGGCGCCAAACGATTTAGATGGGGTCATTTTGCATAGGCTTGCATGCGGTTTGGAATTGAAAAAGATATCTACTTTGATCAAGTCGGCTTAAACCGGGTTATATTGAATACTAGGCAAATGTTGCAATGCAAAATATTGGATATAGGTGTCTGTTTTAATTTAGGTATCAATTATCAATCACCAATTTTTAACTATACTCCATTATTTTTTTCCCATTTTTAAAATTGTAATGCTCCTTGTTCCAACTATGGATATATAATAAAAACGTCCCACAAAGTTAAGGTGCAATTTGCCTGGCTTTCTGTATGATAGGGCGGAGCTCTAAAGGTACTAGGGTTTTAAATTGTTTGATTCACTTCTGCACTGCAGCACTGTTTGCCATCATAATTTAATCTGATATATGACTGCAACGACTAGGCACATTACTTGCGGTTGCAAATAACTCGGTCTAGAGAGCGTAGTGATGTCGACCGTAACCATACTCTTTAAATAAAGATGTGCGTTCAAAAACGTCCAAACAGGATATTTATTTGCTGAGTATATGTGGTTCCAACATTCTAGTGGTGACACAGCTTTTTGAGGCTTAATCGGTGCCCTCTGCTTAAATCTGTTTCAGTTCTAAGGATCCTTGTTCTGCGCACCGTCGCATTTGCGTAAAATCTTGCAGGCCATAATGTTCCAAAACACCTAATGATGCTTAAATCGAAAACAAATGACATTCTGGGTGCGTCTCGTCTCACATGTGTAAGAAGTTAGTTATGTCAGTCTGCATTCTGCTCAGCCTAATATTTCTAAAATCTCTGGAATAAAATGAGGTTCCATTCCGCAGAGCAATAGTGTGTCCAGTTCACAAAAAAGGAACCACGACTAAGCCCAGCAATAAACGCCCTGCCTATCTCATAGTTGTGCAACTTGCAAACTACTGGGATGGAAGATGATCTAAAATTAAAAACAATCTCCTTACAAACATAACAACAACTGGGAACTCTATTAAGTTACGGGATTGGAAATAAACTAAATTTCTGAACACGTTGTTTTCTTCAACGCAGAAACTTTATTGTACGCGTAACGGACATTTTCCCGGATTTAGGCTATGCATCATCAGGACGTTCACAAAGCCTGCTCATATATGTATGCACTAAACGTAAATGATTTAATGTATATACCGGCACAATGCATCAGGTAATGACGCTGACGACGATAAAATATATAGGAAGGCTAACACAGAACTTAAACTTTGGCTCTTCAGAGCACATCTTTCAAATCTGAAAAGATATCTCTCGATATAGAATCGTTATCCCTAGATCTTACCCTGTCGGTTGGTAAATGTGCTGTCCTACACTTTGGACGCGGCAACGCCGAATATGAGCACAGTATTGGGGGACAGATGGTTTACAAGTATCGAACTATAAAAAACTTAGAGGTCCTCACGACCACAAATGTATTGTTTTCGGGGCACGTTTCAAGCGTTGTCCTTCGAGCCACATAGGGGGCCTAATATTGTTTGAGATATATGTGCTATACTCCAGTTGACAGCTAGGGAGAGACAAACGAAGCGAACATAATATTGTGACGATGTTGTTACGCTAAGTTAACTGGGGATGTAAGCTTAGTGCGACGACGAAGACAACGACACGTTGAGGTGAATGAAAACAGACGCAGATATGTCTGGAGCGTAGATGGTGATGGTGCATTGTCTGCTTGTCGCTTTGTCTGCCTGACGCAGACCAATTCATTGTTCCAGTAGGAGGTAACAATGTTTCTGATTGATAGCTTTGACTGGTTGGAGTTAGCGTGTGACAGAGTAAGCAAGTTTGATGCGTTACCCCTTGTAGATATGGGTGTTGCTGGTGTTGCCAAACCATATAAGTTTGGATGCACTCCAAGGAGTAAACGCTTGATTTCAACTACGAGACAATATTATATAAGTTTTGAAAATGGCAAAATGCTAATGTTTCTGTAGTGCGGTTGCACTGAGTCTTGCATCCAGAGGTCCAGAGTTGTTCTCAGTGCTCGTTTTTGGAGTCGGTGAAGCTACCTGATAAAACGCATCTGTGTTAAGCTATACATTTCTACAGCGTAAGTCAGGTGACTATGGACGTAGGCAAAAAACATCGCCATCAGGCAGTTTTGGTGAAAATTTCGTCGAGCTCTGTATGGAGCTGCATTGCTGCCAGATATCTTTCTTACGTATGTGTGCCATGCGCTTTAAATGTCAGCTTCTCGTCTAACGTAACGCCCAGAAACTTCGTTTCCCTTAGAAGCGAAAGGGCTATGCCGTGGCACTAGGAATCGGAGGGGATTGATCGTAACGGAACCCCGCGGTGAATGGAATTGCATTATACCTGTTTTACGCCAATTCATATAGAGACTGTTACTCCTGAACCATGATGATAATCTCTGAAGGTCCTTGCGGACCATAGCCTCTATCTCAGTTGGGGAATTCCCAACGAATAGGGCGGTCGTATCTTCCGCGAACAATGTCAACTTCGCATGTTTTGTTACGATAAATATGTCATTAATAAAGATGCTAAAGAGAAGTGGACCACCTATACTGCCCTGAGCCACTCCAAGCGATATATTCCTTACATCCGAGGAATAGGGACTGCAAATTCTCATAGTGGTCTTCGATTGCTTTGAGTAATGTGCGTCCTTCTTACCATACGATTGTGTCATTTGCCACCATTGAGACATTTTTGCAGGCGCCATAAGCCCGTACTTGACGTCTCTGATCATTTTCAGGCGCTGATGAGATTCCATGGGGGGACATGCAATAGCGGCATCGGCCGATCGGCGTCTAGAATGTTGTGTAGTCTCGGCTTTTCCGGACTTAAGACCATCTGATAGAAGCCATCTCGCGCGTCGCGCACCGAAAACACCTTGGCTTTGTTTAGGCGGTATAGAATATCGTTGAGTGTCCGCATCTGGTATCTTGGTCTTTGGATGACTATTCAATGCGTGTGGGTCAAGCACTAGCCTGAGTTTCCAGCCGCGTCGCCCTACCGTCACAAGATTCGATACCAATTTAGTCGGACTTTCAGATTTTCTAACCCCGCTTTCAATCGGAGAAATTCGCTGTGACTCATGACATCACATGTCGAGCTAGTGTCTAAGAGAACGCGCAGCTGAGCATTCTGATCAGCTGCGATATTTAGTGTTGCACACAGTTTCCGTTTAGACACCTTACCGATCGTCTCGATGCGGTACGTGTCTCCCGAGTCACAGTCATCATCGTTGTCGTCGTCCATGGCTTCATTGTTGTCTATTGCGCAAATGTTATGTCTCTGATGTTCGTATTGTTGGCTGCGTGCTGGCCTTTATTGACAAAGACGGGCGAAATGATCTAATATTTTGCAGCTCTTACAGCGCCTACCGTTGGCTGGACATTCGTGTAGCAGGTTTTGTAGGCCGCACTTGTCACAGTTTGGTGTCTGGCTACCGCTGCTGCGGGCAGGCGGCTGCCTATCTCGTTACAGAGGTTGTCGTTGTAGATTCGTTGTTGCCTGCCAGCATCCCATGTTGCGAACCGCAGCAATTTCGTCGTGCCGTTGCTGCCGGCGCGTTAGTCTCGTTCTATGATTTGCTATATAAATATAGTAAATCATAGAACGAGATTTGCTTCTCATCTTTAATATTATTATTAAATCCTTCCCTGCCAATGCCTCACGGCAATGTACCACGCGTATGTGCAGAGCCACCTAGCATATGGTCTGGAGGTGTACAGTCTTTCTTATGCGTCTTATATAACTCCGCTTCATCTGCTTCAGAAAAGAGCACCTCGCCTCGTCTTAGGTCTCCCACATCGCGTCTTAATATCAATAGAACAATATAATCGTCGGGCTCGAATAATGCAAAACGATGCTCTAAGAGCCATATTTGGGAGGCGACGCAGAGACTCCGTCAGTGATATTTATGTGGTCCACAACCTCCTACCGGTCGACCTGTTATACTTGCTGAAGGTTGCCACGCTGGGCTTTAAAATCACTCGGAATATTATTCCCTGTGATGTTTCCCTTCCCCTTGCTCCCTTGTTCCGTAGGACCTCGAGACGTGCCACAATATATGCAGGGCCATTGGTCACAAAAAGTCTAGTCAGCAAGCCCTTGTGTCTCGTTTGCCCGTTATATGGACTAGTATACCACAGAATATTTGTCGTATCACTTCCCTGCATTGTTTTACACAGATGGTCCAGAAATATCTATTTTTTATTATTACCTATTTATTTCTTAATGAGAACTAAAACATTGTATTATGCAGTTCCTATATTAAACCACGTTTTGAATCTTGAATCTAACGAAGTCTCAGTGCTCCCGTTACCATACCTAATTAAGTTTACCATAGTTGTCGAAATAAAACGTATTCTCTTTGGTCACCATCCCAACCTGGTTGGACTTATCGAATCCGCAAGGACCCAAAACACCCGAGGCTCGGCATCTCACTTGCTCATTGTCTCCTCGGCCACAAGTACACAATCAAGGTTTGCATTCTGTAATTTAGGTGCTACCTTGTGGAACAAGTTCCTTAGTGACATTAGGACACTTATATCGCTTAGTCAATTCAAAAACACAGCGAGAACGCACTATCTAACCTTACTTGCGCCTGATTAAACCATAACTATGTAAACATGTACACAATCCATAGATAAATAATTGCAATAGGAGATACTACGTTGATAATGTATAACATCTTACTGTAACTTGTACATTTGCTTCGCACTAGCCTGTGGCTATATGAAGTTGTAACAAAAAGGAGAAACTACAATTAAGTATCAAATAAACGTCATATCATATCATATTATTATTAAAAAAATAAACTAATTTTTCATTATCCTCGTATGTTTTTAGTGTTCTCAACAAAATTTCGATCGTTAGATTCATGTGATGTTGCTCGCGGAATTATGCTTTCCTGACCATTTCCAGTTGGGTGCCTAGAATAAGTTTATCGCACAGCATCGTTGTTTCATTCGTGTATCCGCACCGCTTTACGTGCTGCCTCAGGGGTTCTCTGAACTCTTTTACTGCTTCTGCTTCTCCCTGACAGGCTCGTTCAAACAAGTATTTTTGAAACATCACGTTTCTGTGACATTTGAAGCGTTCGGCAAGAGCGCTCAGTACGGCCAGCGATGCACAGGGATTCTCGCCGGTGGCATCAGTTACGTCTCCAGTGATTTCTGCAACGCGCGGGCTATTGACGAGACTTGAGACGTCTTTAGATGTAGTAGGCTGTTCTTCCGGCTATGTCACATTTGCCACTGTGCGTTGGGCTATGGCGAGCTGAATAAAGTAAACTGGTACGTTGACTTTACCTGTAGCACATATAAACCGAGCATAACATCGGTAATTATATATTACACCCATATGCTACATCTAAGCCAGATATATTCAAACTGTTTTCTGGGACGTACTAGTACTCATTGGTTTCGTGTTTACCACATTAGTCTGGTCTTACATATATATATATATATATATATATATATATATATATATATATATATATATATATATATATATATATATATATATATATATATTTGTATATTGGTAGTGAATTATAAGAGAAAACCCAGCCAAAGGCATACGAAGCTTAACTATAAAGAGCAATTCTATCTTATTTTTGAGCCTATAGAAATAAAGATATGATATGATATGACGTTTATTGACACTTAATTGTAGTTTTTCATTTTTGTTACAACTTCATATAGCCACAGGCTAGTGCAAAGCAAATGTACAAGTTACAGTAACATTTTAGACATTATCACCATAGTATCTCGTATTATTGCAATTATTTATCTAGATGATGCCAGACTTAGTCCCCCATCATTTTTGGTTTTACTCGGCGAGCTGTCTGTACAAGTATTGATACTTATGCGGATGATATGGCAGCATTATGCGCCCTTGATATAAAGTGATATGTACACACGCATAAAGCGCATAAATAAATCAATCGTTGTTATTTTTTGGAATTGGGTATACAGCACACGATAAACAATTGGGGGGTGTGTAGCTTTATGGGCGAACTGGAGTTATTAATTAACCATGAGAAAAATGTAGCAATTGAAGTCCAAAAATGCGGTTAATTTGGAAATAACAATACGTTTTAGTTTCAGTGAGAGGATATGTATTTGCAAACATGCTCACCTACCTGGAATCACCATCATAGAATAGCTTTGCGATAACGTAGTGAGGCATCTAGAAACACGCATAGATAATCTGGCTTGAAAAGTCTGGCGATTGAAAAGTAGCGAGGTGTTGTAGCATTCCTGACTGCGGAAGGTGTTCCCGGAAGGTGTGCGTGCAGCGAGTTTCGAAGAAACTAAGCGAACCGCGAAAGGAACTGCGTATGCGGCTACCACTGCAACACCTGTTCCGGTATCATGAAGACCCCACTTTTTGAAGCGGATCGTCACCAGCAACACGGTTTGGTGCCATCATTTTGAGCCAGAGACATAGCTGGACAGCATACAATAAAGGCATGCGTCGTCACCTGCCCCTAAACAATTCAAAGTCGCTTCAACTTGGACGAAATGAAGTACACAGTGGGAAACTAACGCACACAGTCACGGCCGCAGGAATTTTGGGAACAGGAGATCGTTTGGCTTGTTAAACAGTGGGATAGTTGTGCTCAGGCCTCTAGTGATTACTTTCCAATAAACGCTTCAATTATACGCGTTGTTTCGTATATTTTTTTTATTTAAACCCACATTATATATATATATATATATATATATATATATATATATATATATATATATATATATACATATATATATATATATATATTGTACGGATCATACCTACTTGGCGTGCAGCTATTTTCCTTAAAAAATTAACTCGTGCAGCCCAAATGTGTACTTAATGCTAATGCGCCGTATAGAACTTTGAGATGTTTAATGGCCTAAGTCAGCGTCAGTTCGGTTTTCGATCCAAAATGTCGACGACTGTACCCATCATGGATTTTGTTGAAGAGGTTCGCAGAAACCTAATGTTAAAAAAGACAGTCGCCGGCGTATTTATAGATCTTAGAAAAGCATTTGATACAGTTGATGTAAATATTCTGATTAAAAAGTTAACTCGATATGGAGCGGATGATATTTTTTTGTCTTGGCTGCGGTCGTTTATGTCGAATAGGAGGCAAGTTGTTCAAGTGGGCAATGCAATCTCGGATGTAAGAAATATATCTGTTGGAGTGGCTCAGGGCAGTATAGGCGGTCCACTTCTCTTCAACATCTTTATTAACGACATATTTAGCGTAACAAAACATGCAAAGTTGACCTTGTTTGCGGACGATACCACCGCCCTATTCGTCGGGAACTCCCCAACTGAGGTAGAGGCTATGGTCCGCGAGGACCTTCAGAGGTTATCATCATGGTTCAGGAGTAACGGTCTCTATATGAATTGGAGGAAAACAGGTGTAATGCAATTCCTTTCCCCGCGGGGTTCCGTTACGATTAATCCCCTCCGTTTCCAGTGCGACGGCATAGCCCTTTCACTTCTAAAGGAAACGAAGTTCCTAGGCGTTACGTTGGACGAAAAGCTGACCTTTGAAGCGCATGTCACACATATACGTAAGAAAATATCTGGCAGCAATGCAGCTCTATACAGAGCTCGACGAATTCTTCCCCAAAACTGCCTGGTGGCAAGGTATTTTGCCTACGTCCATAGTCACCTGACCTACGCTGTAGAAGTTTATGGCTTAACACAGATGCGTCTTATCAGGTCGCTTCACCGACTCCAAAAACGAGCACTGAGAACAACTCTGGACCTCTGGATGCGAGATTCAGTGCAACCGCACTACAAAAATATTAACATTTTGCCGTTCCCAAAACTTATAGAATACTGTCTCGTAGTTGAAATTAAGCGTATACTCCTTGGAGTGCATCCAAACTTATATGGTCTGGCAACATCAGCAACACCCATATCTACAAGGGGTAACGCATCAAACCTGCTTACTCTGTCACACGCCAACTCCATTCAGTCAAGGCTATCAATCAGAAACATTGGGGCCTCCTACTGGAACAAAGTACCGGCCTCCGTTAGGCAGACAAAGTCCCTGCTCAAATTCAAATGCGATCTCAAAGAGCATTATCTTGAAACTTTAGTATCTGGTTAAAAGTGGTATAAAAATACAATCATGTTGCAATATATTGTAAATAGGTGAAAATGGCATATATAAATTATACATTGTTATTCATAAAAGGGGCTCCGAACAAGCTATGTGCTTAATGGAGCTTGAAATTAATGTGTGCAATTATCTACAAGAAATGTCAATAAACAAACAGTTGAAACAGTTGAAGAAGCAGAATTCTGTGCAGATATACCAGACATGCTCGTCAAAACGCAGGGTAGCCATCAGTGCAAATGCGGCAGCTTCCAAAAAGTAAAAAGCTGTCATACCAGCTGTGGCCTTCTTTGAAGCCACTACAAGGTCCACAATCATGGTAAAAAAAGCACAGCTTAAAAAACAAAATTAATTTGTTTAAAAAGGTTATTAATAATGAATGAATCAGTACTTTAGCTATTAAGTTGTGACGAGGCTAGCCACAACACAGCAACAGAGCAACCACCTTCAATGCTGCTGGTACAAAACGGCCCCAAAGAGACGACACGAGGGCCAACCGAACACATTGTCGAACATAATTTCCAATAACCAATAGATCGTCTACAGTTCAGCTACTTATCGCTAACAAGAAGGCGGAAGATGCTTCGTTCGTCTGGAAGTGTATCCACTGTTCTGCAGCAAAAACCACGTCCTTCAAGACAACCACCCTCAAGAATACTACTGAGCCATATAATATACTAACGTGCAAACGTTGTCATTACTCGCATCTGAAGCTCTCACAACTACCTTCTCGGACCACCACGCAACATTGATCTCTGTAGTATCTAAGAGAATAGGCCGGCCTGCCTCTATGACATATAAATACAATTACGACCAAATATTGGCAGAACTTGCAATAACTAATTGGAACGACTTATACAATATCTCGGATGTAGATGAGGCGTTTGCATGTTTTAACGAGGGAGTGATGGCGGCAGTGACTAGGGGCAAGAGAGAAATTAGGCGAAAGTTAAACAAAGGTCAGCCACGTAAGCCATGGGTCACTGCTGAGCTGCTTGAAATGAGAAAGGACAAGTAGGCAGCCTATACGGCGTATCGCAGTGATCCCCTTAACGCCCGCAGACGTCAAGCGTATGTTAGACTGAGAAACAAAGTTGTCTCGTTTTCAAGAAAGTGCAGGCTGGAAGCTAATGGGAAGATTGCTTGCGATAGAATACAGGAGAGGCGGAGCCCATGGGAAGCCATCCAGCCAGTCATGGGAGGTGCCCAGGAAAAAAGTGAGTCAAACTGAAGATTAATGATGAGATAGTCACACATATATTGTACGACTTTCAAACATCCTTAATTTCGCAATAACATCCCTAATGACTATTATACAACTTGCGTAACGGCCGACGCCAAATGCTCGACCGCTTACCGATGTCCATACCTGAACTGCACGAGCCATTTTCGCTTCGGCCGGTCCCTGTGGATCGAGTGCATTACCTGCTGAAAAAAGTCAAAATTTGCTCGGTGGAAGAAGGTCACATACCCTCTCATGTTTTGAGACACTGTGCTGACGTTATTGCTGACGCAGTGACACTCATAGTTAAGGGGATCTACCCCACGGCCTTCAAATTGTATTGCGTTGTGCCACTAAAAGACGGTGACAGACTCAGCGAGGAAGATTACAGGCCGGCCCCCTCCACTGTCTAAGATTTTCGAATAAGCTATATATGAACAGTTGAACGAGCACTTTGAGATGTTTAATAACCTAAGTCAACGTCAGTTCGGTTTTCGATCTAAAATGTCGACGACTGTACCCATCATAGATTTTGTTGAAGAGGTTCGCAGAAACCTAATGTTAAAAAAGACAGTCGCCGGCGTGTTTATAGATCTTAGAAAAACATTTGATACAGTTGATGTAAATGTTCTAATTAAGAAGTTAACTCAATATGGAGCACATTATATTTTTTGTCCTGGCTGCGGTCGGTCGTTTATGTCGAATAGGAAGCAATTCGTTCAGGTGGGCAAGGCACTCTCGGATGTAAGGAATATATCGCTTGGAGTGGCTCAGGGCAGTATATGTGGTCCACTTCTTTTTAACATCTTTACTAACGACATATTTAGCGTAACAAACCATAACCTTCAGAGGTTATCATCATGGTTCAGGAGTAACGGTCTCTATATGAATAGGAGGAAAACAAGTATCATGCAATTCCTTTCACCGTGGGGTTCCGTTACGATCAATCCCCTTCGATTCCAGTGCGACGGCATAGCCCTTAAATAAAGTTTCTATGCGTTACGTTAGACGAGAAGCTGATATTTGAAGCTCATGTCACACATATACGTAAGGAAATATTTGGTAGTATTGCAGCTCTATACAGAGCTCGACGAATTCTTCCCCAAAACTGCCTGATGACAATGTATTTTGCCTACGTCCATAGTCACCTGACTTACGCTGTAGAAGTTTATGGCTTAACACAGATGCGTCTCATCAGGTCGCTTCACCGACTCCAAAAACGAGCACTGAGAAGAACTCTGGATGCGAGACTCAGTGCAACCGCACTACAAAAACATTAGCATCTTGCTGTTTCCAAAACTTATAGAATACTGTCTCGTAGTTGAAATCAAGCCTATACTCTTTGGAGTGCATCCAAACTTATATGGTCTGGCAACATCAGCAACACCCATATCTACAAGGGGTAACGCATCAAACTTGCTTACTCTGTCACAGGCTAACTCCAACCAGTCAAAGCTATCAATCAGAAACGTTGGGGCCTCCTACTGGAACAAAGTATCGGCCTCCGTCAGGCAAACAAATTCTCTGCTCAAATTCAAATGGTGTCTGGTAAATGTGATTTAAACATACAACCATGTTGCAATATATTGTAAATAGGTGAAAATGGCAAATATAAATTTAACATGGTTATCTCATAAAAGGGGCTCCGAACAAGCTATGTGCTGAATGGAGCTTGGAATTAATGTGTGCAATTATCTTACAAGAAATGTCAATAAACAAATAATTGAAACATGTCACTTACATAGATGCACATCCACCACCGCCCCAATCGCGCCCTAACTGCAACATCTGTGTCATCATCATATCGTCGTTTCCTAAGTAAATAAGTAGACCGAGAGAGGATGGCACCATCACCATCTAGTTGTTGACTGTGATACGCGCCAGACATATCTCCGTCTGTTTTCATTCACCTTTACGTGTCGTCGTCTTTGTCGTCGCACTAAGTTTACATCCCCAGTTAACTTAGCGTAACAACATCGTCACAATATTATGTTCGCTTCGTTTGTCTTTCCCTAGCTGATGCTGAGAAGGCCTGGCCTTTTCAGCCCAGGCCTCGATACAACAGAGGCGCATGCCAACTGGGGTGTCACACATATATCTCAACGAGTTTTATGCTCTCTGTGTGGCTTGAAGAACAACGCTTAGAACGTGCTCTGAAAACAATACATTTGTGGACGTGAGGACCTTTAAGTTTCTTATAGTTCGATACTTAGGAAGCATCTGTCCGCCAATACTGTCCTCATATTCGGGGTTGCCGAGTCCAAAGTGTGGGACAGCACATTTAACAACCGACAGGGTAAGATCTAGGGATAACGATTCGATATCGAGAGGGCGCACCAAATCATTTAGTTCTATCTTAGCTCATATATTGTATCGTCGTCATCGTCAAAAATTTCTGAGTTAAAGAAAACCACGTATTCAGGCATTGAGTTTATTTGCAACCCGTAACTTAATGAAATTCCCAGAAGCTTTTCGTTTGTTACACTCTCGAATAAGACCTAAATCAAAGAATACGACGTCGCAGAATTAATAATTGTTAATTGATTCTGTCTATTTGAAATAAGTTTTAGTAAGTTGCAGAGTAGAGCCAATGAGCGAGTCTATGTTAACCTGGGCTGTTCGATACTTCTTTTGCAATGGTTTCGCCTTTCTGAAGAAAGTACGGCGCGTTGGCGTCTCCTTCAGTGTAAACAGTGGCATCTGACAAGTTAAAAAAAAAATATTTGCCTGACTTGTATGACATAGAAATTGTGTCTGAGATCCTCGTGAACATGCTTGCATATAGTCATTACAACCATGTTAAGCAAGATTTGTTTGAAATTCGTAGTTGGATTGTGTCAATTGGTTATTGAATCTTTGTTGTGCGCATTTTATCGTGAATCTTCTTCTTTACAATGTAGGAACCTGTTCTATTACAACCGGTTAATCAGCATCTCGCAATTTGCAATCTCGGCGCAGGCCCACTCGACACGGAAGGCGGTGGTAATAATGTTCTTCGCTCATATTTCGAAGATGAGACATCTTTTCCTACCATGGTTAACACGTATTTGCGTTCCACTGAACATGAACTTCCGTCTTTTTTTGGAAGGTTTTGGCAATGCATAATGAACATGCGTCTCTGGTACTGTAAGCAACCACTCACTAAGCTCACATCCCGTATTCCCCCTACGTCCCAGGCATAACGCACTTCTTCGACATTGCGAAGGAGGAGTCTTAGTTTTCTATGCGCCTCGCCTACGAGCCTCCGGCCCGAGGACGTGCTTCGAGGGCGTGCCCGTCATTGCTCTCCTGCGGCTTCCCATCTCGACCTGCCCTGCCAATGCGTTGACTACATGTTTTCTCCTGTCCCGCTCTAGGGATCTCTTAAGCTTTATGACGGAATCAAGTGCTGCCCTTTCTTACCTACATCTCTCTTCTGAGGTCATCATGTGCGCCACCACCTCTCTCAGACGGTGACCACGCACCTCTGGCGTAAAGGCAGTGTTGGCTCTATCCAGAGCTGGTATTCAAGTAAATCCGTAATCTGGCGTGGTGCTATTATATTATGATACTGTAATAATGTGTCCAAAAAGCATCCACGAAGTAGATCTTTTAGGGCTCTACTCTACAATTCGTGCACGAAATCCAGGCATTTCTTTCGCTAAGTGATATATATATATATATATATATATATAATTTTTACAAATTAACTATTGTATGAAAACGTTGGAGTGATTGGCGATAAAACAACCAAAATCGTTTTGACAAACAAAAACACACTTGAGTTGAAAAGGTTCGCAGGGATAAGTAGATCTAAATTACACATTGAGATGCCCATTAGTTAGACAGTCTCACTAAATAAAAAATCATATTCTAAACTTTTATACTTTAGCACACCACACTTTGATGTAGAAATCATCGTGCCGTTTTCTACATACAAATAGCCGATGCCGTATATATAAATAAAACATATTCATTTTTGGGTGTGTGTAAATGTGACTTTTTTTTATAAAAAAATAACTGGTAAAACGCATGGTGCACACTGGGCACCGTTGTTAAAGCCAATAGAGTGGCCGCAGTTCTGTCTTCTCTGGTAATTTTATGTTGCCACCAAGGCAGCTCTGTATATACAAATATGCGCATTCTAGAGGCAAATTTCAAGTTCAAGCACAATTTCAAGAGTTCGCCTATTGACTTGGACGCGTAAAGGTCAGTGTCGCCACGAAGTGCGCGCAACACGTCGAATGCACCGGAGTCTGAAGTATGCTTTGATAAATTCGAAGCTGGGTGGTTTCGAACGTCGTCGGCATCTTCAATCAATAAATCGTTTGACTACCAGGTCTGATCCACATGGCCATAACGTATTAGATGCGTAAGCGTTGACAACAGTTTTATTTGCTCTGACTGTTTTATCCTTTTCCAGCTAAGCGTTTTATCGAGCTTCCGAACGGCGATCAATCAGTTCAAGTCAGTCAGCCCTGATTGTCTGTCTGTTTGTCCAGCTAGAATGCGCTAGAATCTGTCGAAATTCAGCTTGGCTTTTTATTAGTGGATGCAACTAATCGCGATCGGGCTATATGCCCATCACAATAAAAGTATATCCTTTAAATTTGCTTTTTCAGTTGCCTGAGGTAATAGCTCCGCCGTCAGATCAGTTTCTTGCTTATCCAACTTTAGTGCAAAATTAGATCCTTTTCTTAGCACATATATTTTCACTGGCCAGCGACCAGATCCAGGTGAACGGAGTCCCAATAAAGTTCGTAAACAACTTTACGTACCTTGGGATCGTGTTCACGACGAGTGGATCGTCGTTCTCTCGACACATAGAGGAGCTATTTAGAAAAACTCTGGTGGCCTCTTCATCGATATCGGACCCGTATCGCCTCTCGTTGGAAACCGCCTCTAAACTCTTTATGTTCAAGCTTGCCCCATGCGCTGCCTATGGAGTCGAGTTGATCTGGGAGCATCTTTTTTTTTTGTTTTTTTTTAATATTTTTTTTTTAGATTTCCCATAAGGCAATTGCCCGTGTACGGATTTTTTCATGTCATGGCTAAGTTTACTCCACTCCGGCATTTACCTTGTTTAAATTGGAAACCATGCAAACCAATTTAAGAGTGGCCGGTCTGGGGTTCGAACCCAGTCCTCCCGAATGCAAGGCAAAGGCTTTGCCACTAAGCCACCTTGCTCGGTAGCGAGCGAGACCTTCGAACACTCGACAGAGCCAAATCGGCGTTCCTAAAAAGAGTTCTTGGCGTCCACAAAAAAACGCGAAATCGTATGGTCTACCTCCTGACGGGAGAAAAGCGATTTGTGGAGGAGATCCAACAAAAGTTCAAGCTTGAGGAGACGACGGCATTTGTGAACTTCATGAACAGGAAAGGAGAGGAGATCAGCGACGTGAGCCCACAGTTCTTCACTTCGCCAGCAATGACAGACGACACATGGAAGAATCCGGATCGGGCGAACAGGCACGTGGTGGTCAAATTCTCGACCCACGGCTATCATCATGTGGTCTGTCGAACGGAGTCGTTTCACGACCCAGTCGAGTCGTGTATCTGTAAATATTGCGAAGGCCCTTGTGATCTGTATCATGCCCAAACTTGTACATACCCACAGTCTCTGAATCACCTCGAGAGACTTAAGAGTAAGCTGGGGGGACTTTCTTGATTAACCGGAGTTTTTCTGTACTTCAATTTTAACTAGATAGAGTATTACACAGACAGTGTGAATAAAAGAAATTGAATATTTTCACTTGCACTTCTTGAATAAGCCTACGTATCTTATTGTTATTTCGTTTGTTTTCCTCAATGATGACATTTGTAATGCCATCAATTCTTACTGTTAATTTGATGGACCCGTTACCATGGTCGGCAATTTTACCTCGAATTGACTGGACTGCTGTTGAAACATCCTCAGCGACAACGATTGGGTGTTTTTTTGGAAACTGCTGTCTTAAGAACAACCTGGTCTGCCTAATCGATTGCCCCTTGCATCAATCTGGATCCATCTTCGATCTTATTTTAACAACAGGCGCTGGCACGATCGATTTCATTGTAACGTCTGATCCAATTATTAGCTCGGAGCACAAACTCGATGAGAAGATCGAAACCATTTGCGCTTATGTATCGCGTCTCGATCTCTAAATTGTGTTCTTCGCTTCATCGGAAGCTCACGAAGGCAACAAAGCGACTTCACATTTTGACGGAGTTGAATATAAACGTCAAAGACAGCAAGGCTCTGTTCCGATACCCCAACATGCGGGTCACCAGCAATGAAGCCCTCCCGACCCTAGAATCCGCCTCGCCCTCTACATCGAAAAGTGAGAATAAGGCTGAGCTCCTGGCATTGCATTTCCTGTCTTTGTTCAACCCTGCTCCAGTAAACAGAGCATCTTTTTCTCTCTTCCGCAACAACGGTTCATAGTTTGATAGTTCTCCGCGACTTTTCGATCGAGGTCAACAAACGTAACATTTACTTGCAATTGCTGCCTTTAAAGCCCAAATGCAGCCACACGCATATCAGCCTCCAGCCTATATAAAAAAAACTATTGAGCGTTCGTACCATGACTCCAAGAAAATAACTCCGTTAAATACGGTATCTCCGAGCTAAACTACTTACACAACGGGTCAACACTGGCAACGACCTACGTGACGCGGGATCTTGGAGTATAATCTGGCGGACTTTACTTTCTCTGCACAGATCAAAGAACCAATCAAAGCAACATCTTTACTTGTGATATATGTTGTTCTGCTGTTTCATTGACAAGGCGACTATACAGGTCCCGCCTGCGACAAGTCATCTCTTACCCTTTATTACATGAATAGAGAAGCTTTTTATTCTATTCTAATATAGGCAAGGGGAAATTGTAACTATCGAGTTTATATCGAAGTCGTTGAGCGGAGTGGGATAGAAGAGCATTTTGAGGTGTTAGCTGTGTTTATTCCGCAGGTAACAAATTACTTGGTCTAGAAAGGCTATTCCGTTGTTGAAAGACACAGTATCACCAGCCACCGAGCACCAGTTATTTTTCGGACGTCGTTACGCTATAGCGATTCAGTTCTCTCTCTCTCTCTCTCTCATATGATTCAGCTCGAAGTAAAGCAGCTCAAGTAGTGAGAGTAGCGGTAGTTCCAGTCGTAGCAGATTTTCAGAATGACTCATTCGCTCGTTGGTTTGTTCGTTCGCTCGCTCGCTGACGTCCTGGCGTCCAGTTGTTAGCGGAACACGCAATTGGGACGACTTAGCAACGGCAGCAGCAGCGGCAGCAGCGGCAATAACAGCAGTCGCCCCTATATTATATAGCTTAGTGATAGCCGTCGCGTAGATCGCTTGCTGAGGCCGGCGTCTGCAGTGGCAGTGGTGGTGGTGGCGGCGCCGTCGTCCGCGCCCGCCGTTGCCGCCGCCGTCGTTGCTGGCGGCGGCGGCGGCGGCGGTGACGGCGGCGACGCCCGTAGTGGTGGGTCGTCGCCGTAGTAGTAGTAGTAGTTGAAGAGGCAACAACAATCCATGATGTTGTTTAGTATGCGGCTGTATTGTAACTCTCTTTCTTCTTTCGATCTCTCTCCCACTCGCATTCTCCCTTTCTTGCAATGCACGAACGTTACACACCCTATACTCATGTGTGGGTGTGTGCTGGATGATGTGCTCGTCAAATCGCTCACTATTCGTCATCGCTGTAATCGTGTAAAAACAGTTACACAGTTAAGCGCGCCAGCAGCAGCAGCAGCAGCAACTGAGGAAGAAGAGGTAGTTAAAGAAACAACATCTCACACCTGAGCGAGCGATAAACGGCCACAGCGTTTCCCGAGGTAATGATACCCCTGCCCCCGCCCCCTTACCCCCCGTGTCTAACACCAACAGTCAAGTGTTAATTCCGTTGAGATTACTCAGCCTCCACCCGTTCCCCTTGATCGCCAGTTTTGTGACAGTTTGTATCGATCTCCCTTGGCTGCGCCGCAGTAGCCTCGTGTTAAGAACGTTGCGGTAGTTCAACTAGTAGCGGTAGTACGCGGTGGTGGTGGTGATGCAGGAGAATTAAGTAAGTCGTCGACTAAAGTTTGTGTATGTCGATCGTTTGCCAGGCTGCGGCGACTGCGAACTGCAAACTGGCTTAGGGTAACTGACAGCAACCAGCAACCAGCCAGCCAGTTATTCGTGTTGTTGTTGTTGCTGCTGCTCGAGCTGTTGGATTATTGCTCGTTCCTTTGGTGTGTTGTGTGACACACCGCACCGGTGATAGTGGTGGTGGTGGTGGGGGTGCTGGTGGCGGCAACGGCGGCGGCGGCGTACGTCAGCATCTATTTGTGACGTAAGCTTGTCGCAGCAGCAGCAGCAGCAGCAGCAATAGCAGCAACAGCATTCAGCGTTCGCAAACTGACCGAGCAGTCCGAATAGCTGATTGTTTGGTAACGGCAGTGAAGGCGAGCGGCAAAACGGCCAGCGGCCACCCAGCCATCACCCGAACACCACCTTCATCAGCCCTTCCTTCAGTCGGTCGGACCTATCACCAAACAAACAAACAAGGCAACCACCACCTACAGCTGCGGTTACAACAACAACCAGTAATACCAAAGTTGCAGCATATGAATAACAGTGATAACAGTCGACTCCAGTGAAATAAGTGCAATCTAGCGATTTCAGAAAGATCTCGGCATCTCGGCAGGCAAACAAAGCAGCACGGTGAGACTTAGCCTACTTTATTACTGTGATACTACACTTCATGCACTTTCAATTTTATATAATTTTATCCTTGCTTCACTAGCGTCAACTAAGCTTGAGTCATACAACACAATCGCTACGGTCGTCATATGAATGTGCTCAACTAGAGTATTTGCCTAGTTTTTGTGTCTCCGTCTTTCTCTCGCACGATCTTAGTTGTGTTTAGACGACACTGTCAAAACTTGCTGTTCGCTCTGAACTGACAAGTGTGTCGTATTGTGTTTTCTTGCGAATTGTCGTAAACCATTAAAAACGTACACTATAAACGCAATATTCTATTGTATAAAGCAAACGAATGCATGTCAGCGGGACCACTGATTTCATCATGCAAATTACGATACGGCCATCTCACACTAACTGGTCATGTGATGTGTGCTTACCACCCTGTGATTTCGGCCATAGGGCATTCGCGTTCGGCTTGCGGCATTGCCTAGCCTCACGCTACTTTTCTCTATTCGTTTCAACATCACATTACACACCGGTGACAGCATTCTAATGGACCACTAGATGTATTTGAAAATCAAGTGCTTTGACTGCCAGGCTCGCCAGTTGCGAACATTATGCAACATGTTGAATCGTCATCACATCTTTCATAATCTAAACTAGGGTATTGAACTAAGCTATTCGAGTTCTAAAGTATGTTAACATATTTCAAGTAAGACGTTGTATATGGAACACATGCAACGCTTGCTGTAATTTCACACTAGCTGAGTCCAATGCGACTCGTTTATACGACGAAGGCAAAATAGCTTATGCCAGACCACTCTTTGATTTACGAAGCTTGGTCTGCTTTACATTAAAACGTATGCTTCACGTCAAGCATATTCCATACAATACTAAATTGAAATGAAGCACAATAGTTTAATGAATGTAAATCTATACTTAAGGGCATGGTACAATAAACGCCGAATGCAAAATTAAATGAACTTTTTACTTAAAGCGCAAATACTAGCACAGTGATGCAACCTCCTGCGAGAGATTGGCCTGTCTCTAATTCTATCGGCTTATCCATTAACGCCTATCGGCTGATACGAGTCACACTCATACATCAATAGGCTTTAGCTATTGGGCGACAACCCCATTGACACGAGGAGACAAATAGACCGTCAGTCTGACGGTCGGTCTTCCGCTATATATATATATATATATATATATATATTAAGTCTAAGATATATACTAGGCCTATGCATATAAAACCGGATTTTGTTTGGCAAAAACAAATGTGTATCATTCTATAACTAGCGAAGATATGTTATTCGAGGTAACGACCCTCGCTAGCTATACGCTGTGCCCATATTTTAGGCAATTTGTGGATTCCTCGCCACCTACCCATTTTCGGACGTTTTCGTACGAAAATGTCCGCTTAGCTAGAGCGTCACTTAGATAGAGCGTGACCTCTAGATGCGAAGAGGTGGTACTCTAGAATTAAAAACATTTTTTATGGAGGTTGTTTTTAATTCTAGACTCCGTCCCCTACGGGCTTGGAACTTAACCTGAGGTATATCTTCCATATACCTCAGGTTAAGTTCAAAGCCTGAATATATGAGGTCAAGTCTGGGGAGATAGCGTAGTTGTTATGCCATCTTTATCGTCGATTTGAACCAGGCATTGTGGTCGTCTTTCGCACAATGCCTGGTTCAAATCGATTATTTGTTGACCACAGGGAGCAGCATTGACGGTTTCACCAGGTTCTAGCAGCTCATAATAGACAACGCCTTTTTGCTCCCACCAAACACAGAACATTGTCTTTTTTTCCGAAGCAATTCGGCCTCCTAGTCGCTGACGCTGCTGCGCCAGAATCTAACCATGACGTTTGGCTCTTGGGATTGTCGAGGAAGATTCACTTTTATTCTTCGGTCACGATCCGATGCAATAATGGCTTGTGATCGAACGGCCTGGCGAGCAGAATCTCACCAGTGGTTTGTCAGTTATATTGGTGTCTTCCACTCAGTTCATGTGGGACCTACTTTGGGAGCTTCGGGATCTTTACTTTGGGAGGATTAGGAACATGGCCTTCCAGCGTCTGCAAACGGTTGGTGCACTGTAATCTGCCGAAAGCATTTTCGCCGTGAGCTTCGACAAGCATTTCATGCGCTTCGGACGCAGATTTTTCACATGATAACAGAAAAGAGAGCTTTCCGCAAATCGGTAATTTTTGGCAAAACGTTCGACGTGGTAAACGCTCCTGTAAATTTCATAGGAAATACATAGGTGATATTTTGCTCGTGGAATGAGCCAAGCACTCCAACAGAACTGCGTCATTGCCGCTATTGGTTGCTAGCTACAGCGAGAACAGCGCCCTCTGCCCATGAAAGCTGGTTTAATATGCATATACTTGTATATATATATATATATATATATATATATATATATATATATATATATATATCCAAGATCAAGTGTTATACCAGTAAGCTCTACATGCTTCAAAATGAAACAGTTTGGCAAATGAGTGCATATAAAATATATGTATGTATATATGTATGTGTGTGGTTCATTTACAGATGAGTTACCCGCCTCAGCAGGGTTATCCGCCTCAGCAGGGTTATCCGCCTCAGCAAGGCTATTATCCGCCAGCCCAGCCGGGCTTTGCGCAGCCTCCGCATCCAGGCTACGCTCCACCAGCGCAACCTGGCTACTATCCACCGCCACAGCCTGGATACGCTCCAGCGCCCCTTCCCGCTCAAACTGTGTAAGCACACACCTACCTGATGACAGCCCTATCTTTCTCGCACGCTTTCAGTCGTCGCTGAGCTCATGGCTTAATCTGACAGCGAGTCCGATAGTACCTACAAAACTAACTCATACGATACCAACATAATTGTGTTCACTGCGCGTATACTTTACAGTAGGGCATCGCGCAACCAAAATCAATACCGCCGAAAAACGAATCCAACTGCCGGAAAATTCGAGCGTCTTTTTTAGAACGGCCCGTTAGCTACTGACATTTTCTGTCGGTGTTTGTTTAAGCCATTTACAGTTACAAATAACGATGTTCTAAGTATATGGTTAATCTAAGTAAAGTTTTCGGGCTGACCCTTAAGCCATTTTACGTCCACGGGACTGCTTTTCGCCTTGTTTTATAGACAGACCCCCACAAACACAAATATGCAACGCTGAGACTCGAACCCGCGCACCTATGTGTCTCCTTTGGTCGCGAGCCGCAGACGAATACACCACGCCACCGGGCTTGACGGTTAACCAAACTTAAGTTTTCGTTGTTTTTTTTTAGGTTAACCTAACATAAAAAAACGAAGTAAAATACGTGTATAGTCTTGCTGCGGCGTTTAGAAAAAATCCGTCTATAGCTATTGCAAGTGCAGTCAGGTATATTTATACACGGAAAACACCATCGTTTTATTGCTACATTTAATGAAAGCCGATAAACGTTCTTTGAAGAAAGAATTTCAATAGTATCGTTTAGCTAAATAATGTTTGCGAATGGCAAATGCTGGGTAGGATAGGTGACTAAGCTGGTACCTGGAAACCTGACAAACTTTACTAAATGAGAGTCGACTAGCTTTAGTGCCTGTCTTCCACATAGTTCTCGCTTCCCGGGCACAGTACTACAGGCTGTGATAACCTAGAAGAGGATCTATATTTATCTATATATCCAATTATAAATCAAAGAAACAATGGAAGCCATTTTCTTGGCTGACTGCGCATGCGATAAAAAACATCCATCTGATCAGAATGCCGTCTATAAAAATCATCAGAATGCCGTCTGCAACTGCAATGACCCCGGCGCTCATAGATGTACCGAGATCTACCTGTGCAGATTGTGAGTTATAATTATAAGAATAACCAAAAAAGTGTACTCATTTAAAAACAATTTAACTTACTGTACATGTAATGTAGCTCGACAATAGCTAATAAAAGCTTGTGTCAATCGGTCTTGAACAAATTTCAGTGTTGTGCATGAGCAGCGACAACAGCAGGATGATTCGTTCTGGAAGAATTGCTGCCTGTGCACGCTGTGCCTCGCACTCTGCTGCTGGTGTTGCGACGATTGATCAGTCAGTCAGATCTGAATACAAGGCGAACGCCGATGCGGCATGAAACACTCGCGTGTACACCTTATCCACTTCCGTTTGCTTCGGCTGTGGATTAACACTGTACACAACCTTCTCTGCAATCGCTGTACCCTATTTAGAGTTCTAATTTTTAACATTGAAGCATTCACATACGTGCATATTAGGTTTTTGTCTGAAAAGAAATGCAAACTATAAACTAATTTGCCAACTGCTCTACACGCGTAGAGCATATATATATATATATATTTTTTTTTGTTTTTTGTTTTCTCATCAAACGACCATACATATATACAACGACACCTATTTTTGGCTTAGATCTACAATTAAACGTGTAATTCAAAAGCTACGTCTTGGCAATTAATGTTTTATTTATCGTCTCTTGTAAAATCATTTTTCTTGCACAGTCTTCTCAATCGGCAAAAATGCTGAATAATTAAATTAACGAACGCCCGCGCCTCTCCGCACGGGTTACTGAATTTACTGAATTAGCAGCGTATCATGGAATTTTGTAATCTGACTAAGTGAGCTGATTCATTGATTAAAACGCTTTTATATAGTTAATAAGAAAATTGTTTACTTACGCGTGTATGCAAGAATTGTAATTGCACAAGCAGTATTTTAATATCCAAGTTTAAAAACGTACAATTTCGTTTTCTTACAATGGCACAATTCCTTTTTGATCCTTTACTTAGCGATCAAGCTACTTTCTCCTGCTTTGTCCACATAGAAACGTGCCTTATTTTGGTGAAGCAGGACATCCCACCTTGAAACTTGATCTGGATGGTTACACTTTAGTTTCCTGTGTACCTTAAAAAAGCTAGTTAGTCTATGGCTGTATTTTAGTTTAAGGTCTAGGAAATTGGAGTGAACAATGTCACCCATATTCCCCAACAATGTAATAAAATATGTTTAGACTTTATGTTCTAGCCCGTTCCGTCCAACTTCCGTCTTATATTTTGTCCAAGCATTTTTCATATGCAACAGACAAATCCAGTTTAGATTAGGAATTGGCCAATATCCCGGCGTCCATAATAAGTTTCACAACTTTAGCTAACACTAGATTAGTCAACAACATATTATCTGCCCTACGGTTGGTCCATTATCTCTCGCACTAACTAGATGAATAGTCTGTTGTTGCTAATTAATTTTAATGGCGTTATTTACAATTAAGAGGAAATTCTGTGGCAGACTCCCGGATCCAGCGTTTAAATTAAAAAAGTTCAACTTGGGCAGCACCTCGGACTTGCAACCTAAATAATTTGAACTAGGCCAGAACAATATATACATTAAATATTCGGCACAGAACATTGTAGACGCTCAGGCATAATAAATCGGAGTAGTCAAGTGGGGTATCCAAATAATATTTAAAAAGCACTTTTTAGAAAGAGGTAAACATTGATGGGTATTGGGCCAGCACCTCCATCGAGTTTATTACATCTAGGATATCTCATAATAGATTCTCTCGCTTTTGCTGAACATGCACCTGGCCATTATTTAGTAATAGTCTTGCCTGAAAGCATGCTAAGGCCTTTTGATTGTGCCAAGCAATGCAACTTTCCGGTTGTCCATATATATATATATATATATATATATATATCTCGACAAACATGACTAATGGAAGAATATAGTATCTGGTCTCTCTAGAATAAAGAAAGTATACGCGCAATAATCAGTATCTTAAACACAGTGTAAACAATACCTAGTAAAGTCAAAATGTAAATAAACAATTAAATTGTTGTGCATATTCTGAATCCACAAATAAGAAAAATTAATATATTAAAAAACTGTGTTTTATGGCTACTATGTTGCAGGGGGCAGTTAGAACTGACGGCTGGCAACTAACAAATGCGCTAGGCAGATTATGATTATTTCTGGAAGGCCAATAGGCATCTGCGGCCGAGGAACCGCGAACTGTGTTGCCTTTTGTACCACACTCTGAGAACAGAGATGATACTTATTCCAGTCGGATGGTTACATTTTGGACCAGAGCTTGTTCGATCCGTCAAACGAACGCGAAATTTGTGTGGTGGCATTACGCATCTGAGGCAAAACTGCTATAATATTATATCATAAAACATACAATTTATCCGTAAGTGTTATAATTTGCAATTACATATATATATATATATATATATATATATATATATATATATATATATATATAAAGTGTTATAATTGTTATATATATATATATATATATATATATATATATATATATATATATATATATTAATAAAACAGATAGCTTTTTTCAAGAGTACTTGCAAGTACACTCGAAAATATACAGCCTCTGAACTCTGGAGGTTGCTCAGAGCCAATAAAAATGATATATATATATCAATTAACATCTACATAGAAAGTGAGAGAGACAGACTTTGTCATAATAAATTGAAAATTTAATGATTATTTCATTAATATTATGACAATATTAAGTGTAAATGTAGGGCGTACTCATATAATATACATGACATTAATTACTTGAATTGTAAAGTCTACTATACATATTATATTGAGAAAAAATGCATTCAAAAGCTGATGTTACGCCCCACCATAGTAACATTCATAACTTTTATATTATGCAATTCGATTTTTACACATATTTTATCTACAATACCCGAGTATATATTTACAATAGCGTTCGTATACAAATTTAGTCTAATATATATCAACCCTTAATTAACTTTGGGGTTTCCGTAGCCATAACCAGTATCTGAAAAACAGAAGAATTGAGCTCCGTTAGGGCCCTAATGAATCGTCTTCAAGCATGATAAACTGTATGTTCGAAAGAAAGCTCTATATATATAAATTTTTTTAGGGAATCGCTCCGGAATCAGATGCACTCACTGTGCAGTATGTCATACAGCGTGCTGCTGGCTTCGTATAGTTTTATATTATTACTATGGTATCATTATCTGTATTTTTACAAACATCCTCGTATGAAGTGCATTCATACTATTAATTGGATTATCACGATTGTTATATTACTACCTAATTACACAATAGTTTGGTTTAGCGGGGTTTCCCCATGGTTCCTTGCAATCTATGCCATTTCCCTAGCCTTTGTTTGGTTTCATTAATCTCTTGCTATAGTGGTTTATCACCGAAACCTAATGCCTCGGCTAAGGACACTGTTCTCATTCCTCCTAGTTCGTCGCACTTCAGCACGATATGTTCGATGGATTCTTCTTCTATATCACAAGCTCTACACCGTACGCTTACAATTTCCGAGTATCTGGCCGCTAGCAGTCGGGTGTTGAGCATACCGACCCTGCAGTCAGCGAACAGCCCTGATGATAGCGAGTTCGAATATAAAATATCTACTAAGGCAACAGTGCGTAATGTTATATGGACGTGGATATCGCACAAACCCCCAGACAACGAAAATTGCTTGGCTAAAACAACAGAAACCGTAAAAATTCGCGTGAAGTTTCCGTAAGCAATGAAACATTTTAGAAACTTTATCGACATAACTTTTATGGGTAGCCCGAATCCACCCTTTTTAAACGGACGACCATACCACGGACAATAGTATAAACTGCTATACAATGTTAATAATGTACAGAATACGTAACAGCCATAGCTGCCCCTATAAGGTTGCTTCGGCACTCGCTAGGCGCGGGCTCAGCGACAACCTCGAGGCAACGGGAGTACCCCCCGAAGAGCAGCACGGCTTCGGAACAGGCAAGTCCACCAATACTGCGTGCGAGGCCCTCACAAGTACTTTGTCTGGATTCTTCAATGCTTGAATTTGTATCTGGTTGTTTTGTCCCCGACCGGGTCCGAGCTACGGCGATGGGCTTCGTTCGACGCCCTAATCTGCTATTAATTATAACTGCAATCATCCTTTTTTAATCTGCGCGTGGCGTCGGTTACCTCGTACGGCATTCAGATAGCCTAAGGACCCTCACGGCTCTCCAGACCTTTCATCTCTGTAAAGTTGAGGCCTCTTTTTCTCAAACGCGCTCTCAGGCTTCTGAGAAACGCGAGAAACACGGTTACGCTCCAGCTCCAGCAAACAAGATACCTTTATCGCAGATCTGGTTCGTCGCCCCGCCTAGCCCGCTGTCCGAAGATTGGAAGAAACCCCTACAGCATGTCTCTTCAATCATTCGCACCAAATGTGCGCGCAACTTGTCCTTTGACAACGTTCAAACAAAATGCCAAACAATAGTATTTACCTTACTCTGTGTAAATATATATATGGCATAGGGCTCCCGAAATATGAAGTACTAAGTCAAACTAGCATGGAAATATGAGGTGAAAATAAAGTATCTACCTTGAGTTGCTGAAAAATAGTACAAGCTTGCAGGATATTTTCCGGGTTGGATACTTGATGTAGCTGGTTGAGCAGGTGCGTTGATTGTTCAAGAAACTGCTCGAACTCAGGATTAATGCGCTGTTCGCCGGGCAGAGCTGTTGTAGTTATTCCAGGACCAGACCGATTTGCTACGGACACTGTTGAACCATCGGCTAGCATCTCGTAAGTTTGAAACAGCTCCGTCGTTCCTTGAGTGATAGTGGAACGATTGACTCCCAATTGTGCTTGCTCTTCCTCTGGGGCCTCTTGAATAATAGCCACCACTTGGCTACCATCGTTATCTGCAGTGGTCTCCTCACTTTCGTCCTATTGAAATCATGTGTGCAAAAGTTACGATTATCGAAGATATGTCGGCCATGATGGGAAATGCTGCTAGCTTAGACATATGTTATTTACGCCTAAACTTTGACTCATAAAGTTCTAGATCAGTGCCACTAAACTCCCTTCATGCGCATCTGTTCACCAAATGAATACTCAGTACAGACCGCCTGTAAACTGTTGAGAAACATTTTTGTTACATAAAACTTGTTTAAACACCTGTATTTTCTTCTTAATATGATCATTTATGAACCAGTCACAGTAACGCTTCAATGCCAATGCAATGAATGTGATAAATGTTTTAAGCAAGGTACTTGACACACGTTTCATATTCATATACAAGTGCATGTTCAATTTATTTTGTTTGTTAATAGGAAGGCGATGTGGTGTGTCTATAACATAGTGCTACCTGTGCATTGTTGGTTTTAGAGATTTAGTTGTGTCTGGGTAGTACAAAACATGAAGTAATACACTACTTTGCAGAATAGCAAACAATTTTTTTTGGAGGAGGTATTAAATGCAGTTACGCACTATCGCTACGAGTCTCTATCTCTAGCAATGTGGCACTCGACCCCAACGGTTGGATGTTACTCCGTTGAGACCCATACCACTAAACGCACTCCCCCCTTAAGCTTCACTCTCTGATAGCCCAGTCACTCTCTGATATTGTTCAGTTTTAATAATAATTATAATAGGATTTTTTTGGGCACAAGGGTTTATTATTATCATTATGTACAGGTATCACAACTACTAATATTAATTATATAGCATCTACAATATTGGTTATATTATTAATATTGCTCGAGTGTCGGTGACCATTAATTTTCGTGTTGCCTCTCTGTAGTTTCCTCCTGCAATAATTCGTCCCAATTCTAAATTAGAGGTTATTTTGAAAGGCGATTCCGGAGTACTTGCATTCATCCATGTAAGTAGCGGGTAGTTACAGGAGTCAAATAGGGTATCATTGCAGATGATGCCAATACATTTACGAGCAAATATTAACCCCGCTAAACTTTTTTAACAAATTTGCATTATTTTTGTTTGCTTTTAATTTTTATTGACAATAAGCTAAGTACGATTTTAATATCTGTTTTAGTCTACGACCATTTGTGCCGTTATGCTCCTATATTCCATAACTTGCTCTCAGCATTTCTGACTTTTAAAAACCTCCTTTATTTTGCCTGGTCTAGACCATGCTGTTCTCAACAAAGTCAATTAACTAGACATTCAGTGCCCTATCGAGTATCTCAATGAGTATTGTTAAGACCGATAATGATGACTAGACTCTTCTCTGTGGTAGTGTTACAAAAGATGTCCTTAGAGCATTTGAAAATATGCCATTGTCAATATAGATTCGATGAAGTTAAGGATTAAGCACGACATATGAGGTTAGTAAATAAAATGACATGTTAACTCGGAGAAGATACACCAATCATCACTGAACGGGTCGTGGTGAAGGCGAAACAAGTGGAAATCAACGCGTTTGCTAGGGACACCATCAGTAAAGGTCGCCTGAACGCGACGTTTCACTACTCAAACGAGAAGCGGAGCGTCGCACTTATATAGCGCGTACTCGCACTCGAAATAGGAGAGCATGACCTCGTAGTTGTGTAAAAAGTGCAATAAGGCACAAAGATTCAGCAGCTCTATCATTTGACATGAAATGGGTATTACACGGTCCCGCATGCTTTAAAAAATATTAAACAATTATAAATATATTATTATTAATTAATTAAATATTGCAGGGTGACCCATTAATATATGAAGAGCGATATATGAAATTGTAGAGCTCGTTGGAGCAAATCGTTTTCTCAATGGAACATGATGTATGAGAAGTATTGTTTCGGAGTGAGAGTGAAATTACTATAGTGTGCGACACTGATGTTTTTGCCCTACATAGGAGCACACAATGTGCAATTGCGAAACAACCAATACCTTGTATACACAAACTAAGCACATCGTCGTGTTCCTGAGAAAATTCTGCTTCTTCTGAAGAATATATAACCGGTCAGAAGATGCGACATGGTCGTTTAAAACAGATATCGCAAAAATGAAGTTATTTTATTAGCTTTCACGCCAAGTACCTTAAAATCATTATCCTACGACCACAGAGCTCAAAACTGTCAGCTCCACCATCGGCAAACCACAGAGCACATTCAAGAAAACGCACATTTGACGATCATTTTAGTACCAACCTTATGGCAATGTGAGTTGTGGTTGCGGAGTAATTACAATTTTTCGGCGGGCATGTCGACATTATGAGCATGCATAAGTGACTGTGTGACGACGTTGCGGCTGTCGCGTGACACGTCGGCGGTAGTGAACGTCGCCATACAGTCATTTATGCACGCACTGCATTTTGACATGCCCGCCGAGATCAGAGACCTCCTGCCCGGCTGCAAGAGGACCGCCTGGAGATCAGGCTGGAAGACGCCGCCGCTCGGCTGCATCTTCTGAGAGCTCACTGGGGACTTTTCTTACTCAGGCCCCCATCAAGGCAATCCCCATTTTAGATAACATCTCCCGGGAAATATCCATCTTAGATACAGCGGGAGTTGGAAAGTTTAGAAACAACTTAGCCAACCTTCAGGAGAGCCTTGAGGCTCGGTGGTAGGCTTGACAACCTACTATCCCAACATGAAGTTTGCACCTTGCACCATGACGTACAACGACGTTTCTTCAATGAAGCTGCCGACGACACGACTAGAGCTTGCCTAATAATATACTCTAGAGGACATCATCGACTAAGTTCAGTCCATCTGTACCCTAGCCTGACTCTCCCGTATTGGGAGTCTCACTACCCCTCACAGGCAAAGAAGTTCCTAACAAATTACATACTCTTGCAAGGGAGTCTTGATACAACTCTCGCAGTTTTGAGATATTACACTGATGCATTGGGCAAAAAGCTGCAAGGATTTGGCTTGCGAGTCAATTTCCAAACCTCCTAAACAACCTCCTAAAAACTCTAGTTTCTTTAAAACAGGTATTATTTTACACACAAAGCTGGACTCAGTAACCCACTGCAATTCGACAATGCGATTACTACCATCGGTTTGCGCAACACCTTTTTCAAATAATAAATGGCTCCGCACTGAGGACCAACCTGCTGCTTTTAGCGGGTCGGATTTGAACGGCTGATCACAGGAAAAGACCCAGCTTCTGGGACAGTTTTCGTTGCTTTATATATTTATAGTTCTGCGACATACCTTTGAGATATGTCACGTTCTGTATCCCAACCGGTAACAACTAGCACCGTTTTAGAGGTGGCACATAACCTTAGCATCGCCCGAGTAGAGTCCCACACTAACGCGTAACATCTAATATATAAGCTGATCAAACACTACTTCTCACCTGAAGAGCATATACTGTCTCATCGACAGACGTCACGTCCTGCTTCATAGCTGCATTTTCCTCGCCTCCATTCATCCCATCGTCTATGTAGGAATCCAAAATGCCATGTTCTTCTTCTACTTCCTGGGCCACCGAGTACTCTTCTCCAACCATCTGCGTGAACCAACATGGGCGTTGTAGTTTTTGAGCAATGCAAATAATTATTTAATAATAAACTTGGTTGTCACTTTTTTTAAAAACAGCATAGACCAATAATCGTGTTGAAATATCTTCTGCACTATGAATCTAATCACATGTATCTGCGTTGTATGTGTACATCCGTACCTCGTGCACAACATATTTATCTTCATCCTGTGGTACTTCAATTCCCTGCTGGACTTCACAATCTCGAATGAATTGAACCACGGCGTGAATGTGCTTACACATCTTTCCAATTTTTGTAGCACCTCCGCAGTTACATTTATAAAGATGCGAACAGCATTGGCATAATTTGCACGTTAGCTCGCACTGCGTGCCTAGGCGTGTTTCCGATGGGCACACATCGGACACCCGTACCACACGATGCCGAACCTGTAATACCGCAAAAAAAGACAACGCAATATAAATTGCTCAACACAAATACTACTGAGAGCACGACTGTTAAAGCACGTACTAACATTATGCGCACGTCGTTGCAAGCATACAAGCAAACCAAACATTATTTTAAGAGATCTGAATTAAATAGATAGTACTTTTCATCTAAACATTTAATCAAGCACACATCATATGTAAAATATGGCTAATAACAAACCTTGCCTTCGGGCCGTTTAACACCCCATTGATGAGTATCCGACTGGACGATATCAAACGCGCTGTTTGTTGCAGCAGTGTGCTCGAGAACAATGTCCGAGAACGTAGTCGAGGCTCGTTCGATGTTTCTATCGGCATATATAACAACCATAGCGAATTCATAAATATGTTTACCTTTTACTCTAATATCTAAACCTAAAATGTTTTTTCTAACACAAGCAGTTCGAGCGGCAGTGTCGTTTATGTGCAATATTTATTGATATTTATCTTTGGCGGCCCATCCAATATATATCAAGAAATACGTTTTTAAACGATACTAAGCTGCTGAGGACCGATATAAAAGACGCTTCGATAAGAGCGAGGAAAGCACTTACTCTGCATTCGATTTTCCACCATTAGCGTCAATCGGCCGACCATTCGGCCGAGGATAGTTATTGATTTTATTAAGCATTCGAACATGTCCAGGATCGCTTCCATCGCCGTCACTGTGCGACCGATTTTGTTCGAGCGTCTTGCCTCTCTCTAGAGTATTTCGGATTGTCTTGTAGTCAACATAACGCAGTGGGTCATCCTCATCCAGTTCCCCCACCTGTTCACCTCAGCGAAAATGACAAAACATGTCTCATTTAGTAAAACAAGTCTAGCGTGTGGTAGTCATTGTATTGCCGATCACGAGGAATCTATGTTGTTAAAGGCATGCTATTCCAACAGCTTACATATCATCCTTATGGTTTCCGTCATTAAAAGAACAGTTGTGCTGATGTCACAGTAAAATGTAATCTACATGCTCCTAGGCTACATTTACATTTCACCTAATCTACAAACAATGCAGTTAAGAGGTGTTCATATGAAGCATAAATAAGAATCATGCTTAAAGTCCAGGCGTTATATTTCAGTTCTATCCTCTCCTACGCCAATAAGCAAAACCTTCCACTTGCTATTATTTAATTTGCAAGCAAAGCTATGGCGTTATAACGGTTGCAAAAAAATATCTTAATTGTAACCAGAGCAGCATTCTACTTAATGTGCAGAAATTCAGCGTTTGAAAAGAACTAGAAAAGAAAAAGAAGCGATTGTCGGTGTGCAAAATAATTAACATAATCTTAAAGAAGAAACATTATATCTTGAACGTGTACGTATAAACAAGTGCCCGGTTGTAATTTTTATATTAATGCTAGCGATCAACTAAAGTGACGATAAAATTACAACAGGAAAAAGACGCGCACGCTTTTTTTGTTTAATGTTCACTATTAACTTCATATTTGATAAATAGGATAACAAGCATATGCATAGTTGTGCAATACTATATGCAAAACGTAAGACTGATCCAAAGAACTGATACGTACGGTTTTATGCAAAATTTCAAGTATTTCCCTGCAGTTCATTCCCATTTGCGCATGGTACCGAATGAAGTTCTTCTCGGAGTCCAGGAGTGGTAAATACTTGCCTTCCAGCTCATGGTTGTAATGCGTTACGGATCCAATAATGCTCACCTGACCTAGGTATCACCATCACAATATATATATATATATATATATATATATATTTATATATACGACATTACGTTAAACGTATTGCGTAGAAACAGAACTACTGCTTTGATATGTGTATATACTAGAGCTCGTATATGCAATACAGGTATGTGTGTAACGGTTATTATATATTTTATGCAAATACGAGATCGTGAGAGGCAGTCAATGGGTTGATTGCAATAGAGATGAATAGTGTTTTATTCGGTGAGAATCGGCCAATATTACCCTATGGATTTCTGAATTAAAGTTTAACTGATGTAGTTGAATAATGCAGTGTGCTATGGAAAAAACACGATATGTAATTTAAAATAAACTGTGTCCTTGACATATACTATGACAGATTACCTGTCAATTAAACGACTGATATATTAAGATTAAATTTGCATGCACTTTTGTTTCTAAGGTATTCGCGACGTGAGCGATGGGACTCGATGCACATAAAAGTTAGTTCAGGCAGACCGTTGGTGTGATAGCTGACAATGGCATGAGCTGTGCAGAAAGTGCCAATCTTCGATGTCCCTCGCTTAATGTGCTTCCGCGTCCGATCATCTTGTTTGACTCGGATTGCTCCTTCGCGGTTACAGTAGAACCGTTTCACACCATTAACCTTGCCATGGCGCGATACAAAACGGGTTTTGTACATCTGCACATAAATAATTATCGGTTATTGTTGTGGAGTTTGAATAAAACATATATTTTACTGCAACTTATTCTTTCATTATCGTTGAACCTATAAATTATACTATTATTAGTAGAATACATCGGGCGTATTTGTCCAGTATTACCAATATTATGACATCGTGTCGCTAACCTGAGCAATCCGTTAGATTATATAAGGATATATAGCTTTTCGGAATAACAGTCCAAAAGCGGGGAGCCTATGCTGATGAATGTGCTCAGAGTAACAGGGCGGCTATGTTGATGAGTGTATTCGTAGTAGAAGCTGGGGGACAGGAAGAAGGGCTGCATAGCACGTCGCGCGTCTTATGAGGTGTCACCCGTGACGACAAGAAATAATATATTCTTACTGACTGAAGAATGTCATTTGGTCCCCATTTTTATCATATGAATGTGAACGTATTGTGCTGTGCATAGTTGTGTGTAAACTTGCTCACCTTTTGCACTCGCTGAAAGAAAATTTCGAATTCATCCTCAGTGTCGAATGTCCCAGTCACTTCTTTAATCTCCCACTCATGATCTTTGCCCAGATGATGCAGCAGTTCTTCGCGGCTGCAAAAAACGTAAAAACCCTCAACATGGCATTTGTAATGAGTCCCTATGTCGAGGGTCCTGCTTTTTGCAGCAATAAATATAAATTGTCATCACAGAAAAACATATTTATAATATGCCGAACGACATGGCATGGTTACTATAACCTTATATGTTTGAGTGGAAATTGGTATGAAATCGGCAAGTGCGTATGTAAATATTGTGGCGAGTGCAATATCAAACGTTACCACATACTCACTTGCTCGTTTATCGAAATATCGTCACTACAATCAAGTGTCAACGATATTCTTAGCCTACAAAAAGATATGTGAACTTTTGTACTATACTACCATTCATAGTTAATAAACAACTCAGAATTAAAAAAAGTTGTCTTTCATTACATCCTCATGATGAATGCTTCATTACTATTAAATATATAGCTTATTAAGTTATATAGATATATAGATAGATAGCTCATCCTACCCTACTACCGAGTTACCCTGAAATATGCAAATAATAATTATTTTATAGTTGCATACGGCTGTCGACAGTTGCCACTTATCATACTAACCTACGGACTTTAATGCCGCATCCATCTTCCTCGCATGAATACCACTTTTTCACAGCATGACAAAGCTGATCGAGCTGTTTTTCCGGATGCCGTCGACCCAGGTGTTTCAAGTAAGTCTGCCTATTCGAAAGGCAGAGCGAACAGTGCTCGCACTGAATAGGTCTAAAAAACAACATGCCAACCAGAGGAGTAAATAGCAAATGTATACTGAAAGTTGAAATCGTCACGACGGTCCCCTTGTAGCTTGCACTTGAAGAAGAAAATGACCTATATGACGTTCAAAGTCCGTACCCGGCCTGGTAGCATATCTGCAGGATAGTCATTTAATGATTAATTTTTAATTTACCAATTTTAGTTCCATTAGTAATACTTATACGTTATAAAAAAAAACTGCAATACCTTAATAAACAAAGCTTAAGCTCTGAATCATATCAAAGTCGGGCAGACAGTTCTTGGCGGGCAGACTGTTGCTAAATTTTGTTTTCCTATTCTTGTAAAAAGGTTGATTTAGTTCAATACATTTGATCTAACCAGTCATTCCAATATAATTGCATTTATAGTGAGGTCACTGTATCATCACAGATGCATATGAGTGATCTACAAACTAACTGGTACTGAAGTTTAACTGGCTTATGGCAATCTATCCAAGCTTACACGGTTAACTTGTTTAGTCCTTCATACATCGTAAGTTCTTGAAGACAACAATTGTCACCAGGTTTTCGTTAAAGAGATAGCTAGAGTGGCTCGCATCATTTGATATGCATGCACTTACCTTTTGCTTGGTGGGCCCTCGCCTGTACTGTTTCCAACGGAATCTGTATGATCAGCTGCCTCAAGTAACTCGCTTTCGTCTTGAGCGACTGCTTCGTTGCTCACTGACTGATATTCTCCAACTTGGACTGCTCCTGTAAACCAAGATGGAGATAAATCAGATATTTTACGTTTAAAATACACAGTAACGAAATATTTTACCTCCAAACAATGACCCACAGCCTGTTAGAAAAATTCAGACACTAGCGCGACCAGGCGGCTATTGTGTAATTTTCCATAAAAATGTTACAACTTTCTACAAATGGAATCAAGAGTGGAAAGAAGTTAAATTCCTTGATTCGCGCTCCCCAGCTCAAGGAAAGCAGCTGTAGGAAAACATGCCCATGTGTTGCGGTGAACAAAACAGGTCACTGCAGACGCTTCATGCCAGACAGCGAGTCATACAAGAAAACACCTTGGTTTGCTTCACGATAAAACGGTCACGATATGTGTGTCCCATAAAAAGTTAACTACAGCTCCGCCTTTAGCAGTTTTTGAATTAGACGACAGAAAGGGTAGCTAAATTCACTTACCCAAGTATATAGTATATACAATTATGATCAAGTTTATTATATAGTTTTTTTATGTTAGCACTTTAGAGTGAACAATTGTCTCCGCGTCAACCTGTAGTTACGGGCTCTCTAACTCTATAAAATAATTATTATTATCATTGCACTTTAAACAATGTTACAGGTCTGAGGTCTGAACGTATTATCGCAATTTTTTAAAGAATTACGTTACTCCATGGCGCCTAAAATAGACGCCGCGTTCTCTCTGTGAACGGCAAAAGACAACGCTTGCCTCAAGAATTGACCCCCTCTTCGGTTGCTCGTGACCTCCTGAATTACATACACATTGTTTATTTCGCGATAACATTGCATTTCAATATGGTACATAATTACAATACAGTTCATTATATACAATCTGAACACTTTAGCGACAGTCCCACCCGGCGAAAAAGTGCAAAGCCCGCCGATGCGTCTGGCAGCTCGCTGCGTGGTATTTAGCACATTTCTGCAAGCAGAACCGGCAACGACATTGATCGCTAACTTGGTGAAATCCTTGGGTCGAATATACCAAGTGGTGATAGCCATGCACAATGTACTTTGTGTACACGTGCCAGCTAGTGCATGCCATTCCACCCCAAAGCTCCTAAGGGAAGGTACATATCTAACTGCGCTACCTCTGCCGAGGCCTCGGTCACCTTACCTGACACTCCAACAGAAATTGCTGAACTGGTTCTGTAATAGGTGACCTAAGCCTGACTCTGATTTTTTTACTGCCGGCCAGCAGCCCGCTAGCATGTACACGAAGCGGCTTCCTGCCGTCCGCGGTAAGCAAAGAACCCGCTTCATATATATTGTGAAGCATCTCTCCAGCTGCGCAAAATTTGCCGCTGAAGGATGGCCCTACACATTGCCAATGCTGTAGCTTAACATTAGCACAATCTTTAGCTCAAAAAGACGCACGGCCACACTCGAAGACAGTCTTCGAGGGCCTCTCACCTATGTGTGAATAGAAGCAATAGCCGAGATCTGTCGCCGATGTGTTGGGTAAAGGTCGTTCCCGTATAGTGTAGTCTCAGACCTAAATACGGGAATGAGTTAACAAACACCAGCGGTTTACCACAACAGGATATTACGTCTGCTGTAGCCAATCGACCCCCACGGCGAAACTTCATGGTTTTGTCTTCCGCGAATTTATTTGCAAGCCCTTACGGTGAAGGTTCTACGCCGTAACGTTCTACCCCGATAATTCGACAAATGGCACCGCGGTCCTGGTGGGCCACTACTATGTCATCCGCATACATGACGACGGCCTTTCTAAACTCCTCCCGCACATGGCCGGCTAGGTCTGCGATGAGCAAGGAGAATACCAGGCAACTGAGAGGGTACCTTTGAGGGGTTCCTACGTTTTGACTCAGCTGCAAGGTGTCCTCGCCCCTTACGTTTACTTCAAGGCGGTCTTCAGCAAAGAAGCTGGAGAGCACTCGTAGGAAAGAACCACCCACCCCAGCATGTCGAAGTGAGTCGTCTAGTAGGTGACGGGGAGGGCCAAAACGAAGGCTTTGACACAATCAATAAAGACGACCTACAAGTGACCCCTGGGCACAGCCAACACCCGTTCAACTTCCGACTCAAGTACGTAGATCGCGTCCTGTGTACCTCGACCCTTCCTGAATCCGAATTGCTCCGGAGCCTTCTTCACAGTTGGAAGCGCCCTCGAGATAATCAACTTAGAGAAGATTTTCTTGAGAGTGCGTTCCGACGCGATACCCCGGTAGAGATTTGGATCGTCCACGTTGTCACCGTATTTGCCCTTGAATAGCAGAGTAAGCCTGGCCTCGTGCTAAACCTGGGGTATGTGTCCCCCGCTGAGTATCAGATTAAACAGCTTACAAAGCTTCCCTGCTGAAACATTGCACGACTCAGCTCAATGTTTGTAAGATGATCTCCATACTTTTTTTCTTGGGTTACCCGCACAAGATATGCATACATTTTTCCACCGTAAACGGCGATTTCATGTGGCGCTGCTCCAGAGTGAGCGGTTGCTCAATAACTGGGCTAGGCGCGGGGGCGTTTGCATCGAGCAGAAGGACAGTAAAGTGCTGCCGCCTTTAGCCCCTTTGTCATGCTCTGCATGCTTTTGCTCAGCCGGCGAACAATTCGCGCTCTGCTCTCTCAAGCAAACGAAACTCCACCTCTTTATCATACCGGCGCTTATTCTCCACAAGCAGTGACCTCCTGAATTCGCTTACTTCTCTTATTATTATTATTATTATTATTATTATTATTATTATTATTATTATTATTATTATTATTATGTGGTCACCGACACTCAAGCAATAAGGATAATATAAGCAATATTGTAGATATTATATAAGTAATATATTGATAATTGTGATACACGTACATATTGATAAAATAAACATTTGTGTCAAAATTATTATTATTATTATTATTATTATTATTATTATTATTATTATTATTATTATTATGTTTCGGTCTTACAATTGTGAGGTATGAACGTTTAAGCCAGTTCATGATGCTCTGCTAATTTCCTAAATTCATGGCGCCTATGATAGAAGCCACGTTTCCCCTACAGACGGCCAAGGACATCATCTGTTTTAAAAAACATGGCCTCGCGTCGATCACCTGTGATATCTTCTATATGCTTTCCAATATCCTTCAGAATTTTCGCTGTACCTGTGCTAATGGACCCAAGTGTCTCCAATGCAATGGGTACAAAGTGGTACCTCCTTGACAGTTCGAGATACTTTTCTAATTTTTCAGAGTCTGCGCGTTCTGCAACCCATCCAGATTCAACTGCGCTGTGACGTAGATACGACAAGGCCGCCGTGCATTGTTATTATTATTATTATTATTAAACATTTTGAGGTTGGAACATCTAATCTACATAGTGGCGCTAACCGTTATTTTATCACGCCGACAATGAAAACGGCGGTTTTCTTTGGAAAGGCAAGAATTTGACAGCCACAGCAAAGCCAGTAACAGTTCTGTTTCACATAAGAAGCAATTGCAATGGCTAATGAGTTCCAATGCCCGTGGTCTTCCAAGTGCTTCCCTACGAAGAGGGGTATCCAAATTCACGCTGGAAGGACTCATAAGAAGAAGATAGCCGAGTTTAGTGGCTCAGCAGCGCTCCAACAGGCCACCGCCACTACTAGCAGCATCTCACAGCCGCTAGTTTCTTCTCGCGCTCCGCTAGTAGAACCTTCACCAGCCAACCGCCAGCGAATGGAGAACCGTCACCTAGCCAACACCTGCCGCCCTCTACTCCCTCTCCTCTTCACCGGTTACTTGCCAACGCTAAGATGACACGCAAGGTGCTACGCAGGATTCCAAAAGAAGCCAGAACCCCTTTGCGCAAGCTCTTCCACCGTCAGCTTAAAGATGGTGTGAAAAATAATGACGAATCGAGCTGGACCGCGCTGCTCACTCTCGCCCCAAAAGTCCTCCACGTCGACAAAGAAACTCAAAGAGACCATAGCCTGGCCAGCGTGGTCAAGGAAAAGGTGGTTCTCTTCGGAGGTGCAGATCTCAATCGCGTACAAGCCGAGGGTCGAGGCAAACGTGCAATGACGAATAAAGTGCGTGCTCAGATTGCTGCTCACAAACTCTCCATGGATTTTAATGTGCGAAGCGCCATTAGAATCTTGTCTTCTGACAACACGATTGCATCCGTAACGGAGGAGTCGATTTTTGAGATGATGGCAAAGCACCCTTCTGTTCCTGCAGGGGACGTGGTTTCACCGTCCCCCATTGACTTGCCTGCTGTCGGGTCGTGCTCGAGCAAATATGTCGCCAAGGCACTTCGTACCTTTCTATCTGGTGCGGCGGGAGGACTCGACGGCCTCACGCCCGACCATCTAAAATGCATTCTTGCTGCCAACGGAAACCACAACGATGTGCTGGAAACACTTGCCAAGGTGTGCGACATAATACGTAATGGGCAAGTTCCGGAGGCTGTGAGAAGCGTCATATATGGCGGGTGGCTCATCGCCCTGAAAAAGAAAACCGGGGGATACCGACCCATAGCCGCTGGTTGCACTCTGCGGAAATTGAGTCACAAAGACCCTGCTTCCCCAGGTCAAAGTAAAAAACTATCTGGAGCCAAGGCAAATGGGGTACGCCACTGTAGTGGGGCGGAAACAGTTGTTTATACAGCTCGCAGCTTTCTCGAAAACAACGAGAAATGTTGCCTCTTAAAGTTAGATTTTAAGAATGCTTTCAACTTAAACAAACGGGGACATTATTGACAGAACTATTGACAGAAGTTTCCAAGCACGCCCCAGCTCTCTATCCAATGATGCACCAGGCGTATAGCAGGCCGACTCTCCTGATGTTCGGTGAGACTGAAATCACGTCATCAGCCGGTTGTCAGCAGGGGGACGTAGCGGCCTCACTTGCGTTCAGCCTGCTTCTGCATCAGTACGTCAACCAGGTGAAATGCAGGGTCCCTCTATTCTACCTCGACGATGGGACCCTCCTTGACAACGATCCGTCGGTGTTACTCAGAGACGAAAAAAGACAGCAGGTAATCGCGAAATTCAACAGCAAGCTCCCGGGCATTCTTGTAAAGGACCGGTGTGAGCTGGACCTGCTGGGTACGGCGGTGTTCCCCGATATGATTGGACCGGTACTGGCCGAGAAGGGAGAACAACTCTCCCGGCTTTACCAGCGGCTGGGACATCTCGGGAGACACCAAGCCTACTTTCTGCTCCGGCACGCAATGGGAGTGCAAAAGGTCTTGTACGTACTACAAACTTCACCTGCCTTCCTTCTGCCGTCAGAAACTTTGGATCTTGACGACCAGGTGAGGAGAGCCTTGGAAAACATCCCTGACCTGACGCTCGAAGATAAAGCATGGACGCAATGCGTCCATGCTTTATCCTCGGTCCGGCTGGGTGAAATGGGCATTCGCTCGGCCACGGACCTTGCTTTGCCCGCCTTCCTGACCTCGTCACATAGCTGCGCCTCCGCAGTGGCCATTACTGCCGGCGGATCCATCAGCCACCAACAAGACGCTGTTCGGCTCTAAGACGCGCGTCAGGCTGGTCGTCCTTCTGAGGAACAGGTCTCTAGACAGAAGGGGTGGGACCAAATCGCCACTCAGGCTACCCACTTAACTCTTTTGTCGGCCTGCGAGTTAGATGTAGACAATATTAGACTGAAAGCGATCTCATCCGACGCCGCTGGAGCGTGGCTCGACGTGTTTACCTCCGAGCTCGTAGGCAGTAAGCTGGCCGACGACCAGTTCCGTGCCGCTAGTGGTCTTAGACTTGGCATTGCCATGTTTGAGGAAGAGGAATGTCCATGCGGTGGAACAGTGGATGAGCGCGGTCTGCACCGGCTTAGCTGCACTAAGCTGGCGGGGCTTACGCAGGGCCGCCACGATGCCATCAATGACGTCCTCGGGCGCGCTTTTAGGCAAGCCGGCTGTCTCTGACACGTACGCCCTCGGATACCGTGCACTAGCCAGCGCGGGCGTCGGCCACATCATTCACCAACGGGAGATGCACAAACGGCGCCTATACGCGCATCTTCTTGAGGACCATGTGGTAATGGCGTTTGGTCTCGAGTCATCTGGCGTTTAGGGCAAGGATGCACTCAAACTGACGAAGGAGCTTGGGAAGAAGCTCTTTGAGGCTACAGCGGAGCCAAGATCAACGGCGTTCCTCCGACAGAGGGTGTCATTGGAGCTCCAGAGAGGCAACGCCAAGATGATGTTGAGTGGTCAGCGACACTCGAGCAATAACAATGATGTTATATAATTAATATATTAGTGTTGTAATACATGTACATAATTATATTAATAAAACCCTGTTTTCAAAAAAAAATATTATTACTATTATTATTATAGGAGATATCAGCGGTGGGCATGGTGACCACGAACCAGTTGGCAGTACAATTTTGCTTGTAGGGATGGTGCATAGAATAACAACCCGCTTGATAAAGCGATCTTAAACTTGCTGAAGTTACAAAAAGTTACGTAAAATAAACTCGCCCAATTTTGCACAATGACGTGGCGATTATTAAGAAATCAACTCCTGCCCTACAAAACTGCTTGTGGAATATCTTTTGAATCAGATGCGCTCGCTGTGCAGTATATCATACAGCGTGCAGTTGGCTTCGTATAGTTTTATATTATTCGTATCATGATGTGTATTTTATCACACATCCCCGTCTGTCAATCATACTATTAATTGAATTATCACCATGGTTATATTACTACCTAATTACACAATAGTTTAGTTTAGCGGGGTATTTCCCCATGGTTCCTTACCATCTATGCCATTTCCTTGGTCTGCGTTTGGTTTCATTTACTTCTTGTCATAGTGGTTTATCACCGAAACCTAATGCCTCGGCTAAGGACACTGTTCTCACTCATCCTAGCTCGTTGCACTTCAGCACGATATGTTCTATGAATTCTATTATGTATCTTATGTATGTATCCAGATGTTATGTATACGGTCACCATACATCTAGTTTAATTAAGCTGAAAACGCGCGCATGGAGCCATTTGTTATTGAATCCTCAGCATTAAACTGTAATAAAAACTAAACATTGCTCCCTTTGCGTAAAAAATATAGAGCTTAGTAATCGCACTAAAACTTCAAAGCGTATTTGATCTTACAAATGAATGGATATATATATATATATACTTGATGCAAATGCTCTCGCCGTACTTGCTTAGGGCAAAAACATGAATTCTACGGAACATGTGGGTTTATTTAATCATAAAAATGGCTCTCCCCCCTCTCTATGAAGAAGCTTTGCCAAGTATCAACTTTTTAAGGGGTTGTCTTAGGGAAACATGACCCCTTTTTTGTTTACGATTTGCGTACGCTCTTGGGTACATTTTTGTTGAACTCGTTTGAGTCGTTGGCAATAGAAACCAGTATTAATCATCTGACTCTCTCTCCGAAGTTCAAATTGATGCCTTTGATATACCAAGAACATCACTTAGCCTTATTTGTGTGAACGAAACGAGCGAAACGCCTGTGTTAATTTTGGGAACTGTCTGCGCCCTCGATCCAGAATATTTGCATGCCTATATTCTTGTGGAAGATACATTTTTTATTGCAGGTTACCAACCTATTTTAAGAACGACGCTTGCTTATGGCAATTGGCGAGAGAATGCAGATGTGCATGCGTTCGCATATCGCATAATATATATATATATATATATATATATATATATATATATATATATATATATATATCCCGAAGACAACCAAATAAAATGTTCCTTTCGCGGTGAGATCTTTCTCAAAAAGTTCAGCTCCTGGCCTGGATTTCTGTAGACCGGGACTGGTCATTCACCGATCTCCTGTCACCGATGAACCGCGCTTTCGCTGACAGAGTGCCGGTGCTCTAGCCAATCTGGTTTACGTTTTCGTTTTTGACCATCCTCCCTCTTAACTTACTCCACTCATCCTTTGAGTCAGGCTGAGCTCTTTGCTCTGAGGAGGAAAAACTGCTCATACTCCCAGTCGCATTTTTATCGGCCTTCCGAAAAATCCATCTGCTCGGGACCGTTGTTGGTTTGGCCCCCGGCCTCTACCGCCATGTCGATCTCGCTTACATGTCGCCAACTCAAGATCTACAGTCACATTCATCTCGCCTCACTCAGGCTTGTAACAGAGATATCCCTTGGGTCTACCTAGGTATTTGGAATCCAGTAGAAATGCTTCAGAGCTCTTTCAAAGTTTGGTACCTGAATGATGGACTTCCCATTGGTATCCCCCTTACGTTCGCGAGGGAGACACCGACATTGAGGTCGTAGGCGGTCTAACTCTTAACCCCCCCCCCCCCCCCCCCCCCAGGAATGTAGAGTATTCGTGCCGCACGCAGCGAGCATCACCAAAGCAAAAATAAATCCCTTCTGCAGGCAACAAGACGCTGGGTAAACATATTATCACCACTAGGTGTTCACTTGTAACTGAAGAATGCCTCAAAGTAAGTCGACTAATGGTTACAAAAGACGAAGGCACCACTGGAAAGGCTGCCACTTCCGGGCGCTTATCGTAGGCTCTTTCTCCTGAGATTCTCGCTTACGATCACACATCCGACCCATCTGCTACGGGAGCTCTCGGTTAATATCAAGCCCTTAAATAATCTGACACAAGCCAGTGTTGAGTCAGTTCTTAAGCGTGAGCTACACACAAATGCCTGCTTAGAAGTTCCTGACAATGCCTGTCGTTAAAAGTGGTTTCAGGGGCATCATTCTCACGACAGTCAACAACCTCGTATAGAAGACCACCAAGGCAGGCAAGACAAAGTTTAGCAGGACGGTGGCCATGCAAGTCGGAATCCGCTAAGGAGTGTGTAACAACTCACGTGCCAAAACAACTAGCCCCAAAATTGATAGCGCTATAGCATTGTACTTGTGCTCAACATCTGACGTGCAGCATCGGTACACTCAGAGAGTACGAAGGTAATGTGATACCGTCGAAGGATTTTGCTGTTAAATACTCTGTGGCTGTCACATGTGCATATCATGGTGGTCGAAACAAGTACTCAATTGAAAATCTTGAGCACTGAAATTGGGGATGGGTTCCATGCGAATAGTAGTTGATCGTGGGTCAGTCAGTCCTAAGATTATCATGAAACATGTATTGAATGTGTTTTAAAAAGGCTAAGCCTGGAGCTGCCTCGGCTCAGGTGCCTGGTTGAATGCACTCTCGAGTGCACCGCTTGGCACATCGCTAGACGACGCGCCGGCCGTTGTTAGTGTCGACCTGCGCCAAATACGATAAAAAGTGGGCCCCTAGGCCACCATGGAATCTCATGTATCCATACCGCAGTACGGCGTTCCATACATGCAGTTTTCAGGTGCCTCGCTTACCTTACTTGGAAAAATACATGTTTATGATAAATATATACGTATATATACACATATACAAGTATTTATATAGGCACTGAAACACATAATGAAATAAATAAATGATGGGTTTGGATATAAACTGTTGGATTAACTTAGTAACTATGTTGATTTACTTTCTAGGCTGCATGCAATAGTAACGGGTAAGATATATATTGTTCGTCTGATTGAAAAGTGGACCGGGTTGTAACAAACCATCCAATGTGTGTATCGTTGTTCGTATGAGACAATTTAAAGTTAATTTAACGCATGGTAAAGATGGTGCAGAACGGAACAACGTGCAGTACAAGTTTTAGTGGCAGGTGAGCGTACTACCGACATTTTTCGTCGATGGTTGTTGTTTATGATCGTTTAGGACTAACAGCTGTGGACCAATGATAAAAGAGACCTTGTGAGGGGTATATCTACCCTAACAATCAAAAATTGTATGTCTAAACGAGCTGAACGTTTCCTCACTCTTACACTAAATCTTACTACTGCACGCTTTCTGAACGCATTCATCTTTAACCTAAACCACGCGTTAGCCACCCGAGCAGGTGAATTAGCTATACGCAAACTGCGATATACACTTCTCGAAACTTCTGTTAAAACGCTGAATTTTGGCACTACGATCGAGAACGCGATGGGAGTTTTTAAACGCTATCGTGCCACAGGCTCACCTTAGTCTAAAAAGAGGGCCAAAGGAAGGGACATGTAGTTGTCAAAGCGAACAAATATATAAAGGTAGGGGAACGTGTGTATGTAGTAATTCGTGTCATTTGGTCAAGCATAGAGCGGCCGTGACCACGATGTTACCTTCTCGTTTCATGGTTACAAGATGATCTCCCGAAATAATCATCTGCAACGTGCCCACTACGCCTGAAGCGCCAGCATCGGCCTCTCCTTCCCTGGTCCTTGTGTTCATGCTAAGAGACAATTAAATACGCGATAAGTTAAAGTAAAAAAAGGTTAGATATCAGGTCAAATGTTTGCAGATGCCGAAATTAAGTAATAATATTATACGTTACTAAATATTGTTAAACACTGGTCAACTACTGAATGAGTAGCAGAAAACCGGATTTTCTTTCTGCTAGCATATGTAATTGGAAAGTGCTATTTTCTCTACTCATCTATGTGAAGGCGCTTAAACAATTTTGTGTCAAATCGGATCAACTCAACCAGGTAATCATCACAGCGTACAGGCCGGCATATTAATTTAAATACGCTTGAGTCTCAAATAATTAGACGCATATGTAGAGCTTATATATCGCGAGCCTTAACTTAGTATATCTTTTTCAGACATTATTGCTCAATGCGTCTGCGCGGAAGGTACTAGAAGGCTCAAGAAGGGTTTACATCTTGCATAGATAAGAGCCTTTCATGCAGATCTATCTTCAGAATATATATATATATATATATAACTCTCCCGAATATTTTAGACCTATTCCCTCAATGTTTGTCAAAGGATTTTTCCAAATCATTGAGTATGTGTTTATGGGCATATTCTCTCATTGAAAATGAAAATATATCATAGGTTGATAGCAGTAAACTACAAAAAACAGACTATATGAAGCACTTATACCTTAAAGACACATGATCCATTTGGGTGTTCCTAGAATTACTGTCCTCAGAATAAATATGTTTTTTATGCTTTATTACGTTACACGAATTATTGTGTTATCTTCGAGTAGCGTGTACCAATTGATCTGGTTTATATAGTATGCCAGAAATGATTAGAGACTAAATTTATAAAATGTACGTTATTAGATACAGGGCATATCGCCGTCCTAGTATCAAAAGAGAAGTCCACTCTGTTCCGTTAGCGCCACCACACGTACGCAGAAAAGGGATTGTGTAGTCTCGTATAAGGCTATATTTGCCAAATCTCGGCTCCTTTTACTTTTCTTAAATACTGTGTGGCCCCACGGCTTTCCAAGTGCAAAACATTAGCTTGGTCGTTAAACCATCCTGATATATATACCGACTACACTATACAACGTATATAACGACAAAGCTAGTGCGAGTTGCGTTTAGCTAGGAAAAGCTGCAGGAAAACATAAACAAACGACAACATTTTAAACACTGAATGAGTAAGCCTTGTTTTTGTCCAAGTGCAGGCGTAAGCAGGTACCTCAGATGTCATACAGGTATCTTATATAGACGATGCTCGACTGAGCCAACAGAAACTTTGTTCCCGGAAACTAGCCGGGATAAAAAATGTCAGCATATTATTACGCGGGAACTATAAAGTAATATGAAAGGGCCCAGAGTATTTGATATGGCTTATTCAACACAAAGTGGTATAAGGTCACTTAAGGTAATAGAAGTGCATTCCGGCGCACAAACAGATAGAAGGTCTAACAAGCATGGCCATAAATCTATGAAAAACGGTTGCAATGAAATTGAGGCCTCGAGGGCGTGTCGAGTCGCCGCATTTTTGTCTCCACTGCCTCTCGACTATCCGGTCTAAATGCCGTTTGGACTGCAGCCTGTGAAATAGAGATCACTTAAGATAACCTGAGACACATCTGTGTGCGCGAGAAGGTTCATGAGGTCTCGCCGGTGTACATATGTGAACTTTGAGGTCGCCCGTGTGATCTATAATACCTTTACCGCTGCGAAAGAGCAATTCCGTTGTCTCAACTCTGGAAATGTGATGCTTATGATGTACGTGTGTAAACCAATCCTTGGTTAATAAAACTAAAACCTAAGACCAGCCACATTGAGGTAAGTGAACAGGATCAAACACCTTTTCAAAAGAGTGTTGAAAAACTCCACTGTACGGCCTGTACAACGGCCTACTTCCTCGCTGAGACAACACTTTATCCCAATGTATTGCCAAGTGGAAAAACCAAAATGTTAGAAACAAAAAAAAGATACACCATCCAAATGCAGACACAACAAAGACAATCAAAGGACGCCAATATATAAACTAGTTAAGACAAACAATAAAATTATCTTGAGTTAACTAGTTAAGACAAACAATAAAATTATCTCTTTATATATATATATATATATATATATATATAGTAGTGGCAAAACTGCAAGGCGTAAACGATTCCCGAGCTAGCATGCTTCATAAATTGAGCTAGACCTAAGTGAGAAAGAATGTCTCATAAACAACTTAATTATCATAGTTTTTCCATTCTACTGATGAGTGGTGATATGCTTGTTTCGCTAAAACGATTACTTATCATATATAGTAGTATCATATAGTGTATATATATATATATATATATATATATAGTTGTAACTGCCACCAACAATTTTACCACAGTAATTATTGGTGTGCTTATTAAAATACAATTTTACAAGTACCGATTTTAAGAAGTAAAACATTAGCCAGCACGATTAATTTTACCTTACAATTATGTTTCATTACTACCAAACTACTATCCGCAACTTTAGAATTCACAGCTTGATTTTTTTAAATTTCACACAAATTGTATAATGCCTTACGAACACCCGCACTTAGCCATATGTACGATTCGCTCCAAGAATAGAAATAGAGACATATATCTATATATATATATATATATATCCGAGTGGATATAAGTGCAGATGACATTGCTTTGACGAGCATAGGTCATTAGAAGCCCTATCAATTGTGCTACACTCAAGAATTGTGGACGGACATCATTGTGTTTTGAATATCTAAATAACTGTTTAAGCTACTAGTCGACGATGTCATAAAGAAGGCAAGCTAGATGAAGCGACTGTGATCCGCACAGTTGAGGGATAGTTGACTTTATTTTCAATCAGCGACACCTACTCGTTATACCTACGATTGCTCATGACAGCAGGATAGCCCCGTCGCTACGAGTTTACCTTCATATCTAGCTTCGGCTAGATGCGGACTGACTCAAATTCCTATCCAGACAGTCTTTCAGAGTTGTGGCTACATTTACAATGGCGACTGTCATATGTCGAACATTGGAGTTGGCGGGCATCTAGGTGGCTTGCCGTGCACAACACCGCTGTGTCCCCGTGTCTGGAAAAGTTACTGGTAATGTGTTGTTAGAGTAGGAGAGTACTTACATGAAATATGCTAGAGTATGTGGTCGCAATCAAATTGGATGAAACCTCATTCCTGATCTGCCACAACAGGTAAGCCGTTTGTTGTTTTGGAATTTCACGAATGAAAGGTTCCGACGAATAAGCTTGTTGTAATTGACGGAACGGTTCCGGCCATTCAATTGAGAGTCAAACACGTGCAGACAACATAGTTCGTTAGCATATGCAAACAAAGTGTAAAGTGTATTCTGTTTTATCGTATTATTCACCGAGTCTATATAGCGTTGCTCCGTGTACAACTAGACTACAGTTTGGGATCAAGGTGTGTAAATCATATATTAAGATGTTCTTTCTTCTTTTAACAGATTTCTTTGCACAAATATTTTAATTAATTATAGCTCAATTAGTCAATGTTGCTCTTGATTGTAGTAATATTTATTTTAATGTTTAAGTATGCTTTCATTGATCACCTTTTGGAGGAACTTCATATAATTTTACATTGTGTAAGTGTGCCCTCTCATAGGTCCCTATGAGAAACCTTCGTTTATTGCGTCTAAAAGGAAAACAGTGTTTTGCTATTGCCGTTTTCCTAAAACTCTTTTTCATTATTGATTGTAGTGAATCAATGGTGGTTCGTTTATAGTTATTCTTTTGTTGAATAATTTAAATTCATAATGTATAGAACTAATTGTCTTCATAATGCAAGTTAAAGCTTTTTAGATGCTCTCATACACCTGATTGTTCTGCGGTAAATTGTTATATATATATATATATAATAAACTGAAGTTTTTCACTTTGAAGAACTACTTTAGTGCACAAGGAGGGACGCATAAGTTATCTTATAATATAAAACTCAAAGCAGATTCTGTGTGAACCACAAACATTTCTGCGCGATTACTGCATTTAGGCTTTGCTGGCAGTTGACCTGAAACATTGTTTGTTATTAAAGTACATACTGGATTGAATCTGACATCGTCAAATCGGAAAAATAACACGTTGCCGGTGAAACATAACACGGGCACCTGCAAAATTGGCAACAAAAGTCAGTAATATATCACAAAAGTCACAATAGGGAAGACATACGCAGGGCTGTTTAAGAAGAAACATTAATTGCACATTTGGAGCCAGAATCTTTGCTACCATTAAACCAATTTACTAAGTGCGCTATTCACCACATTTTGACAGATGGTGCGAAGGCCTAATAAGAATTCATCGGGACCGGAGCCGAAACGCGATTCTACTAAAAGAAGCTCAAGGGCGCAATCGCTTCCCAGCCTCAATGACAAGGCTCTCCACACACGGCACGAACATCATAACATGGAGCGTCAGGATTATGATGAGGCAAGTACTACGGTGTTTATTTAATTTAACGACTAAGGGCGTCAAAGAGGGGAAGTGTGGTTCTACGATATGCGTACGTATATACAAGGGGAGCCCCATTCCGCAGTTTCCGCAATGTGAAATCGACACTTTAGTTGTTTGGTGAGTTTAGTGCCTAGATCTTTGTGGGGTGTTACTTTATGGGATGACCAGTAGAACGTACAAGTGAAGCCATTAGTACTACCATTATTCGCATGCTTTCTTTAAACACAGCTGCGTGTTCAGAGGAAAATGTTTCGAATACCAAAATTATCCTTATTTAATGCCCACTCTGCGGAATGTGTTCATATAGTGAGCCTAATGGCAAAATGTTAGTTTATCGAACTCGAAGGCTCTAACGTAAGTCGTCACAGGATACATTTCTTTATATTGTCTTCTTTAGGATATTTTATTCTTCTCTTTTTTTTCAACTCGACTGTTTCACGTTCTCTAATCAGGACCAAATGTCTTTAAAAATAAAGAAAAATGTTTGTCCGAACACACCGCAGGATTCGGTTTCTGAATCGACAACTAGTGACTCAATTCATTACAATAAAAAAAAAATATATATGTATAGATATATATATATATATATAGGTATATAGATTGATGCATAATAATCTATATATACTATATATTAAAAAAAAACCCCACCAAACTATATATATAATATATATATCTAATATATATATATAAATATATATATCTATATATATATATATTATATATGTACTATATATAAATATATATGTACATTATTATATTAACATTTATATATATATGATCTATATATATTATATAGTGGTCAATAAGTTCTTAGAATGAAAACCGAGAATTTTCCAAATCATGTTTTTAAATCTTTTCTTGTCTCGATATATCCCGAGAGCTCAATCAATACAACTTTCCCACCGAGATTTCAGAGCTTTCAACCTTTTGAGTAGAATTCCGCGTCGCGTTAGACTGAAAATAGGCATCTGACAGCAGCCTTAACCTCTTCATTGCTGGGAAAAAACGCCTTCCACCGAGACTATTCTTCAAATGTCCGAAGGCGATGCTTGCCGGGACTTGTGTGCAGGAGCATTGCCCTGGTGAAACGGGACAACCTTCTTCTGCAAAGCGGGCCGTTTCACGATGAGTTCTTGCTAACGGCAGTCCAACAGTCTTGCATAATATTCTCCTGTGATCGTTTTACAGCTCTCAAGGTAGTCGACCAGCATTATTCTACGTTGGTCTTAAAAAACTGTAGCCATCACCTTTCCGGTCAATGCCGTTGTCCGCACCCTCTTCGGAGGCCCTTCATCAGGTGCACACCATTGGCAAGATGCTTCTTGGGTCTCGGGAGTGTAGTGATGAACCCGGCTTTCATCGACGGTCATGAATCTGCACCAAAAATCCGACAGATTGTTCGACATCTTGGCCAAATTTCGCTGTAAAGCCAAAACAGGCGCGTCTTTTTGGCCTTGGTTGAGCAAATGCGGCAGCCATTTTGCTCTAAGCTCTTTCATCTTCAAGTTTTCGTGTAGGATAAAATGCACACTGCCTAAACTAATCCCTAATGCCTCCGCTATTTCCTTAATGTTCATTCGCTTATCTGTGCCAATAATTTTTCGCACTTTCTCTACGTTTTCCTCATCAGTTGCCGTTTTTTGGCCTCCTGGACGTAGTTCATCCTCGGTGCTCCTGCGACCTCTTTTTAACACATTAATTCAGTTGGAAACAGTGGCAAAACATGGCGCAGAGTCTCTGTACGTCTCGTCTAACTCAATTTTTACTTGGGTCGCATTCCAACCTTCGCATTCCAACATTTGAAATAAAAATGCTTAATAACCACTCGAAACTCTTTTTTCTCAATTTTTAAAAATCACGCCGATACGTTGCACGGGAAAAGCTATCAAACGAAATCGCAACGGCCAATCACCATAATATATTGAGTGCTAGCAGTCGAAAAGTTGCAGTTCCTATTAGCGGTGAAAGCGAGCTCATTCTAAGAACTTATTGAACTACCTGTATACATATTAAGCTTCTCCCAATCCAGCGAGCGTTTCTCCCCTATAATGGTACCTTCGAGAATCTTGCGGTTCTGGATGGTATCCTTAACGATGCCAAGACGTGAGCTCAGACTTGCCTCAATCGACCTCCGTAAGGCGTTCGACATGGTGAGTCATGACTCCGTCCTGTGGTCACTCCGAACTCGCGGATACCCGGAGGTATTCATTAACTATATCGAACGCTTGTACCTCTCATCTAAAACTCTCATAGAATTTGGACAAGAATGTCGCACATTTCGGCCCACTGGGGGTGTTAGGCAGGGAGATCCTCTGTCCCCCCTCTTATTTAATCTAGTTCTCGACGATATTCTTTTAAAATTAGACAAAACTAATATCGGGTACCAACTTACTGATGACTTCCGCCTTATGGGCTTAGCCTTTGCGGATGATCTCATCCTCCTAGCCTCCACGAAATCCACTCTCCAACGGCTCCTTAATATTGCGGACCCACTTTTGAAATCCCGAGGCCTTGAAATGAATACTAATAAAAGCTTTACTATCTCCCACCTATTTAATAGGAAGGAAGGTAAAGGTTTTATCAATACCGTACCAGAATTTAACGTTGGAGATCGGCAATTGCCAGCTAAAGGTATGAGCGATCGATGGAGATATCTTGGAGTCGACTTTGACAGCAATGGCAGAGTTGACTCCACCAAGGATATACTCCTTAATTTACTCAACAGACTCACGATAGCTCCCCTTAAACCCCACCAAAGACTCATATTTTTGAAAGACTTTCTCATTCCCCGTCTCCTATATAAACTGGTCTCCGGTCCCAGACCATCTTACGCACTCCTTAGTGACCTAGATAAATAGATCAGAAAGGTTGTTAAGTCGAAATGTCTTAAGCTCGAAAACTCGGTGCCGAACGCCTACCTGTACACGCACACAGCACACGGCGGTCTGGACATCCCCTGCCTCCAAACATTCATTCCCAGACTCCGCCTCTCCCGCCTGACAGCACTACAACACTCCACGCACCTTGGGGTCCAATGGATGCTAACCACCGAGCACTTTAAAAAAGATCTTGCGAAAACAAGACTTCTTTGCGAGCGCTTGGGAACCTCCATTGAGACCGCTACACAAGAGGCCGATTACTGGTCTCAACAACTACACAACACGTTCGATGGGGCACATTTTAAAAAAAAAGCACACGAAACGCCCTTTGTACATTACTGTATTAAGGGTATGCCCTACCTATCTGGTAAGGAGTATTTAAACCTACTAAAGCTCAGGATCAACACACTACCAACGCGTGATTACCAACGCGTGCCAGATTGGCCAGGGGACGCCCGGGCTACAACAAACGTTGTAGGCACGGGTGTCATGCGCCTGAGACGTTGGCTCATGTCGCTCAGATGTGCGATACAACACACAAACAAACCATAAAGAGACATGACGACGTCTGTGATCGCGTGGCGCGTCTTCTCCGCGAAAGGGGTCATGAGGTGGTTCGTGAGCGAGTATTTCGTCGACCGGGCGCACCGGGTCTAAAGCCCGACCTCGTAATAACAACACCTACCGAGGTCTGGGTTTTAGATGCCGAGGTTTGCGGCCCGAACCGGGACCTGGCAAAAGCACGGCAAGACAAGATCGCCAAATATGACGTCGAGTTCCTAAGAGCGGCGCTCCCCGACCCGCAAAAACCTCGCAGATTCAGATCCATCACTATCTCTATTAGTGGTGTATGGGACTCCGAATGTGCGAGGACGCTCTTGGGGCTCGGCGTCACGAAGAGGAATCTTATGGATCTCACCGTTTTAACTTTGCAAGGAACCTTGAGGATATACCGGTCGCACCGGGTCCATAAGAGCGGGGGCTACCATCAAGCAAGGACACGGACAACTGACTCTTAACTTCACGTGACACCTTTTTACCACCATTTTTATTAGGGCGAGCACTGCCGAGTGTGCAAACGTATTGTAAATTATTAATAAATCATCACAATATTTTATATATATATGTATATATATATATATATATATATATATATATATATATATATATATATATATATATATATATATATATATATATATTTATATAGAAAATATTGTGATGATTTATTAATCATTTACAATACGTTTGCACACTCGGAAGTGCTCGCCTTAATAAAAATGGTGGTAAAAAGGTGTCACGTAAAGTTAAGAGTCAGTTGTCCGTGTCCTTGCTTGATGGTAGCCCCCGCTCTTATGGACCCGGTGCGAGCGATATATCCTCAAGGTTCCTTGCAAAGTTAAAACGGTGAGATCCATAAGATTCCTCTTCGTGACGCCGAGCCCCAAGAGCGTCCTCGCAGATTCGGAGTCCCATACACCACTCATAGAGATAGTGATGGATCTGAATCTGCGAGGTTTTTGCGGGTCGGGGAGCGCCGCTCTTAGAAACTCGACGTCATATTTGGCGATCTTGTCTTGCCGTGCTTTTGCCAGGTCCCGGTTCGGGCCGCAAACCTCGGCATCTAAAACCCAGACCTCGGTAGGTGTTGTTATTACGAGGTCGGGCTTTAGACCCGGTGCGCCCGGTCGACGGAATACTCGCTCACGAACCACCTCATGACCCCTTTCGCGGAGAAGACGCGCCACGCGATCACAGACGTCGTCATGTCTCTTTATGGTTTGTTTGTGTGTTGTATCGCACATCTGAGCGACATGAACCAACGTCTCAGGCACATGACACCCGTGCCTACAACGTTTGTTGTAGCCCGGGCGTCCCCTGGCCAATCTGGCACGCGTTGGTAGTGCGTTGATCCTGAGCTTTAGTAGGTTTAAATACTCCTTACCAGATAGGTAGGGCATACCCTTAATCCAGTAATGTACAAAGGGCGTTTCGTGTGCTTTTTTAAAATGTGCCCCATCGAACGTGTTGTGTAGTTGTTGAGACCAGTAGTCGGTCTCTTGTGTAGCGGTCTCAATGGAGGTTCCCAAGCGCTGCAAAGAAGTCTTGTTTTCGCAAGATCTTTTTTAAAGTGCTCGGTGGTTAGCATCCATTGGACCCCAAGGTGCGTGGAGTGTTGTAGTGCTGTCAGGCGGGAGAGGCGGAGTCTGGAAATGAATGTTTGGAGGCAGGGGATGTCCAGACCGCCGTGTGCTGTGTGCGTGTACAGGTAGGCGTTCGGCACCGAGTTTTCGAGCTTAAGCCAATTCGACTTAACAACCTTTCTGATCTCTTTATCTAGGCTCAGGAAGCTCAGATCCGTCAAGGTTGGAATCCAGGAGAGACCTCTTTTTAAGGAGGTCCTCTATCATATCCTTATGCGCCTGAGAATTACGTTGGCCTCGAATCGCCCCAGGTGTGCGTGAGTTAAAATTAGTAGCTTAAAGGTGGTCAATTTCTCTAGGTGTTTTGTTATTATTATCTAATATAAAATCTGCTTCTAATGTTGCTAAAAGTTCACGGTCTTGTGGGTTCCATCTGGCCTTCTTAGAGGGGGGGGGGGGGCTAAAATGGGGGCTATATATTTATATATATATATATATATATATATATATATATATATATATATATATATATACATATATATATATATATATATATATATATTTTTTTTTTTTTTTATTGTAATGAATTGGGTCACAAGTTGTGCGATTGTCGATTCAGAAACCGAATCCTGCGGTGTGTTCGAACAAACATTTTGCCTTTTTTAAAAAGACATTTAGTCCTGATTAGAGAACGCGAAACAGTCGATATATATATATATATATATATATATATATATATATATATATATATATAATTACCTTAATTATTCTATAAAAGGGTGTCTATAATTTACAATAGTCATATGTGTATTGTTGTCAGTTGCTCTTGTAATGAGTATGTGACTAATCTCCAAATAAGCGGGTTTAATACAGGTAGTTCAATAAGTTCTTAGAATGAGCTTTTTAGAATTCGAATTTTAGCGCGCTTCCACCGCTTTTAGGAACTGCAACTTTTCGACTGCTAGCACTCAAAATATTATGGTGATTGGCCGTTGCGATTTCGTTTGATAGCTTATCCCGTGCAACGTATCGGCGTGATTTTTAAAAATGAAGAAAAATAGTTTCGAGTGGTTATCAAGCATTTTTATTTCAAAGGTTGGAATGCGACCCAAGTAAAAATTGGGTTGGACGAGACGTACGGTGACTCTGCGCCATGTTTTGCCACTGGATTAATGTATTAAAAAGAGGTCGCAGGAGCACCGAGAATGAACTACGTCCAGGAGGCCAAAAAACGGCAACTGATGAGGAAAACATAGAGAAAGTGCGAAACATCGTTGGCACAGATAAGCGAATGAACATTAAGGAGATAGCGGAGGCATTAGGAATTAGTTTAGGTAGTGTGCATTTTATCCTATACGAAAACTTGAAGATGAAAGAGCTCAGAGAAAAATGGCTGCCGCATTTGCTCAACCAAGGCCAAAAAACGCGCCTGTTTTCGCTTCACAGCGAAATTTGGCCAAGATGTCGAACAATCCGTCGGATTTTTGGCGCAGATTTATGACCGTCGATAAAAGCTGGGTCCATCACTACACTCCCGAGACCCAAGAAGCATCTTGCCAATGGTGTGCATCTGATGAAGGACCTCCGAAGAGGGTGCGGACAACGGCATTGACCGGAAAGGTGATGGCTACAGTTTTTTAAGACCAACGTAGAATAATGCTGGTCGGCTACCTTGAGAGCGGTAAAACGATCACAGGAGAATATTATGCAAGACTGTTGGACTGCCTTTAGTGAACTCATAGTGAAACGGCCCGCTTTGCAGAAGAAGGTTGTCCTGTTTCACCAGGACAATGCTCCTGCACACAAGTTCCGGCAAGCATCGGCAAAACTGGCCCAACTGAGGTTCGAACTTATTGAACAACCTTCCTATTCTCCAGACCTGGCCCCCTCTGATTATTTCCTCTTCGAACATTTGAAGAATAGTCTCGGTGGAAAGCGTTTTTCCAGCAATGAAGAGGTTAAGGCTGCTGTCAATGCCTATTTTCAGTCTAAAGACGCGGAATTCTACTTAAGAGGTATAAAAGCTCTGAAATCTTGGTGGGAAAAGTGTATTGAGCATCTCGGGGAGTATATCGAATAAGATAAATTTAAAAACATGATTTGGAAAATTCTTGGTTTTCATTCTAAGAACTTATTGAACTACCTGTAGAGATTTACATGCGCCCATTTGGCCATGCGATAAGCAAACTTTTTGTGGCTATTGGAATGATGGATCGTCTTCGGGCTTCTTAGTTTATTGGAGCATTCATACAATGCGTTCTAGCAATTTACATTTTGTACGTTGACGTAGAGCACATAATTTATCTTGCTCGAAGAGTGACTCTATACTAGGAACAACATCAGCTGCCGCGCGTTGAGGGCATCTGAGCCGCACAATTATGCCTCTACAACATTGGTAACAAAGGTTACAAAGGTTAAAATCAAGATCAATTTTATAATTTTAGTACGGCGGATTCGAAGAGTGAGAAGATCTTGCCATTTCAGGACACTCTAGCAATGCCCTCGACAGCCAATTGTAGATGTGCATGGGAATTACTAGAGCAAACAGAATAGTAAAGCTTCAACTCATCTGCATATTTAAGGTATTTAACGCTATGTGAAGGGTAGTTGACAATTTATAAAAGAAAACCAGTATACAGAAGTAAGTAGTAATACAAGCATTCCCCTGAGCCACACTATATAATGCAGAATATAGCATAGTTTATCACTAAGATTTGCATAAGAGCGACGCTCGCTCATGAATGTCCTCACCAATTGCACTGTACGGATGTGGATGCCTAGGCGTTCTAATATTTATCTATTGCTTGTTGTTCGAGTAGAAATCCTCTCAGAGAAATACATTAACAGCTGTCTTTGCGATCTATGTGTTCGGTCGCTCCATCAATAGCAAACAGCTGGCCGCGTGTTATTTAGCTTAAGTCTACGAGCAAAACCGACAAACCACCGAGTGTAGTGTCCATGAAATTCGGTGCTCTTGCCAGGTAATGGTAGCCGTGTGTAAAGACTGGCAGCCGTTGGCCTGTTTTTCAGATATATTTTGCACGCAGGCAGAATATCTTTGGACAATTTTAAACTAATTGATTTTTTAAAGTAGGATATTCATAGTCGATAAAATAAATGATTTTATCGAATACCCGTCAAAAGTCAAGTTGAGAGGACTATACATATTATGTCACCCTCCCTCACGGCCGTGCTATCAATGAAGAGGCTACTAAATTGAAAGGTAACCCAGGGAGAGAAGGCTCTTCTGACCGACGACTGCACTCCCATGGACGTAATAGCTCTAGAGGCAGACGTCGATGATCGTACGGATCAACCTTGTACACATTGCTTGTATCGATCAAAGAATATCCGCTGTTCAGCTGCGGCAAGCATGGCATCGATTCCGTTGTGCTATACATCCATCCAACTATTTTTATTAAAGAAACATTTTACATGCGATTTTTGGCAACACTGCTATATAAAGGGTCTTATTGTTTTCATAACAACATTTATCTAATATATTTTGTTGATAATATGCACCTTTACAACTCAACATGATGCGATTCCAAGTGGATGATATATTATAAAGGGTGTTATGCTTGCATTGCGTGTGATTTTAGATCGATCAATTTTACGAGAAGCGGGATAAGATTTTGCTGCCAGGTCGCAAGGAGGAACCTGACTCGACAGAAGAACACGTGTACGAACTCGATTCGGTGGACTCCGCCTCATCAGACGAAGATAATGAACTCCTCTCACTCGAGCACGCAAATGATATGGTGGCGAGATTTGTTAAGAAAAAAGAACTTGACTCTGACCTAGAAGATGATGCCTATCGCCATGATATGCCCGACTCCAAAGCCTGGGGTAAGATCTGGTAAAATATAAAAAATAAGCAAACATGGAGTAAAGGCTAAATTAAACATGTTCTGTGGTTCTGTTACGACTTAGCCAGTTATGTAGTTCCATCCTTATGTTATTATTATACCATCGATCTTAAGAGCTTCCTGTGACAGTGTTAGCTAAGCCTATATGTTCGGTTACTCGGCGTGTCAGAAATAGAGTGAATACTATGCAAGTGGGAGACGTGGCCAATTTCCAGTGCCAGTTTCTCTAGGAGAGCCGCGAAAAGAAATACTAATCTCGAAAGGATCAAGAATAATCCTTATTTCTTTTTGTAAGCATATTGTTCTGTTATAAAAACTGTTGAAGTATATGCCACTCATCGGCACGTTGGATCACATACGAAATATATAAAGATGGCACTATACACAGGTGTTATATTCATATTACAAGCTTTATTTTTGGTAATATGTACATAGGCGTTACGACATAAACAAGCTGCACTTCCTAGTTGCAAGTACATTGTATTTAGTGTATTGCGTTTGTGGTCTTAAGCGAGTGAGCATAAGCCCATTGATATTGTTGTCTTCTGTTTGCGCAAAAGAAAGGCGCACTTACGTCAGATATCTAACTGCGTTTTTTTTTTGTAAAATTATTAGGCAACAAGAGGATTGACTATTATAACACGGACTTTGTGGACAAAGACATTGGAGCATTATCAGAGAATGATAAGGAGGTTGCCCGTATGGAGGAGCAGGAGGCCCGAGAAATTCAGAAACGCTTAGCAGAGGAGGTAGATGAAGATGCATTTGGAATTCAGGACCTCGACAAACCAGCAGCCGATGAACAGGGAGGCTTTCCAGTGAAGACTATAATAGAATCACTACCACAGAGCATTGAAAAAAACCTCAGCAAGCTACCTACCAAGAAGCTTATGAAAATGGTTTTTGAGGAGTCACCGGAACTTCAAGGCCTGCTCGACGATTGTCGAGCAAAGCTACATGAGCTCAACACTGAAATAGTTCCTATGTTTGAGTTACTCCGTGACGGCCGACTTCCCCGTGGAACTTCTGCGGAGCATTATCTTCTATTACGACACAACTTGTTAATTGCCTATACAACAAACGTTTGCTTCTATTTAAGCTTAAAAGCAAATCGAACTAACATAAAGACACATCCTATTATTAAAAGACTGTGCCAATTTAAGAGGCTGATATCTGAGCTTGACAAAGCAAGAGCGCGGCTACTTCCGCAGGTGTTGAAAATTCTAGAAAAAGCTCAGAGCCGTGCACAATTAAAACTAAATAAAGTTTCCATTAATAGGTCAAAGTTAGTAGCTTCAGAAGGTCTACAGGCATCCAGCTCAGATGAGGAATTACAGGATTCCTTGGATGGAGTACTTCAACAGGGTGTAACCGATTATGGTGCGTAAAATTAATTAGAGTACACTTTGGCCTAACTGATGGCTAGGCTTGATTCATTGTACTCCATTTATAGTGTGATCTTTTGCTAGAGTCAGCCATTGTCTCGTTTGCTTCTCTATTTTGCCTGTTTACTGCTCAACATAATTTGTCTGATATTTTTGACGAGTCAGATTTCCTCGTTTTGCTGTAGAGTGTCTTCTTTTGACCCCTTCTCTGATCACTTGCAGGTGAAGAAATGGATGAGGGTTCGCTCATCGGAATGTCTAAAAAGCATGCAAGGTCGACACTGACTGCAGCCGAGGAAGAGATTATGGCACTGTATGACAATGTTTCGTTGCCATCAAATAAAGAGGCCAAAACATTGATTCCAAGCATGAATAAGAATGACGAAAACTGCATAGCTGAACCTCAGCATTCAGACGAGGCAGCCTTGTTTGGAGATACTGACTCGGAAAATGACGAACCCGTGTTTAGGACCGGTCATCATGAAAGCGAAGAAGAAATGGGAAGTGATGACGAAACGACTCAGGTAGGCGGAATTATGCATTTGCGTTGTGCCTATATTACTATTAGATTATTACCTCTTAGTTTAGTGGGTCGCAAGGCGGTATTTGTTCAAGTTGGGTACGGTTAAAAGCGCCATTAATTCAGCTATGTTGTTAAATCGACTTAATAACATATAGTGTTTGCTTAGTACTTTATGTGTATTCAAATTGTATGTTCTACGGTGATAGCAGATTGCTTTAAATCTTTGCACTGTATTTTAATAACATTCAGTTATATTCACAATGTTGTGTAAATCTACCTGGTAGTTTTTATATTGCATGTTGCAGTTCAGTTATAATAAAAATAATAATAATGATATGTTTTATTAGTAAATATATGTCCATGTATCAACATTACGAACATATTCATAATATTTACAATATTGCTTTTATTATTATAATTGCTTGACAACATCATCTTGGCGTTGCCTCTCTGTGGTTCCAATTACACCATCTGTTCAAAGCACGCGGTCGATTGTGGCTTTGCTGTAGCCTTGAAGAGCTTTTTCCCAAGCGCTTTTGCCAGTTTGAGTGCATCCTTCCCCAAACGCCTGGTGACTTGAGACCGAACGCTCTTATAACGTGGTTTTCAAGAAGATGCGCGTATAGGCGCCGTTTGTGCATCTCCCTTTGGTGAATGATGTGGCCGACGTCCGCGTTGGCTAGTCCACGATAGCCGAGGACGTACATGTCGGAGACAGCAATGTCCCACGCCAGCGGCCGATTATGGTCCCAGTCTCGGCTGGTAAGGCCAGGCTGTCGTCTCTCTGCAGTTCACAAGGAGTACGCGGTAGCAAGCTTGTCTGAAAGCGCGCCCGAGGATGTCATTGATGGCACCGTGGCGGACCTGCGTAAGCGCGGCCATCTTAGTGTAGCTAAGCCTCATTCTCAAACATGGTAATGCCGAGTCTGAAGCCACTGGGGGCGCGGCACTGGTCGTCGACCAACTTCCTGCCGACGGACGAGCTCGGACGGAAACACGTCGAGCCACGCTCCGACGGCGTCGGATGAGACCGCTTTCGAATGTCGTCCACATCTAACTCGCAGACCAACAGAAGAGTTAGGTGAGTTGCCTGCGAGGCGATTTGGTCCCGCCCCTTCTGCCTAGTGATCTGTTCTGACCAGATTGACGCGCATCCCAGAGCCGACTGGCGTCCTGTTGGTGGCTGATGAGTCCGCCGGCAGTAGCGGTCACTAGGGAGCCGCAGTTATGTGACGAGGCAAGGAAAGCGGGCAAGGCAAGGTTCGTGGCCGATCGAATGCTTATTCTACTCAGCCGAACCGATAGGCTTGTCTGCGTCCATGCTTTGTCCTCGAGCGTTAGGTCGAGGATGCTTTCGGAAACCTCACCTTAATTTCCAGAAGGAATGAAGGTGAGGTCCGAAGTATGTACAAGACCTTTCGCACTCCCATTGCATGCCGGGGTAAAAAGTAAGCTTCGTGTCTTCCGAGATGGCTTAGTCGCCGCTAAAGCCGGACGAGTTGCCAGTACTTCCGTTCTCGGCCAGTACGGGGCCGATCATCTCGGGGAACACAGCCGTGCTTAGCTAGTGCAGTTCACACCGGTCCTTTACAAGAATACCCGGGAGCTTGCTGTTAAGTTTAGCGATCGCTTGCTGTCTCCCTGTAGAAGAAGGGTTGAGCTGCAGCCCGCTTCATTGCTCGAACGCTCTAAGATCCTTGATTTCTCCGAGTAACGCCGAAGGGTCGTTGTCAAGAAGGGTCCGATTGTCGAGGTAGAACAGGGGACCCTGGATGTCACCTGCTTGACGTACTGATTCAGACGCTAAATGCAAGACGGGCCGTTACGTCCCCTTGCTGACAATCATTTGATCATTTCAACCTTACCGAACATCAGGGGAGTCGGCCTGCTATATTCCTGGCGTATCATTGGATAGAGGGCCGGGGCGCGCATAGACACCCCTGTTAAGGCTGACCTCGTTTGCATGGTAAAAGCATGTTTAAAATCAAATTTTAAAAGGCAACATTTTTCGTATTTGAGAATGGCGCGAGATGTATGAAAAAAAATCCGCCCTAGTATCAGTGGCGTACCCATCTGCCGTGGTTAGAGGTAGTTTTTCAGATTTACCGGGAGAAGCAGGGTTTTTGTGGCCAGTCTACACAGAGTGCAGCCAACGGCAATTGGTCGGTAATAATAATATGACAATCAGTAATTCTTATAATGTTATCGATTTGGCACAAGCATACGCATGTTGATACCATTCTAGAAAGCAACAACCGTTTGTTGCTATGACTAAGAAATAAATTATATTTGTTTGATATAATATGGGGGAACCATGATATCTTAATACAATGGTGCTGTACATTAAGAATCATTGATCTTATTTTCAGCAGCGCGTCAGTAACGGAGATGACAAGATTGATGAAGACTGCACTCCGCAAGAAGACAATGAGGGTGATGCCCGTCGGTCGATTAATTATCAAATCTCCAAGAACAAAGGTCTCACACCCCATCGCGCAAAAGAAATGCGAAACCCGAGAGTGCGTCATCGTATGAAGTTTCGACGTGCCAACATCCGCCGGAAGGGTCAAGTGCGCGCAATGCGCGACGAGCTTCATCACCGCTATTCGGGAGAAACAACTGGGATCAATACGCGTGTTGTTAAAAGCGTTAAATTACATTAATTGTCAAACGATAAGAGATGGCTCCAGTTTTCTGATGAAGCTATTTCTATTTAGAAAATGCCTCGAATAAATCAGGGAGGAGTAGTTCATTTGAAAATAAATGGCAGTTGGTTTATTCAATACGTTGTAATTTTCGCTATCATGTTATTGTGTGGTATATATATATATATATATATATATATATATATATATATATATATATATATATACATAATAGCTTTATTAACCGATGGTTGGTTTACAATATTGCGCGTACAGAGAAAGCACACATTTGCATATACGTGTATTCATCACGGTTCTTAAAGTCGAGTCAACGGAACTGCTCTATCGCATTGTTGAAGGTGATATAAGTCACACTGTCTCCCGCAGAGTTTGCACAAGCATAACGAGGAAATTTCATGGAATTTCTCTCGAATACAGATCTTCATGTGAAAGCCATGTACAGCAAATCGTCTAGCTATCATGTTATTTCAACGGGGTCTAAAGTCTCTCAAGCGATACCCCTGTGGCTCTTCTCGGCAGAGCCAAGGTGGCCTTTTTTCAAGGCCCTTTTTGTGATCAGACGTGGTCGCCGCGCATTTGGTGCAATATACCGTTTATTCTATAGGTTACTGGAGCAAACATTAAAGAAATGTGCAAGCAGGTGTCAATTAGTTTGTTGTCGGCCCAGGTTGGTTGTTTATATAGCAGATTTAGACTTGATATCAGTGTCTATCTTGTGGTAAAGCTTGAGTGGCCCGACAAACGTGTTTTGCACTTCTAACAATGTTTATTTTTTTTAAATAATTTAGTTTGTTTAAACTCCCAGTGATCAATGTGCCATGAAGCATCTAAGCACTCTTTTTTTTTTTAACGCTTTGACAACTACATTTTAGACGCTCGTAATGGGCTAAGTTGCCTGTGGCACGATAGCGTCTAAATGCATCTATCGTCATCGCGTTCTCGTACTGGAATTATATAGGCTTTCTCCAGCAGAGGTATGTAGCAGCAAGGCAATGACAACCACGTCCAACAAATTCTACCAGCACGGCCAGGGCTCGAACTAGCGATGTTTTTGCTAACCGTGGTTGCCATGGCAACGCCCCGTTTCGAACGGTGCGTTAGCCGCCTAAGCCACCGCCGCTACAAATTTTTATAAAAGAGATGCAATAAAATGACTTAAGGGCGTTTAAAAACAACCTAGTCTTAGGTTATTTCAAGAAGCTGGGTACAAATCGACAGATGAGGGCTGGATCCATGCGGCGGTAGATCGATAAGTTTTTTTTGGGAGTGAAGATGTGAGCTAAGTCTTCGGCTAGGACCCTTTCGAGAATGATTCAGACCACGGGAGACGCATGCTTGCATAACGGAAAACTGCGTGGGAATCCCTGATGTCGAGTCTCGACTCAGTCATTCTGGTCGCTTGCATGAGCCAACATGCGAAGCCATGTGGCGAGTCGTGAGAATGATGCTCTCTGCTCAGGTGTTTTTTGTAAGACTTGATGATTTTAGTGTGACCGAGAAACTTAGCAAGCAGCGTATCAAATGCAGGGCAATTAACGGCGTCAAGGTGCCCCGCAATGGAAGCACTGCCAATTATTTTGTGGTCATGTCGAACTGTTGTCGGTAACACTTCTTGTAAACTAGTAAAAATACCACAGTAAATGGCTTTATAATCAGATGTTATGAAGAAGTGGAGAAAACAAACCTTTCATATTTTGTCCATATATGTGGTAAAAACATTATCAAGTATAGAGCCACACTCATGGGTAGGCAACCAAATCAGCTGTTATGTAGCATTATGTATATAGCAGGATAATCCCGACGAATTGAAGACTTAAGTTGGATAGGTGAAAGCGGCTATCATCATTGCACGGAGCCGACAACATATATATATATATATATATATATATATATAACACAAGTTGTTTGTTTGCAGAATGTCTAAAAACGTACGGTAAAGGTGGGTAGTCGGTAATGATCGGACTTCACAGAGCAGTTTGAATCCGCGTCTAATTTCATAGCTGTATGAGGAACCTTACAAACATGCCTACAGTGGAGCTTCCAGGCGCAGCTAAATTAATAGATTATGAATCAAGTTGATTGAACGCTGAGGGGCAATGCAACGTAGACATGCAGTCATTAATCATTCGCGAATATTGAGAAAAAGTGCAATCCTTCCTTTGTTCTGCATTTCACGCAAAGCATCGCTTTGAAGTAGAACTAGCGTCTTAGTTATTAATGGTTGTGAATTTTACTCTGTTTTTGCTGACATTTCGTCGATTTTTGGGCCTTGCAAGCAAAATTCAAAAACATAAAAAGAAAGGATTCCCAAATCCTTGCTATACACTGATATATTAACACATAGCTTTTCTTCATTGCTAATAAGACAAATTTGGCCTGCCTAAGGACCACCTACGTACATGTAAGACTATAGAAGCCATTAACTTATGTGGAGGAAGCTGCCTAGACTTACAAATGAGAAACCTTGGCTCTTGCGTATCAATCTATGCCTATGCAGTATATGCCTCTGTTACCTAAAGTATCTAGGGGTCCTAATCCAACCCAACGAGCGTCTCTTTAATAACAAGTAAAAGAGATTGTTAGTCAGATCCGACCTTATTATTCATCCGACTATTAGTCATTTTTCTAGATCGGAGCATCTTGCCCATATTTCAATATACTAGTTCTCTGTTCTCCTTCGTTCCGGTCGTGTTGAGACTTCCTCGGGCCAGGAAAGACACTCAATCCCTGTCTGTCCTGGTCAGGAAGGCGATATTTCCGGTGCTGCCAGATTGGTGAGCTCCCAGGATACGCTAGCGTCAGCCAACAAAAATACGGAAGCTCTCCGCTCCAAACATCCAGACGCGCCATTGGATCTCTCCGTGCCCACACCCCCGGCAGTCACGCTCCCTTCCTCAACCTCACGTGAAGAGATACTGAGTGCAATGAAGACTTTTAGCCGAAGTTCAGCTGCCGGCCTAGACTTCATAAGGCCTCGTCTGTTGCAGGACTTGTTGTCTGGTGCACTGGGGAGCACGGCCAGTCGACTAGCGGACGCCATTGCTAAAGTGGTTGATGTGCTCAGATGGGGCTCGCCCCCGTCTTCTCTTTTACCACTCATCTTTGGGGCAAGAATGTTTGCATTAAAAAAAAAAGATGGCTCAATACGTCCGATCGCTTGTTCTTCAGTCGTTCGCCGACTGGCGGCCAAAATCGGCTGCTACGATAATAAGGAAGCTATTTCAGCACCACTTGGTCAACACCAGCTAGGATTCGCTACCCCCGGGGGTACAGAGGTAGTGGTCCACTGTGCCCGTGCATTTTCGCAGTCGCGCAAACTGCCAACGGTAATGGTCAAATTAGACTTCCGAAACGCCTTCAATAGCGTCCGGAGAGACCATTTGCTTCGAGCCGTCAAGTCGTGGGCACCGTTACTGTTTCACCTGGCCTATGGTTCAGGACCATCCCACCTAGTAATGCCCCAGGGCGTTATGGCCTCGCAGACAGGTCTTCAGCAGGGTGATCCCCTGGGTCCTCCACTTTTTTGTTTGTGTATCAAGGAATTACTGGATTCACTGCAGTCCCCCCTTAATGCCTGGTACTTGGATGACGGGATTCTGGGGGGGGACCTCCCGACCGTACTTGACGATATCCGGAAAGTTAATGATTTACTGCAATTAGCGGGCTGACACTGAACCCGGTCAAATGTGAAGTATATGTCACAGCTCCCAAAGAATTTGGGCCATTAGATTTAAGCAACCTTTTAAACTTGCTCCCGGGCTGTCGCGTAGTGGACAAGGTTAACCTAGAGCTGCTAGGTGTCCCTTTATTGCCGGACGGCATTGCAAAAGCATTAGACAGTCAAAAAGATAAAATCGACTTCGCCACAGGCAGACTACCCCAATTGGGCGCCCACTGCGGTCTATTCCTCCTTAGATCTTGTTTTTCAGCGACGAAGTTAACACACCTTCTTAGAGGTTCCAACCTGTTTTTATCACCAGAGCTTTTACAGACATTTAATGGACTTAGTTTAGACATTTTAGAGATAATACTAAATCTTAAGCTGACTGATGCGGCAAGGGAACAAGTAATGCTCCCGGTTTCTTTAGGCGGTCTAGGTGTGCCGGACGCGGCCATGATGGCAGGACCCGCCATCGTGGCGTCATTGACCCAGGCGGCGGACAGGGTTAAAACATTATTGGACAGTGATGGTTGGGATGCCTATAACGTTGAACTTCAAAAGCTGACCGAAGAATTGTTGTTGCTATTTGATTCTCCTCCGGAGGATAGGGCTAACCAGGGTAGTTGGATAGCCCCCTTACATGAAAAGCGACTAGCAGGCCTACTTAATAGAGCACCTTCTGTTGCTGATAGAGCCAGGCTTCGAGCTGTTAGCAGTCAAGGGGCTGGGGCTTGGCTACAGGCCCTACCCTGCCCGCGAATTGGGACTCTGTTAGACGACGAGACGACGCGTATAAGCGCAGGGCTGCGGCTTGGTGTTGACCTAGTCCATGCCCCACCGATGCCGTTGTGGTGATTTCGTGGACGCCTTGGCCCATCATGGCCTGTCATGCGCGTTGAGTGCAGGCCGACGAGCGCGTCACTCTGCTTTAAATGACACCTTTAGCCGCGCACTTAGGTCCGCCGGCTTCCCGTGCGTTCTAGAGCCCCCGGGTCTTTCGATGGATGATGGAAAAAGACCTGACGGTCTGACTTTGACGCCCTTTGAGCGTGGCCGCATGCTTGTTTGGGACGCAACTGTAACCGACTCATTAGCCCCTTCGATGGTCGGTGCAGGTGCGGACCGAGCAGGTCATGCCTCCAGGTTAGCTGAGGCTAATAAATGCAGAAAATACTCAAGCGTCGATTATCCGGACGAATTTTGTCCGTTGGCGTTCGAGACTATGGGAGCTGCAGGCCCCCTTACGCTCAAGCTGATTCAGCGGGTCGGTAAAAGCCTTAATCTTTCGACAGGAGACTCGAGGGCATCCGAATTCTTGCGTCAGAGGCTGTCGCTCGACATTCAACGAGGAAACGCAGCGTCTGTTCGGGGCACATTGTTGAACTGGGCTAACCCTGGGTCAGAGAACCCGTGATCACACGTTCGCGCGGAGACAATTGTCCACTCCAAAGTGCTAACATAGTAAAATTATATACTAGTACGTCATGCCGGGGGAAGGCTGCCTTGTAGAGCGCATCCTTTGAAGTATATTTACTTACCAGAAAAACGTGGTATATATCCTCCTGGTTACATACTACAAAGATAATTTTGGCGCCGTTCTCATGGAAATTCTGGTATATATATATATATATATATACTTACCATGGGTGCATTCTCAATTAAAAAACATGCGATCGACAACGCTGGCGCAGTACTGGTACTGCGCCAGCGTTGTCGGTGTCCACGTACATTACGTGCTCTTTTCACAATGTAAAACTATAATGTGACGCTTGTATTTTTGTACGTAATGCTGCCGAATTTTATTGCGTTTATAATTGTATCTTACACCTAGACTTAAACATTTTAAGGCGATTGTTTTTAATTCTAGGCCATATCCTACGGGCTTGAAACTCGCCGTGTGGTATATCTCCAAGGCACGGAGGGCCGCACATGTTGATATATCTAGGGTTTTCCCAACAGTCGTTGTGAAAGCGTGGCCGCTGGCTCTCAGCGGTATGGTTTAATACCTATTCTCAATGAGCATCGCTCAAAGAAATTCGATCAACAACAGGGATCGAATCGGCGACACCCCGGTAGTAGTAGTCCCCTAGACCACGCCGCCACGTATCTTACACCTAGAATTAAAAACATTTTTTAAGGAGGTTGTTTTTAATTCTAGACCATCCTCCGTCCCCAACGGGCCTGGAACTCACCGTGAGATACATCTTCAATGCACCGAGGGCCGGACATGTTGAGATATCTAGGGTTTCCCCAACAGTCCTTGTGGCAGCATGGCCGTTGACTCTCAGCGGTATGGTTTATCATCTATTCTCAATGAGCGTCACTCAAAGAAAATCCGATCAACAACAAGGATTCGAATTGGCGACATTTGCGAGGTAAGTACCTCCGTACCTGCGACTAAGTACCAACCATACCTGCGCACTAGCCCCCTAGACTACGCCGCCACGTATCTCTTACATCTGGCTTCGTTAACATCTGAAATTATGTTTACTTAAATATAGCCGCATCGGAATTGAATAGCTGGCACGTAACACCCTTCAACATATCAAGTAGCCTGCCCCTGGCCTTAACAGCCCTTTCATCAATAGCACTTTATGTACTTTTTAGTTAGTACAGTTTTTCTTATCAAGGGATGCTATTTTTTACTGTTATTTTAACTGTTGGAGTAACTATATCATCTGTATGCTATTCAGTAACTACTTAAAATACCATCACTTTACACATTTGAAATAGGCGTTCTTGCCTTTAAAAACTTCCGTGGCATGTTATCTCCAGACTTATCGTTTTATTTTACATCAAACACCAACAGGAATCGCAACCGCCCACCTCTATGAATCCCCAATACGTACCGTAACTAAAGACGTCACCTGATATGGCCATGGCAAAAGTATGGAACGCTCTCGATAATGAATTACGGGAATTGACATCACTTAAGATATTCAAGGAAAGATGGTATCATAAATTACACAATGAAAAATGCCTCCATAATTATTATTATTATTATTATATGTTTGTCCATACAGTTTAAAAAGGTGTGCCCATAAGTACTAATAACATTATAGATAACTGGAATGACAAATACAACGGTGTATGAAACACGAATGTTTTCTAAGGAGCGCTTGAAAGTAATATAGTAAACTGAACTACTTCAAATAACTAATTATTATAATTGCAACTTAAAAAATCAAGGTGTTGCTACGTCTTAAGCGCACTGCTACAGCTGATCGCAGCAGCGAGCATACGCTGTCGTCTGCTAGAGATATCAGGTCTATGTTCCAGTCCAACTGTTTAACAGTCAATATCAGCTGACCAACAATTTAACAATCAATATAATTTCTTTCTTCTTTCAAAGAATGCAAATATAAGGGCTTTGGAGTACAATACGCCAGTGACTGCATTGCAGTTGTGATGCTGCATATTGTGAATCAATGAGTACTAATTATTATGCATGAGGACGGAAGTGCTCAACAGACCAACAACGCCTCCCTTTAGCAGAAAATGTACTCACGCATTCATACATGCATATGGATATTACGAACGTTGCGCGCTTACAATTAACGTGAACAGCGTAAAGAAAACAAAAGAAAACATAATAGTAGTGTAGCTTCGTTGAAATAATTTTAAGGTACAGATCAGTTTAATTCAAGTGAAAAATGACTTCTTCATCGGCAGCGGTTTACGAAATTACCATATTTGGAGCAGGAACAATGGGCGCCGGAATTGCACAGGTACCCCCTTATACACACAGAAGCACACACACGTCATATATATATATATATATATATATATATATATATATATATATATATATATATATACAGCTGGCCATGTTTTAATTAATTAATAACAGATTCACATACTTAATTGTGGCCCAGGCGCTTGCAAACACTAATTGTGATCATTTGGCCACATCTAGAAAATGACTTTGATTGTTTGCTTGATCATTTTGCCCCCTTTTGTCGGTCATCCAATTTAAATAGCCCATTATTCCAGGCTTGCCTACGTTCTTCTCGCACAACAAATCAGTGTAATTCGGGACGGTGCTCGATGAGCTGGCCACTAACATCTGGCCGCTAGGTCATGGGAGTGATATGTTTTTTAGAGGTTTAAGTTTGTTTACAGTTTGAGGCACAACGTTAAGCTTGAGAATGATATAGTCCATCGTCACGGAAATGCGTGACAAGTATTTTCGGTTTCGTAAAAAGTCTCTTTTTAAATACGCCGTACCTTTGGCTCAGTAAAACATTTATCTGCAGACTTAATGCGGTACCAACTTTGTTCACGCATGTGTGAAACTTTAAATGTAATCGGCTTGTTATCAGAAAGGGCTTTCTGAAATTTTATAGCTTCAAAGACTAGATTGTTTGTATCCATGTTGCATCAGTTTTCAATCAGAGTATTACTCTCTTGAGGATTTGTCAGTTTGTCGTTAAACTCAGTGAAGTATAGTCTTCATTCTTGTTGTGTACATCTGAAAAAGATCTGAAGCGATTCCGGAGAGAGGCTTCCGGAGAGGTCGGGGAACGCGTAAATGTGCTTCACTCAGGAATAAAACGAGTTGTGGCAAAATACGGAGGCTATTTGCATGCAGTCTTTATAGACTGCGTCAAAGCCTTCGACAAAGTACCTCGAGATCTCCTGGTGAAATACTTCCGACAAGCGGGGGTTGGTGGCTCTCTTCTGAGCTTAATTTCGAGCTTCTTTGATGCAGACATCTTATTTGTACAGGATGTGTTGCGGATAAGGCATAATTTGTGAACTCTCGGAATCGCAGATTTCGTCGGCCATATTCGACAGGAGAACCGAAATGTCATAGTTGTAATGTATGCAGATGGCATAATGTTCGTTTATCAAATACCTGGGTGCGATTAAACGCATCAATTCTCTGGCAGAGGTGTTCTTTGTCTCAAGGGGACTGGAAATATACGCCATGAAGACGAAGGCTGTGAAATTCAAAAGAGAACGTTGGTTGGCTACCAAAGACGTTATACGTTGCGGCGGCCTGTCCTTGAAATACCTTCAATCTTTCTGGCATCTGGGGCCTCGGCTTTATTATTCTGGGATTATGCCCAATGTGCACATCGTCGAGAGAGTCCGTACAGCCCTAGTCTCTCCTTATGGAGAGGTAGGCGACATGCGCCGACCGTCCGCCCCGACGGCAGTGGCATTCTTCCACCTCAGGATTGCTCCAAGGGTGATGTATGTTTTTATATGCATACATATTGTTTATTTCGCAATTACATTCCATTTTAAGATGTTACATAATTACATGATGTATGTTTTTGGCATAGTATGGGCCACTTTTTGGTTGGTTTAAAAGGTGTTTCACAATCTGCATGAAGCGAATACTTTGCTTGTCAATGCGGGTAAAAGGCCGTTGTGTATACTTTTTGAGGATAAGTCGATTGAGGTTGAAAACGCCGCGTATAGTACAATTTGAAATAAAGTTAAACAAGTCCGACGAGAGTTTAGGCACCTAGATAGTGTCTCTCACCTCCGGCCTGGTCTTGCATGTGACAGTCGTTACGTCTCTACTAGATACATAGTTTGTGGCTATCATTACCTGGTCTGTTCGTATACGAACTTCTACGAGGATTACACGCAGTGCGTCTGCTGACTGTGCTTTCAGGTGTGTACGAAGTTCTACAAATGACATGACCAGAGTAGCTGACCGCCGCACCCTATGCCTGGTTTGGCTTTAGTTAAGTATTGGTCGAGTATATGGCCTTTCCGTGTCGGGCATGATATTGCGCTTTCGTAATGGACTTTCAATATCGGTAAAAACAATAAAGATACCAACGATAATGCATGATGTGCGCTCTTCTTTTTTGTGCCAGTGGTTCTCCGTCTTTCTCCTGCAATGACGCCCAATCACTCTCCGTTATCTGCCGCCATAATCTGCGCTAATTCTTGAATGGGCTGCGCCTAGCTGAGATCGTACCCGCGGCCGCCACGAGAAATCGTACTTTCACGAATGACCGTGTCTGCCAGACCCTTCTCAGGCTAACTAAGGGTGACGCGTCAGGCGCCGCTTGGCTGATTGGCGCGTCGGACGTCCTGGCTCCCAGCGCGGATCACCTGACAGCCCTTCGCGACGGTTTTCCGCTTTCCTGTATCACGTCGGGTGAGGAAGTTATAGCAGCAGTCAAGAGTTTTTACGGAGTGCCGTAGGGGGTCTCGATTTTGTCCGACCCCAATTGCTGATGGACTTACTATCTCCACACAGCGAGTCGTCTGGCGGGCGCACTGGCCAAAGTCGTTGACTTACTCCTTTGGGGCGTCCCTCCACCTCAGCTGTTGCCTATCATTTTTGGAGTGCGGCTTTTCGCTTTACAGAAGAAAGGGGGTCATTGAGGCCGATTGCTTGCTCCTCTACCTTAAGCGAGCTGGCCGCAAAGATTGCCTGTAATCGAACCAGGGATAATATTCGCGAGGCGACAGGCCCCATTAGTTTGGTTTTGTCGCACCAGCCAGGGCCGAGGCCGTAGCTTCGGCCACGGGGCTGCAACAGAGCGATCCTTTCGCGCCCCCTTGTTTTGTCTAAGCATCAATGATCTAGTTGACTCCCTCAATAGCTCACTGAGGCTGCTGGGGGGCGATGCGGATATGGTTGCCGGCGACGTTTGGCGCAGGAGATCTATGCTACAGGCGATGCTGCATGGACCTCTGACCTGCGCACCCTCCAGGCTTTATTGCCGGGATGTAAGGCTACCCTCGACAGTGACCTAGACTTCTGTGAGTCCCGCTCCGGCGCAAGGGCTCACACGCGCACTCGTGAAGTGACAAAACAAGTTAAAGGACGTCGCTGACAACCTCGTCCCGCTTGGTGCTCGACGACCTGCGTCCACTGAATGAGTTGACTGTAAACACCATCGAGCTCCTTTTTAAACTATCGCTGGCGCCTTCTGCTCGAAAACAGGAGCAACTACTAATCTCGGGGCCTGGGGATGCCGTATCCGCTTGCCTTCGCTGGGTCAGCAATAGTTTCCTCCTTTTTCCGATCAGAGAGCAACGCCATCGCACTCTTAGACAAGGCCGGCATTGCTTAGTACAATGAACTCCAGAGATGTCTGTATGAGGAGCTAACAGTTTGCAGTGGCGCTCCGGATAACCCTTTGAGCCATCGTGACTGAAGCGCGTACTTATACGCGCTATGGTATGGGCGCTACCGACGACTCCGCAAAGGCTCGCCTTCGAGCCGTCGCTGCTAAGGGATCCGGAGCCTGGTTGCATGCGCTTTCCAGCACCCCACTAGGCACCCTCTTGGACAACGAAGTTAACCGAATCGGGGCAGGTCTTTGTCTCGGCTCTGACCTTGTCTCCCCCCATCAATGTAAATTTGGCCAACCCGCTGACAAATTAGGCCATCACGGGTTATCGTGCATCATGCGTGATGGAGGGCGTGCCAGGCATGCCGGTATTAACCACATCTTCGGCCGAGCGCTTCGACCATGTAGATTCCGCTGCATTCTAAAGCAGGGCCTCTCCGCCGACGATGGTGAGCGCCCAGATTGGATGACTCTTACCCCTTTCATAGGCCATGCTAGTAGTCTAGTCGAGACAAGGAAGCTTGTGAAATACGCCTCAACAGGTTACCCACATAAGTTTCAGCTGCTAGCGTTTGATACCCTGGGCGGCCCAGGCAGCGTCACTCGCAAACTCCTCCACAGATCGGTGCGCAGTTAAATCTCGCAACCATAGACGAGAGATCTGCGGGTTTCTTGAGACAACGCTTCGAGATTAAGTAATATTCCTAGTCACACGTGCTCGGGAGATAATTGTTGATTGACTTGCATTCTTAATAAATAACGTCCTATATATATAGAGTGGTCCAGGACAATGCAAATAGCGATATATGGAATTATAGAGCTTGTTAAAGCTACTTTTTTCCAACGGAACATGGTCTCTGAGAAGTCTTGTTTCGGAGTTAGAGTGAAATCACTACAATTTGTGACACTGGTGTTGTTGCCCGACATAGGAGCACAAAATGTGCAATTGCGAGATAACCAGTCCTCCTATGCAGAGACTAAGCACACCGTCGTGTTCGTCGCTTAAGAAGCGCTTATAAAAAGCTTAAAAATATATAACGCTGGTCAGAAGCTGCAACATGGTCGTTTAGAGCAGAATTCGCAAAAATTATGTTATTATATTACCTTTCACACCGAATTTTTATATCATTGCCCTACGACCACTCGTAGCGCTTAAAACTAGCACATACAGGCAAATGCACATTTCATGGCGATAATGTTTGTACTAAACTTACGACAATTCGAGTTGTGGTTGCGGTAATTGCAGTAATTAGAACTTTTGGGCGGGTATGTCGAGATTAAGTGCATGTTCTCAAAACATTACAGTTGAACTGCAACCGCACTAGGCTTGTCCACGTGATGCTTGAAGGCGTCAGAAGAAAGTCCGAAACAGGCAAGCTGCCGGTTAGCTTGGACAACGTCCAGATCGGCTCGCGAACACTGAAAAAGCAATTTTTACTCGACCGCAGCTGCCTCCTTCACATCTGTGGACACGGCGGCTATGTTTTTACCTGGATTGACGTGACGAAGTTAGGCGTTTTTATTCATGGTACTGCTTCCCCATGGTTACGCTTGAAGACCTTATCAAGCTTTTAGAGGACCAAGCCGTATCTTTTAACCAAAGGGGAACACATCCGCCAGGAGTAGTGGACTCCTGACTGTTTGGTGCTATGCGCAGGCAGGTACCCGGCCAGACCGGGGTACGGAGACCCGACTGGTCTTTGAATGGAGTCTCACACTACCGATCCGCGCTTGCAGGGAGCTTTCTGCCACGATGTGCGAGCTTTCCAGTGGTATGGTTTATGATTTATTCACAACAGGAACTGCTCAACTCAAGATGACAACCATGACTAGCGCACTAGCCTCTTGGACCACATCGCCACATCATTGTGCAGCATTATATTGGCACTTCTAGTATAGAGTATTCAAATAAAAAAATTCGAAACGATACGGTGGATATAATTAAAGTTCTGTCCTTCATTTCGCCGTCTAAGTTGAAGCGCCACCCCATGAGATGTTCTTTTCCTGACCAAACTGGTGGAACTAGCAGAGCGACGTGTTCGGGCTGTATGGCAGATGCTTCATCTGCTGTGACGCACGTCATTGTGGAGCAGAATCACTTCCTCCGTGAGCTGCCTAGGCCGTTGGCTCTTGATGGAGTTGCGTATGCTACGGAGTGCCTCACAATAGTCGTCACTGTTAATGGTTTCTCAATGGTTGAGTAATTCAATAAGTATCGGACTTCGAACGTCCTAAAAGACGGCTGCCGACGGAACAGGTTAAATGGCTCTGACTTGAAACAATGTCACTGATCGTAATCGGTGACGATCCGCTTCAAAACGCGAGGTCTCTATTATACTCGAACAGGTTTTGCAGTGCTAGTCTCGTACGCAATTCTCTTTGCGGTTCGCTGAGCTTCTTCAGAACCCACAGCGCGCATATCTAGCGGGAACTTGTCGTGCAAAATATTATCCGCACCATTACAACTCTGGCCCTCGCTCTCACTGCCAACATTCGCATTGTGACACGCCAATCACTTATCTCACTTTTCATCAGGTCGTTCAGCTTGTCGATAAGTTTACAGTGTTTGCCTGCCCTGGTTTCTGGTCATCCCTCAAACACTACCGGTCACGAAAACGGGGACTCCGCTTTCTCACTGACTTGTGGGATGCACAGTCTCTTTCTCCATATACGCCCATTATCTGGTGATGAACTTTGGCCGGTTGAACACTTTCCACACTCAGAAATTACTACGTTATCCTAAAGCGGCATATTCAAATCTTACCTGTTTTTTTAATATTACGACGTTTTATGCATTTTCGTTTGAACGCCCTTTATTTATACTATTATGTCCTGCACGGCCCCCACGAATGTGTTAGCGGTTTCAGTTGCATGCGAGAATAAGAACAGAGGGCAATGACGTGGACGCCATATTTAAGAGTGCCTTTGAAACTATGCCCCACGATCTACTCATCTTCGTATAGAGTAAAAGTCGGAAGATTGAGTAGTGTTCTTACTGGTTGCCTGCAGGAGATTATCGAGATTGAGAAGTGTTCTTACTGGTTGTCTGCAGGGTACGAGCTAAAGCGTATCTGCCAATCCCAGCGCGTCATATCCTCATAAAAGCGCCGTTCTTCTAGGCAATGTCACCTACGAGGTTACCTCGAGTGTGCCGCAGGGCTCCGTTCTGGGCCCTGTTATTTGGAGTTTTATGGAGTATGATGAGAGCGTATAAAGGAGTCCTGCGGCTTTTCCTTCCCGACGGAGTCGAGACTTTTGTCTATGCTGCTGATCTAGCCTTACTCGCCGTAAAACGTCACTAAAAGCAACAGCAAACATAGCATTAGCCTTCGTCCATAAGTGGAATCACCTTCAGCTAGCCCCTCAGAAGACGGAGACCTTGTTCCTCACAGGCCGAAAGAGGATCCGACCCATTGCTTTGCGGTTGGCAGGAAATCCAGTTCGCGTGACAAAGTAAGCTCGTTATTTGGGTATGATTTTGCACACACGGCTGACCGGGGCAGGACACATAGCCCAAGGTGGCTAAAGTTTCCCACAGCTTGGCTTGGACTCTCCCTCGAACAGGCAATGCGTCTGAGGGTCGCAGTCGCCTCCTAGCCTCAACAGCAGACTCTATAGCACTATATGCGTGCTCAGTCTGGGGACACCTAGCTCTCTGGATGGCCCATAACCGTCGGTTTTTGCGTTTCTGGTACTGTCAACGACGCCGAACATACGGTCTCTGTTTGCCCGGCACTCGCTACGACACATACGTCTACGGGCTCCGCGCTAGTAAAAAAATCCTTTCTGGGCTGACTCTCAGCCAAGATTTAACGTCCATAGGACTGTTTTTCGCATTGCTTCATAGACGGACCCCTATAAATACAAATGTGTAACGGTGGGGCTCGAACCCGCGAACCTATGTGTCTCCTCCGGTCGTGCGGCGCAGACGCATGCCATCACGCCACCGGGATCGACGCTCCGCGCTAGTCAACCAAACGACACCAACAATCGTAGCGTGTATGCTAGGGAATCCTGCTTCATGGGCGCAAGGATTGTACTACTGCGACAGCATCATAAGGGAGAAGGTTTGCTTCCCACAAGGAGCCAATGCAATCCAGTCCTCAGATAAAGGATCTCGACGCACCTTCTTTTCGGGGACCATGAGTCTATAAAGCACGATATCAAATAAAATGGGGTACTGTACTAGGTAACATCGTTTTTATCGATCAGGTCAAGCACATCATACCCAAGTCGGTTGAATTTGTAACATACGTCAATAACATCAAGCTTTACATGCTTATTCGGATGATAGTGATGTGAACGTGTTTATTTTATGGTCGTTGAATATGGGTCTAGAAATATCCGCCCACAAGTGCGGAGTACTGCATCTCGGTAGTAGAACTACCAATATGTTGCAGTAAAATGTTTACTGTTGTGCAACTAGATACTCCGTGCGCTTGTTGTAAGGAGTGCCTTTGCCTATTAAAACTGTACAAATCACATGTTGTGCCACTATTAATGTGTGGATGCCAGGTGTGAAACCCTCCAAGACTAGATGATCTTGAATTACTAGAAATAATGCAGCTTCGCTTTCTAGGAAGGCTTGAGAACCGGTCTCGAATGGAAAGGTACGCCCTTGAGATTAAATGTGTGGCCGAGCTACGACTTAATGCTTGAGGTACAAGCAACGTCGAGTCGGGCAGGGTTTGTCATTAGGCCTCTAACTCAAATGTTAAAGTGTCGCACGTGTTTCCAAGAAGACTTGTGTGACAATTGAACGAATGAGAACTGAAATTGTGTCGAAGCAAATTTGTGCAATCAAAATAATTTGTCTACATGCTGTGAATGGTATTATACCCCCGTTGATGATTAATAAAAGAGTGTTTAAATCAAAATAATTTTATTACTACCACAAGACTGCATGATTACAGCGTAGAATCACTAGGATTAGTTTGTCTAGAAAGCTTAAATATATGGCAAGTTCTCAAAGTCTAATTGTAGTTAGTTTTTTGTTGAAACTTGCATGCATGTATATATATATATATATATATATATATATATATATATGGGAGGGGTTTATAGAGGTTCCAATAATGAAAACACGCATTTCAATGATTAGTTTAATAAAATATATAAACTAGAGTCAACTTTTTGAGTTTAAAGGTATGTGCACAGTCTGGCCACAATGTGACGATGATTGACCAATCTCAAGAAATTCTCGATCAAGCTCTACAAAGGATACGATCTTCGTTGGAGCGAGTAGCTAGAAAACGTCTTGACCAAGATTCACAGGTCGGTACACTGCATATATATATGTGGACATCGGCAGTTTTTGACATTGCTATGATATAATATAAATATATGAAAACATATCTGTAAAGTAATACCAGCAATTTATATGCACTTATTTTAACATAAAATCAATTTATTATTATACTGTAAGAATGTTCCGTTATGCTACGTCAATGAGAATGTAAGCTCAGCCGGGCGGTTGCCACAACGCGAGAGACGCAGGAACAATGAGTGACAACACGCAGCGTAAGGCCTAACTGGTAACGAAGGATGCGTCTGATCATCCTTCCCCGGGCAATTTATTCGCTCAAGGAACGCCGTAGCGTTCGCATAGTAATAAGACCGGGAAGATTCGAGCCATCATGTTAAATCATGGCTCGAATCTTTCCGGACCTTCGACTTTCCGAATGTTCCACCTGCCCTCGTCGCTGATTGGTCGGCGGTAGTGCACGTGCTTTAATGTCGACGGTACCTGATCGTTCTCATGTCGGGGCTGTCTATGACGGTATCGATGTTGTGACTTGTGACGGTTCCTTGGTAGTCGGAAGACGAAATGCACGTTTGACGATGTGCTCGGTCGGCTTATGACGATGCTGCTGGTGCTGGAGTTGTGGTCGGTGACGCTTCCTCGGTCGTTGCGGTACACATTGGATTGGATGCTTGATTGGTTTCCTGACGTCATCAATTATTGCGGCGCAGTAATTAGCTGATTGGATTGGATGCTTGATTGGCTTACTGACATCATCGGTTATCGGCGGCCAGTGATTGGCTGTATACATATAATATTATAAATAGAGGCAGTCTATGCATTGAAGCACACATTTAAATAGCGACTTGTGACGTTCTCTCGCTCTATCACGACGGGTTCAAACCGAAACATCTTCCCCTCAAATATTTGCTCATTTTTGGATTTTTTAGACAGTGCTAACAGGGGTGAATAAGCTATGTGCTTCACTAGCCTGACTGCCATTGCGGCGAGAAAAGCCTTAGTGTCTTCAACACGGTGGGTTGGCGCGTTGTCGTGGTCGAGGAAGTATCGTCTAAGAGATGTTTTAGAGCTCTTCCTGTTAAGCGCAGTAAAAACTTTTGGTGGCTATTCTGTATTATACTTTTTCGGCTTATTTGAAGAACTTGGGCTTCAGTGGCCCGTATTAGTTGTAGTTCTCGTAGTAGTGGTAGCTTCAGGTGGCGGAGTGAGTCGTGCTCCCTAGCAGAAAAGTAACGCAGAACCTAGCTCAAGCGTGAAAAATCCGGGAAATCTGTGCACCAACTATCCCTATATACACAGCTAATAAATTGGCGCATTTGAGTATTGTGAATGAAACTGACTATATAATATATTCAGTGGAAATATAACTGATATAATATATTCAGTGGAAATCCATTGGCAAACTTTCAGTACCCAAAACGAACACTTCATTCGAATTTTAACCGATGTAAAGAAACGCAGGCTTAAGCGTCGAATCAACGCTTGGAGCCTCTGTGCTGAGTGAGCAAAAGCGCTGTCTGCTGTAGATGGACAACGACGAGTAGCCTAAGGCTGTATCAAACGACCCAAGCAAGTGACATAAAGCTGTGTCTGTAACTTAAATCAGCTGATAGGGTGGAAATGGAGAAAAGTGGGGGGAGTGCCCGTCTAAGCTCTGTCTGGGCCACCGACTATATACTAAATAAGGTGGAATGAATTTAGAAGCGAAAGCAGGACGAAGGCAACGTGTACGAAATGCAAGATGATGCGCCAAAGCAACGATAAGGGGTGCTAAGGACTCGACAAGCTCTTCAATATAGTACCAAATATTGTAGAGGTGATTGTACCAATAAATAAAACCACTTGAAAATAAAGGTAGGTGCCCCACTAAGAGCGATAATGGTGATGTGCATAAGCAGCCTTGTCGCTCTCTGCGAAGTGAAATTAAAAAGGCAACACACGTTGCTAAAACAGCTATTGTTAGAATTAAATAATTAAATAAACAGCTGCAAAAGCGCCTCAAGTATTTCCAAAACGCTGCTAGATAGCTACGTACACCCGAAGAAATAAAACAGGCCGAGAACGAAGAGATATGCCAATTTTGAAGAGCAGAAAACGATAAGCAGGAAATAATTAAAGAATAGCCGCTGAAGGCCTGGGGAACCGGCGGACACGGCTAATGACGACCAGAATTCTAGGCAATAGGGAGGTAAGAACATACCTGCTCCAGGAAAAGAACGCTAAGGATTTGGAAGTGGATCAGGCGGCCTAGCTCTTCCCTGCAGCTCCAAAACTTACTGAGATGGCAGTGGTATGCTAAAGACCCGCCAAGAATAAATTGATTGGACAAGACCGAAATTGAAGAGGAAACGTGGCGTTCATTGCGAGTACTGCGTTTCCTCCTCAATTTCTCTTCAGAAAGGCAACAGTATACTGGTTGCGGAAGTCCGAAGGCGAAACGTACCTCTGCGATGATAAGAGGAATCCTACAGCATAGTGACAAAACGAGACTCGCATAGACTCAGGGTTGAGTCAATTGTATTTAACATAACGAACAACAAGACGCTGATAGAATGGTCGAGTATCCTGCAGCGGCAGTTAGATACAATCCGAGCGGGTGTCACAGTAAAAGTCACGGAGGAACTGATGCTAGTTGAGGCAGAGATGGCCACTATCGAGGAGCCTCGAGAATATATGGTGGGCAACCGGGGGGCTACCGTACAACTGGAGAAATGGACAGCGGAACCGTTGTTGGCTCAGTCTGATAATAAGGTATCATACCCATGTGTTAAATTAATTTTTACTATTTCAAATGCCAGAAGATCGGCCACCTGAAAAAAGACTGCAAAGAAGCAAAAGTATCTCAGATAAATCGGCACGCTAGGCAATGCAATAAAAAAATTCACAGCCGACCTCAAGTGCTATTACTGCAATATTGGTGGCAAAGACTCGAAACAGGGATCCACGTCGACACGAGGCGGTCAAATAGAAATAAACAACCGCCAATCAAACGCAAGTGCAAGCAGTTGCACTGGCCACTAGCGCCGATGGCGCTCAAGTGTCGAGCGAAACGCAGGCGGTGAACGGATTCTTGCCATTAAAAAACACGATGAAGGAGAAACGGGCAAGGCAAGAAGAAAAGCTGCCTTATATGTGAGGAGTGACTACACAGCACAAGAACGCAATTATCTCACGTTTAGAAGCTCAAACGAAGTGCTCTGTGAAAGTCTGTTCCTGGAAGTAGAAGGTGGCGCTGAAGGCGACATCACTATTGTAGGTGTCTTCTACAGGCAGCCGAAGAAAGTGCACGTTGTTAACTCGTTGGAGACTTTTGTCAGGAATCGGTAACAATTCCATAATACTCGGTGACGACAATCTCGAAACAATGGCGGAGTCTGCCGAGGCACTGAAATTAATTGAAACTCTACAACAGTTCTGCTAATAAGAAGTTGTGAATATGCCAACCAGGGTGGCAACCACAAAACGTAAATAAACCAAAAATAACAGTTCCACTTGCATCGATCGCATCTATACTAACATGCAGACGTTGCCCTTACTCGCATCTGGGGTTTTTGCAACTACTTGCTTGCATTTGCATGCTTTAACGAGAAAGCGATGGCGGCTGTAACTAGGGGTAAGCGAGAAATTAGACGAAAGTTAAACAAAGGTCAGCCACGTACGCCATGGGTCACTGCCGAGCTGCTTGAAGTGATAAAGGAAAAGGAGGCAGCCTATACGGCGTCTCGCAGTGACCCTCTTAATTCCCGCAGGCGTCAAGCGTATGTTAGACTGAGAAACAAAGTTGTCTTGTTTTCAAGAACGTGAAGGTCGGAAGCTAATGGAACGATTGCTTGAAATAGAATACAGGAAAGGCGGAACCTATGAGAAGCCATCCTGGCAGTCATAGAAGGTGCTCAGGAAAACAGTGCGTCAAACGGAAGGTTGATGATGAGATAGTCACAGACTATGTACCACTTGCTAACATCATTAATGGCTATTATGCAACTTGCGTAACTGCCGACGCCGAATGCTTGGCCGATTGCGAGGTACCGATGCCCATGCCTGAACTGCACGAGCGATTTTCGCCTCAACTGGTTTTTGTGGACCGAGTGCATTACTTGCTGAAAAGGGACAAAATAAGCCTTTTTGGAGAAGGCCTCATATCATCTCAAGTCTTCAGGCTATGTGCTGACGTTATTGCTGACTCAGTGGCATTCATAGTCAATTCATCGACACGCCAGGGGGTCTACCCCACGGCCCTCAAGTTGTATCGCGTTGTGCCACTGTTTAAAGGCGGTGACAGAAGGAAGATTACAGGCGGGTCAGCATCCATCCTTCAATATCCAAGATTTTCGATAAAGTTATATGTGAACAATTGAACGAACACTTGGAGATGTTTAATGGCCTAAGTCAGCGTCAGTTCGGTTTTCGATCCAAAATGTTGGCGACTCTACTGATAATGAATTTTGTTGAAGAGTTTTGCAGAAACCTAATGCTAAAAAACAGTCGTCGGCGTGTTTATAGATCTTAGAAAAGCCTTTGATACAGTTGATGTAAATATTATAATTATGACGTTCGAACTGCGGCCGTTTATGTCGTTATTATCGACCTATTCGTTCGGAATTCTCTAATTGACGTAGAGGCTATGGTCCGGGAGGACCTTCAGAGGTTATCCTCATGATTCAGGAGTAGCGGTCTCTATATGAATCGGAGGGAAACAGGTTTAATGCAATTCCTTTTACCGCGGGGTCCCCTTACGATCAATTCTTCCCGATTCTAGTGTGAGGCCCAACCCTCTCGTTTCTAAACGAAACGAAATTTATATGCGTTACGTTGGACGAGAAGCTGACATTTGAAGCGCATATTACACTTATTTTATTATGTAAAAATAAATCTGGCAGTAATGCAGTTTTCGACGAATTCTTCCCCAGAACTACCTGATGGCGATGTATTTTGCCTACGTTTATAGTCATCCGACTTACGCTGTAGAAATTCATGGTTTGACACAGATGCGTCATCTCGGTTTGCTTCACATTACTCTCCAAAAACGAGCACTGAGAACAACTCTGGACCTTTGGATGCGAGTCTTAATGCAATCGCCCTACAAAAATATAAGCGTTCTGCCGTTGCCAAACCTTATAGAATGCTCTCTACATAGGGTAACACATCTAACTTGCTTATTCTGTCACACGCCAACTCCAACCAGTCAAACCTATCGATCAGAAGCATCGGAGTCTCCTACTGGAACAATACCGGCCTTCGTCAGGCAAACAAAGTCTCTGCTCAAATTCAAATGGTACCTCAGAGAGCATTATCTCTAAACTCTGGTATCTTATTAAAAGTAATATAAACCATGTTGCAACACATTGTAAATATGTGACAATGGCAAGCATAAATTATACATTGTAATCTCATAAAAAGGGGCTCTCGAACAGCTTAACCGTGTTAAGGCCTCCTTTCTCAAAAGGGCTCTGGGATTACACATCTCGACCCGGAACCACCTAGTATATCTCATAGCAGGCACACCGCTGTTCACCGAAGATCTGCGGCACCGCTTCGATCTGTCGGCGACAATGGCTTTCAAGAACAGCCTCGAACGCTGGGAAATAAAGTTCTTGGATATCGACGAAAAATGCTTCAAAACTGGAGCTATGACACGTAACGAATGGAGAGAGGCGTAATGTCATAACCGTCATGTCGCGACCCGCTGTGCCGTACACGGCTTTCATCATAAACTTTGTATCGTGCGGGACTTTCATGAACCAGATGACTATTGCAGGTGCTCTAATTGCGAAGCACACTGTGGAAGATACCACGCCGCCTTCTGTCCTCTGGTCCCTTCCCTAGGTAGCCTGGCTGACCCCATTCTAAAATATTCGCGATGAGCACTTTTTAGTCTATTTTCATATCGGAGAAAACTGGGTTGTAGCCATATACCCCGTGCTGTATATACCGGATGTTTTGTGGGTTCAATCGCCAACGTGACACGACCATGCCCAACGGTGCAATTTTAGCCGCTATTGTATACTGTGGAAAGATAAAAGGGGCTCCGAAAAAGCTGTTCTACTCACATATATGCGCTAAATACCACGTAGCGGGCTGCTGACGACTGTATTGTAATTATGTATCATCGTGAAATGCAATGTTTTTGCGAAATAAACAATATGTATATATTTTATGGTGCAGATCTTACAGCTCGTAAGAAAAAAGACAATTCTATGAGGCCCACAGCATGTGGACTAACTTTGTGTAGGACTGCTGCAAATATAGCACTGGCGACAAATAAGAAGGCTATTTGGACAGCGATGCTGCCCCATCAGCTTGCAGTGACTATAAAAGGCGGCGCAGAAGCACTAGTACATGCTACGTGCGCCCTCTTGGAGACTCAGGGCTAAGTAAGGGTTCTGGTTAAACTCAATTTTTGCAATGCATTTAATACTTTAAGAAGGGACAGTGATGAAGAAAAGCCCAGAGCTTTTGCCTTTGATCTGGCAAAGTTACCGAGATACCTCGCTTTTAACATGGGGCACAGCTTCATTGCGTTCGGAAGCAGGCATTCAGCAGGGCGATCCGCTAGGTCCTGCTCTATTCAGTCTCGGTATATCAGATCTAGCATCGCAATCATCGAGTATTATCGCGACAGATTCAAGAGGAGTGCTGCAGTTTGAAAAAGATGGGGGACTGACACTAAATGCTTCAAACTGTGAGATTGCTGGTGTCAGGGGCTCCCTTCAGGAGAGAGATGAAGCAATTCAGGAGGTCACAGAAGTTCTCCCTGGTATCATGCGTGTAGAGCTAAACAACTTAGAAGTTTTTGGGGGCCCCGTGAGGCGAGACAGAATTTCACATACACTCTCTATGTAAAAAGAGGCCCTCACCAAAATTCGTCCACAACTGACAAGCATGCATCCTCAGGCTACGTTGTGCATTTAAAGATACAGCCTGGAATCGTCAATATTTAACTACACCCTGCGTACAGATCCTGCCTTGCTTTGCCCTGAAGAACTAGTTGCCTATGATGGCGTCAGCGGAGACATGCTTAGTGAAGTCCGAACGTGCTTTTAGAAAAGAGCACCTGCCAAAGGGCAAGTCTTCCGATAGATGAAGGTGGTCTGGGAATTAGAAGAGTCCTGTCTGCTGTTTTACTTGTCCGTTTTGGTCCGGTGGCATATATGACCATAAATATGACATGAAACCAGTGAATCACAATACACTATCACAATGTTGCTAGATCCGGGCTCTTAAGAAGAACACCCCAGCTAGTATAATCTAGATGAGCCTTAAAAGTTCATCTTTGTTTCTCGAAGAGACCGCACCGTGTCCTTAGCGGAACAAGATACCTTCAGTGGGGGTTGGCTTAAAGCCTTACCCTCGCCTCAGCTCGACATTATGCCGGATCCCAACTATTTCCGCGTGATGCCAGCACTTAAAATCGGCGCTTCTTTCTGCGAGCCGTTTCTGTGCAAATTGTAGAAATGATAGATTCCAGTGGCCTATACCAACTGAGTTGCCTGAAGAGCGCCGGCAGATCGTCTAAACATGCTGAACTAAACAGTGTGATTATAAGTTCTCTTAGGAAGGCCGGTATACCATATACACTTGAATCGAGAGGCTTCGTGTCCGCTGGCGTAGCAAGACCTGATGGGGTAACCATTGCATTATGCTCACATGAGAAGTCCTTAGCTTGGGATGGTTTCGTGCACAACCGCGGCTTCCTTCAAACATCGAAGCTCAGCTGAGCCAGGGTGGGTAGCGAAGCACGCGGACTCCAGAAAACTGAATAAATACGCTGGGCTGGAAAGACGATATATCTTTGTACCTATCTTTATGGGGACTTTAAGACTAATCAGCAAGGGCACCGAAATATTCCTCAAATAATTGAGTAAGCAAATTCAGGAGGTTACGAGCGATCGAAGAGAGGGTCAATTCTTGAGGAAAGCATTGCTTTTGGCTGTTTGCAGAGGGAACGCGGAATCTATTTTAGTGGCGATGGCATAAAGTAGTTCTTAAAAAGAAATTACGATAATACGTCCAAACCTCACAACTGTAACATTGTTAACGTGCAATAAAGATATATATATATATATATATTGGCGCTCTATGCGCATCCCTTTATATGATGTTTATCGAGCTTATTTCATCGAGAACTAATATTGCTAGAGCCACCATCAACCGATTCGGGATCCACAAGCAAGGAAGACATTTTTGCTGCTGTTCAACCCTTTCCAAGAAGTTCCTCAGCAGGATTAGACTTTATCCGTCCAAGACTACTAGCCTACTTGCTGTCCCCAAACCTCGGAGAGACAGCCAATAAATTGGCAATATCTATCGCCAAAGTTGTTGACATATTGCGCTTCGGGCAATCACCAGCGGAACTTTTACCAATCATTTTCGGCGCTAAATTATTTGCATTGAAAAAGAAGTGCGGCTCAATCCAACCGATAGCATGCTCATCATGCCTGCGCAGGATTGCTTCGAAGGTCAACATAAGAGATAACACAGGACAGCTCGCACACCTTATACACGACCGACAACTGGGGTTCTCGGTCAAAGCCGGATTAGAAACAGCGGTTCATAAAACTCGCTCTTTTCTGACATCCAGGACTTGCTCCACGTACTTGCTCAAGCTGGATTTTTCAAATGCTTTTAATACGATAAGAAGAGACCATTTGCTAAGGACAGTCAAGAACTCAACCCCAGACATGCACCATTATGTCGAGTTCTCATATAGACGTCCAACTTGCCTTGTAACGTCTGACCTAATAATATCGTCCGAGACAGGTATACAACAAGGGACCCCCTGGGTCCACCTTTATTTTGCCTGGCAGTTCACGACCTGATAAAATCGCTCGAAAGCCCGTGTGGCTAACATGTGGTACTTGGATGATGGCGTACTGGCAGGCAACGCCTCTTCAATCGTTAATGACATACAGAAGATTATAGATTTCGAGAAGGTAAGCGGCTTAGCCCTGAACCCCTCGAAATGCGAACTGTTCGTATGGAATCCTGATGCAGATTTAACAACCTCTGAGATCACGCACTGGTTACCGGGCTGCAAGATACTCAGCGCAATCGAAGTAGAGCTCCTAGGGGTACCCCTACTTCGGGAAGGTGTCTCCCCCGTGTTGCAGAAGTGATTGGATAAACTGAATACCGCTTCGGAGCGCCTTCCTCTGATAGGATACCATAGCGGTCTTTACCTGGTAAGGTGCTCTTACTCAGCCACACGCCTAACTCATATTCTAAGAGGTATCGAACTTACCGGCGAAACGGACGAGCTACGACGCTTCAATGTTCTTAGAGCTAATACAGTAACCAATCTGCTTAACATCGAACTGCACGATACAGCCAAACGACAGATGTTCTTGCCAATAGCCAAGGGGGGACTTGGCTTACTAGACCCGACAATATTAGCACTCCCTGCGATAGTTGCTGCCACCCATCAGATTTCGGCAGGGTCTGTGAGCTCCTTGACAAAGCTCGAATTTACCTTCATGCGAGATCAAGTCACGAATAGTTTGGTTGAGGTTCTTGGAACTTCACCAATTAACGTCGCATCTCAGAGTGAATGGTCGGCCATGCTAGCCGATCAATATGCTTGTTTACTTATATATCAAGCTGACAATGACTCTACTAGGGCTCGGCTTAGGGCAACCTCCGCAAAACATGCAAGCGATTGGCTACACGCCCTACCCAGTGCGTCGTTAGGAACCTTACTGGATGATGCCACTTCAAGAATATGTATTGGCCTCCGACTTGGTACGCCGCTCGTTCACCCTCACATATGCCGATGCGGGGAGCCGGTGGACATTAGAGCTCACCACGCTCTATCCTGCGCCCTCAGTGAAGGTCGTCGACCACGTTACGCGGCTATTAACGACACAACAGCAAGGGCCTTGAGGACGGCAGGCTACCTCAGTACGCTGGAACCAACTGGACTAACCAGAAACGACGGCAAGCGTCCCGACGGGATGATTCTCATCCCCTTTGAACGAGGCCGTACCCTCATATGGGATGCCACCGTAAACGACTCACTTTCTCTCTCAATGGTCGGTTTCGGTTCACTTAGAGCTGGTCACGCCGCGACCCAAGCAAAATCGAACAAGATGAACAAATACGCCGAACTGGCAAGAGCGCATAACTTCAGCCCAGTGGCCTTCGAAACCTTGGGACCACCGGGCCCCTTGACTGAGAGAATACTTACTAAATTGGGCGAACGTTTAAAGATAACTACTGGGGACAAGAGAGCCGCACAATTTTTGCGCCAAAGACTTTCCATTGACGTCCAGCGGGGCAACGCGATCTCAATTTTGGGATCGCTTGCCGAATGGTGCACACCAGGGCTGTTATAGGCTGAAAGTTAACACGTTCACTTACACAGGATTGTAATACAAATTGATTAATAAAAATCTTCATGAATTGCTCATTGCTAGGGTGGTATACTTTAAAGCAATATAGGTGATCATGTGCATATATGTATGATAAGTGTTCCACAATTCGGTTTGAGAGCAGTACTAAATGTATATAGATATATTTCCATAAAGTAATTGACTGCATAGTGTGTTATGTACCAAGTTGAAGTGCTATATAAAAAATGGTCTTATTACTTTAGTCCGCGGTAGGCTTTGTGTCAGTAGCACTTGCTCGAATTAAAACTTCATTGGACGCAAGGCAGGCTACTCAAAAGTGTGACTGGATCATCGAAGCCGTTATTGAAGATCTACGTGTCAAACAGGACTTGTTTGCTATGCTGGATGAGGTAATTCACAATCGTATTAAGATTCAGTTTAATTGACATTAAACATTTACATTATCATTTATTTGATGTACGTCGTTATATTACTGTAATTGTTAAATGTATCTCTTTATTGCTTTTTATGTTCTTAAAGTAGACTGGATTGAGATTTGGCGCAGCTATTGCATATGATCTTTGCAGACAAAATGAGCCGGATATTTTCTCTGTATAAACATAAACATGGATGAAAGGGGTAGTCGTTTCATATAAGTGGCATGTTCTCCAAGGAATACGTGAATTCCCGTATGAAAGATCATACTCATCAATGTTTTCGTTCAGAGTAGTTGCATATACGACGCGTCGATCTGACGGAGATTGGTCACATATAAGAGTATTCTGACATGATTTGAATAATGGATTTACAGGTTTGCTAGTCAAAACGTTCACTTGTTGCCATCAGGTACTGAACTCCGCTAAGCATTGACGGAGTTTTATTGGGTAGTGTACCAATTATTATAACTATATTCTAGGTATAACCTATATGAGATTAGGTGAAAAAATAACAAATGTTTAATTTAAAAGAAATATACGATGTGTGTATGAATGAACACGACCAGGTGGCTTCAGAAACGGCAATATTTGCGTCGAATACATCATCATTATCTGTGGCGCACATTATGTCAGTCGCGCGGCGTCATGCTCACCTCTGCGTTGGTTTGCATTTCTTCAATCCAGTTCCAGTAATGCAGCTGGTTGAGGTAATCAGCACAAATGAAACATCTCTGGAAACAACGCAGAAGGCAATGCATTTCATCAAGAGTTTGAACAAGACCCCGGTTACCTGCAAGGTATGCATGTTGTCTTTATATTGGAAATGCACGGGGGTGCAAATTATACATTGAGTGAAGTGTGCCTCAGTTCTTAGTTAGTCTTCAATCTGTTTTGGTTTATACGTTCATGTTGTTCCTTTATTTATAATAAAACGTTTGACGTGCATGACAAAGTGTAAAGAAAGAAGCAGGATCGTTCGAGATAAATGCATTTTTGTCTGATGAAAGAAGAATGTCTTATCTAATACGCCTTGCTTTTGAACACCGCTCCCTATCAGATAGAAACTAATACTTCGCGCGCGTTTAAGCTTTCTGCCTTCAATACTTATTCGTATATCTCGCTCGTTTTCGTTCAGTGATTGCAAACACGTGAGTGCGTTGTGCCCGCTCCATCTAGACGGAAACTAAACATCAAGGCAGCGTTCTGCACCTTGCTGGCCGGTGCTTGAGACGTCTATGCGAAAAAACTGGCATTTGTATTTGTCACTGTCCCGGAGATGAAATTCTAGTATAGCTAAGAGTGCAAAACATCTAAAATTGCTTACCGCTTTTTGTGTATGTACTGATGTTTAACGGCGTTGTAAATGCCATCTTTACTGGCACCTCCCACGAAACCGGTAAACATCGTTATTAAGAGATAGCCTTTGCTGACTCTAATCGCGATTCTGATTTATTAGTACTTTCTTTATGTGCCTATTGCATAAACCCTCCGATTTGAGCAAAACCTCTTTGTCAGAGGTCGTCGCCACCTTATAAGACTCTAGTCAACTCAAGTACGGCGTTATAGAGGAAAAACATGAAAGGTGACAGTATCCACGAATTCCATTCGTCCTGCACCCTTAAAAACGCTGTGAATTATCATGGAACTTTTATGTATCTCTTCTGTGAGCCTTGAGATATTGCAGATACACTTTGGCGGCGTACGTTGCGGAGAGCTCATTCAACATAAGCAAAACAAAAATGTCGTAGTTAATGACATTCAACCAACAAATGCGAAAGAAAGGTCTAATATAAATAACGAAAATTATGTACAGTTGAACTGTTCGAAGCTCTCGAATCGTCTCCGTGTTTTCACGGAGCTACGCGTACTATTAGCTACATCTCTTGATTCTCTTAAATGCGTTTTTTTAATTTAGCACAATGTATTTATACATTATACACAGCAAATGTTTAATATATAATTAGATCAGACCCGGTAAGCCACTACCTGAAGGCAGCAAACCTAACACCGCAGCCGTATTTCCACGTTGCACTTCAATTGATATTCTCTGTAGCAGAAATTCCCCTGCCCTGTTCTCATCCCTCTCACTTGCCGCTTTTTTCCCAATTTATTTCAGAAATCTTACTGTTGACTCGCCTATTACCCCCCATTGTTTCTATAGCGACTGGCTGTACCGCAAAAGATGCCTTCAACTCGCGGTACTTCAGACTTTTCTTCTGCTCTGCTAAATTAGCACCTGCTGGTCTTGAAGCTCGGCTCCTGTAAGACAGCGCCAGCGTGTCCCACAAGATTTCGTTCCACACAAGGGTCTTTCCGGAGGACTACGGAACCAAGGTTATTCCGTCTAGACGTAAGGTTGAGTCCGCTGCCAGTCCGACTGGCTCCTTTCTACGTTAACGGAATACAACGCAGCTCCTAGGACAGCTGAGACCATGCTCTCCCGTCAGCGACACTGGTGTGTTGCAAAGGGAGCAACTATGAGGCGCACATACAGCCTTTCCTAACCGCAGGCCAGCAACGATGCGGAGTGTTGTATTGTCCAGCATACTCCCCAGCTGCGGCGAGGAGATGGCTTCAAGCCATTTGGCGCTCGTAAATGCGAATTGTCCCGATGCGTTTTGGAGATAGCTGACTTGACGGGATCCCAGACCGAGATCCGAGAGGCTGTCCCTATTTTCTGCATGTTGGTAAGTCATTGTCTGTGAATGTTAAGATGTTTTTTGTTTAACACATACAGGCTTGAGTCGTTCTCGTTGCTGTCGCATTTGCTCTTGAAAAACAGATAAAGGGCTTAAAGCCTCAAGTTTAGAAAAAATGAGCCGTTACATATATATATATATATATATAGTGTGTTTAAAAAAATTAGCAACTCATGTTTTTTGGCGATAATTTCGGCTTGATTTATTTAAATGGCTTGAAATTTTAAGGGCCATTTAAAATTTCCTTTGCTGCGTGTTGCAAAATATTAGCAAAAAGTGTTGCGAATATTTTGCAACACTTATTTCACTTTTTTATTGTATGAACCTATTGTGAGATTGCAGCGAAATTAACACCACTCGTGGTTCGTCACGTACATCACGCCCTTTGTGCATGATGATTTGAAGCCACCCAAATAAATCAAGCAGAAATTATCACTAAAAAACATGAGTTGCTAATTTTGCAACGCATTATATATATATATATATATATATATATATATATATATATAGCCGGCTGCAGGTGGCCGCTGAAAATGAACGGGCGTAGGATGTTGCGTCATGCACGGTGGGGGTGCCAATCGCACAGTGCGACAGAGGTTGAGTCCTCCTCCCCCAGCATGAATGATTAGCTTTTGCTAGGCGTAGAAGTATTCTAATTGATCACTCTGGTTCGTTAGCTTTTAAAATAAATAGCAGTTGTCTAAAATAGCACGTGTACCTCAGATTGAATGAACTTCAGATACAATTACGCTTTCATTATTCATAAATACATCATTGGTGTAAAAAATTTACTTGGTGCGATTTTGCAGGATACGCCTGGCTTTATTGTCAATCGGCTGCTTCTGCCGATGCTCATGGAGGCGATCCGGATGGTAGATCGTGGAGATGCAATAGCGAAGGATATCGACGCTGCCATGACGTTGGGAACGAGACATCCCATGGGACCGCTAGCTCTCGCCGATCAAATCGGACTTGATGTCCTTAAAGGCATCATCGATGGTAAACTGACTAGATTTTACATCGACATACGACTATACCAAAAATCGTGGTTATTAAAATTGCAAAGTCACACTTAATACGTTTGCAAAGCGTTTGTTATATACAATATTCGTTATGAGTCAGATTAGACCTTAGGTGATGTGATTTTATTCCTGCCTGAGCACCCAAGATCACATCCCAAAAAATTACGGGATGCCGTTTTATTTTTGTGTTTTTCGGTCTCGTCTACTTCTTTAACATAAGTTAAAAATGCAGGTATTTTAAAATAATTATTCGGTTGGAGTGATCCTATTTATATTGGGGTTAATGTTTGATTGATCACTTCATTATATAATATATAGCCATGGGTGTGAGTTTCACTGGGTACTTTTTCGCTAGGACGCTCAAAATAATTGTTTCCATTTTATGGAGCCAATATGAGACATATCGTGGGGACGTGTTGTCAGTTATTGACTCCCTTGGCTGTGCCTTCGAGTAGATCCTCCTACCAGGTGGACACAGTCAGGGCCAGATCGTCTGCGTAGGCAATGTACTGGATCCCTGGAGGATGTGGCAATACTCCATCGTAGGTTATATTGTTATACTCTTTATTCGCTAGGTCTCTTAATAATTGTCAGACGGTATGTTAAGTATTTTTCTTGCGGTTTACTGGTTTTCGGTATGTGGGTCAAACATGCCGTTTTCCTTAGTATCGGATAGTCTACGCTGGCGAGCCCTTTAGCCATTATGCATTTGAATACTTGGTAAAAGTATCTAGCTCGGATAGTATACGCTGGCGAGCCCTTTAGCCATTATGCATTTGAATACTTGGTAAAAGTATCTAATGACATAGTAGTGGCCCACCGGGACCGCGGTGCCATTCGTCGTATTGTCGGCGACGTAGAAGGTTACCTTCACCGTAGGGGCCTACAAATAAATTCGCGGAAGACGAAAGCCATTAAGTTTTGCCGTGGAAGTCGATTGGCTGCAGCAGACGTAATACCCTGCTGTGGCCAACCGCTGGAGTTTGTCAACTCCTTCCCGTATTTGGGTCTGAGACTGCACTATACGGGAACGACCTTTACCAAGCACATCGGCGACAGGTGTCGGGCGGCTATTGCCTCTATTCACACAGAGGTGAGAGATCTTCGACGACTGTCTCTGAGTGCTGCATTGCGTCTTTTTGAGCTTAAGATTGTGCCAATGTTGAGCTACAGCCTTGGCAGGGTGTGGGGCCATCTTTCCGCGGCAAATTTTGCGCAGCTAGAAAGATGCTTCACAATACGAGGTGTGTTCAAAACGTATCGCGACTTTTGAATTTTCATGGGGTTACGTATATTCGAATTTCGATTTTTTGTGGCGTTATGTTGGTACTCATGTCTCTCACTTATGCCGACAAGCTCGGCCATTTTGAATGTTCACTTAATTGTTGACAGCTGCTTTGCTTGCACGTGTTTTGGATCGTCTTCGATTTTTACCTATTCAAAAAAATGGATCAAAGAACCTGTATCAAATTTTGTGTGAAAAACGAAATTAAGTGCGCGGATGCATTCCGAATGTTGTCTGTGGCATACGGAGAAGCTACCTTGGACCGAAGCAACGTTTATCGGTGGTACAAAATGTTCGCAGAAGGCCGAGAAGATGTGAACGACGAAGAGCGTGCCGGACGCCCGAGCACTTGAACAACAGACGAAAAAATTAATGATTAACGATTGCAGGGGCGTGGTGCATCATGAGTTCTTGCCACAGGGTAGAACGGTCAATAAGGAATATTACCTGCAAGTTATGCGCAATTTGCGCGAAGCAATCCGCCAGAAACGCCCGGATTTGTGGAAGAACAAAAATTGGCTTTTGCACCACGATAACGCCCCTGCTCACACATCGTTGCTTGTGCGCGAGTTTTTGGCCAAAAACAACACACTAATGATGCCGCAGCCACCGTATTCCCCAGATCTGGCCCCCTGTGACTTTTTCTTGTTCCCTAAACTGAAGAGGCCCATGAAAGGACGACGTTACGCTACGCTTGACGAGATAAAGACGGCATCGAAGGAGGAGCTGAACAAGGTTAAAAAAAATGGTTTTTTGAAGTGCTTCGAAGATTGGAAAAACCGTTGGCACAAGTGTATAATATCTCATGGGGATTACTTTGAAGGGGACAAAATAGATATTCATGAATAAATGAATAATTTTTGAAAAAACACAAAAGTCGCGATACGTTTTGAACACACTATGTATATATGAAGCGCGTTCTTTGCTTGCCGCGGACGGCAAGGAATCGCTTTGTGTACCTGCTAGCGGGTTGCGGACCAGCAGTGGAAACAATCAGAGTCAGGCTTAAGTCACCTATTACAATGCCACTTCAACAATTTTTGTTGGAGTGGCAGGGAAAAGTGACCGAGGCCTCGGCTGAGGTAGCGCAGTTAGATGTGTACCTCACCAGGGAGCTTTGGGAGGGAATGGCATGCACTAGCCGGCACGTGTACACAAGGTACATTGTACATGGCTATCATCACTTGGTGTGTTCGACTCAAGGATTTCACCAAGTTGGCGATCAATGTCGATGCCGGTTCTGCTCGCAGGTATGCGCTAAATACCACGCAGGGAGCTGCCAGTCGCACCGGCGGTCTTTGCACTTTCTTGCCCGGTGGGACGGTCGCTAAAGTGTTAAAATTGTATATAATGATGATTGTATTGTAATTATGTACCATCTTGAAATGCAAAATTATTGCGAAATAAACAATATGTAATGTACTAAAAGTATCTAAACTGCTTACGGGGAGGCCGCATCTGAGCTTGATGCTTTTCTTGGCCATATGCTTTCGGCTACGATTCTTATCTTTTTTTTAGATTAAACCACTCATGAGAATAATAAAACCTATCTATCTAGCACCGACTGGGGTCGTTGCGGAAAGAGTGCAATTATAATAGTCGGTCGGGCTTTTTCTACTGGTATTGGCGGCTACGCGGCGCACTCTGGGACTCAGGCTTCTACCCTCTTCCCAAGAGTTTCCTCCAACCTTCTTTCAGAAACGGAAATATTTATTAGAAATATGTGTTGTGGGGTGTATATATTTTTCCTGTTAATACAGGACCCCATGGGAGTCCGTCGGAGGGCGGGGGAAAACGGCTTGATATGTCAGCAAAATGGTCCTTATAATATATTGATAAAAATGTTGTACTATGGACATTGATTAGAATAATTAGATTTCAAGTTGTTTAGTGTGCAAGTTATAAAGGTAGGTATCCTAGGACCCTACTTTCTGCAAACTGTTTTCAATGTGGCTATTTGTATTTTCGTAACCAGCATTACTTTCTTTCAACTTTTTGTGAAGTGAAAGTTCGTAAACTTATCGTTTCCGACGATAGCAATTTCACACTCACACTTGATGTGAACGTCTGATTGTTTCTTAGCAAGTACTCGGTAACGTTTAGCGCGTCGACGGGTACGGGTATAATTTCCCACATACTGGCTTGACACTTAAGCAGCTCTGCGAGAAGGGAACGCAAGCTTTGAGAGAAATTACTGTGATGTTCGGTTCTCGGCTGCCGACGAGATACCTCTGACAACTGAGACGTAAATCCGGCTTGGTTTAGCAGCTTCTGTGGCTGGACTAGCCTGTGGGGTTACCTTCGGAATCTCCAGCTCATCTTAGATGATGGCTATATGATAAACCACTCACCTGCTGAACAGTTCGGGCTTCTAGTTGGATGCGATTCTCTCTAGAAGAATAGTAGATGACCCTATTGTCTGAGCACATTTTAGTTCACACACCTAAGGGTGCATCTACTTGCTATTTGACCCGTGCGTTGGCATTTGAAACGTAGGGCTGGCCTGTCTACTTCCAGGATCACATTGTGCATTTTCTAACCTAAAACTAGCGAAGCGTGGGAAGTCTTTGTGACGTTAAAACTACTTTCGTGAGTAGCTTCTTTGCATCCGTTCGCTAGTGTGTAAACGGCGATTTTCAATCGCACCACAAAGACAGGGAAATATTTTGACTTTCTGTAAATAGCAATAGTGATTTATATAGGAGGATGCCATAACCGGGTTCTATAGGTAAAACTAATATTGCTTACAATTGCGGGAAGAGCGCTCCGAAGACTATTTATGTCTAGACTAGGGCGGGGGAGATTTTTTCCCAGGGTCCGCAGGCATGCTTTTATATGCCACGGCAAACTATTTTGACTGCACAAATAGAAATGAATTAAAGGAACGATTTAAAATTGGTTTAAAAATGTGCGACACAGATGCGCGTTAAACCAGGGACCTCTGAGTGAGAATCGGCGTCTTCCCGGTTCATCCACGGAGTCAGGTGGCATCGACCCCTTGATCGCGCTAGGAAATAGCAATTTAGAGCGTAACATAAACAAACATCCTCTACGATGACGTTGTAGGCCACGTCCTGTCAGGCTAAAATGAGTAGAAATCCGACAGAACGAACAGATGCATTTTAGCAAAGTGGGTTTGTTACTCATTAGGCTCAAAATAAAAATAAATAAAAACAAGTACACATATATATATATATATATATATATATATATATATATATACATATATATATATATATATATATATATATATATATATATATATATATATATATATATATATAAGAAAATTTAATGGTATTTCAGGTTGGCGTAATATGGAGCCCACGAATCCCCTGTTTGCGCCCTCACCAATTTTAACTCGCCTTGTAGCAGAAGGAAAACTAGGCTTCAAGACTCAAGAAGGATTCTACAAATATTCTAAATAATAATATTATAGACAAGGCCGCTCATTACGAAGGGACCGGTGAGTGACGACGAACTGCATGATATCTTGACAAGTTTGAAATGTCCCTTGTAAGGAAAAAACATATTCAGCAGCTAAGCTCTGCCCGCAAACGCTATCATTACGCGCTGGCACTTTTTGGCATCTCCTTTAACTTAAAGATGGTATATATTCGTATCCGATGGATGTGATATGGCCCACACACAGTTCCGACTGCTCGGCTGCATCACGACAAGCTGTGCAAGCGCCCATAAGCTCCGTGAGACGCTGGTGACACTTCTGCAGTAGGTTATGCTCTATTGGTGAATTGGATGGATGCTGCGCGTCGGGCAGTCTTACTTAACTGACCCGATTACTTAATTGCACACTGTATTATTGTGTTTTATACCACTATACGTCCTTCGTATTGAATAAATAAAATCAATTTATGGTAAATGCATGCGGACTGTTGTATACTATTCATGCTCGTAGAAATTTCAAAAGATGTATCAGTGGGATAGCTAAACTGCTGTCAGCATACTGTAGACCTTCGATGTAGGTCGAAGGCTTCTATGTCTACAACCTAGGCTTCGATGTAATGCCAAAGTAATACCGAGCCTGGGGGGTGGGGAGGAATCCGGGTTTAGTGGGTTTGCGAGTCTCACACTAGTCACGCAGGCTGCTAGTGGCGCATGTGCATCATGCATTCCCGAAGCCTCCCAGAACAAAACAAAAAAAAAAGCATACTGTAGACCGCTGCATTAGTTTATATATATATATATATATATATATATATATATATATATATATATAGTTTTTTTTACAGAGGTAGCTGGTAAAATCCATTATGCACACCGGACGTCGTTGTTACCCACTAAAATCCAGTTGTCTTCTTTCCCCTTGTCGGGGGTTGGCCGCAGTACTGTCTTCTCGAGATTAATTCACCTGGCCACTCTTCTTGCCATTTAGTCTGCTCGACTTTAGGCGGCGGTTATCTTCGCCTCGAAGATACTTTCTGCGAATCTTTTTACCATAACCCAAGATTTGTGATCTTTGAGGACCGCCTCTACGAGGGGTTCTGCGGTTGTAGTTTTCGGGACAGTAGCTCTCGCTCAGTGTCGAAGAAGGCGCACCGTTCATAGCAGTGCCTTACATCGTCTGCCTCCTCCGAGTTGCACGTACGGCATACAGGGGAGTCCGTTTTACCAATTCGGCGTAGGTATTGCTGAAAAGAGCCACCACGGCCTGTTAGCACTTGGGCGAGTGGGTAGGTAAGCGAGCCGTGTTTGAGGCTGTACCATTTTTTCAGGTCAGAAAGTAATGTCTTGTACAATATCCAGAATGGCCCGGCTAGATTGCTGCCCATTGCTGGTTTCATTTGCTTAGGGTGTCAGTTCTGTTGATTAGTGTTTCCTCCGTCAGACCGTTGATTAAAGGGTTTCTTGATGCCAGTTCTTTAACTCTTAGGTCCCAGGGAATTTGTCTGTAGAAGACCTGTACGGCTGCTGTGGAAGCCGTGCGATTTGTTTTTTTAAATATTTTCCGTAAGGCTATTGCTCGTGTACGTTTTTTTCGTATCATGGCAAATTTTAATTCGCTTCGGCATTTACCTTGTCTAAATTGGAAACCATGCAAACCAATTTAAGAGTGGCCGGTCTGGGTCTCAAACCCAGTCCTCCCGAATGCAAGGCGAAGGCTTTGCCACTAAGCCAACTTGCTCGTGCTATGTTAGGCGCCATAGGTCTCTGGGTCTTGTTGAGGATGCGACGTGTTTAAGCTCTTGTAGTCGTGCGCTCCCTTAAGGTTGCGACGTAGAACATAATGCTGTCTATTACTGGCTGTTTTTTTTGCTGCATAGCGCAGGTGAGTGTTCCTGTTAGAGCTCTGTCCAGAATCGCATCCAGGTACTTGACAATGGGCGTGGGCGTTACTGGATGACCTTCCTGGTCATTTTGATTGTGGTTTTTTCGGAGGTTTGTGACCCGTTGTCTATATGCTGGGCATTGCGTCGTAGTCGCGTAGTGTCTCTATGTTGCATACATAGCACCTAACAATGGCCGTGCAGCCCTTTGCGACATAACCTTGTTCTCCGCATTTAAAGCAGCGAGGTTGGGTTTGTCGGGCTGCAGTAAAGTCTCTGGCCGTGTGTTTAAAGCTCAGACACAGTGAGCACTGCGGTACCGAGACCGTTTCGTCTATGCGGCACCGAGTCCAACCAAGGTGTCTATGTTTTTGTCGTAGAAGCATTTGAGCTTCCTCTGGTGGCATTTTAGCAATGCACGAGAAGTTGCCTGCCCGGGCTTTCTTTAGCGGGCCTAGAGTGAAAACCATCTCCAGTGCTCCGTCCTTGGTAAGTGCTTTGAGGATGTCCTTCGGCTCGATGGACTCATCTAGGTCTCGGATTATCACAGCCTTGGTCTGTGAGACCGCTTGGGTTGTCGCTTCCAAAGACGCCTTTTCTTTAATTTGCTGAAGAAATTTGCACGTGGCATCGGGAGTAATTCTTGCACGATCAGTCGGATTTCGCCTGAGCTGTTCTTGAAGCTCTTTTAACGTCTACTCCAGCATTCGCTGGGTCAATGTTGTTCCTGAAAGCGCGTAGGGCTTCAGCATAGGATGCATTTTCTGGTTTCATAACAACTGCGAAGGTATAGTCAGGCTTCTTCCTCTTCTGTTTGTCGTGAGCCTCTTCTATTTCCCGGCCTTTAACTTAAATTTCCAGGGTCATTCCTGGATTTTTCGCGATGGATTGCTCCAATAATTTCCTCATGAGACTTATATATATATATATATATATATATATATATATATATATATATATATATATACAGTCCCTGAAAAAAATATAGGGCCACTCATTTTTGTCACATTTCACGCATTTATTTTAACCAATCGTGTAAAGATCACAGTGATACATGCTCACAGAGTAACAACGAAGACTTCCATTGACATTTGGGGTCGCTCTTTGTCATCCCGTCATTTGGGGGAAAAATATCGCGGGGAGCTTCAAGTTTGTACGAAATAGGAGTCTAGATAGGTGCGATATCCGCGTGAGTGAAAGCTGCTTTAAAATGAACCGGGAGTTCTTCAGATTGAATTGGACAACTTGCAAAGTTGTAATGCTGTCGTGTGATGAGGTGAGGTTCTTCCTGTGATTTTAGTATAAGGAGGCGTTCCTGTTAGTCAGCAAATGCCGCTTCGTGAAGTCATGAAACTTTTGATAATGCTGTCGTGTAATTGAATAAATAGCCGCCGCAGCTAGATCGTAGGACGATTGCTGAAGGGCTCTAAGTAAAAATTACCTCAGCGCAAAGCAATCTCTATCATACCAGCGTGGAGACCGCCGCATATTGGTGGTGATTTAGAACTCAGTTTGTAAGGACGCTGATGATTTCAGCTTTTCCTTCATTGAGGGAGCCGTGCTGTAGTTCCAGGATAAATCCGAGCCAGCACGCAAAAATCATTTTGTTATCAAGGGACTTCCCTAGGCCGATGCGTCGTTTTATATTACTAATAATATGTCATACAGCCTGGTGGGAGTTAAGCATCCCGTTCATCCCGTAGAACCAACCCGCTGCAGGTTGGTATGTACATATTAAGTTGGCGTGCTCCTATCGATATACACCCACATTTGTACGCATCGAAAGCGGTACTCCGTTCGCTCAGGCAGTCTTGCTCCAGTCGACAATTGAGATCCCCAGGTAGCAGTGTCGTCTGTTCAACGAAGCTCATAGCGATGCTAATTTGCTCCAGTAATTGGTCTGTACTGTCGCCGCTTTCTAAGTTGGCACTGCTATACTAGGTAATCAACATGTTTTCTCATTAATATGAAACAACCAGATTTCATCGGTCCTACTCTCGTTTTACTTCGGCAAAAAAGGAGAATGGATTTCTACACGCTCCGTTCTTTTGCTTCTGCTACGGATTTGCCTGAGGCTATCTTCGACCTTTGTCGTTTCATCTCCAGCTCGTTCTTCCGTCTCAGAACTTTCTCCACCAGGCTCAATCCCTGTTCCCGCTTTGGTTCGTTCTGAAGCATGGCGGCGACTAGATCTGCCACCGCCGTCCTCAGGCACTCTGCTGCTGCGTGTGGTTCTGTTCCTGCGTCCTCTAGTGCTAGGCACAGGAAGATCGTATAGATTACATCATCGACCTCGCCAGTTTCGCACGTGACACATTTCGAGTCCGGAGTCTTCCCTATCCTGTGAAGATATTTCTGGAAGCATCCGTGCCCCGTCAGTACCTGTGTCAGGTAATATGCTATGCTTCCGTGCTCTCTGGTAAACCACTCCGTTAGGTCAGAGATGACCTGGCAGGGCCACGCTCCTGGCACGTCCGACCCGGTGCTCTTCCATTCTTTGAGCGTCTGCTTCCGGGCTTCCGCCTTACGCTGCTGATCCTGCTTTCTCCGCACACGTTCCTCAATTAGTCTGGGCCACAGTACGAGTTTAGCTATCAGGATGATAGCCATTGTCTCGACCGTGCGGTAGGCGCTGGCGATTCGTATTGCCAGCTTCCGCTGCGTTTCCAAGAGCTTCTTACGGTTCTGCTTTCAGTGCGTTCGGGTCCTATCTAAGAGCGGCGCACAGCACGGTGGACACTCCACGTGTCTTTGGCAGGATCCCAGCCAGGCTGTTAGCGATTTTTTCCGCCTAGGCTGTCACCTTGTTTATGTGCTCGTTGCTAGTCAAGGCCTTGTCGATTGTCACGCCCAGATATCGTGCGGACGGCTTGATGTTAATTATAACCCCGTTAAGTGCTAGCTGAATACCTCCGTGAATCTTCCGGCCTGTCAGAAGCACTGCCTCGCATTTGTCGGGCGCTAGCTGAAGGCCGTGCCCGGCCATCCAATCGTCCACTACTTCGGTGGCGGCCTGAGCCCGTCTTTGAAGTACGTCCGCATTGCGCGCCGTGACCAGGATGGCCAGGGGTCTCAGGATGAATCCCTGTAGGACCCCCGCTGTCATAGCAAACTCCGTCTGTCTGTGAACTACCAACCGGTCGTTAAGAAAAGAGGCTATGATTCTTTGCAGGTACGGAGACGCTCCCTTCTCGGCCATAACGTCAATGATGATTTGCCATCTCAGTGAGTTGAAGGCGTTGCGGACGTCTAGAAGGACAACTACGCAAAGCTCCTTCGGCCACTTATTTTTCGTTCTTTGTTTCTCAGCCTCCTGTAGCACCACACAGATGGCTATTTCCGTCGAAAGTCTCTTCCGGAAGGCGAATTGTCTGTCCAAAAAAGCACCCCGGCGTTTTTTTTTTTATCAGGGCCAGGGTGGCGTTTTTCCAGGCCGTTGGGTAAACTCCGTCCTTCCAGATCTTATCAGCCATCTGCTTTAATACCTCTGGTTGTTCCTGAAGGAGGATTTTCACAGCCTCTGCCATGATTCCGTCTGGACCGGGCGCCTTGCCTCTAGGGAATTGCTTGAATACGGCCGCCATCTCCCATTCCTGCGTCAAAGGCACGTCTTCCTCGGAGATCTCCAATCTTGGTCGAGTGGGGTCAGCGTGACTCGGAAAGAGTCGACCCACCGTGCTTTCCACAAGGCTGTCGGGAACTGTTGGTCATTGCCTTCTTATCTTGTTTATGACGATCTTATAGGGATTCCCCCATATGTTATTCTCTACCTTCGCGCAGAGTTCTTGCCATTTCTTCTCTTTGCTGCTCTTGATGGCCTTCGTTAGAGCCTCTTGGTAGCCTCTCCCATGCCTCATTCAATCCCATCCTTCTTCTTGCTCGCGCGTATATCTGCCGCGCTGCGTTGCATGCCCTCCTGAGATCAGCAATTCCAGTTGTCCACCATTATTCATGCGGCGGGTGCCGACGGGTCCCACTCCGCCTATGATTTGACGCTGCTTCACATGCTTCTGGCAGAAGGTCTGCCACTCTGCCCGACAGGGTATCCGTTCTTCTTTCCAGAAGCTGTTGACTTCTCTCGCTCACCTCGGTGCGGAGTCGAAAATCTCTCGCGAGCTTCGAGTTCATATGAAATATAGTCTCGATAGGTGCCGTACCCGCGTGAGTGAAACCTGCTTAAAAGTGAGTCATAAGTTTTTCAGATGGAATTGGACAACTCGTAAAGGCGTGTAAGGCTGTCGTGTGATAAGGTGAGGTTCTCCGTGTGCTTTTCGTACAAGAAGGCGTTCCTGTTGGTCGGTAAATGCCGCTTCTTGAAGTCTTGAAGTTTTTGATAATGCTGTCGTTTAATTGAGTAAATAGCTGCTGAAGTGCTCTAAGTAAAACTTACCTTAGCGCAAAGCAATCTCTATTATACCAGCGCGGAAACCGCTGCATATTTGGTGTGATTTAGAACTGAGTTTATAAGAACGCTGGTGATTTCAGCCCTTCCCTCATCAAGGGAGTTGTGCTGCAGTGTTTCAGGATAAATTCGAGCAAGCAGCGAAAAGCCATGTTGTTATCAAGGCGCTTCCCTACGCCGGTGCGTCGTTTTATAGTACTATACGATTTGATAAAGAGCCTGAGAACCACAAAGATATGTTTCGTAATCTTCGTCCGTAAGACACGGAACGCCGGCCCTTCATGTTACACAGCGATTAAAGCAGGTTCATGGACACGCTGTGGGACGACTGCAAGCGACTCGTTGAGAGCAACAATGGAAACTATAATACCCAAGGACATTGAAACGTTAAACGGAAAGTCTTTTTGTCAGAACAACGACATCGAATCCTGCATATTGGTTACATAATCCAGATTATCTTATGCTTCGAAATTCTTCGCAGGTAAATTGGCATATCACTAGTTGTTGTTGCGTTTGTTGTGGCTCCTTGCCTTCGGCGTCCGCCATTTGTTGTGCTGTGAGCTGCATATTGTTCTGAGCTCATGAGGTCCTGTATTATTTTCATGACATACTCTTGGAGATTGGGTTTCGAAGAGCGTATAATCTGACGTTGTTATATTCTGGGCGTAAAATCTGGCGCGGTGCAGCGACGATTCACTGGCAATGCTGGCCGATTTCTCAGGGTCGTTAGCCGAGGAGCGGGTTTCCAAACCTCCTCCCTTGGCGGCACTATGATGCTAAGGGTCATCCTGGTCACTTTATCTTTTTTTGCGAGTTCCCTGTTTAGAAAATTATTTTTTGAAACGTCTTTCTACATCTTCATGCCAAACAGCGTATGACGCTTCTGGGAGTTACTTGGGCAATTGGATCTGCCTTTTCGGGGCCGTACTTCCTTTGACTAAATCGAACAAGGTCGATTAAATTTTTGTCAAAGGCATGTACTTCTGGAGGTTGCCCTCAGAGAGACTCTGCAGATCTGAGTTGAATTTTTGACAATACTCTGGGATTATTGCAGGCACTGAAAGCACCGTAAATTCTGAATCAGGGTGTTTTGCCTTTAGCCACTCAGTAAAAGCCATGGACGGCTGATAACATTTTGGTTCCTTCTAGTTGCAACACCTTGAGGGAAGAAGACTACGCTGGTCTTTTCGATATCCAAATTATTTGTATATATTTTTAGTTATTTATATAATTTCGCTATGTTAGCACTTTGGAGTGGATAATTTCCAAGCTCTTTGAAGTTTTACTTCATCTCGGGCATATAATACTAAAAGGGTTTAACAATAGTAACAAGAATTGTAAAAAAGCCCATAAGTACAAATGTGCAACGGCGTGGATCAAATCTGTGTACCTATGTATCTCCACACGCGAATGCACAACGCCACCGTGCTCGACGTGGTGCATTTTTGCAATGTTTTTGATTGCTGCAATGACTTCGCCTTTATCTATCTTGCATCCCTTTGTACGGCGACGCAAGTGAAGGTGAATTCTGAATGATGCTCTTAGGTAAATTGTTAACTTGCGCCATAGGAATTTTGTTTGATGTTTTCTTCATGATTTTGACTTTTTACTAAATTAAATCTACGCGCTGCGGACTGTACGGCTAGCTTTCAAAATATTTAGTGGATACAAATAAATGAACACTGCGTTCGTTGCGGAGCACCTTAAGTTCTTCAGCTGGTTTGCATTTATGGTCTTCTGCTAGCAATATGCACACCACATGTTTGTCTTGCGGAATGCATATACATCGCGTAATTACGGAGCCTTCTTAAGTACTTCAGAAACACTAGCCTTGAAATTAAACCCGCTGGAAGGCTTTTTAAGACTCTGTTAGTTCTGGCATTATCCTTAGAACTCGTATTATTCTGAGTCTACAACTTGCTGCGCCAAGTCCTTAACTACAACCGCAAAGATTTAAAAATTTTGACATGCTTTTAAAGAAGACTCAGTTTAAAAGTCTTCATTTTGCTTTTATTTATATTGATCTTCTTATTTATTTTACGATGACTATATCATTTTTATTATACTTATGAGCATGTTAGTTTTTTGTCTGCGCTGATGGCTGAAACGGTAGTGATGTTTTGCTTACTCCTACTATTGTCTTCTGACACCAGAAGTAACTTAATTTTATAGAATTATAGAAACTTTCGTCGCATCGCCTTTGTGTTAGTAGATATAATTTATTTGCATCTGCGACATCTTGGTTTTGTATTTTATTTCGTTCGTATCTAAGACTTTACACTATACACGCGAGAAGTCAGTGCCTCTATCTGTCTTTTTTTCTTGTTTTACTGCCAGTACATGTCTTTCCCCCAATCAACCGTCCGCGACCGTGTCAATGCTGTCATGTGAGGGCAAGCAACATGTATTATGAATATCAAAAACAACATATTTTCATACCCATCACCTGACAGTAGTTAGAGAGGGACAATTGATCAGGGACAATTGTCTCACCGGCTTCACTCAGTATGTAACAGCTATAACCTTCTACGACATTCACTTCCTATTCGTCTGCGTGATTTATTTTTCTGCTACCACAGCTTAGTGCTTTTGCTTCTCTCGCTGCGTGCTAGTTATTTACATGGAAAGTGTAGTTATCTGCAAACCTACTTTAGCGATTAATTTGTCTGTCAGATGCTTCCTCATCTTTGCAGGTATTCTGCGTAATACACCCATAATCTGCTTGGAGTTTTCGAGTCAAACCAAATTATTTTAATTAAAATGTATGTACTTATGCACATTGCAGATCCGTCGGCAAATAACTAACTGCAAAAAAAAAACTTCAGTTAGTGGTGGCGTTAATTTGATACGTCCAGAGCATGCTAAACCATTAGATTCCTGACGGTGATTTGTCACGTCCCAGTTAGCCTAACAGGCTTGTTGAATGTCTTCGCGTAACACACGCTATGTGAATAAATAGCTAAACACTTTAAGCAAGAGATAAAATGCAGAGAATTCTTCTAGGAATTAAAGTTCATTGTACACGTTTAGCGTAAATGTGTCTTCCTTTTTAACGACGGCAAGAACGACAATGTATCGACAACATTCGCTTACACGGCCGCTTGCCGCTTTGATTTGTTGCTAATTAAATATGTTTTATAATTAACCATTATTTAAAGTTTACTAAAAATCAAAGCATGGAGGTTTTGTATTAAATCATAAGCAACGTAAGCAACACAATATCACTTAAAAGATCAAACCGTCTTTTCTACTGGTATATAACATCAGCTCGATAAATGAAACATGTTACAAGCGTCGAATGATTGTTAGAGATTTCGCTATCCACATTGTATGACAAACATTTGTTCGGCTCCATGAAGTACAATAAATGTATCATCAATCGACTTGCATGCAAACTTTTAAAAAATCTGCAGGATAAAAGTGACGTTTTGGCTTATTGACACGAGTGTTACATGATGAGGTTCTGTCTACGTAGTATATCATTTCCATGTTGCTGCTGGATGTTCAGAGATGTCAAGACATAAGACTAGTTACTTGTTGTTAAAGACCTATTTAAAGCACAAAATATACTTTTGTGCATAGAACACCTGGTGAGATAGTCCAATGCCTAATGGAAATAAAACAATCCCGACATAAAAACATGTGAATGTTGACAAATAGGTCATTATATATATTAACATCTATACAGGTAAATAATTTTCGTTTGTTTCTTCAGAGGATAGTTCACACATAAAGTCCATGAATATCGAAAATTACGCTACTGATATATATATATATATATATATATATATATATGCTTATGTGAGGACGATGAGGCTTATCCGAGCCATTATAATAAAACACAATCTTAATAACGATGAAGATACTGAAGACTTACGTACTATATATCACTTTGTTCTACTATTTTTTACGAGTGATTTGTATCTGGACACGTTTGATATAATAGAACAAGACGATGAAAACACGCAAATACTGACTTGCCGCTTACGGATGGCATTGAATGCCAATCCATTTTATAATGGCTCCCTAAATAAGATCGTCGATAAATTGCTGTGTAAAACAGTGCTGTTGACTTTTTCGACGAATGCATTAATGTTCTGTTTGAACTTAAGTATTTACTGGCATTCTAGTTGCTGTCTTATATATATATATATATATATATATATATATATATATATATATGTATATATATATATGTATATATATATATATATATATATAGTACTTGTCGAATTAATTAGGTGCGCTGAATTCTATGGGTATTATTACACCATCATAAACGCGAAATAATAATTTTTGACATTGACGTTGTTTATATATACATATATATGTAATGCGTATTCTTGCTTTTTGTCGTAGTCATGTCAATCATTGTGGTTATACAAAATGGAGCATCTAAACGGGCTCCGTCAGTTAAGGCTACCATTTAGCCAGCATTTGCATACAGCAATGTACATATGGGGTGTTCATTTATAAACACGATTGCAAATGCTGTGTTCAAAGTGCAGTGTGAGTTTCTATTACTTTGGATGACACAATATTGCTTTGAGAGGAGAAGTAATTTTTGACGGTACTGAGAATGTAATTGAAAACGAAAATTTGATTGGTAGTAGGTAGAGATTATATAAATAAAAAAACACAGCGTTTAGATTAACCAGCGAAAAAGGATGCCCTAACTGTCCATATAAAGGGCGTCTACATGTGCGTACAGAGGTACGTACATTTCGTAGGGTCAGTTAAGAAGCGCTTATAGCAACAGCTTTAAGTTTGTCCTGCGTAGCTAGGCGACGTTGTAATGCGATTCGGGAGTCGTGAAGCATCAAATGACTTAAAGACTATCTGGAATAAAGGTTATATACGCTTACAAAGATAAAATATTTAAATGACTTTTTCCAAGGCTTGTAGCGGCTACTGTTGGCGAGGATGTTGACAAGATCGTGAAAATGATGTGTTTATGCAACAGACAAAGCGTAGTCACAGTTCGGGCACACTGCGTACTTGGAGCGCGAATTATCTGTGTTGAGGGCTCAGTCAAATTTGAACATCCTATATGGGCCCGTTCTCAGAGCTGCGTGTCGCCCATATCACATAGCTGGTGGGTCTCAATATACGTGAGGAGACCGCGATACAGGAACTCATACTGATTCTGCAAACATAAGAAAACCCACCAAAACCAGGATTTATAACGTGGGAAAAATTATATATATATATATATATATATATATATATATATATATATATATATATATATATATATATATATATATATATATACAAATTATAATTAGTTGTGACAACATGGGAAGACAGAATTTCGCAAATTTTATTAAAATAGGCAAGGTATATTCTGCGCTGAACTTACTAGGCACCTACGAGATTGGCATCTCACGACAGATTCAAGCACTACAGCACTAGCACATTTGGCGATATCCTTTCACCTTCGCTCTGTGTTCACTTTTACATTTACGTTAGTTCATTATTAGAGAATCGTACATATTGCTGAGATTATTTTGCATTACTGTGTTTTACACTCTCAGGTTAAAATGAGGCCTGGCTGAAAAATTGCAGTAATTTGCTGTATAAGCTATTAATTAGCATACCGTTTCTGCTGTAAATATTTGATTAATAAGCGTTACCCACTAATCACTTCAAGTCAACACTTGGTCATCTTAACAATACCTCTTATTTTACTTAGGCTTTTAGTGATGTCTCAAAGTAAGTGCGTTCATATTTATCAAAAGTATAAATACTTGAACAGAGATTTGACGACCCTGCAAGAAGTTGGGCTTAAGTAACGTATGTGGATGTCTAGTTGCCACGTTTATAGTAATTTAGTTTGGTATGGGGTTTATCTTAGTAATGCATGGTTATGATATATTTAGGAAGGTGCTGTAGATCTCTTCATGCAAGTTTTGTCTGAAGAACGATACACACATATTTACGAATGCTGTTCAAACTGAGTGGTCACCTGTATTTCTTACAGTAAGAAGTTCTGATTTGTTTTAATCGAATGCGTATCCTGTCTCTAGTGAGTGATTTTAATTAGAGCGGGCTCGGACCACGTTTCACTTTGTTGCGGCTCTCTGAATAAAGGAGATCCACGAATCTCGGAGAGTTTTAAAAGCGGAGGAAACAAGACAGAAAGATGAAAGAACGTTCTAGTTAATAAGTGTAATACTACTAGGGCGACAGAAAGTGAAGTGGGAATTGCGCAATCATCAGTGATGATGATTAAATTATAGATTTGGAAGCGAGCAGGGAGATCGCAAAATGATTTCCAAAATGGCTGAATACCCCACTTGGCTTACTATCACTAGTGACGTTGCAGGAAATAATGACTTCAAACAGAAACGCTTTGACAGACTAGATGAATTCTGAGAACATTTTCTGATTTAAATTCCACATTGCAAACATTTGGACGAAAAAATGTGGCATAAGCGTATTGGATTGAATGGAGGACTACATTTAGGAGAATTGGCTTTCATTGACTAAACGTTCATTAGGTATCAACAGAAGTTTTGGAACATTTTAAGCAGTCTGCGCATACGTGTAAAGCAAGAGAGAAAGTGGTTAACATCATCCTCGTCCTCATCATCATCATCGCAGACGGCTATGTGGTTTACATACCGCAGTCTGTAGTGTGCAGAGCCTTTGCGAGCGTGTAAATCGAGCGGCTTGAAAAACATCAACCCGTTCGTTGACCCGGAGTTGCTGGATCAGCTCGAAAAGCGTCACGAACACAGAGGAGCGGTCACCACCCCCGCTGCAGTGTACGCAGATCGGTCCGGCCACATCAGCAGCCATTCCGCCCATAGTTGTGCAACCTCCTCCGAAGCTTGCAGCGCTTCTCGTTGATATAGCGCTAGTGCTCGCAGTACTGAACCCCGGACTAATAATGCTTGACAATGACACTGGCCTACCGGCCAGAAAAGGCATTCCCGGAGCCATCGTGAGACCCATTCGCGCACTCGCCTGGCTCAGTTGCGTGGCATCGATAACGGCCAAAATCGAGATGCAAGAATCCTGCTCGATTTGCCCAACCCAGCCTTTGTGTTGTAGCTGTGTGACGCGGTGTGATTCCAACGACTGTAATAGCAGGTTCTTCACGTCATTACAGGATGTATTTTTTCCACTTCTGGTGGGTTCTTTGTTTATTATGTAAGGTCATCTATATTTAGCAGCTAACCAGTATGTTAGTCTAAATCCGCGGCAAACAAATGCGTTCCTTTGGCCTACGCATATTGGGCCGAAATGAATTCCAACGTAGGTAAGCCTTATTTTTAAAAACAGTAAAGACGTACTAAGATGATGGAGCTGATCATGCACAAAATGATGTTTTCATACCAAATTAAAATAAGTTGACTTATCGGATGTATTTTGGTACTCGAAAATGTGCACATTCTTACGTTTATATGTGAACTACAGAAGACGTGCCACATACGCGTCAGCAGGAATCCTTACGCTTACAGCTACTAATACACTAAGTGTTTTGTAAAATATGCCGTAAATCTACTAGACTAGCACACAACACAAAACGCTTTTATCGAAAGCACGCGTAGTAATTAAAAAAGAATCAGCATTATAAGCGACCACATTATGTGCAATTTGTGCATTTACGTACAAAATGCGAAAAATATTACAGAACACGTACCTTGGTGTTGACTATTTCAAAGTCTCGTCGAATATAAAAGTCATTTGCCTCTTCACGAAGAAACTTCACCTTTACGTAGTCGCATATCAAATCAGAGTTTACAGGCCAGTATGGATGACACTTAGTTTGTGAGGGCGAACAGCCAAGTTCGCTGAGCATTACAATGGTCGAAATGTTTTGCTCAATTATCATCCTCCAAAAGTCTACCACAGTTGCATCCAGAGGATCTTGTGTCACGATAAATGACTGTGTTCGTTCGTAGCCCTGCGCGCAGGAGAAAGCAAGTTGCTTAATTCCTAACCATGCATATTTCACATAACGGCGACTATAGTTTTACAGAAAAGTTTCACGACACTATAAAGTATTTACCCTGATGATGCTTATTGAGTGTGCTGTGATCCATTAAAAAAAGTTAAATGGCTTTGATAATTGTATGAGATAAGTCACATACGTCTTCAAGAATCACTAAGTTTCCCACAACAAAAGATATACAGTAAGACGGGCGCAGTTTACGATGCTTTCCTATGAACTAGATAATACTCTTCTGTGATTACTGGAATACGGCGCTATCAGAGTCAACAAGTATATGCATCTCCAGTGACTAGATTCATTTGGAATAACAACATTGCCTCTTTTGCGTGTATTTAGCATTATAAATATTGTTAATTATGAATACACTGAGGATCGTATATTATTTATGGAGAAAACAAAAAGGACGATTACCTGAACGAAAGACGCGTTTATGTACGAAGAATTGTCTCGAGAAGGTGACGATGGAAGTATGACTCGATTGACGTCATCTAAATGGAAATTGAATAAACAAAAAATGCTTTCACAAAACAACGGATATGCGATAACCTATATTTTTGTTTTGACCTTACCATCTTATATTTATACTTACACTTTACTTGATTGATTGATTGATTTATTCGCTTGATAGGTGTTTATGTGCTGAGCACCTTCCATCGGCATAGTCTCTGCTTTGTAATCTCTACCTGTGCCTTTTCTGCATCCTTACCTAATCCTAGCGCTTCCCCTAATTTTAGATCCCTAACCCCTCCTAATTGCTCACACTCCCTCACTTACTTATATACATAGGCTGTAAACCGCACAACTGGTTAACTTGTGGGTACAGAGTATGGTAAATTGCATGCGATATATTTGCGTTACAAGTCTTAGAGGGATTACGTATCAAACGTTCATTTATAAAATATATCATTTATAAATAAGCTTAGTAATATACTGACAATCTTGGACAAAAATCTAATATGTATAGCCCGGATTCCTAATGCCTAAGTTTTTGCGAAATGTTCTAATTATAGAATATATATATATATATTTTTTTTTGGAATAGCTTGCTCTAAGTGTATTGAGATCTACATTTTTAAATCAGTGCCAACATACGTTTTTATTTGTACTTACAGGGAAGGATGAAGTTGTATCTGTTTTTTGATTGGTTGACCTCCATCTGTCCCACAAGACAACTTTTGCGGTCTTCGATAACCTCACTGAGCTTATCGAATTCTAGGGCTAATCCATCCTTGCCTTCATGGTTGGTTTTTTCTTTTAGCTGAAGGTAGTGGTCGCGAAGATGCCCGATTTCGATTTCGGTGTCTCCAAACTGAGCATGTTCCATCAGCGCTCGATAAATGAATATGTATTGTTTCTGTAATCATGCAGGCAGAAATCAAATTTATTGCTCATTGTCACGCACTTGATGCTAAAATAAACTATTTTTTAAATCCAAGAAAGCTGAGCATACACTGGAATATGTGAGATCCTATCGAGCAAATTGTTACCTTAAACTGCAAGAAAATAAGCGCAAACGCAAGTGTCCAGCCGAGTGTGAGCAGGGTCCGAGTATGTCAGCCCCCTGCATCCCTGAATCCCGAATGGTTGTGTCAACTCGTCGTCGACCCTAAAGATTTCTTATAATTTTGCCATACAGCACATCGAAATGCCTTTTAATACCTCAGCCGCCCTAACGCTATCCCAAAAGTGATAAAGCCATCCTCCTTAGCTGTTCCCACTATAAGCTAGGTGAGAAATACGGATCATTTCGGCTGGTCGCACACTTGAGCCCTGTTGTTGTTAAGCACGCATGCAAAATGGGACTCAGCGTTGCTGGCCCAACTAGCGATGCAGTTCCCCTCGGCCCCAGAGGCAGCCAAAGTCTCGGTGGATAGGCTCGCGGTTCTCCGGAGCAGGAATGCCTTGGAGCTGGAATGTGATGAAGCCGAGGATAGTCCAATGAGTGTCAAGTGCACGTCACGCACTTTAGTCGTTGGAGTAGTCCCTAGAGTGGTCCTGATCCCGCAAGGGGGAGGGAACGCCCCCGCAGGAGGGTCTGCCTACCGTCCCATATGTCTTCTCAAGACTATAGGTAAGATCTTGGAGAACGTGCTGGTTGACCGGCCTAACGCCGAGATCAATGTCAAGGGTCTGCTCATTCTCCTAGACGTCAAGAACGCTTTTAACTCGATAAGCTGGAAAATGGCAATGCAAGCGATGGAGCGCAAGGGCATCTCGCCCTGTCGAGATGGTTGATTATGCCGACGACTTGGCCCTTCTAGTCACGACCCGTAGTACGGGAGCACTAGAGTCAGCCGCCAATGAGGCCTTGCTGATGGTGACAAAGTGGATGGAGGTCCATTCTTTAAAATTGGCACCGCACAAGACTGAGGCGCTGAACCTAACAGGCAGAAAGAGGACCAACATACAGGTCGAAGTAGCAGGTCATCCAATTGTTTTGGGAAAAGGCAAAGTACCTCGAGTTGATACTCAACTGGCTGGCGCAGCACACATACAGCACGTGTCAGCAAAGGCCCGAAAGGTGGCCAGCAATCTGGCGCGCCTGATGCCAAGAGTCGGAGGAGTTGGAGAAGAAAGGCGCCGCCTTTTGGCAACTGCTGCAGAATCCGTCGCCCTTTACGGAGCACCGGCATGGGCAGACAGGGCACTTAGGACGGCATGCAACAGGAGGAAGCTGAGGTCGGCGCAACGGCCGGTGGCCATAAGGGTCTGCCGCGCATTCCGTACCGTGTCGACTGAGGCCCTACTTATCGTGTCCAAGATGCTGCCATAGGATCTGCTGGCCGAGGAGCGAGCAGAACGAGCGCTGGACGGTGACCTAGACCCACACGGGCCAGATTAGCTACTTTGGACTCTTGGCAGAAAGAATGGGTGAGGGCAGCAGCTCCTGGGGGGTCAACAAGGGTCCGAAAGTCTGATCCCGGACCTACGGCAATGGTACGATTGCAGACACGGCGAGCTATTTTATAATGCGTCCCAGGTGTTGACCGGCCACGGCCAATTCCAGACGTATATGGTTAAGATTAACAAAGCCTAAGTCGACTCCTGCGTACTATGCGACTCAAGGGAACCGGATGATGTAGAACACACTGTTCTGCATTGTGGGGCCTTCCGGGAAGCGCGAGACGCGGGGGCGGCCGACCGGTCACCCATATGATGACTTCAGCAGCGGCCTGGAAAGAAGGTATTGCCCACTTTGATGCGATCAGGTCCGCGAAGGTGGTCAAAGAAACTGCCAGGAGAGCTCATCTTAGCGTCCACTCAGGCTCCGGTCGAGAGGGGGAATCTGTAGACGGGAGGCGGGTGGGTGATAGGCAGGCGGACCAGGCTAGGCAAATACAGGAAAGGATTCCCCGGATGATGACTCTCGACGCACCCACAGGCGGACGGGCTGCGGAGGGTGTCAACGGTCTTCTTGAAGTCGCCGCCCCGCACCAAAGCGGGCTAGGGCGACTGTAGGAAGGCTGGAGTAGGGAGGAGAGGCAAACTGGCCACTCCCATGGATACGAAGCGATGGCTAGCTGTTACCGTTCCCTGGGGGGGGGGGGAGGCGGGTGTAAGTGGGTTTGTGAGTCCCACACTAGTCACTGGCTGTGGTGACGCATTTACATCACGATACCCGTAATCCCCCATATTAATGCTGAGAGCTTTCAGCATAAAAGAAAACGCATGCAAAATATCATTAAAACAAAAGGTTAAGAGTTCAAGTTTACCGGCCCGGCTGCGGTACACCAAACGACTTTAAGATTGCAGTATACAATGGCATGATTCCTCTGGAAGATGTCACCGGTCTTGTTGTACTGGTCAGGCTGGGTTCGGTTTTCGCAAAGCTTTCACCACGGTATTAAGAGGTCGCATACCGCGCGCGGAGAGCAAAATGGCTTCTGATCAAGCGTATACACCCACCGCCTGCCTTGTTTCCTACCGATGAGATAACCCGATCATCGTCTGAGCCCGCTACACAACCTGGAGAACGACAGCCTAAAGTATGTACTGCGATCCTTGCAGATTCACTGAGTCAATGCACCACCAAGGCTTGCTCTGCATAGTCGCTGCCGCACTCACGGACTGACGCTCGACTCATACTTAAACGGGACGAGCATTATCTTAGATGAAACGGTGGCGGACATTCCCTCCACCCTTATACCCACCGCCGAGCCAGGCTGTCTTTGTCGCGGAACAAGTCATCGCATGCATAATACAATAAGAAATGGCACACAAGTACACCCGCTAACAGCACACTTCAAAACCAGTCAAACAAAAAATGTACAAGCTTATTTTATAGAAGAAATATTTTTTTTTAGTTTTTACGTATTGCTAAAACTCATAACTGTAGAGTACGTACCGTAGTTTGTACCAGATGCATGCGTTGATGTCGAAGATAGGACACGCAACTAAATATGTCGACTTGATCTGTAGGTCCTTCCAGATCATCAAGAAGCATATCAATGGCAACGAACGTTCCAGTTCGACCTACACCTGCACTGCAATGCACCAATAAGGGCCCCCGATCCGGCACATAATGTTCATTAACGCGTTTAACGAACCGAAGTATCCATGAGGGCTGCTCAGGAGCGAGAAAGTCCTTCCACATCGTATAGTGGAATTGCAGTATTTCTCGTTCTTCTGTTGCTCCATCCTATTGAATAAACACATTTCAAACAACAACGCTATGAGTATGTTATACTAATTTATAACGAATATTTACAAAATTACATTTAATACTACGTGTATATAGGAATTACAGATACTGGCCGTATACGACAAGTTGTTGGCCACGATACCAGATGCGTTTTAATTGTGCGCAAGTGCCGATATGCGCAGCTATTGTGAAACACTTAACCTGTAAGAGCAAAATATGCAGAGAAGCACACATAGATAAAACCTCGTATGCCTAAGAAGTTGAACGTTCATAAAATTAATGCCAGGTTTGTGCTTTATAATACGTAGATTTATCTTATTAACTATATATATGCGTCGTATTTAGTAGCCTTATTTGAAATGTGCTTTCGCTAGCATGCGTCAGGTGCCATTCGGAGTTTTCAAACAGGCTGGTGTGATCTTGGATATGGTTCCTTCATTATATATTATTTTTATTAATCAAAATAGTATTAAGAACATCACTATTCCTACGGGATCTCAGGGAACCCTTCGGCGGAGGGAAGGGACCCTTCGACTGACGCCGCGTTTCCCCGCAAAAGCTCGATCGATACTCGCTGCAGTAGGAACTCTCCAGATCGAGGATCCCTTGTGACTGCGTTTAGTCTTTTTCGAAGCTCCTTGAACAATTTTGACGTTTCTTCACCCATGGGTCCGTAAGTTTCTATGGCAATTGGCTGGACGATAAACTGCGGATTGAGTATTTTGCTATTTTGCTACTCTGTATTTTGCGGTCCTCCACAAGACAAGCAGAGGCACCAGCTTTCTGGCTTGTTCGAGCGACGTAGCTCCTGGCCAATGTACACGACACGGTGACGTCCCATACAAGTAGGCGACCTCTTTCCCAAGGGGTTAGAGTTTTACCGTCCGGTCGTAGCCCACTATTGGCGCTGAGGCCTAGTGGCTCTTTCACAGCCGGCATCTGTGCACTATGCAGTGCACGACAGACGACGTCGTTTATTGCATAGTGTCGTGGGTGGCGGCCGGCGCTGTATCGGCACGATAGAGCGTGTTCCCCTGCTGTTGTTACGGGGAACCGACACCGGTTGCAAAGATGAGCGGCACAGACCGTCTCCCCTAGCCGCAGACCAGACACGATGCGGAGTGTGTTATTGTCCAGCAGATGTGTTCCTTCATTCGTTAACTGGCTCTTTCGCAAACGTAGATTTTTGCACAACTACGTAGGAGACAAAAGGCAGAATAGCCACTTCTATAAATTCCATCCTCACTCCTACACAAGGCGTTTTCGCCAGCCTTTTCCATTGGGAAAAAATATTTATATTCGATGGGGAGAAGATACAAGTAAACGCCATGGCGAATTAACGTGGAAGGAGACACGTTATGTTATTAAACTTCAGAGCATACTTATGTGTCCTAATTTGATAATACTTAATTAAAATATGTTATTTTTAAGATGATGCGAATGTTTGCCTGCTTCCACTTTCCTAGGGGATTGAAGGATTCCATCACATTACGTTATTTTCCAGGCTGCTATAGCACTACTTAAAACCCAGAGTCTCATCGCTTCCAGGGGCACAAACGGAGAATGTATTTCTTATTATTTTAATACTTGTATACGTAAATCACGTGACCAAAAGACCGCGCAGTTGTGATAATAATGTAATGAACGTGAGGAGAATCTGGTGAATATTCAGATACATTTTCTACTCTAAATAATAGAAAAGATGAGATTATTCGCACCTTTTAAGTCCAATATTGCTTGAACCGTGGTGACTACAACGCAAGGCTAGACCAGCCCAACTCGCATCGTACAAGAGCTTCGGTAAATACTTTTATGGATCTTGGCTGCTGGAAAGCAAATGATAAGGTCACTCCGACTCTCGAAACATTTATGGGGTTGTCCTTAATTGACAATTCTTTCCAAAATAGATGAGTCTCTTTACAGTAATAACCCTCTAGCGAGAACAATCGATCTCAGTCAGAGTTTCTTCTAGGAGCATTCGTAGTATCTCTTAGACTTTCGCGCGGAAGAGACATAATCATCACATTTATTCCACTCATATTGAGTATGATAGCCATGCGCCATGATCTAGTGATTGACGTGGCGATTGTCTCATGCTAGACCAAACAAGAGATGAGAAGCACTGAGAATATGCACTCAGTGTACATTGCGAAAAATGTTTCAAACAAAGCAAAGTTTACATAATTCCCCCATACTCTGTCAAGTCCGTACACCAGCTTTGAAACAATCTTGAGGTAGAAGTGCTGCTGCCGTCAGGACCGACAGTCGCAGGACGCCGCCTACCTTTTCATAAATAGAGCTGTGCGCACTGTCTCGATGATGTGCTCAGTGAACCTCGTTGCATAGTAATGGAGCCGAAGCCCCCGATACCGGACAGAGCTGTTAAACTCCAGGGCTTCGACGTCTTAACGTATAACGTCTTTGGCAGCCAATCGGCAAACACAAGACTGAAGGAGACGCAGTTCAGTGAGCCCCCTTGCAGAGTTCCCACATTTTGACTTACCCGCAACACATCCTGCTCACTGTAGGTAGTTTATGAAGTATTGTAAAGAGAAAATTGAATGTAGTTTTACACAGCAGTTACTGACATAAATATTAACCGCCACTTCTATGTTAGTATCGTCGTTGTGCTGATCTGCCGAATTTCCCAATAACCAGATGGATTGTGAGTGATTAACACCTATTCCCGGTTGCTTAGTAGACAAGGCGGTTCACTATGAGTCAAAATGTCATTAAGTGCATTGTCTGTGAAACATATAATTTTCATACATATAAGATGGATCTGCCCTTACCACGATTCGGTTAACGATGAATTTGCGTACACAGTAGTCACTGTAGTGTCTGACAGCAAGTACGCCGACAATGAACTGCTTATCAATTTCCTTGGCGCCAAGGTCCGCCCAGTACTGCGCACATTTACTCTTTCCATGCTCCTCGATACCGGTTAACATTACGATCACAGTCACTCCCTGTTCCCAGATCATGCGCCAGAAGTCGTGTAACGTTTTGCTAGTTGGCCCTTGAGCGCAAATGTATGTCTTCGTGTTTCGCCACGCTTCGACGATGTTTGCATTAATATAATCCGAGCCCGGTTGGCCCTCGATGAGCTTCAATTTGACACGTGTCTGCTCATCTGAAAGACAGCATAAATATAAGAATACGCACACACACACAAACCAATGTCGCTGAATGCTTGTTAAGTAAACGAATTGGTAGCTATCGTCATTTATAGGACATGACACAATAAAAAAAACAAGTAGTGTCACAACGCCTACTTGGATGCGAACAATCTTCTTATTTGTTATTAAGCTAACAGAAAAAACGCCAAAACGTATTGCTATGTTTCTTTTAAAAATAGTGTTAGTAATTTCTTCACCAATATTGCGTTTCGGTTGAGAAATGTTTCACCGAATAACGTACAAATTAGCAGGAAGAAAACAAAATTTTCAAAAATGTGTTTTTATGTTAAATAGGTAAATGCCAGTGGTTAAGAAGGTACTTTACTTAGGGCATAATCATTATATTCTACTGAACAAATAAGACGCCATATTAAGCGCACCATAATGACCCATAGTTACATTTTGACTACGGATGTTTGCTGTTTGTCATACTGTGTACGTGGCGGCGTGGTCTAGGGGACTAGTGCGCTAGTCATGGTTGTCATCTACCGGGGTGTCGCCTGTTCGATCCCTGTTTTTGGTCGAATTTTCTTTGAGCGATGCTAATTGAGAATAGATGATAAACCATACTGCTGAGAGCCAGCGGCCATGCTGCCACATGGACCGTTGGGAAAACCCTACCTATCTAACATTTCCGACCCTCGGTGCACTGAAGATATATTTCAGGTTAAGTTCCAAGCCCGTGGGGGACGAAGGATAGTAACAACCTCCTTAAACATTTTTTTTAATTCTATACTGTTACTGCCGACTTACAGGCCTTGATGTCCGGATAACGATTTTTGTGAGCATTTTCCGGTGCTTCTGCAGCGAATGTTGTTCGATCCTTAAATTTGTCTGGAAGAAGCTGCAAAATACGAATGAAATCGATATTCTTAGAGCTATAAAATAAATCGAAGACACCTTATTTTCTTAGAAACAGCTAATTGTTATAAGGAAAGTAAGCACAATAGCCGCATCTGAGCTGTTCTTTTTAAGTATGAAATAACTACCTTCATATACACTTGCATGCTGATAAATAGGGACCACTCGGGCCAACGATAGCTTTGCTTTATACATGTTTCCGTTGTTCATAATGCCTGGCTATAATGTGGCGATTGAGGCGACAGATACTTCTCTACTTGGATGTATCAATTGCTCATATGAAATTCTGGGTCTATTGCAATCATTTTCTAATGCTAGATTCTACTACGTTTTACTTAAACAGGTGCCTCTGGCAACCTGTTTAAGTAAAACGTAGCAAAATTATGTTCTAACTTGCTCGATTATAAGGGTTGCTTCTGCAAGCAAGCACACAAAACGATTCTGCGCAAGAGTCCCTGGATCTTCTTCAGTTGAGCAAGCCTTACTCTGCCAAGTGAGGCTAGCTGTCTTGCACTCAGTTTTCCTATATAATCAACAACATCGGATAGTTTTCTTGGCCCATGGCCTATAACGCATATAGCCGGCTGTTATAGCCGGGCCAACGCTCCACCTGTTGAAGAGTCATGCACACCTGGCAAGAGTACTGACCTACTTGCCTTTAAGGGCTGTACACTTTTCATCAGGTAAAAGAGTTTTCATCACGACTGAGCACTTCAACGCAACTTAGACTTTTCAAGATTAACTAGTTTAAGCCTCGGTGACAAATGTTGCGCTAATTTCAAAATGGCCACTATACGAACACTAGCGAGTGTTCTGTTCCACCATAAAAGCTATGTGTAGCACGCCAGCCAGTGACAGCACTACTTACATCAAACTCGTTTTGAAATAGATGATCGTTATCGGCATGGCGTTTGATGAACGCTGCCGGCAGGTTGTGTGCTTTGATGGGTATCGATGTCGGTGGCGGTTCCTTAACGCTCGCTGTTAATTATCACACCACACCACGAAGGCCATCGCCAACACGGCAACAGACCCGAGCGAACCGTGAAGTAGCACGATCGTCATGAAATGTTTTATAGGGTTAGTACAAAAAAAGCAACAGTAAAGCTCGTGATTTCTCTGTGCATAACCTATCAGGACGTTACGTACAACCTGTCACCGGAGAAGGAACTGTACAGCATAGCGTGTGCTTAGGCCAAATTTAAGTATTTGAGAAATAAAGGCACATTTCGATTCTCATTTACCAGTTCGCCTAAAGCACACACCAGCCATACTACGGGTTAAATGTAGAGAGAAATGTGAATTACGAACACCAACACCAAAACACCATCCCAAGGCCCAGAGCAGTTCCCAGACATCTCTCTCTCTCTTTATGCATATAAGAGATTTTCAATATGTTCCTTCAGGGGTTGTTGTTTTTGCTTACGACTGATAATGTTCACAGGGATGGGTTTCAGAAGGGCGTGACGGAGCAACGTCGAGAGGCGCAATTCCGCATACAGCCGCGAATCGTCCAGAAGTTCCTCACCTGGCTCAGTATACAGCTTTAAGCTCTTCTTCCTGTAATATCGGATGCGCATGGAATCAGAAAACTGTATTGATGACTGGCATACGAGAGGCATAATATGAAATCATATGCAGTACTTTTAGGTTATATTACAGAAAGTACGTAGTGGCCATACCAAAAGCATGTTAAGAAATCCTGTGCAATACATTTTAGTTTATATTACAGAAAGCACGCAATAGCCATACCAGAAGCATAATACGAAATCGCGTATCAGAGAAATTACACAGACCCAAATATAATTGCTACACGTACAATTTTGGCTGCAAACGCTACAATATCTGTTTCTTTTGCAAAGTGATTGATGCTCTATTCTAGCCTTCGGCCTTGATTTCCTAGTTTCCCATCCGATCATGAGTCAAGCTAATAAGGGCGCCAAATATATCTAGCCGCAATGGCTGGGTGAGTTAACGCACCGTTCAAAACGAGACGTTGCTGTGACAACTACAAACAACAAACCAGCTATCGCAGGTTCAAATCCTGGTCGTTCTAGACATGTTTCTATTTCATGTAGTTGAACGTTGTTCTGTTGTTATATATCTTCTAGAGAAATGCCATATAAGAAATGTGTACACTATTGATCTGCACCCGCCGCATTTTAGCATATTATATGTGTCTGCAAAAGTGTTTGTGAAAACCTAAGAAAATATTCAAATAATACCTGATGAGGCAGACGAGCACAAGGAGCATAAGGATGACTAGAAGGAGTCCTGATAGAAGGGCGGCCAGAAGAGCGGCCGGAGAATCTTGCGCAACGGCGGCCCGGTCCGCACCCGTTTCGACAGGCAGAAAATAGCCACTCTGACGAGACAGGACGGTCCCATTTTCGCCGCGAACGTGTATCTCTACGTAACCCGTATAGTTTGTCCTCGAAGATAGCAATCCGTCATAAATTAAGCGATCCTGCCCCTTGGAAGAGAGTGTACTGTTATAAGGTGGCACGTGCTGCATATGTGTGCTTACTTAATAAGACAATGTACTTGCTTATACTTTTGTCGATGATTATTAGGTTTTAGGTTAAATGTTATACCTAATCACATCGATAAGCATGTTTCATAGCTGTAATTTTTTACAATTGCAATCCTCGTACTTTTTATGTAGGAACGAGCAATATGTATTCGTGATTACCTGATGCGAAAAGTGAATTGTACTCTCTGGGTCGACTTGCGTGGAGATCTTTGCTGGTGTATCTCTTCGAAGTACCTGTCTTCTGTACAGTCCAGCGGTTCTTCGTCGGCGTTTAGCAATTTCATCAATAGTTTGCAATTTTCGAGATCCCTCATCACCTGAAGAACCCCTTTCGCTGATTTTCTGCCTGAAGGCGTTGCTCTGAATTGAAGCATGAATTCCACCAGACCCTATATTTGTGCTTCCGTTTTGAACGTTTGTCACACTTCGAAGGTTTGGCGGCATCTTGACCAGTAAGGACGAGTCGCAGTGAAATCCTTGCAGATCTCCCAAAATAACTTCTTCGGGAAGGTCCTCACTGAAGAGGACATTTTAGTGCAGTGTATATAAGTGGATGTTTTTACCTTCCAACACGCTTATCATAAAGGTAATATCTTGAGTATGTTTGAGAAAATTTCCCGTTACTGAATAGCTGCATAATCAAACAAGGAAAACGGTTTCATCAAGGCACTTAAATACATTGAAATTAAGGACCTAGGATTTATGTTAAAATACCTTGGAATAGATTCTGCAACGTATGCTCCTATGTGTGTGTCTGGATGGTGAGCTATATCCCACGAGGTGACGTTGAGCTCCGTTAAATCTCGTGGGAGCAATCGGAAGATATCGCCAGTCGGAAGCTTAATCAGAATTACACGATAGCACCTGGAATATTGGAATATCGAAGTTACCAAAAAAGAGTTACAAAACATGTATTTCAGTAAACCTGTTATATGTTTGTACATATATCATTTATAATAGACTTGTTGTCCTCAAAAAAGATAAAAGCAGCCGCAGTTGTTGTCTTATTACTAACATCTCCTCGCGGTCCGTCGAAACCTGAAATGTTTTGAGTTTGTTTTACATTATTGGGTGAATAGTAATGTACTATGGGTTTTATTGAGACATATGCACTCCTGTTTTTGTTTGATAATGGCTAAGTATAGTCCACCCTGGGATTCACCTTTTTTAAATTAGAAATTACGAAAAGCAATCTAAGAGTGGCTGGCCCATTACTTGAACCCACAATGCCCAATTGCAAGGTAATGGGTCTAAGGCAGTGATGGAAATAGTGGTGCAAAGCCTTAACACTAAAGCGGAACCACAGATATAGAATAACGCAAGGCAGCGTAATCCGAAGAATTGGAAAACCAAATGGAAAAATCCAACGAATACCTCAAACATGCCCAATGAACGCTTCAAAAAGCTACTTAAGGTTTATTAACCCTCAGTCTCGTTTTAACCGTCGTCGAGAACGGACGTCCGCTCTTGACGGTGCTGGTTTACTAGACTTTTGGCGTTTTACGTGTCCAGTGCTTCCCCAGTGGATTTCCAGTGTGTGATGTGCTGACGAATTGGCGCGGAAACGCGTCCGTCCTTTGTGGTGCCTAACGTTACAGTGACCCGTCGTAGTTCATGATTTGGCAGACAGGGCGGCGCTGTGGGTCAGTCGAAACCGCCTCCCGTGGGAGGAGACCGGTCTCGGTGCTCTCCCTCGATGCCCTGCGGGCTGTAGCGACTGCGACGTGCAGGTGCATGTGCATGTGCTGTGAAAGTGCACTGACGCACAATCACAAGGCAAGGGAACACATGCCCACTCAGTCCTCTAAGCCTACAGCGCCAAGTGGCCTTTGTGTATGGCGCCCCCACGGACCCGGCGGCTGCTTGGGCCTACCTGGACGCTCGGATTCCGGCAGCTCACCCGCCCGAAGACCTTACTGCACTTCTGGGCCTCTTTTGGCCCCTGGAAGCCTACAGCCAGGTGCTCTCATCTCTTGAGGGCATTACAGCCCTCAGAGCGGTGCGGGGTCTACTGGTGACCCCAGGGGCGGAGGTAGACTCAAAGTCGGAGCTGCGCACACAGTTCCCCTCATTGCCTTGAACAAAATTCCGAACCGGGGGGACTGGGGGAGGTGTTTTTTTTATTGAGTATTACACGCGGATAGGATGGAGTTCAATACTCTCGCCGGTGTCGAATCCCACACTACACGCCAACAACTTCGGCGGGTGTGCGTAAATGCACTTGCCACTCCATGAAAAAGTTATTAACCCTCGGCGGGCGCCCCCCGGAAAGCGAATACGGGGTTTGTATAACTACTGCGGGATAACTAGAGGTTTATTTGGCTGTGGAAGGGAGAATAATAATATTTTTTTTGGAAACCGGGTTTTATTATTATCATTATGTACATGTATCACAACACTAATATATTAATTATATAACATCATTGTTATTGCTCGAGTGTCGCTGACGACAACATCATCTTGGCGTTGCCTCTCTGGAGCTCCAATGACACCCTCTGTCGGAGGAACGCGGTTGATCTTGGCTCTGCTGTAGCCTCAAAGAGCTTCTTCCCAAGCTCTTTCGTCAGTTTGAGTGCATCCTTGCCTCAAACGCCAGATGACTCGAGACCGAACGCCAATACCACATGGTCCCCAGGGAGATGCGCGTATAGGCGCCGTTTGTGCATCTCCCGTTGGTGAATGATGTGGCCGACGCCCGCGCTGGCTAGTGCACGATATCCGAGGGCGTACGTGTCAGAGACAGTGACGTCCCACGCCAGCGGCCGATTACGGTCCCAGTCCCGGCTGGTAAGGCCATCCGGTCGACGCCTGTCGTCCCTCTGCAATCCACCAGGCTCCAGCGTTGCCTGACGCGCGTCCCAGAGCCGAACGGCGTCTTGTTGGTGGCTGATGGATTCGCCGGTAGTAATGGCCACTGCGGAGGCGCAGCTATGTGACGAGGCCAGGAAGGCGGGCAAAGCAAGATCCGTGGCCGAGCGAATGCCCATTCCACCCAGCCGGACCGGTAGGCTTGCCTGCGTCCATGCCTTATCCTCGAGCGTCAGGTCAAGGATGTTTTTCAAGGCCTCACCTGGTCGTCCAGATTCAAAGTTTCTGATGGCAGAAGGAAGGCAGGTGAAGTCTGTAGTACGTACAAGACTCTTTGCACTCCCATTGCGTGTCGGAGCAGAAAGTAGGCTCGGTGTCTCCTGAGATGGCCCAACCGCTGATGAGCTGGGAGAGTTGTTCTCCCTCCTCGGCCAGTACCGGATCAATCATGTCGGGGGACACCGCCGTACCCAGCAGGTCCAGCTCACAGAATTTCGCGATTACCTGCTGTCTTCCTTCGTCTTCGCAACCCTGAAGGAAAAACTCGCATTTAGAGGGGTTGAGCTGCAGCCCGCTCCATTGCTCAAACGCTCTAAGATCTTTGATGTCTCTAAGTAACACCGACGGATCGTTGTCAAGGAGGGTCACATCGTCGAGGTAGAACAGAGGGACCCTGCATTTCACCTGGTTGACGCACTGATGCAGAAGCAGGCGAAACGCAAGTGGAGCCTCTACGTCCCCCTGCTGACAACCGGCTGATGACGTGATTTCAGTCTCACCGAACATCAGGGGAGTCGGCCTGCTATACACCTGGTGCATTATTGGATAGAGAGCTGGTGCGTGCTTAGAAACTTCTGTCAATAGGTGCCCCCGTTTGTTTAAGTTAAAAGCATTCTTAAAATCTAATTTTAAGAGACAATATTTCTCGTTGTTTTCAAAAAAGCTGCGAGCCGTATGAACAATTATTTCCGCCCCATTATCAGTGGCGTACCCCATCTACCTTGGCTGCAGGTAGTTTTTCACTTTGACCTGGGGAAGCAGGGTCTTTGTAGCCAATCTCCGCAGAGTGCAACCAACGGCTATGGGTCGGTATCCCCCGGTTTTCTTTTTCAGGGCGATGAGCTACCCGCCGTATATGACGCTTTTCACTGTTTCCGGAACTTGCCCGTTGCGTATAATGTCGCTTATTTTGGCAAGTGTTTCCAGCACATCTTGTGGTCTCCGTTGGCAGAAAGAAGGCATTTTAGATGGTCGGGCGTGAGGCCATCGAGTCCTCCCGCCGCACCAGAAGGAAAGGTGCGAAATGCCTTGGCGACATCTTCGCTCGAGCACGACCCGACCGCAGGCAAGCCGATGGGGGACGGCGGAACCACGTCTCCTGCAAGAGCAGAAGGGTGCATTGCCATCACCTCACAAATCGACTCTTCCGTTACGGATGCAATCGTGTCGTCCGAAGACAAGATTCTAATGGCGCTTCGCACATTAAAATCCATGGAGAGCTTGTGAGCAGCAATCTGAGCACGGACTTTATCCGTCATTGCACGTTTGCCTCGACCCTCGGCTTCTACGCGATTGAGATCTGCACCTCCGAGGAGAGCCACCTTTCCTTGACTACGCTGGCCAGGCTATGGTCTCTTTAAGTTTCTTTGTCGACGTGGAGGACTTTTGGGGCGAGAGTGAGCAGCGCGGTCCAGCTCGATTCGTCATTATTTTTCACAACATCTTTAAGCAGAAGGTGGAAGAGTTTGCGCAAAGGGATTCTGGCACCCTTTGGAATCCTGCGCAGCACCTTGCGTGTCATCTTAGCGTTGGCAAGTAACCGGTGAAGAGGAGAGAGATAAGAGGGCGGCAGGTGTTGGCTATGTGACGGTCCTCCATTCGCTGGCGGTTGGCTGGTGGAGTGAGAGGAAGGTTCTACTAGCGGAGCACGAGAAGAAACCACTGGCTGTGAGATGCTGCTATTAGTGGCGGTGGCCTGTTGGAGCGCTGCTGATCCAATAAACTCGGCTATCTTCTTCTTATGAGTCCTTCCTGCGCGAATTTGGATACCCCCTCTTCGTAGGGAAGCACTTGGAACACCACGGGCATTGGAACTCATTAGCCATTGCAATGCTTCTCATGTGAAACAGAACTGTTACTGGCTTTCCTGTGGTTGTCAAATTCTTGCCTTTCCAAAAAAAACCGCTGGTTTCATTGTCAGCGTGATGAATTAACTGTTGGCGCCACTTTGTAGATTAGATGTTTTAATAATAAGAATAATAATAATAATAATATTTATTCAATGTAATCAATCATTCAGGTCGGACCATGCCATTTGGGTCCCTGCGCCTATAATAATAATATTTTTAATAATAATATTTTTATTAGTATAACAATAATATTTTTATTAGAAGAATGCACTCTTGAAAAACTATGAGAATGCACACATGGTAAATTGAAAGAGAAAGCGTACAAGAACAAATGAGGTTAAAGATTGTGGAAGATTGTGTACAATTCAATTTAATTGAGAGTGATGAGATAAAAGTAAAGCCATGAATAAAAGACAGAGTGAAAAAATAATGAATAAATACTGGAATCTGATGTAAGAAAATTCATTGTAACACGATTTAGTATATGCACTGTTATTTACAATGGTGATATAAACGCTGTAAAATATACAATAAATAATAAACCGGTAAAATACTATCATTAATTACATGATAGTATTTTAACGGTCAGTCATACCTTGATGCTATGAAACATAATTTTAAAAATTCATAAATATTTATATACAATGTTGTGTATATAAATTAACGTAAAGTGTTTGTGTTAATAATTAATCGTATTACAGGTTTCTACACTTGTAAATGTACAACTTTTTGCAACAGCAAACAACGCATATTTGGAATAACCAAAGTTGTATGTGATGTCAGGGAGGAAACCTTATCAAACTGTAACATCAACTTAGGAAGTTGGTGTTCCAATAAGAGGAAACTCTTATTGGAAGAAGTGTTCCGCTATGATAACGTATGTGCTACGGATATTCTAATCATTGCATATGTGTACCCTGCGTTGTGTATATGGCTGCGTAATTGTGCTTGCTTGATTTTATCATTTATCCAGTTGCATCACTTTTATTTGAAGAGTTAAGCATTGCGTAATGCTGCTACAAGCCAATTGGCCATGTTGGCGATAAAAAAAAACATGTTTGTAACAGATAGCGTCCATTATTTGTGATAAAAAGCATGCGACTAGATGGATGTATAGATGTAGCAATTGGCTTACGAAATCAGACGGACGTTCGAACGAACGAACCAAGCGAGCCAGCAACGATAAAGCAAGAAAAAAAACGCTCGCGATGTTGGCTCCTCCCAGTCGCCAGATTGTGTTTTCGCAATTAAAGCCAAACATTTTAAAATCATTTGATTTTGTCAGAAACAAATTGGATGTATATGGATATCATATTACGATATACTAAAGGGGCTATAAAGAACCCCGCTAGCTGGCGAGGGTTTCGTCTCTCCAGACTTGGCGCCGGCTGGGAGGTGTCTGTTCAGTCTTAGCTCTAATTAGAATGAAGACTAAATTGTCCCGACATCACCCTGTACGAAACCCTCTGTCCTGCACAACTGGCGTGTTTGCAGGTAATTTCCAATTTTAGAAAGGACGATAAACGTAGTCGATAAAAAAACGGCAAAAGTAATCAATTTCGGAAAATACGGCAGAGGTAATCAAGAATGCGTAAACTATCTCACGAGCAGGTCATGCCAGTTGTATCCCTTCGACATAATCGGGCGGAACAACGGAATGAATAAAGCATAGTTGGACACTTAATAAGGTCATTATGTGCTCAGACGGAACAATGAAGGCTAGAACACTCACACTCATCAGAACGGTGCCAAGAAGTAGAGTCGTTAATCACGCAGTTGAATGAGTGAAAAGTAGCCGCTTTCAATCAATAGAGATGTATTGCCTCTCGATCAATTTTTAAGACTAGATTGAATATTATGTCCTTCCGGCCCACAGAACCGGATTTAAGAAGTGGCTCAACCACGGTGAATGGTAGACCGAGGATAGGTCGAACGGAATACAGGTTCTACCATAGGAAACGGAACGTCAGCGAGGAGCGGGTTGCCAACGATTATAGAGTACAACGACTTATAAAGATCAGAGCGAATGGGCACAACAAGGGATATTCATTTATAATTTGTTGCAATATTGCATAGTGTGCGAAGGAGTCAGGAATTATTAAAGCCTACCGCCGACAGCAAGAAACCGCTTCGAGTACATGCTAGCGGGTTGTAAACCGGCAGTGGAAACAATCAGACCCAGACTTAGGTCATGAATTACAAAGCCAGTTTAGCAAATTTTGTTGGAGCGGCAGGGAAAGTGACAGATGCCTCGGTAGAGGTAGCGCAGTTAAATGTGTACCTCGCCAGGGAGCTTTGACATGAAATGGCATGCACTAGTCGACACGTACTCACAAGGCACATTGTGCATGCATATCATCATTTGGTATGTTCGACCGAAGGATCTTACTAAGTTAGCGATCAGTGTCGTTGCCAGTTCTGCTTGCAGATATGCGCTAAATAACACGCAACGAGCTGCCAGACGCATCGGCGATCTTCGCACTTTTTCGCCCGGTGGGACGGCGCTGAAGTGTTCAAATTGTAGATAATGACGATTATAATATAATTGTGTACCATCTTAAAATGTAAAGTTATAGCGAAAAAATATGTCTTTATATCGATATCAAGATAAATACATCTATTTAAGTAGATTTTTTTCATCAGCGGAAAGGCGCGCCGCGACGTGATACACGGGAAGAGAGAGGTAAGGATGTTAGCCTTTGGGCAGCGGTAGGGGGTCCTCTCGAGATGATTTGCGCATAGGTAGCCGGGCCTGGTGAGGGATTTACTCGATACGCTGATGAGGGAAATGAGGTTCCCAGCCGAGAGAAGAAAAGACAGCAGGTACTCATACCCGGGGTCGGAAGGCCTCGTATCTGGACATGTATGAAATTGTGGGCGGCAAAAATAAATAGAGAGTCACAGCAGAGGCTCCCTAGAGATCTGGACTAGATCCATTGCTCCGAAACGTCGTACGCGTTGGGGTCCAGAGATCCATTACCAGTGAGCGGGGAGAAAAATACCTCTCTGGAGACCTGCTTCCAACAGCAGCTAAAGCAGCAACGCCAGCAGAATGGTAGCAGGAGTGGTATAAGGGGGACAAAGTAGGATTAGGATACTCATACCGAACATGGCGACACGGACATTTGTCATACTACACTACATACGCGTTAAGACCATGACCAGTTTTCGTCGTAAATCAGAAAGGTGCAAGGAAACACGTGTATCCGCTGTGACAGCGAGGAGCCCGACGACGTCGCACATACCGTTCCACACTGTCCAGCTTTTGGTGGGGCTCAAGCAACGGTGCCTCCAGCCCTGAGCGCCCACTTCCTAACGTACCTAGTTGCCCGGATAATAGAATCTGCGGAGAGGTGAAAGAAGGTAAAAACTCTACTGGACTCCGCCCTGGAGTCAAAAACGCAGAAGTGGAATGCGCAAGGGGCTATATTGGGAACGGGTAACAGCGGGCAAGATGAGGAGCCTAGGGAGTGGAAGCTAGACTCTTGGCGAGTTCCTGACGAGCCCACTAGGGACGGAAGGCTTTGGTCATGGCAACCGGCGACATAATGGTCTTAAATTCCGAGCTTGAAGGTGTGGGAAGAATCCGTGTTAGGTGAGATTCTGAATACTACACTAGTGGCTGCCGGCGATGCATGTGTATTATATGAACAAAGTGAAAACAAAGCACAAATCTTCACCGCCGAGGCAGTTGCCTTCAGTTCTTTGAAGTAATAAAATAGGCATCATTTCGAACAAATGAACTTCGTAGTATTTCACTTGCCCATAGAGTTTTTAACTATTAGCCAGTCAGAGATCACCATTATGTTACACGACACAATACACGTAAAATAAAACTATATCTTATGCCTTATAGACCCAGTACGCCCGTTTTGCTTCTTTTTAAATGGTTAGTATTGCAGCATATCGGCGCGTGTTTAGTGACTTGAATAAACTAAACAGTTAGACGAACGAGTATTGAAAGTTCATCCTGCTCGATACTCTAAGAAAGTGCGCGCGCAACTGGCTCAAATAGACTAGCGCTGATGAGACAAGGCTATAGCCAAATGCCCTTCCTTCCGGCAGCAAGGATATCGACCTTCAGCCAGCTGCAATAAAGCTCTTAACAACAGCAGCCCAGATGGCGCTGGCTGTCAGATACGCCGGCCAATAGAAAAGTAGAGATGCGCCGCAGAAAAGTGCTGCGTTGCCTAAGGATGTGAGTCGTATCTAGGGTTGTTCACATAGTTTTCATAGCTGCCCGGCCGTGGGCCGTTTTTATGCAGATTTCAGTGGCTCAAAGCACTTGACGCGGAAGTGCCCTGCCGCTGGCAGTGCGCGTACACGTGGTTTGGGTTAGAAAAGCGCTCAAAAGGAGGCTCCCCGCAAAACCATCGGACACCCTTGCAGCCGTCGAAGACTGGTCTATTAAGGCTAGGGGTCGTAGCAGTGAACGCATGTGGATTAAGCAATCTAACAAAGATGACACTGACGACGGCGCTGGTAAATACGGTGTTGTTACATCTATAAATATATTGGTCAAGCTCAAGGCGGAGATGCCGTTAGGATGAAGCGGTAAATATCGGAGCAGGAACTGTGGTGACTAAAACTCGATAAAGGCCAATGTGTCTTGTATACCAATGCCTTTCACGAAAAACATCATGAAAATGCGGCCAAATGTGAGGAGGCACAAGGTGGCGACCCTCTTGTACAGTTATTTTGACAATGGCTAAACCCGTGCAAGCATGGCCCGAGCAATAAGCTTAATAATCGTCATCTAGCTAAGAAGAGCTTCGCCCCCCCCCCTCTCAGACACCGACCGACCGAAAACTGCACCGTCCCGACCTTTGTTCCGCTTGACCTCCGTTGTCCTGCTGCAAATAGGTGTTTCATAAAAGCGCATGCTACGTTAAACATTAGCGGGCATGGTGTGCTCATTCGGCCGTGGCTCATTGAGTGCTACCATAGTCATGCAGCCGCAACTACAGCAGCTTCGATAGCCGCTCACCTATGATAATGTGTGGAGAGCGACCGGGCTTACGGTAATCAAAAAACCGGCAAAGGCTAGCGTTGCTTTAGCCTATGGCAACGGGTGGAAGCAAGCTGATTGAAGGCGAGGTGAGCTTACGGCGGGGAGAGAGCGGCCGGCAGCACGCTAATCATTGATTATAGATACTATCATATATTGTATAATATAGTAGCTTTGCTGCCTCTCGTCAAACGTTTCAGGTTAATGGCAGAGTACGACGAGTGTGGGCTTCGAAGCTTCGAATCCGTCCAGGGAGATCAATACATAGAGGCCCTCAACCCCTATTTTAATAAGCCCAGCCCTTTGCTTGACATACATTACGCCCTTTACGACGGTTCTCCTATGTGCCATATTAAAAATGACTTAGCCTCATAGGAAGCTTAACTCGCATAATTCCGAGTTGCGTCGCCAACAAAGGTTGGCGCCACTTCGACATCTTTGCTAGCGTGGGTGTGAAGTTGCCAAAAATGTAAAAATAAACTGTGGAGCCAGATCCTACCTCGGAACGCGAAACACAAATCAACCTTATTTTTCCAAGTGTCTGCATGAGTCTCTCATGTGCCCTTAGTAATTATTTTGTTTGGGACGCTAAATTATCTGATGTCTGACTGAAAAAGCACCAACTTGTCCCAAAATAGTTTTGTGGACTGCCTGATGACCCAGACATAATTTGGGATGAAGAGGCGGTCCAATGCGGTTGCGCTGCGCATACAATGATTCGTATTCGACGTAAGTGGAACCTGCTCGACGGCGTTACAATGGCTACGACACGAAGAGACGAAGCCTAGTTTACTAAGAGCAGACTAAATTTTTGCAACCCTCAGTCCGGAAGCAAAGGTCGAATGGTATTGTCAATTTATGGTTAGTCTGAAGAAATACCTACCACTTCACTTGAACATGTAGAGTTGTTCCCTTTCAGAAACAGCAGTCTCCACTAAATTGCCGCGAAAGGACCCAGAGGGACAGTACGCATGAACAGCTTTTCCAGTGGTAACCTACAGCCACCGCTGCTCAAGCCTTTCCATGAGACAGCGTGTCCAGAAGATGGTCCACGTGTTAATGAAGAAGCCGTATTCCGCTACACGCTCACTACTTCGTTTGACCGGAAGTGCCCTGGTACGCGAGATGTTCTCACACAACTGCCGGTTTTATAAAAATTATAGAACGATATGCGCAACTTTTATTCTTGTGGTTGCAGAATATACTGTAGTCTTATTGCAAGAAAAATTACCTTTGCCGAAACACAATAACGGTTGCTCATAAATTAACGTGCTTTTGAGCCCCACTAGCGATACCATTCCTATCGGACAGAGTTACCCACAATCCTCCACCCTAACAACCGCAACAGGCTTTATGGACGGGAAAGCATGAGGCCTCGAAATATACAAAAGGAACTCTGTAGGTTATACATACATAAGACCTCCTGTGGCATAGTTCCTTTAGGGAGCTCACATTCTCGTTCTGGCTGAGTCGCAGACTAAAGGTTGTTCCGAAATGAAAGGGTAACCTCGTGTCACCGTCCTAAGGACGCGGCATTGCTAAAGAGGGCTATACGAATAGCTGCCAGAGACTCTCAATTCTGCTATCTAAAGGGATATCTTCCCTTCTGAGGTTTCGACCGGTAATATCTCGTGAATTCCACGGCTTCCGAAGAGGCCGGCCAACGAAGACAACCTGCAGGACACTACTCGGCGAGATGAAGTCATCATTGTAAGAAATCTAAAATAATCTTTTAATCAACGCTGCCACGACCAAAACAAGAAAATTGACACCCAGAGAACGCCAGGAAAACCCAATAGGCTTTACCTTCATACGATACTTCAACCGACCTACTAAATTACTTCCTTATTTTAATACGTAGCGTTCGAGACGCTTGAAGGGCCGAAACCCTTAACCGCAAATTACCAAGGGGTATTAACTTCGCTGCTGTATCAAAATATTGCGACTGAAGCGGCAGCCTCTTGAATAACGCCTGTTAAGTGTCGTTTAAAGAGAGTTCGCAGCGGATCTTCATGGGGACAATGAAGAAGTGGGCCCGCGCGGATCTCCTCTGCTAATGTTGAAAGCACGCGGACTAGGAGACCTCACGTAGTATTATATATATATATATATATATCAGTGCAACACCGTACACGGGCATTAGCCTTAAAAAAAAATAAGTCATGACCATTGTACATGCTATGGATAAAACGCACTTTAAAAAAATGTATTTAAATATATTTATATGATATATAAACTCACTGAAGGCTTAAAATGTTGTTAATTACTACTTGATAAACCAGTCACATAATATATATGAAGTAGATGTAGCTTTAATTTAGTGGTAGTTATATGAACAAGTGGTGCCGAAACAAGATCTCATTGTTTATGAAAAATGCCTCTCTAAATCGATGGGACAGGACAAGTCGTTAGTATGGTGAAGATGTCCTGCAACTCTGATGTCATGAGCCTGGGTTCGACAGGACGCATAATGGGTAGATGGCAATGACTTAAGCTCAGTAATTCCAAATAAAAGCAAATACATTTACGGAACTCGCAACTGCTATAATAAGCAGACTCTGATATCATAGTTACTCACGCCAATGATTGAATCAAGAGCAGACTTCAGGGCGGCATCATACAGCAGAAAAGTACGGTGTCTGTTGGGGAAATGTCTAGTTAGTCTATAAGAAACGCATATAATAAATGTTCATTCCTATATGACTGTTTCAAACCTAATGGCTGTATATACATATGTGTATGTTACGTATGTGTAATACGTACAGAATATCAGCGACCCTTTCGGAGAGACGAATCATTTTGAGACGAAGCTGCTTCTCGTGTTCGCCTCTCTCCAGAACAAATCGTGGCAGCGCTGGCGGAACTAAATGCATTCGAAAAGGGTTTCGCAGGTCAATACAGAAACTACAATTAGATTACCTTATTCACTTCATTTACCGAACAGAAATTATTTACACACAATTTGCTATTCATTTTACATTGCATTTAATATGTTTAATTAAGCTTGAAATATGCATCTATAATAATGCTTACAAAATGCAACAGCTTGTGGTAGATGATTTACTATTCACTGATTTACTAATTACATTACACAATTTTTACAGTTTATGTACGAATGTGGTCCTCAGTCAATATTTTCAAGCTATGCTTATTTGCACGTATATATATATATATATATAAATCTTCACAAATACCCTTACACATATATATATATATATATATATATATATATATATATATATATGTGTGTGTGTGTGTATCTCCCTAGATCAGGTAAATACCAAACATATGGCCCCTTTACAGCATTTTTACATTAAGTTTTGAAATAAGTATGTACATATAAGACACAGGTTTGTGAAAGAAGTCTTCCTTAGATTACAAATTTGCCTTTCAGATAAAGCCAGCCTTACCGATAGCAAAATCTAATTATGGTCGCTGCTACCTAGTAAATCTGGCATTGTGTTTCAAGTCAGGTATTTAACAGCTTTTCTTCTTTAAGTTATTCTACTATATGGTAACTCCGCTTTATATAGAATCAATAATATTTAAATATAATGCATTACGTAATTACAATATGTCATTTTATATACAGGGTGTTGCAGGAATATTTGAAGCGCGATATGTGGAATTGTAGAGCTCGCTAAAGCAAATGTTTTTTGCAATGGAAAATAGTCTCTGAGAAGTCTTGTTTCGGAGTGAGAGTAAAATTACTACAATTTGTGACACTGGTGTTTTTGCCCTACATAGGAGCACAAAATGTGCTGTTGCGAGACAGCCAACCCTTCTGTCTTCCTAGACAGAAACTAAGCACACCGTCGTGTTCGTGATACAATTCTGCTCCATCTGAAGAATATGCAAGGCCAGTCAGAAGACGCGACATGGTCGCTTAGAAGAGAATTCGCCAAAAATGAAGTTCTTTATTAGCGTTCACGCCAAATGCTTCAGAATCATAACCCTACGACCACCCACGTGTTCAAAGCTAACATATTCAGCAAATGCGCAAATGATTTCATAACGATCGTCATGAAGTGTACATTTGCTGAATATGTTAGCTTTGAACACGTAGGTGGTCGTAGGGTTATGATTCTGAAGTATTTGGCGTGAACGCTAATAAAGAACTTCATTTTTGGCGAATTCTCTTCTAAGCGACCATGTCGCGTCTTCTGACCGGCCTTGCATATTCTTCAAATGGAGCATTTTATCACAAACACGACGGTGTGCTTAGTTTCTGTCTAGGAAGACTGGTTGTCTCGCAACAGCACATGTTGTGCTCCTATGTCGGGCAAAGACACCAGTGTCACAAATTGTAGTAATTTTACTCTCACTCCGAAACAAGACTTCTCAGAGACTAGGTTCCATTGCAAAAAACATTTGCTTTAACGAGCTCTACAATTCCACATATCGCGCTTCAAATATTCCTGCAACACCCTGTATATATATATATATATATATATTATTTTTTATGTGTAAACGGACAGATTTTTATAACACAGTACAGCTAACTACATGTTTGTTGTTTTTGTTCTACCGCTAATTTGTAAAAAACAATGCATGTTTCGAAGTGGGTACATTAGGGTAGTATATTTATGGCAAAGTAGTAAGAGTGGCAAAGTAGTAACTTAAAATAAAACGATCAATGAACTAGTTTCAAATTACCCCTCAATAAACTCGGTGCAGGTTTAAACATGGCATGCTTATCTACCTAGTCACGCAACTGCTAATGGGCCACGATGGCTGAGGGTAACGACATAAAGCGCTGCTACGAGCGCTGTGCCTTTTTTAATACTGCGCAAATAATACTCCCTCAAAACCGAAGACTGGGAAGTCCCTTGATGTGTCATGTCCTTGTAGGGGCGTTTCCCAAAGACCACGAGTCCTGGTGTATTGTCAGGAGATTTACAGAATTTGTCTCGGAAGCAAAAATAACTGCCACACAAAGTCGAGCTTAACAAGTCAAGCTGCCTCAATGGCAAGTTAAAGTGGCCAGGTAGCCTCAAGAAGGCTGTATTACTATTTACCCCACAACAATCAAAGATGATTACTGGATTTTAGTGGATTTAGAGTATCATAAAATAATTGAGGCCAAATATTAGCGCTTTCGTCGGAGAACTTTTAATAGCCTCTCGTGATATGATGTAGTATCAGAATAATACGGACTTTAGTCACACCAAATTGCACTTAGTAAAGTTACTATTGTGGTTGAACATTGAGTAGGAGTAATACCGATAGGCGGTGAGACGCATGTGCTCTTCACGCTAATTCCACTGAGATTGCCGCAGCCAGCTCGATTGATGGTGCAAACTCGAACAACATAATGCGTATGAGCTTTTACAGCCACCTAAAAAGTCAAACGACGACAGCGACTCAGCGTTATGTTCACTCGTATCCAGATTATACCTTCTTGTTTTTACAAAAGTTTGGCCAGTTATAAACTAAGTGCATGCAATAGCGTATTGCCATTTCCAATTCCCCTATAGGGTATTAAATGTTGTTTATATTGTTATAACGAGCTTCGCTTACTTGCGAAATATATTTATTTCCATACAAACTTACCCGAAATTGCGTTGTCGTTGCGTTGACTTCATGAGCTTCAACGATCTTCTCAGTCTCTAGAGCTCCGTTTTCTTTTCGATACACTGCATTGCCCTCCAGTGTGATCTGTAAATGTTACGCCATTTAATAATCTGAAAGTTTTCATGTTTGTCTAGTATACTAAACATTTTTTAACTTTTTTTTATTCATAATAATTTTAAGCAACATTTGCAAAGCATGCACAGAAGTATAAGTGTCGCGCCGAATGAATCTAGATTGTAATGACTATTAATGAATAGCTATTCAGTTGAGTTGAACAATTCGTTGCGTTTAATAATGCAGACAAACAATTAGTGAAATCATACGGCACTTATTGGCGATTTGCAGTTATAGTGCAACGAGTTTGGCGTACACTAAGAGTCTTTACGTAAATTTTTCATTAACATTTTTTTATTTCAGCTCCTTTTGGCCATTCCTAAATACGCCATTCTGTAAGTCATTTTACGACCAGTGTTGAAACATCCATGTTATCGGCAGCCTGGGACACCTCACTCCATGTAAATTCACCTACAAGTAATACTGCTATAAGTATCTAAGTAGCGTAGTAAAACACGTAAAAAGCTAACGATTTTTGAGCAAGAGCTCATGAAGCAGATGCAGCGACCCGCCGTGATCTGACCCGTAACATGCACTCGATTCGGGTCCGTCGGGGCTGCCATCGTGAGTCTCTACCATACATCATCATACAGACGGCAAAAGACCCTCCGCCCCTGCCAGAGCATACTTCAAAATCTAGAACCATAGCTTCCACTAAAATGTTGCCCTGATCACGTAGTGCATAATACTAGTGAGAACTCTTGAGATCACTTCTCTCCTCCATATATCGCAGTCACTTGCGCCGACTGCAGAAAGCACAGTGATTTATGGAACGGTAGGACGGGGCATACTAAGCGCCACCATATCTGTTCTAATAGTACGCCAGCGTAACAGAGATCGCAAAGCCTAGCGATAATCTAAATGGTTGAACAAACCATGATACCATGTAACGAAAATGTACGGCACACTTCTCGTCGCCTTACGCACACTACGACTTTACTGCTTGTTTTTACTGGACTTTGCAATCTCAAGCACTTTTCCCACTAAACACGAGAAGCTAGACGCTTTTTAGACACATGTTATGACGTCTTTGGTAGTGATGTTTGCGAGACAGTACTGATGTTTTCTCCCTGCCTTTGATTGTTTTTGTTAACATTGTGACGAAAGCATGTTACGTCATCAAAACCGTGTTGTGCTGAATTGCTAAATAATTGAATTGACGTCAAGCACAACAGTGCCCGAAATCAATAGTAGGTCTACTTGCGGAGCAAACATTTGTTTTCTTTTTTTAGGCACTTCAAGCATCCGTGCCGCACTTCCTCCAAACTGCATGAATTAGCCCTATGTGATGTTTCTTTAACACCTCCCTGAGATGAAATAAGCCTTAAACTTTCCAGACATTCAACTACCTAAATGCTCAGATCGCCTCTAAATTGTAGGTAACTTTGTGCCTCATACGTGTAGACAGTTTCTTAAAGCCACCGGTCTAAGAGTGATAAAAAACGTCATTGCTTATTCATTGCTCACAATAAAATGTGAGGTTCAAGTTCATTACTCAGGGAGAAAGCAAAAACCAACTAGGTGGATTAAAACTTTGTAGCATGGAATACACGCAATAGACAGACAAAGACCGGTACTTTTTATTGTTCAGTCACCCCCGAAGCTCAGCACATCTAGTTCAATTATCCTCAATTGCCGTCTACCACAATACTCAGAATATTTAATGCCAAAATACGTGTCTACGGCGCATATCACATCATTGTTACTATGTACGTTTTAAGGTTTTCAAACATATTATATTAAACAGATAAATAACAAATCTATATATAATAAATCTGCGGCCAGCTCCGGAGAATATTGGGGATGATGGAACCTTAGTTCTCGTATTTGGCCATGGCAGGTATAGACGTGTAAGCGGGCGCATTGTGGTGATGAAACAGCACACTCCTGCATTGCGGGTCATAGTGCTATTATGCGTTCTTTCAGCTGGTCAAAAGTGACCATCGTTCGCTACTTAAAAAATGGAAAACACTAGGTATCCATGCTTTAACGGTGAACTGGTTTCTCTTTTATTTAGGGAATCGATCTTTTCGCATTAGAGTGGATTGTAATCTCAGTCACTCATTCCCTGCAACTTCGGGGGTATTTCAAGGTGGCTGTGGCTCCATTGTTTGATGCAATATTTGTACCTGATATTGGTTTATGTGTACCGTCTGATGTAAAATACCTTGAATATGCAAGTCTTAAATTATTCTGCCAAATTTCAAACCGAAGACAAGCATCAACGCGTTGTCATAAAGTACGTTTCAGTTATGACTATGCTAAAGTGTTTTCCCATCCCAAGCTATTTCTGGAGATCCAAAACGTGGTGCATCCTCTGTGCTCATACTACATCATTTAACAATATTCTTAAATTGAGGTCGACCGATCAGCGATTTGAAATTATCGGACGATAAATCGGATGAATTCCCCCTATTTCTTTTATTTTACAGGATTAGACAACGCATACATGTTTGTATAAAGCTATACCTGTACCAAAAGTGACTTATTTTGCACACGCTTGCACCCTTCTATAGCAGAGTCGCTGCTTGCAAGGTAAACTCACAAAGGGTCTGTCTTGGCGCTGCAATACTTGTTGCACGGAGATTGTACTTCTAAATGTAGAAGAGTAGCAATGACGAGTTGTTGACCAATGTTGACGTTGTTCATATTGCACTCTCATGGCGTTTAGCTCGTCGCACACGTGATTAAGATAAAGTGTGAAATATTTTAAAGCCCCTTTATCAATAAATGAGACTTTGTATTATATTACCAATCATGAAAAAAACGTATAACACATTCTCAGCTCGATAGTGTTGTAGTGCCTTCATAATGATTGATTGGTACTAGCTTTTCCCGGGCCCTCGGGGTGGGGGCGTGACTGCAAACAGCGTGATAGAGGGGGGGGGGAGATACTGTGAAGTCTGGGGATTTGGCTGCAATAATAGGCAATGAGGAACGGTGGGCTAAGGCCGGAGGGAAGCGCTCGGCCCTACGTAATTTATAGTGTATATCTAGCATTACAAAAGAAAAGGGCACTCATTATAGCTAAACAAAGATAACATGACTGAGAATAAACAAATTTTATATTAATATGGACATTACGCGCAAGCATGTTTTTCAAGCAGACTAAGTTGATTACTCTCAGTCAACTTGTATCTTACTTACGTTGTAGCCTTGGATAGTTCCGCGGGCTTCAACTGGAGGTTTCCAGGTCACGAGTGTATAGGTCATATTGTGGTCGTCATTAGAAAAGCATTTCATCTCCACATCTTGAGGAGCACCTGCAGCTGTAATTTTAGTATAACATATATTAAATGATACGCACAAACGTGTTGACAGACTTTATAGAAAATATCATGAATATCATAAGCGTAGCAATATAACAAATGCTATAGAAGACACTATGTATAGTCTTAAAATTAAATCGTAATATATTAAGGCACATATTTTTGTTACTTCACCCCATGCAGCATTATTTCTTTACATTCATTTTTACAGAAAATCCACGCTGTAAAAGCGACATTTGAACTTATCCGTGTTACAACACTAGCGTAACAAAGTTGTTTAGTATGTGCAATGTACTGAACGGCTTCGCTATTCAGCTTCAATTTTATTTTCGTTGGTAAGTACAAAAAGAGCCTTAGACAATGAACATTCGAGAAAAAATCGAAAGAGAACCATTTTACTGTACGTGGGTATTCTTGGGCCGGAACAAATTCACCACCGTAACTCCAGATGCGGCAAGAAAAGCCTTAGTGTCTTCAGCGCTTTTGTGGGAGGTTTGAGTGGGCTGGCGCGTTGTCACGGTGTAGGAACGAGTCTAAGAGAGCTTTTCTTGATGACCGCCGTGGAAACTTTTAGTAGGCATTCTGCAGTATACTAATCGCTCGAGAGTGTACAGCCTTCTTTCGCGACCATCATATTGCCAGTTTTAGAATCTAAGTAGGAGATTATAAAAATGTGCTCATGTCTCATGCCTTGTGACGAGTCTCAAACACATAAAGATAAGCTCTTGTAGAATTGTATTAAACAATCTTGAGCAGGAAAGACCAGCGTGTCTTGCGACCCGTGGTCCGTACCTCGCTCGCTAAAGCGTCGAATCAAGAGATGCTATTGGTTATACCAAAAGAAAAGTTATATTCGATTGACGTCGCAACAAGGGTGTCCACTGCAACTACTATCATTTCCTCTAGCATACGAGCAGGTCACCTCAACGACCTCTAGAATCACATAGAGGAAGAAAGTCCTTGGCATTAACCTATATGCCGACAATATTTTTTTATAGGATGAGTCGCCTCTAGGTTCAACACGCACGCGCTGGCTAGACTTTAGCAGGCAGTAACTCGGCTGTGGATTTAATGAACCCTGTCAAGACGAAGAAAGTGTTCACGTGGACGCGTGACTGCTAAATATATACCCTTGTCCTCGCAATTAGTCCTCTCAAGTACGCAACAACAGGTCGCTTCATCTCCTCAAATGCGCGAAATTATTAAATTCGCCGCATCACGAAATGGCGGTGGTAGGAAGACCACCACTGCAGGTAGAACAATAAAGAACCAACATCGACCTGCTGCCGCGCCCTCCTTGTCGCGATGGCAGCCTATGGGATCGTAATATGGTAACTACTTATAGTGATTCCCAAGCAACTGAGCCGAGTAAAGTTTTCCTGAAACGCGCTTTAGGAATGCGTACATCGGCATGTAATCGCCTAGTACACCATTTCGCTGAGCCGCCATTATTCACGAGTATCTCAGACATCGTTTAAGGCTGCTATGGACTACTAAATATTTAAACAGAGCACATATTCTTAAAGCAACAAGCTATCGAAAATGGACTGAAGTTTGTACTAACTTAAACTGAATTCAACCGATTGATTCGCCACGTTCTGTTGCGCTTCGGCACTTTCACAATTTTCTTTGCAAATCTACTATCAGTCATGAGACATGTTAGCTATGCAAATGCGTAAAAAGGGAGGTATACTGATCCTGCCTGCTGATCGGCATCGTTGTGATCTATTTGTAAGAGGTTCAGTAATAGATAGAAATAGTGCCGGCCATAAGAATTAGCTGTTAATTCTGAATATATATGTGTATACAAGAAAAAATCTCCTTCCAATAAGAAGGGAAAGAGTTGTTATATAACAAACTAACTCTAGAACCTCAGACGTCGCACCATTCGTCATGCATAGTTTTCAACATAAAAATATAATTATTCAGAGCATCCGCGTAAACCAGGGCTGAAGGACAACATCAGCAGTAACCTACGGCTGACGGAAAAAATGCCGAAGGGATGCGTGTCATGAATTGTTTTTAGTTGGAGGAATCTTGCTGGTGAGAGAGTGCCCAGACTTGTGCATTGTATGCCCGCTTAGGAATAATTAGTGCATTGTATATTTTTTATAAGTTTTAATTTTAACAAGTAGTATAATCGTATTACTGAGACCTAATGAGTATATATGTATATTAAAGTTGTTGATAGCTGCTTAATAAAAATGAGTAAATCTTTGAATGAACAATGTGTTGATAGATATTGACAACAAAGGACGCCAACGCGTTTCCCAGCTCGATCAGGTGTACCTCAGGGCTGTCTACAGATCATTGATATTTAAAATTCAATCAAAAACAAATCATTACTTTGATATTTAAAATACAATCAAATAAATTATTGATTTGTTATTTAAAATACAATAAAATAGATCATTAATTTGATATTTAAAATACAATACGTTTTTGTCTACTTACTCCCATCAGATGTGTTGGCCTCGAGTTGATCTGACCAGTTCCCACAGCCGATTGCGTTGCAGGCTCGAACCTAAAAACAGTCTTTCTCTTTTAAAGTTTTAGCTATTACTAAGGTTCTTATAATTTACTGTTAAATATTCACATATTTATCAATACCATATATTATTTAGAGCTTATACTGCATTACGCTGTTTTCGGCACAAGCTCAGCATCTGCTAGATGGCTATTCAGCCGACGCGACAGTCTAGGCCTGTACGGCAATATCAAAAAAGCACAAACAAACACGCCTCAAATGGGTAAACGCAAACTCCTAGGTAACAAGACTTTAGTCAACACTAGCTACAAAAAATTATGGCGTAAATAGCCAGGCTCGATAAAAAATACTTTTGTTGACTCAAGACTTTTAAAGCTACACCAGCGCGGCTCTATTATATTTGACATAATGTTAATGTTTTTTGTTTGCACTGTTGGAATATAAAAACGTGTTAAATACCTGAAATGCGTAGGAGTCCCCTGGTGTAAGGGCCACGTAGACAAACATGTAGTTGGATCTCGTGCTGTTCTCATTTGCAGGCATGGTCCGATTCTCGTGCAGTTGCTGATCGTGCAACAGTTCGAAGTTGTACTGGGAAATTGCAGCACCATTATTGTGCGATGGCCGCTGCCAGGCAAACACTAGCGTATTATTCGTTGTTGCAAGTAGATGCACCTGGTTAATCTTCGGAGGAACTGCGAAAACAACACGTAACATCAACACCGAGAACCCACACGAATTAACGCCGCGCCAAGGAACAGACATATGCGTTCTCTACCGCGCAGATGATCGTCCCGCATATGGTCGATTCGACGACTAACTAGAACGCCTAAAATGGCCCAAAATACCTCGATGGGCTGATGCGCGAAATGATCCGGCTGGAGAATAGTCTCCGGGCGCGATTCGTCGCCCGGAGCCCCTCCTGATTCAACCCAGCAGGACTTAGCTGCTTGGTCTGCAGGTGCGCCCTACAGACCAAGGAGAGGGTTGAAGCGTGAGCCTTTTCCTTCCGGGTCTCGAAAAAATGATTCACAATTCCCCACTAGAATGGGGTTCTAGGGGGGTGATTTTAGTCGGTAGTGCGTTCGGATTAGAGTGAGTCATGTACTCTCTCCCTCTGCATTTAGCCCCACACTACCCGGCAAATATCGGCGGGTGTGCGTAAATGCATTTTCCACCCCTAGAAAAAAACGTACATATACGCACACTCTTTTAAAAACATACTTGTAAAAACGTTTAAAAATAAGTTTCTATATGCATATAAAATCGTTTATTTATTTGCACTCTCGTACAAAGTTTACACTAATAACTGTTCTTTGCGAACTCTACGTTTAGCCCTTCTATTGCCAAAGAAAGTGAGAAAATTGTTTCAACAACGACGTATATGATTTTATAGAGAACTTTGTTGTGCGATGACGACATGCTGAAGCCCGTCACTAACACCCGCTGACTTAAGCAGCTAGTTGCGCTAAATTATCTTGGTAGTCTCTGACCAGGAAGTAATACTCTTACATATTATGTTTCAGTCGAATTGCCAGACTCAAGAAACTATCAAAATCCGAAAAGGCGAAGACCTAATGCAGTCGAACATCGACTTCATGTGCAAAATCAATAATATGGTTGATTCACCAAAGTATAATTAGTTGGTCTAATTTTTGGGCAAGGGGTTCTAAGGAAAAATACGTAGCTTCTCCTGAGGCATAGACAAGATTAGCGTTGTGTCCTGAGCAGCTAGTGAGCAATACTTCCCTGGCTTCTGCTGTGCTCGATTGTAGGTTCGGTCTCGGGATCTGCTTATTGCGACAGAGTATGTCAGGGGTGTATATGTAACGTATTAGAAAAAAGATGCCAAACTTCTGTGCTGCACTTGGCTCTGTACTTAGTCATTTGCTGTTGCAAGGATTTGTTGTAAAAGGGCCCACATAAAAATATGCTTAATTTCTGGAGACGTTCTAAAATAGGCAAACAACTGCTGAAACCCATTAAAAAGGTAAAAGCCAAAAACCTCTTCGTAGCTCTTCGAAAGTCCGAGGTCACACAAACGACTATTAGGTCCGACAGTAGTCAATAGCTGTATTTACGTATATCTTACTCCAGGGTCGTACCAAAGCCACAAGAAGCTGCGTGGGATACTGGAGTACCTATATAAAAATGCTTAATGCTCGGTTCCACTGGTTCTGTGCTGGACATGTACTCTACGTATGCTACTGACTTCGTTCGAACCAGGATTCGCGCATGTCATATTTGGATACAACGACGATTATTTCACGTAAGAATAGCCGGTGGCCAGTAACTTGTGAAAAAATAGTGTGCACCTTTCAACAGGACCATCCCAATTTCTTGGAGCATGAAAAAAGTACACTGTACACATTCGCTTAGCCTCTGAGACAGAAAGCTTCTTAGACCATAGCAATGAAATTCTGGTCCAAAACTACGTCAGCAACGTCTGCTATTGTTGACTTTTCATCAATAGATATTTGCCTTGTATGACACATACCGATAAAACTAAAAAAGAAGAGTTCGAGAGCTGTCTCCACTGATAACTTTTGCGTATTTTCGATTGAAGTGACTGCGACGATTGCTTTCCTCGATACGCGCTTAGAATAATCTTCCAGTTGTTGAAATTGTTAGGTCGAGATGAGTAAAAGAAGTAACCACCTGCAGGCTTTCGCCGTCTAGACGAAACGCGTCGGGCCGACAGAGTCTGCCCCCGTTACGAAACTTCATGTCTACAGTTTTAGACTTGTTGATCTTAAGTCCGAGGTCGGCCACATAGTTGCTGAGAGGTGCAAGCGCTTGTTGTAAAGGAAATCTGCTCTCGGAATACATTATGAGATCGTCAGCATACAGAATCAAATTCACGGATTGATTTCGTTGTTTAATGCGCGAGGGGAGTTCACTTATGAGGAGAAAAACAGCTGGGGACTTAGATTGTTTCCTTGAGCAAATCTAGTATATTATGCAGTGCTCCTTCTAGCCCAGTTTTGTCAGTACGATCTCTGTACGCCAGTTTCGTCAGTACGATTGTACTTAAAAGAAAGTACGATCTCTTGTGACCCGGAATCAAATACCACATTAAATTCAACAAAGGCGGCATAGATGTACCGCTTTGGTCGTCTGGAAGTCGCCAAGTGCTAAACAGTCTCGCCCAACAGGGTGTGAAGGCGAGAGGCATCCTTAATATGCTCGTTGTAGAATCCATCGGGCCCACAAGCTTCGTTGTTGCGCAGGCTGAGAATACTATCCGTTACCTCATGAATCGTGAATTTTTCCCTCAGAATCTCTATGAACTCGACGTCCTCGGGCAACCAACACAAGTGCAGACAAGGGACTTCGTTCGGGATTATATTGCTTGAACTCAGAAGGCTAAATTCCTCTATGATCTCTACGCATCCAATCGTGCGTGGTTGCTCGGGTTAATTAATACTAATAGCTAATTTATCTACCAACAAGCTATACGTCTGCTTTTAGCACATTTGATTGCATCAAAAAGATATCAAAATAGTATTAAGTTCAACGTACAAGAATTCATTATTTAATAATAATTCGATCATGATATTATATATATATATATATATATATATATATATATATAGTTAGTTTGCATAGCAAGTTTGCTAGAGTTCGCCTAAGTGTGACGTCGTTCTCACTGTCCTATGTTCTCCAAACAATTGTATTCAAAGCCAAGCCTGAATTCCTTTATCTATTCCCATGAAAATTAGGGACAGAGAGCAGATGACACGTTGAAATAGCTGACACAGGGAACAAGTTGTAGAACAGCTTGCTTTTCGGAGACCGTCTTCGAGAAAAGACACTAAATCGTGAGAGAAGTGGTAACGGCAGGCCGTACAAAGGCAGACATTTGACCCGGCGGCGGGAGCCCTGTCAGACGGTTTGAGCTGTGAAAACAGAAGACAACTCTAGCTGCCACGATATCACATCGCTCCCCTGCCCTACTCGTGCCATGCAAGTAAGTTCTGGCAAGATCTTCGTCATCTACGTCCTATCTTCGAGTTCGTAGCTATGATCTACATACCGCTAACATCCATGTCAAGTAAAAGCGGTCTGTAACAGCCTCTTTTCCGCCACCTACTTAAACGCTCACGAATGCAGCTCCGCTAGCAATAACACGACAAATACGTTCAACTGAGGACAGGACACACAAACCCTATATCCGACCATTAAAGAAACAAAGCAAAAGCTAGCATTGCGTGCCAGCATCAAAATATGAGGGAATTATAGCGCTATTATATAACCCTCTCTTGATGTGCTATCCAGAAAGAATTCCTGCAACAAGGATATACCCTGGTATGGTTTATACATAGGTATTACAATTAGTACTAACTAATACATGCGACTACTTTATCTGACTATTATATACATTTCTCATTAATAAAGGTTTATAGTGTTTTTGTGCAGACCAACGTGTGAGAGATGTTTAGTTAAAAACCGAATAAAACGACGACTTAGATAATCGTGCGGTAGCTTTTCGTAACTTTCCCTCCATTGCCTCGTTTTTGAAATAATAAACGATAAGGCGCTTTGATTCAAGCACAAGCGAATACCTTGATCGGAAGCAGCATTAATGATGAATATATCGTTCCTCCAATCTCCGAGTAAATAAGTATATAGGCAAAGAAGTGAACAAATCAGACTATCCAGAGTCAAAATAAATCCCCGCAATACCCTTGTTACAGTTCCTAGAAGTTGTCGGCCAATATTCCATCTCAAATAGTTGTTCAACTCATGTCACGCCATCCTTGGCGTTCCTTTCGGCAATTCCCTCGCTTTCTACTTTTCCGTGCACCTTTGGACGAGATCGTATTGCGCAAAACTCTGCCCTGTACAAGAAAGGACTACGCGGCAAGCATTTGTTAGTGTAGTCCCTAAATCACGTTCCTCATTACTCGAAGAGATCGAAGCAACGTCTCCTTCAGTGAGCAAAGCTCATTTCAGGTTGATGTGCAGACACATCCAGCTGCATCGTCTACCAGAGACGGCAGCTGTTTCTTTCTCGCTCCCTTGCCTATTTCATAGCTGTAGTTAACTGGCAGTGACTGGAATGAAAGGCAACATTGTGGATTGCCGGATTACAAGATTGATTTCTTCTTCTCTACGTCTTTTTTACACCTCCGGACGTACGTGTGCTTTGCCAGTGCCCACGCACTGTTCCTGTGTTATTGGCCAATAAAAGTAGACTCACTCGCTAGGGAGGGAGCAACACACAAAAAAACACAGGAAGACGTCCGCGCTGTGTTAGGAGGATGTTGCTGTCAGATTAAGGCGGCGACCGACTGGATTCCGTTTTAGACACCTACGGAATCTATCGATCGGTCGGTCGGTTGGTCGGTCGCCTGCATGGTACGAACAGAGTTCTTTAGTAGACGAATGTTGTTGTTGCAAAAAGAGATACTAGTTGCCCTGTGGGTTGCTATAGGGAGACTTACTGAATCTGTGTTCAGAGTATGCGCAGCAGAAAAGCATAGTGTCTTACATTATACGGAAAACCCAAATTTGACAGAAGCGCACGTTAAAAAAACAGTTGTTCTTTTGTTTAGCGTCTACAGGTTGTATTACAAATATATCAAAGTGAAAAATGCGTGCCTCCTAGACAAAAACCAGTTTACAAATGCTGAAGCAAATCTGCGATATAACAAATGCCGGGCAGTATTTGTTAAACATGGCCAAATACCAAAACATGAATGCAAAAGGTCTGTTTTCAATAGAAATTTGTTGAGCAGAATGAAGCTTCTCTCATAGATAATAACGATAAACAAAGATACGCAGGTGTGACATTTAAATCAGCTATCCTACCTATCCCTGAATCTATTCGTTGGCAGCTCAAATGATCGTGGCGCAACTGGATTCTAGATGCAAAGAAGTAGAATGCATAGTTAACGTTGCGTACAAAACGTTTGTGCTCATAACATTACAGCTAGAGTCAATCAGCTCTACGAGGACACATGCGTCTGGTGTGTGTGGACTATTAATCGTGCTGAACTTACAATTGCAAGTCCACTTGAGCCCGTTTTGCAAAATTGTGGTCAATCGTTTCAGCTGCTACATCAGTCAGGATCGATCCTGAACAAACGCTTGGGTACTTTAGAGATGAAAAACGTGTATAACGTTATTTATCACCTAAATAATTATTTAGTATTAGTGTAACTTACCATCAGGGGGCATGGTGATATTTTGGGAAACCCATTCGCCGACCCCTACATTGTTAACGCCAGCAACCCGGAAGCCATACGTGACACCAGGGGCTAAGTAGCCTACGGTGTACGTTGTCGTATTGGCCGAGATGGCATTGTGGACGTCCAGCCAATCGACCTCAGTGCTGTAGTTTTTCACCTGTAGATGATACCGCGCCACAGGCTGGTTGTTGGGGAATCGAACTTGCCATCGCAGCGTAACACTACGACTATCCTCTGCAGTTACCTTGCTGAAGTCGAGTTCCGGGGGCTCTGCAATCGATCGTTGCAGTCAAAACAACATACAGATGAACGCATACGTAAGCACACGTACAACTTTAAAAATGCATTTCTATCTCATGCATATCCCGTAATAATATAGTATTCCGTGTAAATAGCGTGTACAACGTCAAAGGGTTCATGCGTCAGGTTTATCATTAAGGTCTCAGGTAAAGCGCGATTTTTTTTAAAACCATTTTATTGTCACCAGAAAAAGAGAAACGCTATCTGAGGACACATTGAAGTATAACACTAGTAATTCTGACACTACCCAATTAACGCTGCGGTGAAATAGCCTGGCTCTCACCAGACAGCATACTGTGTTGTGGTCATTTACACGGTACAAAGGTACAAAACATGTCCTTACCAATAACCTGTACATGATGAGAAGACATGGCGGTCATATTGTTTTCAGCGTTGTAAGCATAGCAAAAGTACGTGGCATTCTGTTCTCGTGAGAGCTCTTGAAGAAACAGTTCGGAGGAACTGGTTACATCGTCATCTTCAGTACCGACGTTGCCTAAAACCCGCGCATGTGAATCACGGGTAAGGTCTGTGATCCGATAAATGCCGTGTTCAGCCACTCGTTCCGTAGCGAGCGCACTCACAACCTCACCGCTTGCAGAACCTGTTGCTTCACCATTTGAGGAAGACGCCGCAGCTGCAGCGGCACCGCCACCATTACCACCACCCCCACCAGCCGCAGCTCCTCCAGACACCGCCGCCGCTGCTGCTGCTGCTGCTGCAACAGCAGGAGGTGGAGGAGGAGGAGGAGCAGACGCAGCAAAGAGTGCACTGCTTGCGCTGCTGTTGTTGTTGTTGTTGCTGTTGTTTGCCTCGATAACACCAGCAGCAACAATGGAGGCAGCTGGTGTAGCAGGTGTTGTAGTCGATAATCGTAACAGAGCTGTGGTGTCAGCGTTGGTGGTATCGTTGCTGCTGTTGTCGTCGTTGTCGTCGTCATCATCACCACCACCACCACCACCACCACTACCACGACTACGGCGGCGACGATGATGTTTGGTTGACGTCACCCACCAGGGCTCGTCGGTTCCGTTCGTGGCCAGCGGCTGCTTGGACCAGGCCAGTAGCAGAAGGCGGTGTGGCCATGCCGTTACTCGGCATGTCAACGACGTATTGCCGTGCAACCGAGGCTCAGGAGCGCCTGGACTCACTACCACCTGCACGCTGACGGGAACTGCAAGCAAAATGCGTGTAAATATTGGCCCTGCTTAAATATATATATATATATGTATATACATATATATATATATATATATGTATATACATATATATATATATATGTATATACATATATATATATATATATATATATATATATATATATATATATATATATATATATATATATATATATATATACATATATACAGCAAATGTTTATCGATAGCATCGTTCTACAATCGCTGCATGCATTTGCAAAGGCCTGCCATGCGATAATAGATGAACAAATGTAATCATATAATTAGACACAGAGCTCTTCAACACACGTATTCACCAAGTTCGAAACACTAACCGCACGTGAAAGCGACATCCTTAGGTAATCCTTAGTAAATGAAAAGATCATGCATCATCACATTGTCCGGATGTAACGCCTGGATAAGTCTTACCCACTGTGCACCACGTGCGAACATTATTTGCATGATTGTATGAAATACAGATTTTGAATTTATTTCTCGCTTTTTAATATATATATATATATATATATATATATATATATATATATATATATTGATTCTAGACTATCCTCCGTTCCCTACGGGCTTGGAACTTAACCTGAGGTATATCTGCAATGCACCAAGGGCCGGACGTGTTAAGATATCTAGGGTTTCCCCAACAGCTCTTGTGACAGCATGGCCGCTGACTCTCAGCGGTATGGTTTATCATCTATTCTCAATGAGCATCGCTCAAAAAAAATTCGATCAACAACAGGGATCAAACCGGCGACACCCCTGTAGATGACAACCATGACTAGCGCACTAGCCCCTTAGACCACGTCGCCATATTAATATATATATATATATATATATATATATATTAAAGGAAGCTAATATGTGTGGCTTTACAAGTATATACTGAACTGGCTTCTATCACATTTATAGCAAATTAATCACGAATTTTCATACATTACTGATACAATCGTCGTAAACTTATATGAATAAGAGCGCCCTCATATAGGTACATTTTTTTTGTTTTTTTTAACGCTCTGACAACTACATTTTTAGACGCTTGTAATGGGCTAAGTTGCCTGTGGCACGATAGCGTCTAAATGCATCTATCGTCATCGCATTCTCGTACTGGAATTATATAGGCTTTCTCCAGCAGAGGTGTGTAGCAGCAAGGCAATGACAACCACGTCCAACAAATTCTACCAGCACGGCCAGGGCTCGAACTAGCGATGTTTTGCTAACCGTGGTTGCCATGGCAACGCCCCGTTTCGAACGGTGCGTTAGCCGCCTAAGCCACCGCCTTCTAATAAAATAAATACTTCTAATATGATCATTCTAGCGGCAGCAAAAGATGAGGAGCACTCATGGGTTATGTATACAAAAAGATGCAAATGGAATGTTACAAAAAGTAAAAAGCCGTCACGGTTAGCTTATACAATCTTTCTGTAATGTCGAAAATCTAACAAATGCATATCTAATTTGTCTTATTTGCTGTATTTGCTACTGAATACAATCCAGAGGAATTGCGTGGCGTCGCGCTTATCTCCAAAATGAGATATTCAAAGCCAAGGTTGCGAGCACTTGTTCTAGTTCTAGGCTAGCCCGCAAGACAGAAGTCTCGCAAGCGTCTAATTTAAACTCTACTGTACGTTATATTCGCTCAGAGTAAACATTGGTTTTGAAAAACCTTCATGTATCGGACCAGATCTAAGCCCGATAAATTAAAAATATATGTGTAGGCGTCAAATAATTAAATTAGTCTAGAATCACAAAAGGCAGTCAGTGCTATAGAGTGGATTAGAAGATCGAAAATACTTCGCTGCGTTAAAGAGGCACAATATTAAAAAAAAATACACGATTATTGAAAAGGCGATACCATTTTTATTGCAATACAGTTTCATCATAGCAGCACTAAATAAAGCCAGATAAGTTCAAGACATGAATCACCACCACCTTGAGCCATATTGCGGATCACGATATGCAGAGGCACTGTGAAAAGGACTATACGCGGCATCTTCAACCTAAGTAGGATTGTTTCAGTAGTTGGTGGACAGCTTGACACGAGATACACAAAGCTACTGTTTGCTCGAATCGGCAAACAAAGCTTCAAATATAGTGAAAAACACATATCAAGTATGCTGAAATTCGCCAGCATGAAGTGATTTTATACCCTGGTGTCTTTGAGATAATAATGACAACGGCACACGCACCGGATATCTGCATCAGCAGTTTGAGGACCACTCCGACACCGCCGACAGAAAACACAGTCAACTAGCATTACATTTTGCGATCCACGCCGACACGACTAGCAAGCGCAATCCATGTTTGTCGCGACGGATCAACGCGCGCAAAGCTCCTCATCTTGTACCGTCACCTCTTGATCATCAAAAAGAATTCGACATATGCGTTCGACACATTCTCGACCTACGAGCGCTACTTTCGTTCGTAGGTTTTACAGACATGAGCTTTGGATTCCCGCTGTCAAATCACCGGGTTTAAAAACACAGCTTGGCTTGACCAGGATGCCGCTGTGCTAAGTCATACAAGGAGAGAAACCGCAGTTATCCAGCCCATGCTGTTTCAAAGTGCAAGTATACGCATGCACACATTTTAGAGACACCGCGTCTGGTACAAACCCAAAATTCGAATCCGCAAAAATCGAAAAGCTACTAGCGACCTTGGTTTTCCTTTCCACAACGCGCTAAACAGCGATTAACCAGTTAATTAACGACAATGAGTGGTTAGAGTAACGTGATATGTATTTTTTTTTTTTTTTTATAGATAGAATAAAGTATTAACGTGAATATTCATCCGCGACTGTGTGCTAACAACGGTAAATACTACGAGAAAATCGAGACAGCACCTCAAGTTTTACTTAGACTGCACGATGGTGCTACGAAAATAAGTTGAAGATCAACGTGTCGAAAACAAAAGCGACGCACTAAACGTGGTCAACAATTTCAGATGCTTGGATTAACTCTTACGCACAAGCTGTCTTCTATTGGGCATATTGAAGAACTGATAGCCACGGCAGATTTGTTAACCACTTTTTTGAAGGATCTCCGATTCAAAATCTTTTCCAACCTTAAAATCTTTTCCAAAGTAACGTGTTGCCTTAGACCCATATCCCCTCTTCTTTGAAATGGTGTGTCAAAACATCTTTAGCTACGCTGGTGCTGTCTATGTGAAATAAACGTGTGCTAATAGAAGACCCAAAACATCACAATTACCAGTTCGGACGCAACACACTCGAAGCATACAAGAAACACAGAGAAAAGCAGAACTAGAAGCCTGCAACTGAAAGTTTTACAACGTTTACCGGCGGCTGTAATTGATGTGCTGAAAGGCACAACGAATTTAATGTACGGATCTACAATACTTTTATACGATTATTCGCTTGAAATGTATACCTAAAACATATGACAGCCTTGAAGTTTACCTGAGATTTGATCCTTATATAACCCACATCTTGATGATAAAAAAGGTAATACTTCCCTGAGAATTATCAATGTATGTACATTAGAGATCCCCTAAAATCGGAGGAAATATTGATTTATAATCATGAGGATTCCTAATATTACGTGAGTGAAAAATACTGAAAGCAAATACACGCCGATTTAGTCGTCTAAGGAATGTAGAGTTTCAGGAGTTACGACATCAATGTCCCTTGCTGACTTCAGGTATGAGATGTGTTGGCACTCTAGTTTTACAAATGATACGTGTACATATGTACATATATACATACTCCCACGGCTTCGATGTAATGCCAAAGTAATACCGGGCCTGGGGGTGGTGGGGAGGAATCCGGGTTTAGTGGGTTTGCGAGTCTCACACTAGTCACGCAGGCTGCTAGTGGCGCATGTGCATCATGCATTCCCGAGGCCTCCCAGAACAACATTTTTTTTTACAAATGATACGTGTACATATGCCCGGAGGTGGCTATTCAGTTTTCTAAACACCAGAGGGCAAAGCCATCGATGTCCGACTGTGGCAGCCTTTAATGTGGACAATATCAAACAACGTAGTTCTCTGCTCATTCAAGCCATTTGATCTGCATGATTAATTTGTTCATCTCCTAAGCAAAGATCGTATATAAATGCTAGGACAGGCAGCTAGCTTGCATAACCCCAGATGCACAGAGAAAAATGGGCAGCACGCATTGCCAACAGGCAACTGGAGAGATCATTGGCTGACGATAGTCAAATCGTATCTAATTTAGTCCTCCTATGAGACACCACGTTTCAAATTATCGTTTTTCTCACTACTTACAAGCTATAAATAAACCCACTCAATTTAAACACAGTTGGGCTCTCCACAGTGCATGCGCGACTCCTCTGGAGTACATCTCACGTAACTACTTTAGAGTGCTAAAGATAAGATTCTTACGGAGTTTGCTTATATAGGATTTTTCGTGCTATCTGTCCTTCCTTGTTTGAAGCGAAACTCTTCCGGATAATCGTCTATAATCGGAAAAGATGCACTTTTATGTGGGCCTTTTCAATGCACACGAAATATATAATTTTAGATTTAAAATACTACTTTCCATCCAACTGGTTTTCAATTTCAAGCCGAGAATTTGCATCGCCGACACCAAACTATTTATATAGCCATATTTGATTTTTGCGTGGCTCAGATCACGTCAGCCCGAAACTGACAATAATTTTATATGAAGGTGGTCGTTACGATAGTTGTAAACAGGTACATGCTATTTTGATGCAAGTTTACGCCAAAAAATGTTGAATCAACTCAGGAGCATCTCTCAGGGTTGCAACAAACGACTATATATGTTCCATAAATAAAGTTTCGACGGGGAAAATGTTCTTTAGCCCACGAGTTTTATCAGAGCAAATAACGGCCAAAAATAAGTTCTTCAGTTCTATAAAAACGCTGTATCGGCTGGTCTAACAAAGATGTGTATTCTTATTACAATAAATGGATCTATCTGCCGACAGACGCGCAAAAGCAGGCACATAGTATGTCATAACATGTAAATGTTCGTTTAAAAAGAGCTGCTTTAAGTTACAGGCAGAACTACCGGCCACTTGTTTTTTATTTTCATTTGGGGCGTGCGTGATATATTGGAAAGAATTCTCCGAAAGTAACACTTCTATGTGAAAGCTTCGGTAAGATAGGCGTTAGGCTAATAGTGTATCATTGTTGTTTTCTGGTAATTTTGCCCAAAGTTGTATTCTTTACTGAGTGTGCAAACGTCTATTTGCATTGCCTGGTAATATTCGGCCTGACTTGGCTGAAACCGGCGCCGTGCAGGCCGCCCATAGTAAGGCCTAACTTGAGGGGAGAAGACTGCCTGCACTGCGGCAATGACTAAAAGGGGCGAGGATCTCAAGCCGGGTAATGGCTTGGAATGCCAGTATGTATAAATGTAGCCTTGCTAAGAGATACATGTCTGCTGCAGGCCAAAGCTTACACAGGCGAAACGGCCAGACTGATGCTTGACTCTGGTTGCTACTTAAACGAAGAAGGTCTTAGAGCCCTCTGGTCCAAGGAATGCGTGCATGGAACAATAACAAGAATAACGGGTGGCAAGTCCTGCCATCAGCAGCTGGTCATACTAAGCGGCTCTGTGCAGTGCAAAGGCATCAAGTGATGACAGCACGAAAGGCGGACATTAGTTTGATGTTTAAGAGTACAATTTAAGCAAACAGCAGAACAAGTAGTCATAGAAAATGCAAGCAATATTTTCACGGCAAAGCAGGATGTATAACAAATGTTAGCTGTTGTTAACACGTGGCTGCGTTCACGCTTCCGAAAAAATGGGTCGGTCAGTGGCGCTCTTCTATCCTTTTTGTGCAAATCCTCTTTTGTTTAGACATTTTGCATGTAGCCCGTTGTAGGGTTTAGCGGATCACGGAAAGCAACAATGATGAGAATGGAGACATGCAGCAAACTCAGGAGCAGTAGCGCGTTATACGGTACAACGCATCTATTTAACAAAGCTTAGCAATAATCCCCATGTACTTATCTAAATGCACTACTTATATATGTATAATAATATAAAATATTATAGTCCTATATATTCCGGCATTCTTCTCATTTGGCACCCCATACTTGTTTTTCGGTTTGCTTAGGTGAGGCTAAGCTTCGCAGAAAAATCTGCATCTCGCGTACTCGCTTTACGATTGTGGAGTTTAATATACGTTTTTCAGGCCTAAACAATAATAGAATGTCCTCACTTGCGTACATGTATACACGTACAATGAATATTTGTAATTCAATAAAAGAATGAAATGAGTTTCAGTATTAACAATCAGATTGAAGTTCCTTCTTAATGACTGCTTTGACGTGTATATATACTTAAAAGTAGGCATTGAGAGTCTGATTAAATTTCCAGTTGCTTATACGAGAACTTATTTCAAGGTAATTTATAGACTAGACTTCATAAGACCTCGTCTGTTGCAGGACTTGTTGTCTGGTGCACTGGGGAGCACGGCCAGTCGACTAGCGGACGCCATTGCTAAAGTGGTTGATGTGCTCAGATGGGGCTCGCCCCCGGCTTCTCTTTTACCACTCACCTTTGGGGCAAGAATGTTTGCATTAAAAAAAAAGATGGCTCATTACGTCCGATCGCTTGTTCTTCAGTCGTTCGCCGATTGGCGGCCAAAATCGGCTGCTACGATAATAAGGAAGCTATTTCAGCAACCCTTGGTCAACACCAGCTAGGATTCGCTGCCCCCGGGGGTACAGAGGTGGTGGTCCACTGTGCCCGTGCATTTTTGCAGTCGCGCAAAATGCCAACGGTAATGGTCAAATTGGACTTCCGAAACGCCTTCAATAGCGTCCGGAGAGACCATTTGCTTCGAGCCGTCAAGTCGTGGGCACCATTACTGTTTCACCAGACGAACCTGGCCTATGGTTCGGGACCATCCCACCTAGTAATGCCCCAGAGCGTTATGGCCTCGCAGGGAGGTCTTCAGCAGGGTGATCCCCTGGGTCCTCCACTTTTTTGTTTGTGTATCAAGGAATTGGTGGATTCACTGCAGTCCCCCCTTAATGCCTGGTACTTGGATGACGGGATTCTGGGTGGGGACCTCCCGACCGTACTTGACGATATCCGGAAAGTTAATGATTTCAGTGCAATTTGCGGGCTGACACTGAACCCGGTCAAATGTGAAGTATATATCACAGCTCCCAAAGAATTTGAGCTATTAGATTTAAGTAACCTTTTAAACTTGCTGCCGGGCTGTCGCGTAGTGGACAAGGTTGACCTGGAGCTGCTAGGTGTCCCCTTATTGCCGGACGGCATTGCAAAAGCATTAGACAGTCAAAGAGATAAACTCGACTTCGCCACAGGCAGACTACCCCAATTGGGCGCCCACTGCGGTCTATTCCTTCTTAGATCTTGTTTCTCAGCCACGAGGTTAAGACACCTTCTTAGAGATTCCAACCTGTTTTTATCACCAGAGCTTTTACAACCATTTAATGGACTTAGTTTAGACATTTTAGAGATCATACTAAATCTTAAGCTGACTGATGCGGCAAGGGAACAAGTAATGCCCCCGGTTTCTTTAGGCGGTCTAGGTGTGCCGGACGCGGTCATGATGGCAGGACCCGCCATCGTGGCGTCATTGACCCAGGCGGCGGACAGGGTTAAAACATTATTGAACAGTGATGGTTGGGATGCCTATAACGTTGAACTTCAAAAGCTGACCGAAGAATTGTCGTTGCTATTTGATTCTCCTCCGGAGGATAGGGCTAACCAGGGTAGTTGGACAGCCCCCTTACATGAAAAGCGACCAGCAGGCCTGATAATAAAGCACCTTGTGTTGCTGATAGAGCCAGGCTTCGAGCTGTTAGCAGTCAAGGGGCTGGGGCTTGGTTACAGGCCCTACCCTGCCCGCGAATGGGACTCTGTTAGACGACGAGACGACGCGTATAAGCGCAGGGCTGCGGCTTGGTGTTGACCTAGTCGTGCCCCACCGATGCCGTTGTGGTGATTTCGTGGACGCCTTGGCCTATCATGGTCTGTCATGCGCGTTGAGTGCAGGCCGACGAGCGCTCCGCTTTAAATGACACCGTTAGCAGCGCACTTAGGTCAGTCGGCTTCCCGTGCGTTCTAGAGCCCCCGGGTCTTTCGAGGGATGATGGAAAAAGACCTGACGGTCTGACTTTGACGCCCTTTCAGCGTGGCCGCATGCTTGTTTGGGACGCAACTGTAACCGACTCATTAGCCCTTCGATGGTCGGTGCAGGTGCGAACCGAGCAGGTCATGCCTCCAGGTTAGCTAAGGCTAATAAATGCAGAAAATACTCAAGCGTCGATTATCCGCACGCATTTTGTCCGTTGGCATTCGAGACTATGGGAGCTGCAGGCCCCCTTACGCTCAAGCTGATTCAGCGGGTCGGTAAAAGCCTCAATCTTTCGACAGGAGACTCGAGGGCATCCGAATTCGTGCGTCAGAGGCTGTCGCTCGACATTCAACGAGGAAACGCAGCGTCTGTTCGGGGCACATTGTTGAACTGGGCTAATCCTGGGTTAGAGAACCCGTGATCACACGTTCGCGCGGAGACAATTGTCCACTCCAAAGTGCTAACATAGTGAAATTATATAAATAAAAATACACATTTAAAAAAAAAGGTAATTTATTAAACTAAAAACTTTCGCTTTTACATATACGTATGTATATGTAAGAGCGAGAACAATATATTACTACTCGGACCTGAGAGACGTAAATTAAACTCCACAATCGTGATGCGAGTACGCGAGCATTTAGGCTTAGGTTGAGTTCTGCGAAGCTTAGGCTTACCTAAGTTTACCGAAGAACAAGCTTGGAGTGCCACAAGTACGAACGTTGGGTACCAAAGTATACAATACCGAAACAGGTATCCTACAGACTAGTCTGAAATAAAAGATTGATCGAAATATTAGAATAAGCTCGGTTGCCGTGCGACACAAGGGCGGGCCCAAACCTTAGCCGAGAAAATATCAGAAAAGTACAAGCCTGGTGGAAAAGCCATCTAAAGAAACGCACTGTTAAGGTTGCGCGTGACTTGAAAAGATGAGTATTTCAAGGATCTGCGGCTTACATTTCAGCAGAACTCGGCGCCTTCTCATAGAGCCAAGAAAACGTTGTTCATGCACTGGGGTTTATCACACCTGAAGATGCCCACCGTATTCACCGGATTTGCCCTCGTCTGACTATTTCATGTGGGGAGATTTTTTATGCCAGTCTTTGCACTGTCAGATACAGTTCCGTCAATGCCTTGCAGCAAGCTTTTCGCAATTTATGTAAGGCCTCCTTTGGTAGATTTCGAGCTGTGATTTAGGCCAAGAAGTTCATATGAAAAACAGTAAATTGTATAAACTAGAATAACTAGGGAGGATTTTGGTTTAAGTAAATATAAAATTAGTGAAGTTATAATTATTTGGTGGTAATTTTGTTTAGAGGCGCCTAGCCTGGTTCATCTAATAAAATATCTAATTAAGCCACACAAAATTATGTCTTGACGTAGTCTGATTGAAGAAATGCACACTAAATCAGGCGGTGCTCTAATTTTCTGTTCTCTTCAAAAAAGGAGAACTCTTGTATAGGAGGTTGTCATACATTTGTACTGCTAGTTAAACGGTTTGTTTTGAACTTCAAGAAATTACATGCAGTGAATCCAGATCGCGTATTGAATTATTAAATAGAAGAGATAGTAATTTTGGGCATTGGGGCCGCAGCTATCGGTATGTTTTTGGGCTACATCCTCGAGTACAACCCCAAAAAACTTTCGGGCAGTTATAGGTCGAGTAACAGTATGAAGTAGATTGAGGAGATCAGAGTGGGCGGATAACTAAGTCTGATATTCGCTCGTGATTAATGATCGCTAGCGCAGCGGGAAGAAAGCTCATGGCAGAAGCAGCTCCAGTCGATGATATTCTCAATGCAAATACGTCACTGTGGAGTTTTTCAACCAGCTGCCATTGACTGGTATCAGGATGTACTTAGCTGCAAGATGAGATGCCTGCGACTGCAAGGGACAGTGATGAGATTTTCTAGAATACGACAAAGGTGACGTCCATCCGACAATGTAACTATAAAGCAGTGCAGATACCTGCAGCTGACACTATTGTATCGTTTATAAAGAATACATATCATACGCAGTCTCATACGCTTCTCAACATGTTGTCGTTAGGTGCTCGCAAATATAAAAGGCGAAAGAGAAGGTTTTCATCCTGGTCTCCGCAGGAAAAATGCATAATTAGAACGCATACAGGATTGCCATTGATGTGTCGCTAATCAACCTTTTCTGTATCGAGACGCCACAAACGTATTTACAAAGAGCTCACCGGAATTGACACAGTCGATAATTAAAATTATAAGCTTCAGTAAGCTTTGGACTTGTATACATGGTAACTTAGCGTGCATCTACGTTGAAAACATCCGGTTTAAACTTTCATCACATTATGCCCATTATAATGGTTTACTACTGTTAGTACACAGGGGTAGCAAAGAAAAATACTGAGGATAAAATGTTTCATGTACACAGTTTTTAATAATAATAATAATAATAATAATAATAATAATTAAAAGCCACCAAAAGCGAGTTTCTAAGATGAGGAGGTGCGCATAGTATTGTTTTGTAAGTTCCAATGCACATAAAGTAGTACATGAAGAATGTGACTACTGTTAGCTTTGGCATACCATTCAAGCATCGTCAACATACCGTACACGCTGAAGTTAAGCTCTTTTTTATAGATGATTGAAGTATTCTTTTCTTCTGCGAGACACTGGTAGACGCCGCTGTAGTTTCGTTCAGGACAAGGAATGTGCAGATGTGCGAGGTGGCCGTCGAAGGACGTACTTACTCCCGAAAGCTTCGATGCGTTCTCACCACGAAAAGACCAGTAGACATCAACCGGATTGGGGGAAGGCTTGTCGCTGCTGATGTTCAATCGGCAGATAAACGTTACCGGTGTACAGATAGCTACTTGTAGAGGGTTTGGATTGTCAATGTCAATCGAAACTCCTTCTGAAAACGACAACAAGAGCACATACATATACGATACAATTGAATCACTGTGATAAACAGTTATAACTAACGTACACTGACTGAATGACTTCACGACGCATTCTACTTTAGGGATCGTCAGGACTACACTCCGGCGGCCATTACAGTACAATTGAATGGCAATTTTATTAAATATTTTTTTAGCCGTTGCATGCCAAGCGCCACTCTCTGAACTAATGGCATTCCTTCTCTTGCAAGAATGTTTTCATTAGTATTACGCTTGGGTTGCGAGGTGGTTAAGGGCCTACACAAATTATTCAAGCCTTCATAAACGCCATGTTATAATGAGAACGGTAGTGTAATTCAAATTAACAAAACCAATTTACAAATTCACAAAAAAGAAACACCAAACTACAAAACAAAAACAAGGCTAGAATAGGCAGAGACGGGGCATATTGGAAAAAAATGTGTACAGCGGTCGCCCGCGGCATTGCTGACTGATCGCTGTTAAATATCGGTTCTCTCGGTTGACCTCAGGCGTCTGGATGGGCAACCAGTAAGCATTATAGGAACAGATCGGATCCAGCAGGGCTATTGTCACAAAACTCGACATTTGTTGTTGGGTAGTGGCTGACCAACGAAATGTTTGATGGCTGGCCGCAACCATAGAACGGTGGCCAACAACGGTCCGGTTAAAAACCAAGAATAACAGGCGGGAGGAAGGCCGCGAACAGAAACCATTCGAGGAGGCGTTCGAGCAAGTGTTGGAGGAGGAGAAACCTCAACTGAGTTGCCCCATACAATGAGAAGAAGCGAAGTCATTGCTTGCAGCAGTTTCACACAATCGTTGTATCGCCGTTCTGTGCGATTATTTTTGTGTCGATGTTGTTACCGCATGATGGTTTTGCTGCCTGCGTTTGACATCAATAATGGCACTGCCTCTTCTACAACCTCACAGCTACAATTTTCAACAAGACAGTTGACAACCGTAGCAATGAGGTTACATTATGCGTCTAACCTAGAATGGCGACCTTAACAAACGCGCGCAAGCAACGATGCAAATTATTCGAGAGCTTAGAATGTCGACTACAGTTAAAGTAATACAACGCCTTTGTTTAGAAAAACATAGAAGGATTCCGCCCGTACGATACATACTCGCGTTTGCCTAGTATGTACGTATGCTCTAACTAAATCATAATTTATTGAATGATTTTTATTATTCTTCTTTACTATTATGAAATTATATTTGTTAGAAACGTTGGTAATTGTTTAAACTAAATAATGATTATACATAATATATAGATAAGTCATGATAGTCCGCAGAGAATTCCGTGGTATCTGCAGCAGAAGGCGCCACAACGGCTGCACACACAGGTACCAGCGGGTTAGTGACACCCTAGTTTCGTAGATAACGTGGTAGAATCCGTACGGCAAAGCAAGCCACGATCGGTATTCTGCGTTCGCGCCAGAGAAACATTGCAGTCGCAGATAAATTGCTTGTAAACCTCGGTTTTCCGGAGGAAGAACTGACATTTCAGGCATTCAACGAATAGGTTGCACCTGCCAAAAAACAGACGAGACAATTCTTGCGTGAGGAAGGAAGACCTAGCATTCATTTAAGGGACGGCGGTTCAATCCTATAGACCGAGTCCACCTGCTACCGAATAAGATGTGACCAGATTACGCGGAGGCCATTTCAAAGCCCGGAGTGCACGCGTCACGCCGACGTAGATCCTAAGCAGCGTAAGCTGATAAATATTTGTGTTAACTATAGTAGCAAACATGCACCTGCCTTTGACCCTAAAAGTGAAACATCAAATATATGGGAACGTAAGTATATGAGCTGATAAACGTATACGTAGTTATTAAATAAACATAAATAATACAAAAGAGTAACCACACGCTGTAACAGAAACTTGCGATGATAACCGGATATATTTGAGTGCATTATAGGTAGCTGGGATAACGTATGTGTAGGTTGAAGTTGTATTATCTGAACCATACGCCAATAGGCTAGGCTGAAGTTCTACTATCTGAACAACGCCATAGAGCGTCATGAACTGCACAGATACACATCGGGGCATGGCCTTCGTAACTGTCATAGTGTTTCTTATTTATACGTCTAGGAGCAGGCGCTGCAAAAGAGTCTTTCCAGCGCTTAATTCACCTGTCGCGCAGCCAAGACTACGACAAACATTTTCAAAGAGGTTGGCAATACGAAAACCAGCGCCAATAGAGCCCTAAAAATCTACAACGTTGTTTCAGAGATCGCCGGTCTTGCTTCTCTGTTTTGTTTCTCAAGCGTGACGGTACAGCTCAGTTGGTCAGCGTTGTTATGGATATAAGGCCGGATTATTCCCCATTTTGCTGTTCTATATTAAATACTTACCCTTTGAGTATGGGATAAAGTAAGTCCATCAGGGCGGCGACCGATCTGCGGGACTTGCCTTAAAGTACAATGCTTCCGCTAAAACGCCTTGTGCACAAATTATAACTTGCTCGCCATTACAGAAAGGCAATTAGCGTTTAGCCTGAACGTCCCCAGGCCTACTGCATCCGCCGAAGTATTGCATCACCCACTTGCACCAAACGAGGCGACTTGAGCTTACCATCCCCAACAAAATCCAAAATGCCAACCCCTTTCTGCGCACGAATTTGAATGAGAATTAATTATATGTATAATTTATCGACAATACGCTAGCCGACGACAGCCCGATGTCGAGCCCGGTGGCGAGGTGCATTCGCGTGCGCCTCGTGACCAGAAGGTACACACAGGTGCTGCACGGGTTCGAGCCCCACTGTTGCGCGTTTGTATTTATAGGGTCCATCTTACGAAGCAATTCGAAAGCAGTCCCGTGAACGTTTAACGTTAAGTAAGAGTCAGCTGGGAAGAAAAGAACAAAGAATGTGTATAGTAAACTTTGCCCAATTTCATAATTGTTTATGAAATCCTCCATATGAGTTAGCTTATAAACACCTCAAAGTCGTAGTATCTTTAGTAAAAAAAAGATTGTAATTCGTATCAGTCGATCGTATGAGTTAGTAAGATAGTTAAATGTTTCAATGTTAACTCAAACCGGTGCAATATGCAATACGGGTTTTATGTCATAGCTGTGAGAGTACAGAAAACAATTCACAGCTAATCGTAAAATTCAAACCCCATAAAGTATATAGACGTATACGAGTATTTAGTTAAGTCTAGAATTCCCCTAAAGAAACTCAAAGAAATAGACGTACCGAGGAGAGTCACTTATCAGGGTTTTTAGATCACTTTGTTAAAAAAAACTTGTACATTTAGTGGGACATCCTTTAGAGTTTTTTTTAGAACTCCATACATTGATTTTGCTTCGCTGACGAGTGTTCCTGGGTCGATACGCGTTAATGCAAAGCGTGGGCCCACTGTTCGCACCATATATTCAAATGGGCTACTCACGACCTGTGAACCGTCAGGATCTGCAGCTAAGTGTGACACAAAAGCACCTGCGATATCTTTTTTCATGGTATTTACATCCGCCTGGCCTCAGCATTCATATAGCGAACTTTGGCTTCGCACCTTGCCGCTTTCCACCAGGAATAGCTAAATAACCATCCAAGTATACTTAGCTTTTTAACCTCGGAGCAGCTTCTTTGTTTTCTTTATTTTAGTTACATATAAACACCTAAAATTATATAACTCTATCTTACTTTTCTTATGTTACAGATGCTAGCTTGCAGGAAAGCTTATCGTGACTTTATAATGCACACTAACTCCTGGTTCCACCATGTGTCTATTTGGTTGTGCGGCTGTTGGACTAAAGTTCTAATTGGAAACGCATTTTGTGTTATTGCGATGTAATTTATATAAGGTGGTTACTTAGGTCCTTTATATGATTGATTCCTAAAAAACATCTGTTTTTCCACACTTCCCTTGCCAGGTGAACTGTAAATCGATGGTACCTCGCTTAATGTCCGGTTGTACATGACTGCCTACTGTTACAACAATATTGGTATTGGGTAATCAGATAAATCCAAAGCTTGAAATACTCCGTACTTTTTTTGGGAGAACGTCGTAGTCAGCAACCAAAATATGGTCTAAGCGCGTACGTATTAATGGAAGGGTGACGCAGTTTATAACACGGACAAAGCTAAGTGGGCATGCAAGCGAAGATAGGGAACCCTCAGCTGTTAAAGGGCGCAGTATATTAATGTTAAAGTCCTCCCATAATTCATACTGGACTGATGCCTATCCCAACTATGAAACACTCCAGTGTAGAAATCAAATTGTATACACCATTAATATGGTTACTGTAAAGAGTAAGAGCAAAGACTTTCAATTTGTGCATCACGATACACAGGCGCGCTACTTGAACGTTCTGTCCGCCAGTACAGAAACCTTTGTTCTGCAACGTCCTGGAATGGATTCGTGTACGAACATGAAAACTTCACGAATCACGAGAATCACGCATTTTTAATTGCAGACTTCTTGTTAGTTCCTTCTTGGACGTGATCCAACCATGATTTTTATTCGACCGAACACTTTTTCAATCGTTGTCCGCTCCCACGCTGTTTTCGAAAGAGGTGGCATAGACAACATCTCAACAAAAGAGGTTCTATCCATCTTCCGTTGGTCCTTAGCTAGTGTGCACATGTGTGTCTAGTATGTATTATCCCTATCATGAAAAGACTTGCATCGGTGAAATTAATCGGTGGCACAGTTAGACTTAAGTGCCCTGATTTATAGCAATGACGGAATTATGTAACGATTTTTTTGCGCAGCCGAGAATCTGCACACATTGATGATATTTTGTTTAGTCATCCCAATATCAACTAGCCGCGAACCTGTCATCAGTTTGATTAGTTTATCTAAATTGTGTTCATTCGGATGAGTCGACTGTAACGGTTGGAACGATCTCAAGTTCTTTGTTCTTCACAATCGATAAAATTTAGCTACATTTAGATTTTTATACTCTGCGTCTAATCATTTAGTCAGCAAAATATTGCCGGGAATCAGAAAAAAATGTGATAGCTCTTTTTGGAAAAACTGTGCAGAAGCTTCAACGTTATAACATCCGTTTTACTACTGATCCACGACTAGGTCAACATCTGTAGGCTATCCTACATATTTCTTCCGCCGGACTTGACGCCATTTTGCAGCCTTGGATCTAATTGGAAACACCCGTTTGTACCTACTTCTCTTCTTTATCATTGGGTTCGGCACATCCGCCAGAATTAGGATGTATATTAGAGGAAAAGTGCGTTATTTTCATAACAATTCATTCTGAACTCGTTTTGATACATAATTTTCGCCTAAACAATATATACAGGTAGTTCAATAAGTTCTTAGAATGAAAACCGAGAATTTTCCAAATCATGTTTTTAAATTTTTCTTATTCGATATACTCCCCGAGAAGCTCAATACACTTTTCCCACCGAGATTTCAGAGCTTTCATACCTCTTGAGTAGAATTCCGCGTCTTTAGACTCAAAATAGGCATTGACAGCAGCCTCTTCATTGCTGGAAAAACGCTTTCCACCGAGACTATTCTTTAAATGTCCGAAGAGGAAATAATCAGAGGAAGCCAGGTCTGGAGAATAGGAGGGTTGTTCAATAAGTTCGAACCTCAGTTGGGCCAGTTTTGCCGATGCTTGCCGGGATTTGTGTGCAGGAGCATTGCCCTGGTGAAACGGGACAACCTTCTTCTGCAAAGCGGGCCGTTTCACGATGAGTTCTTGCTAACGGCAGTCCAACAGTCTTGCATAATATTCTCCTGTGAGCGTTTTACAGCTCTCAGGGTAGTCGACCAGCATTATTCTACGTTGGTCTTAAAAAACTGTAGCCATCACCTTTCCGGTCAATGCCGTTGTCCGCACCCTCTTCGGAGGTCCTTCATCAGGTGCACACCATTGGCAAGATGCTTCTTGGGTCTCGGGAGTGTAGTGATGAACCCGGCTTTCATCGACGGTCATGAATCTGCACCAAAAATCCGACAGATTGTTTGACATCTTGGCCAAATTTCGCTGTAAGGTCAAAACAGGCGCGTCTTTTTGGCCTTGGTTGAGCAAATGCGGCAGCCGTTTTGCTCTAAGCTCTTTCATCTTCAAGTTTTTGTGTAGGATGAAATGCAGTCTACCCAAACTGATCCCCAAGGCCTCCGCTATCTCCCTAATGTTCACTTGCTTATCTGCGGCAACGATTTTCCGCACTTTTTCCACGTTTTCCTCATCAGTTGCCGTTTTTGGGCGTCCTGAACGTAGTTCATCCTCGGTGCTCCTGCGACCTCTTTTTAACTCATTAATCCAGTTGGAAACAGTGGCAAAACATGGCACAGAGTCACCGTACACCTCGTCTAACTCAGTTTTCACTTGGGTCGCAATCCAACCTTTGAAATAAAAATGCTTGATAACCACTCGAAACTCTTTTTTCTCCATTTTTCAAAATCACGCCGATACGTTGCACGGGAAAAGCGATCAAACGAAATCGCAACGGCCAATCACCATAATATTTTGACTACCAGCGTTCGAAAAGTTGCCGTTTCCAATAGCGGTGAAAGCGCGCCAAAATTCGAATTCTGAAAAGCTCATTTTAAGAACTTGTTGAACTACCTGTATTATAACCGATTGTGTACAGATCATAATGATATATGCTCACAGAGTAACAGCGGATACTTTTATCGACATTTGGAGTATCGGGTTACCTTAAAACACGAGATTTCGACATTTGGCACAGCTACGCTGCAAAAAAATTATAAAGTCACCACCAAGATGCATGTCTTAGCGAGTAAAATGAGTGGAATAACAACGTTTGGGCTCATTTCACGGCTCGACGGAAACGAAAGCAGACCTCCTACCAGAAATTTTTCTGTGCTGAAACGATGGGTTTGGGTCGGCGTCTCACGAGTGACGAAAAGACCCAAATCAAGGCTTATAAGGATGTCGGCCTCTCTAATCGGGAAATTTCCCGTCGATTGGGGCGTTCTCGCCAAGAAGTGAACAACTTCGTGAATTTGGGTGAAAAATACGGCGTAAAAAAGAGTCCGGGGCGTCCAAATGCCATTTCGGAACGAAACAAGCGCGCAATTTTGAAGATAGCCTCGAACTCTGCGCTCTCGGCAAAGGCAATTGCGGCGGCGGCGAACGTGCGAAATGTGCAAAACCTCCTCAGGAAGACACTTTGGCTCACGAGAAAAAAACTTAAGAGAAAACCACGATTGACCGCTGAGCATCAGAAAGCTCGTCTCGACTTTGCCCAGGTTACGATGTCATGGACCACTGAATGGCACCGAGTGTGCTCTTTTCGGATGAAAAAAGTTCAATTGGGATGGACCGGATGGATTTAACTATTATTTCCACGATGTGCGCAAGGAAAAACGATTTTTGTCAAAACGGCACTCAGGTGGCGGTTCGGTGATGATCTTGGCCGCTGTCGGGTATTATACGGGTATTATACAGGTCGCTGATTGTGTTTTTAGATGGTTGTGTTAATTCGACGCGCTATAGGGATCTACTAGACGTGCAATCCGCACATTTTGAGCTGATGGGAGGACCCGACTTTGTTTTTCAACACGATAATGCCCCGATTCACACTGCTAAGTTGATCGAAAGCTGGTTTGAACAACGCCACATTGAGGTCCTACGCTGGCCTGCAGTCTCACCTGATCTTAATATTATCGAGAATGTATGGGGCTGGCTCGCCTGAAAGGTTTACACCGACGAAAAACAATTTTCGAACCAGGTAGAACTAAAAAAAGCAATTGTGAAGGCTTGGGACGAGCTCTCGCAAGACGTCATCCAAAATTTGTTCAACACTATACCAAACCGCATTTTTGAAGTTATCCGACGTAATGGGAAGTTTACTAAATATTAAGTATAGTTGTTAGGTGCCGTGAAATGAGCCCAAACGTTGTTATTCCACTCAATTCACTCGCTAAGACATGCATCTTGGTGGTGACTTTATAATTTTTTCGCAGCGTAGCTGTGCCAAATGTCGAAATCTCGTGTTTTAAGGTAACCCGATACTCCAAATGTCGATAAAAGTATCCGCTGTTACTCTGTGAGCATGTATCATTATGATCTCTACACAATCGGTTATAATAAATGCGTGAAATGTGGTAAACATGGGTGGCCATATATTTTTTTCAGTGACTGTATATATATATATGTATAAAAAAAATATATATATATATATATCATATGAGAGTGCTCAACCAAAATTAAAAAATATATATTAATTTAATTGACTAGTACTATATACTTGAATACACAACTATATGCACACGCACATATACATATTCCTAGCATAAAATATCGGCCTTTAAAAAACATAATCATCTGAAAGGGTTGTATATAATGGCTTTTTACCTTTGTCATTCGTGACACTGGTATAATTGAAATGCAGCTAGTTTGATTATAGCAGCTAATCTTACAGTACCTTATTACATGAAGTGGACAAATAATGCTACATGACAATAGTCATGATTGGATCTTAGCAAGCATTACATGTTAACAGCAGTAAGGCATTGGCCATTATGACCAGCCAAGCACGACCCCGAGATTTGCTCAGGTTGAGAAGCACTCATGAAACTTCGACTTTGAAGGACCTAAGCAACCTCCTTAAGTAAAGCTGTAAAGTGTAGCTTGGCAGGGTCTAGCTGTTCTCTGACGCATTATATATGTGTTTCTTTAATTAGACTGCACCTGCTCGACTCATATTATAAAAGCTGTAAGATGCTCTACACAAATAAAAGTAATACTACTAGATAAGATGACACGGTCGCCTGATCTATAGGGGAGTCATCTTAAAACGATGCCCTCTTGTCGTAGCCAATTCGATTCGTTTGCCAATCTGCCAGAGAAGCAACCATGCCTCGGGCCAGGTCCCCAAGTGTCCCGAATACTCGAAATAAAGACAAGGCACGAAAATGAACTCGTTGGCAAGCTGGGCATATTTGTCAACTTTTAGTCGTTTAGCCTTGTGTGCGTTAAGTTCCGTGCTGACCGTCGTTGAGAGCGGACGTCCACTCTCGACGGTGTTGGTTTACTGAACTTTGGTGGTTTTGCAGAGTGCTTGGTGCCTCCCACAAGTGTCTGTTTTGTTCGATGTGTTGTGCTTTGTTGTGCTGTGCCCTACATGTTCGTTTCTTCTACTGTTGAAGTGACTTTCGGTAATCCGCGACCCAGCCGGCGCAGCGAGTGGCACCTTCCCTGCGAACAGGAGGGGAGGCCTGCCGCAAGTCTTACCTGGTTGGGCGGCCGCGAAGGATTACGATCGCCACGTGGACGTCGAACTAACGTCGCTAAGCGAGCCACGTGGGCTACACGTATCGCACGGATACGTTTAGCGTGCACTGCAAGTTGACTGCACGCGCATTGTGCTTTGATTGTGCGCACCCTGCGCGTTAATTAAATGTGCACTGCACGTTGATCAAACGTGCACTGCGCATTGATTACACGTGCGCTGCGCGTTGATCGCACGTGCACTGCGCGCTGATCGCACGTGCATCAGGCACATCGGCGACGAGCATCGGATACTACATTCCCCCCTCCCCCCTCATCGCCCCCCTCTCCCTCATCGCTCCCCTCCCCCGCATCGCTCTCCTCCTCCTTACCGCCCCTCCCCCTTATCGCCCCCTCCTCCTTACCGCCCCTCCCCCTTATCGCCCCCTCCTCCTCATCGACCCCCCCCTCTATAAGGGGGAATGGCGAGTGGCGGCAAACACCCGCCACGGTTGACCGGCTTGGACGCGAGCGAGCTTGAAATGGATGATACAAGCAATATGCAAAGGAAACGCCCAGCGGAGAACTCTCCGGACAGAGATAGAGAGCCCAAAAGAGGCGCCGACGCGGAGACGGCTTATGCCCAGGCGTTCGCGACTCTCGCAGGATACGTCAAGAAGGTGATCGATCTTTGCAAGGTGAAAAACACTAAGATCGAACTTAAGGAGATCTCTGAGAGGCTTGATCTAGCGCTCCGCAAGGTCAACTCGACAGTTGATACGTTTCGAGCGGAACTAAAAAATGCCTTGATAGACGCGGAGGTAGAGGCGGAAGGACTCCGGAACTCGCTCGAGGCGATGCGGAGGGAAAGAGACGAGGTGCTGGCAAGATCGCCTCCTCAGTCCTCAGACCCTCTCCCCATCTGCCTACGATGCGCCCCGGCTGACCCCGAGGCAGCCCGGGTGTTTTTGAACTCCCGCATCTCGGCAGCGACAACCGCCACCGACTTCGTTAGCCTGGCGGGGCTTTATTGGCCCGCAGAGTCCCTCCAGCGACTGCCTTCGACCTCTGAGAGCATCACTGCTTCTCGACAACTAAGGGGTCTGCAGATTGTTCCTGGAGCGACGGCAGAGTCGGCAATTATAAAGCAACTATCTATACAATTTCCTGCCCTGCCAAAGCTGCTCACGCAGCCTCCCGGCACTGCAGCCGTGCTGCGCACTACCCAGGCCTGGGAGTCCCTTAACGGGGACTCCAACGCGGGCGGCGAAGATCAGTACTTGGTGGTGGGGATCGTAGGTCCCGAAAAAACATACGACGAGACCACAATATCCGTACTTCGCTCCGTCGTCAACCGCATGCTGCAGCCCCCCAGTGCGGCTACCCAGAAAACTCCACTTCTGTACGTGGCCCGGCAGTGGAGAGAGCAGCGCATGCACAGAATTCTGGCAGCAATCGTCACCCAGTCCGGCGGAGTTCTCGAAATATGTCACAAGGAACCCACCAAGGCTCCACCAACTAGGTCGCAGGCGGTCCTCTCCTCTCCCCCCCCCCCCTGCCCTGACCGGGCAGACATCGGTCAGAGTCAGGGTGGGAGAAGGACGAACATTTGCCGAAACCGTGCAGACTCTCAGGGCTCATTTGGCCGACAACAAACAACTAGAGTCAGCAGTCAGCGGTCTGGTCAAAAACAGTGACGGTGACGTAATAATACGTCTACGAGAGATTGTGCCGGGTCTTGGGGCACAGCTGGCTCAAGACATAAGCACTGCCACCGCACACCAGGCAGACAGCCGGACCGGTGGGCCCTTGCGAGAAGTGGCTCTCTGAGGCATCAACCCCCTCTGTAACTCAACGAGAATCGAGACGGAGCTGCAACGGCTTCTTGCTGTCCCCGAAGGAGTCCCGATCACGGCAAGCGAGCCGCGTCAGGGACGCGCAGGCACACGCTGGTACTCGGTGGTCAGAGTTGCTACTCCTCAGGCCAAATGGCTCCAGTCGCAGCAAAGCGTCATGATTGCGGGCAGCGCTTGCAAGCCTGAGGTCTGGGCGCGCCTCCCAATATGCTTTAACTGCCAGAGACCGGGCCACACTGCCGCTTTCTGCAAGGCTCAGAAGGTGACTACACGCATCTGCCGCCGATGCGGATCACCGGAACATGCCGTCGCGGCTTGCACGGCCGAGACCTCCCACTGCATAGTGTGCGAGGTCCCGGGTCATCGAGCGGACAGCATGGCATGCCCAGCATACAGGACAAATCTACTGGAGTTGCGAGGGCGAGCGGATAAAGACCGGCCAAAACACGCAGCTTCAGTCGACGGACTACCGGCATCGGCATAGGCCGCACAATCCACAGAAACACTACCTACGCCAGCCCCGCTAAGCGAGCGACGCTCTCGTCGTAAGACCGTCACCCAGCCGGCGGATGACGGCGGCGCCGACTGGCACCATGTAGGCGCAGTGTCTTCTCATGACAAAAATGATCAAGATTCTGCAAATAAATCTTAACCGCTGCAGAGCCGCGCATGACCTGCTGGAGTCGTACGTTGTACAACATCGCATCGCCCTCTGCATTATTTCAGAGCCAAATGTCGCTCTCTCGAGGAACTTAACCAACGCATGGACAGACAATTCCTGCGACGCTGCTATCTGGTGGATTGGACAGGAGGCCGCACTGTCCATCACGGACCACGGCCAGGCGAACGGATTCTTATGGGCTTATCTGCCAGATCTTAACTGTGTAATATACAGTTGCTACTTCTCCCCAAACAGGACGGTAGAAGAGTTTAACAAGTTTTTAGACGACATTAGCGCATCGATTGACACTCATCGCTACCCTGGTCATTCATTGATAGTCGCAGGCGACTTTAACGCACTACACGTCGCGTGGGGCAGTCGCCGCAACACGGACCGAGGACAGATCCTACTGGGCTGGCTGTCGGGCCGGGGCTTGGCACTTGCCAATAACAGCGACGTGCCGACGTTTGCGCGTCGCGGCCAGCTATCTTTCCTTGATCTGACGCTAGCGGACTCGGCTGCGATAGCCAACATCCAGGACTGGGAGGTACAGGAGGCGGAGGAGAGTCTCAGCGACCACCGCTACATCACCTTTCAGATAATGCCGCAAAATAGACATTACCCGCGTCTGCCGGACCGCCGATACTGGCAAATGCGACACATCAATAAGGAACTATTGGTAGACACTTTTAAGAGACGGCTCACTCGCCTCGGCGATACGCCGCTCGACGAGAACGATCTAACGGCGATCATTACAATGGCATGTCATGCGGCCGGCGGTCCGGCCAGACAAAGAGGTCCAAGGAGAGCCTCCGCTAAACACTGCTGGAGCCCAGAAATCGGGACCGCCCGCGCAGCCTGCGTGCGCGCAAACCGCATCATGACTCGGGCGCGGTCGTGGTTGGCGAAACGCCGTCGACGAGGACAAGATAACCGCCAGCTAGCTAAAGCGGTCAACCGCGCTGATCAACTACAACAGCTGTACCGCACCAAGCGGTTGCGTCTGCGACGGCTAATAGGCAGAGCGAAGGCCGAGTCCTGCAAAGCGCTGGTTGAGTCAGTGGAGTCAGACGTCTGGGGCATTCCGTACCGCACGGTGATGGGAAAGCTCCGTAAGCCGCCCCCACCGCTCCCCACAGAGCAAGTACAAAACCTAGTCACCGCCCTCTTCCCCCGGCAGCCAGCCTGCCCCCCCGTCAACATCGAGGTAGACCCTGACCAGATCCCGGAAGTTAACTCCGAGGAAGTGGCACATGCCGCGGAACGCCTCGCAACTGGAAAGGCACCTGGGCCGGACGGGGTTCCCCCAGGGGTCATAAAAATCTTGGCGCAGAACCATCCAGAAACTCTCGCTCGGCTTTTTACACGCTTACTTCAGGATGGTCGTTTTCCATCCCAGTGGAAGCGCGCTCACCTGACTCTTATACCGAAACCGAACGCAGCAGCGGGATCATCTTCGACCCACCGCCCCATATGCCTACTCAACACAATCAGCAAACTCTTCGAGAATGTGCTGGTCAGACGCCTGAACAAAGAGATCGAGGAGAGCCCCGCTCTGTCGGACAACCAATACGGCTTTCGCAAGAGCCGATCGACCCTCGATGCCGTCGAACGAGTGCTCCAGGTAGCCTACACAGAACAACAACGGACACTTAGGACACGCAATTACGTTTTACTTATCCTGCTGGACGTGCAAAACGCGTTTAATACAGCGAATTGGCAAGTAATAATGGACACCCTTGAACAGAGAGGCATATACCCCTACATGCGACGGATTATTTCCTCGTATCTTGACGCGCGTTCACTTTCGGCCAACGGTGAGGTCCACCCTGTCACGGCGGGCGTCCCGCAGGGCTCAGTGCTCGGGCCGATCCTCTGGAATATAGCATACGACGGAGTCCTGCGGGTAGACGACCTGCCTGACGGGGTGGACATAATCGCCTACGCCGACGATCTGGCGCTGGTGGTCACCGCGAAAACGGAGACGGTGCTCGAGGCGCGAGCGAACACGGCTCTTTTTAGAATAGAGAAGTGGATGGTCGACAATTACCTGGAGCTGGCCCCCCAGAAGACCGAGGTTATCTACCTAACCGGCCGCCGTCGTACTAGGCAAGCATCGTTAGAACTTGCAGGACACCGCCTGACTATCAAACGGGAGGCGAAGTACTTAGGCGTAACGCTGGACACAGGTCTCACCGGCCTGCCACACATCCAGAGCATCATTCAGAAGGTCGCGAAGGTCTCCACCAACCTTGCACGCATTCTTCCTCGCGAGGGGGGCGCAACGCACGCCAAGCGGCTGCTCCTAGCGGCCGTGGCAGAGGCCATCGCTCTGTATGCCGCGCCCATATGGGCTGGTATGGCGCTGCGGACCGCAAAGGCACGGCGCATGATACGAAGCTCCCAAAGAGCGATGGCCATCAGGGTCACGCGGGCCTACCGGACTGTCTCGACGGACGTCCTGTTGGCGCTCGCCTGCCAGATCCCTTGGGACATACTTGCTGAAGAAAAAAGCAAGCGCAAGAAGGACGGCGACACTTCATGGACCCAAGTACGGGAGCACTCCACGGTCACATGGGCGGGCACGTGGTCCAACCCACCAGCTGGGGATACCAGAGGGGCCTGGACAAGAAGCCTAATCACAGACCTCATAACCTGGTATAAGCTCAAGGGAGCACTTACATATCACTCCGTGCAAGTGCTCACAAGGCATGGACAATTCCAGTCGTACCTTTTCCGGATAGGCAAGGCGAATACAGATATCTGCGTTCTCTGCACCACAGGCGCACCCGACGACGCGGCGCACACCGTAGAGGACTGCGAGGCCCTTGCGGCCTACCGCACGGGCTCCTCCTATGTCCACAAAGGTAGCCCGACCACGACCATCGTGGCCAACATGCTCAAGTCGACAACGGACTGGCACGCCGGGACCCAATACTTAGACGGGCTTATGCGCGAAAAATGTCGCCAGGAAGATCGCCGCAGATCGCGATTCAACACTAGGCCTCTAGTGTTCACTCCCGAGCAGGACCCACTCTCTGCTCGGGACATACTCGTAGACTAAGGAGAGGGTCGCAGCACGGGACTCCCCTCTTCTGGTCTCGATGTAATGGTTCACAATTCCGAACCAGAAGAGGGTGGGAGAGGTGGTTTTTAGTGGGTAGAACGAGCGGATGGATCGAGTATTATACTCTTCCCCGGCGTTTAGTCCCACATTACCCTTCATTAACATCGGAGGGTGTGCGTAAAGCATTTTCCACCTCTACAAAAAAAAAAAAACCTTGTGTGCGTTGGCCTTTAGATCAAAGAGGGCGAAAGTGTCGGTGATCGTCGCATGCCAAAGAAACGCGTTTAGAGGGGACAGGGGTAAAACCCTCCGGTCCCTTTCCGTCACTTCCCAGGAGACCAATGGGCTTTTGGATACATGAGATTACAATTGACCAGAAGGTTTGGGCTATAGTCTCATTCATCTTGCTGTTCTGTTTGCTCGGTTCTGTTGCCGGAGAGCCTGTGAGTTCCCCAGATGTCCACTTATGTTCCGCATGAACACCGATGCTTCTCAGTTAGCCATGCCTCCAACCTCAAGCCGAAACATAGAACTATTTTGATAGGATACATTTAAATCTACAAATCGGAGTTATTCTCGTTTCGAACAGGTATGCGTCGCGTACTGATCAAGCCCGCAACTCCTAGTACTAGAGTTGCCATTGCCTCCACACCATTCTTTCAATGAATTTATGGTAGTACGACACAGTGTTACCAAACGGGCTTATATATATATATATATATATATATATATATATATATATATATATATATAAGGTTTATTCACAGAACCACACTTTTGGATGATCGGACGCAAAATATGGACAATTTTTAAACGCACCAAGATTATCTTTCTCATACTTTAACATGTCTCACTCCGTTAGAAACTCACGATAGAAGTTGCTAGAAGTTCTGATGTTCACACACATGGCAAGTTTTCTTCAACTAATCGAGAGGTAACTAGTTTTGACTAGATTTTATACATGGAGCCCACCTTTTCACCTCACATTTATGTATTTTGACTGAGGTGAGTACGCGAATTTCCTTGGAAAGTTCGGTCCAGATAGTCGGGACAGCATGACGGGTTAACTGTTTTAGAGCTACCATCACTAATTATGTTGCACGTCGAATCGTACATCTAACAGCAGCTGTTATGAAAAAGCAACATCATTCAAAATAACTCCTTTATATAACTTAATAAGCAAGGCCATGTTTACGCTGTATATATAATTTAGCGGCTCAAGCTTAAAGTCATCAAATGATTTATGAACCGCAAGTTGAAAACTGCCCTGAGGGCATCATTCGGAATTACTTCGATGAATTGATGCAAATACCGCACAGCATTTAGACGTAACAACATGTAAGTGTCTCATGCAAAGTTAAGTCCAGGTATTTGATAGTAGCGGGAAATGTCAGTTCCGTTCCATTAAGCTTCAGCGTCTGAACCTGCGCAGCCTTTTTAAGCAGAGCGAAACAACAGGAGTCCTGTTTTGGTTGCATTTATCACTAAACAAATTTTTCAATAACACTGTACTGCTTGCATCGCATTTTGTACGTCAGCCTGTTTTGCAGACAGTTGACGAATACAAAAAAGTTAAGTCGTATTCTCAGCACAAACAATCAGCGTAAAGAACCGCCCTTATTTTTTAAAATAGATTATCCTTATTAATACATTATTGTGGACACTTCTATTCTAGCTGGAAAACACCAGTCATCAGAGAACGGCTTATTACATGCGTCAATGCACGAGCATGAGTGGGGCAGAACTATTTCAATAATCTGTCTGGGATTCCTGCAGCCCTAACTCTCCAGGAAGCCTTCATGGATTATAGTCCTCTTTGAGCCTCTAGGGCACTCACCGACAAAAAAGAGACATTCTCCTTTGTACCAAGGTGCGTGGTATGAGGTACGAGGTTCATTGTAGCGTAGGAGACTATGATAATAATAATAATAATAATAATAATAATAATAATAATAATAATAATAATAATAATAATAATAATAATAATAATAATAAGCGATTGAGCTTCCAACCACTAACGGTAAAGTTACGTGCCGCAGGCGCTTAAAGTTTGAAGAAAATTACCCGGGCGTAAGATGCCTATTCAAGCGCCTATTGTATTAATTGAAAAGCAAATTGCTGAAAGCTTTAAGAGTTTTATCTGTGCCACTAGTGTTATACACGCTTAGTTAGCTTAAATGCGCGATTCTCTCAAAAAACAGGCTGACACTTTCCCGATCATGTATCCTTACTAAAACTAAACGAGCAGATAGTGCCTCTGTAGCCGGAGAATGCCTTCCAGGTAAGAGCACTATAACAGGGTAATGATCACAAAAAAACCTGATGCACTACATGCTTAGGAATCCAGCTTTCCAGGTATTCTCACAATTCTAACAGCAATTTGGTTAAAACATGTACAGGACGGAAAGCGCGATACTTGCTCCAAGATAAAATATGTTTCTTGCTGATAGAAATGATACATAGCCAGCAAATTTAAGTTCAAGTCACCCATTACTATAGATGGCATAGCTGGACCAATTAGGAGTACCTCCTCCAACAAACCTAGAAGAATCTTCTTATGCGTAACACGGCTGGAATACATACCAATAATAAACCCCTCGCAACCGCACTTCTTTAAACTCAACTGGAGAACCTGTACGTTACCATCATCGCTATTTCTAGCAGGATTGGAAAGTTGAAAGCAGTTTGAGCGTATTTACATGCCAACTCTCCTATCTGCTTATTTCACGTCCTAAATATGCGTCGTAATTACTTAATGTTAACCATGTTTTGCATATGACTACAGCGTCTAGCCCAGAACCCCCTTGCATCAAAAGGCCAGTCAGCGTTTTGAGTTGTCTTGATCTTTTGAGCCCACCCGTCCCCAACCCATTAAGGTGGAGAGCTGCAAGAAGACTAAAATTAGGTGTTTTTGCTCTGTCAAAAGTTACAACTTTAAACTCGGGCTATTCCAATCATTGCTTTACATTCGTAGGGTTGTGTGAAGTAATGTAATTTATGCTATCCGATGTAATGGACATGTTGCGTTTCACAAGAAAGAAAAAAACTAGCTAATCTACTGAAGTAACTCTTATTGTGGTGTAATTGTTCCAAAAAGGCTCACCAAGCATTTCGTAGCTTGTGTACATATAGCATTTAAAATTCTGGTGATAGGCTTAAGCGCGCAGCCACGCTTGTCTTTGCCCAGGGGCCTGGCGCGGCCCTCATTTCAGAAACATCCTTCTTTTGACGAACGTCATTTTCTTCGTCGTAAAAGACCCGTTTGGCCACTTGGTTCATTGTCTGCTTCTGAAGAATACTTGTAACTCCCGGCAGACTGCTTTTTTTTCTTCTAAACCAGCCACGGTTTCCACAACACCTGCTCTCACGACAGAAGCGTAGGAGCGACTGGAAATAATTTGCTTCTCAACCTCGTTTGCACGTAGTGGACATAGCGATGAGGAATATGCATGAGTATCCTTACAGTTTACATATGTCAGTGTCTTTTTATATTCAGTTGACACTACCCCGTCCTGCTTCAGCTCTGCGAATATGTTCTCCTCCGAAAAGCAGCGGTCTACATGAGTGATCCGTGCTCAGTTGTTTTACTATATAGATACCACATAATATATGTAATTCCGTATTACCCAATAGCTCCCAGAGTTAAAAACTAAGAATAATTGCTTCCTGCGTTCAGTTACAGGATTAAACGTCTTTAAGAGACGCTGAGCCGCTTCATATTTCGGAGGTCCTGCAATAGCTCGTTCTATACTTTTGGCAGCCTGCAGGCTAGAGAGTGCTGAGCTAAGGTCACCCTAGATTTGGGAACCCTTAGTGGAACTGAGAGAGACCGCTGAGAGTTGATGGGGGCCAGTTGGAAATCGAGTTCGTATTCTGGAGGTAGTTTACGTTTAGTCACCTCATGGGCGAGTACGGCTAATGTTAAACGTATTAGCTGATCGAGTTTGAGTTGTCCGAGTCTGCCGAACCATGGCGACACATCGTCCCTACGAGACAGACCAGTATTGGCTTGCACAACATTGTTCTAGGTCAACCGTAACGAGTGTAGTGCTCCCGAATAAGTTGCGCCCCAGATAGTGAATCCGTAAGCGAGAATCGATACTAAGAGCGCCCTGTACACAAAGACCAGAACAACGCGGGAGACCTCGGCCTTCCTCACACGGGCCAGCGATGCTGCGATAGCACAGCAAAACTTAACGCGAACGTAACTATCCCAATTCATGTTCTTATGAACTGAGACATTTTACGTCTGGACTGAGAGGGATAGCCCTACCGCCCTCATGGAGGGATATATTACCCATATCCAGTTTCAGCCTCAATGCCCGCTGAGGGGTGTGAAACAAGACGAGTTTCGTCTTGGTCAGCTTTACGACAAGGCCAAAGTGTTTGAAATATGCCGTCTCGATACCAGCCTCCACATGCCCAAGAATAATCTGACCTTATGACCGTTTGAGAACTGAGCAGGTAAGATACGGAACAGAGTTGTATCATCCGCATAAATCACTGGGCGGCACTCTTTCTTTAAATGCCCTGCAGAACGACATTTATGTAGATTATGTAGATTATGTAGATGAAGACCGACCCCGGTGAAGCCCCCTACCGAAACAAACGTCTTACATTCGCCTAGATAAGATTTAAACCAGGCGGTTACACATAGGGTGCAGCTCATTTCTCACAGCGTCTTAAAAATAATATAGGGTCGTCTAGGTAGTCAAGGGCTTTCGCTACGCCCAGGAATGCGCCGAGACACATTTTCCCGTTATCAGCACTTTAACTATTTCCCAGCTTAGCCACGAGCGCTGATTTCAGGTTAAGCATCAGGGTATAGCCGAAACAACTCACTACAGCGGGCTATCATGTTGACCCGGAAAGGCTCGCTTCCAATATGTATTTCACCATCATAATTCTGCTCCATTGTTTGCTCAATTGCAACGCAGAAAAACATTTTTGGAATTACGCACGGTATTCGCCCTGGTGGTCTCTGCAGCAACTGTAGTTTCCCCTTCTTTGCTGTATTTTTATTTACCACCAGGGTCCATCCGTTATCCGAAACAGCACTCCCAGCTTCTTCATTATAATTAGTAACAGGCAATCAGCTGGGTTGCTGGCAACTATAAAAGCAATCTCCTCGCTTCGGAAAACGTCACATGTAATGATGTTTACTACATTTGACGATACCGAGTGCACCATTAGCAGTGTCGCAGCTTCGGAAGCATTTATTCAGCTACCGAGCACACTTTCGGAGTCGGCTGCCTGGCTTCCCCATCTGCTTCTCCTTCTTCCCTTTCGGCTCCTCTTGCGGCCCCGTCTAACGCTTATCTACTGCGTGGCACTTGGCGCACCTCTGCAGGCAAAACCTAGAAGTGCCTCACCCGTACTCGTCGTGACAAGCGGCGTTTAAGAATATCAGATAGTGATAGCCATGCAGACCAATACTGTGCGGCGTTGAATTCGTCCAAATCATTGGCATTCAGTTCCGTCAGGGCTGTTCGACTTTAGCTGTTCAGTCCAATTAAAACAACGAACTGACGTGGTATGGTCGGTGATGGCCATGGGACAAATAGACGGGGGTTCATTGCTCTTTTAAATATCACTTTGTACTATGGTGATGTGTGTGGCTAGAATTGAGGTTGCGTATAGCGTAGTAGCGAAGTGGATAGGTTCATCCGCGTCCCTTCCCTCGAGGCTTCATACGCATGTGCATAGGCTCAAAGAAAGCAAATTTGATTATATGCCTCTGTTAGCCATGGCGACGTTACAACTAGTTTGTTGAGGGGAAGACCTGTTGGGTAGTGGTGTAGCCTCACCAGTGAACCTAAATACGAAGATAGCTTCTAGCAGGAATCCCTTGAGGACTCCTCAGACTGGATTGGAGGGAGGGGTACAGCAACGACTAGCTGCTAGCAAACAACGTCCATCGCATGAAGCCAGCTAGTTTCGTTAGTCTTGGTTGGGGTCCGTTTTCGCAAACACTGCACTATTAAAGTTTCCTAGCGTATACAAAGCGCACACTGTTGTAGCAGTAACTGTTGTTGTAGCAGTAACTGTTGTCGTGGCTGCTATTATTAACGTGTATCTTCTGCGATCGAGTCATGGCTAGGCACGATCCCGTCTGGCCAACTACTTGTTTAGGTGGTGGCTGGAGTCGCACAGTTTGTTAACTTGCTAAACAAAAACCGACTCAACTGACATGTTCTACATTTGCTAAATTTTCATCCCCACGCATGTATGATTATGTAAAAACTGAATTGCCCGATCATTTCGATTAAGCGTAGCACATGCACATTTGCGCACACGGGAAAAACATTTAGCTCTTTTCCCAAATATTTATTATGTATTAGAATAATTGTAATTTCTACTCATATTCACTTGCTATGCGCTTGTGCAATTCACTGGTGGCATGCCGCGTATCAAACTACGTAGTTCCCTCTACAGAAAATCGAGTTCGAAGTACCGCAACGAGTTTGTCATTTTTAACGCAGTTGAATGCAGTTTTAAAATCGCTCAAGATGGCATATGTCATATCTTGTTGATCTTGGCGGGCTTAGCGCCGGACGTAGATCGTCCTCTTAGGAATCCATGTTGTTCGCATGGTAAATCTAAAGCGTTCTTCAACAAGTGAAGTCAAAGTTTTTAATTGTGCTTTACTTGCTATTGATGGTTTTGATTGAGTAGCAAGCCGAGATTCGAATTGGCTAGGGGGTGGCGTTAATACCTGCGCGCATTCTAGGTTGGAATCCGCATCACAGGTTAAGTTACACCGGATTTTGCTAAAGGCAGGTGACGCATAAAGATACTCTGCTTAAAATGCTATATGATAACCCACTCAGACATCTAAATTCGTTGTCTTGCCTCAATGCAAACATAAATCGCCTTGCAACCTTTACATCAGAAAAGTATATTTTGTTCCTCCTTGGAAGGGAGTTCTGCAATGTCATTGATCGTATCAGATAAGGGAACAAACACTGACCACATTGTTGTGGCAAATTGCTATGCTAAGAGGAAACTTAGCTCTACAAAATAATCCTTCAAAATTCCTTAAGCCTCATTTCTCACTCGGCGACACGAACAGTGTTCCGTAATCTTCTTAGCTAGTCAAGTACAGAGGAATAAAAACTGGTTACAAGCAGTGTGCGGGTACAAGCGGTGTACGATGCAGCTGATGTTGACTCTGTTTTTGATGCGTTTTGCAACTTGCTCTACTACGAATTCGCTGCAGTCGTTGACGAGAATTCACTTGGTAAGTCACATACACTTGTATTCTCTTCTGGTGCATAGGCGCAATGTCAACAAGCTCTGTATATGGCAGCCCAAGATAGGCTCACACTAATCGAAGACTGCCCACTGCAGTGCTCAGTGTAGATACATGCATGCCCTGCGACCTGCGTAGCTAGTGTCCCTAGCCAGTTATTAAGAGTGAATACCTCCGTGCTCGCTCGTCCGCTTGCCAGTATAGGCGACTCATACAATAACATTGTTATTTTCCAACCAGAATAAAGGACGCAAAAATAGTGCTGAAACCTATCAAGGTTTTTAACAAGCTGGTGATTTGGAGGCTCGAAAAGTATGCTGATCTAGACGCCTGGCCAGTTCGGTGTTAGAAAATCGCGATCCACAGAGTTGGCGCTGGCTTACCTCTGGCAGGAGATCCCAAGGCACTTTAAAATACGCAAGATCTGCCTAGGACTCTTCTTAGACGTTGAGGCTGTCCTCATTTGTTAGAGTGGGATGTGCACCAGTGAAATCAATTGTCTGACATTGAATGACAATCATACTTATGTGCAAGAAGGCATGCGGTTAAGGTAGGCCGTCATTGAATCGACATGGGAAGTAAATACTGCCTTAACTCAAGGATCGGTACTAAGGCCTTACATATTCATTATCTTTATGAATTAAATCATGCTTCGGATTTTGGCGAATGCGATCGATAAAACGTTCGTATACGCGGATGACACCTCAATGTTATTTTGTCTTGAGCCAACTAAAATTGACGGCTATATGCGTACTGCCTTTATATCTGTGGCGGAGAATATCGAGACCCTCAACGTTTTTGATCTTGTTGTCAACATCAGCAAGGCGCCTAGGCGCCGCAGTCATATAATAGCACTAGGTAGTAGCTAAGTATAATAATCAAATAGCACTAGGTGTAGCCCTAGGTAGACTACAATAGCACTATTATATCATTGTGGCGCTGAGAAGACTGAAATACATTGGTATTACAGGTGAAGGTCTCCTTCTTGTCTATAATATGCTAATCTTGCCGTTATTACTTAATGCTCTTCCCGTATGGGGGGGAGACTCAATCAATCAGGTTCATTGACGTGCTCAGCAAGTTGGCAATCTGTCACCTTTCCTTCAAAATATACATAATATGCGAGTGTGTGTACCGATCAAAAGTGTTTACGCGATAAAACAATACAATTGAGTATAATTAACACAATATAAAATTAAAACTTTATAACCAACCTAATGCAAGGTTAATACCTATATAGTAAAATAAATTAAAACAATTCACTCGGAGTCACTTGTTTTTCGTTCTTCAGCAGTAAAAGAAGATGTCTCTTAAAAACAGCGGCCCAGCTTCAATTTCGAAGCGCCAATGGCAGCTCGTTCCAGACCGTGGGCAGCATGTAGGCCAGAGAGTGCCGAAGAAGAGTGAGTCTGAACCCTGGCACTCTGAGTTAGTTCCTGTAGCGCTGCGACCGTACTGTGGTAGGGATGAAATAAAAAACACAATTCAAAGGGATTATATTGTTTTGCACCTTATAGGCTAGCACGGCTAACTTTAAACGTGTCAGCTGATCAAGCTTGAGAAGCCCGAGCCTGGTGTACCATGGAGCCACACTCGCGCGAGGAAGACCTATTATGGCTCTAACCGCGTCATTCTGAACGAACCTTAGCTTGTCTAGGGTCATGGAATACGTGTCGCACCACAGAGTAATTCCGTAAGTTAGAATTGGTTCCATAAGCGCTTTGTAGACACGTACCAGAAGATCCCGCGAAGCCATGGCTCTCCTCAAACGCACGAGTGAGGCCACCACGGCGTAGCAGACCCTGACACTTGATCTCACTTGACTGTCCCATTTCATATGCTCGTGTAGCACAATGCCAAGACATTTTGTCTCTGAGCTGAGAGGGATAGCAGAGCCGCCTATTTGGAGGGAGATATTACCATTTGTGAACTTCTGTCTCGATGCCCGTTGTGGGGTGTGGTAAAGAACGAGTGTCGTCTTCGTCGGACGTCGTAACGACAAGACCAAATCTTTGAAATAAAAACATGGCCTTCTCAATACCGGTTTCAACGTGCTGAAGAATATACCTATTATTGGACAATTGGGAGGGTGAGACATGGAACAAAAGAGTGGTGTCGTCTGCATAAACGATTGGGCGGCAATCTACGTACCTCTCGATGCCCCGCAGGACGAAATTCATGTAGGTGATGAAGATAAAAGGTCCAAAAACCGACCCCTGGGACGTGCCAGTTGATACAATTCCCGTCGCAGACCTTAGAACTCCCACGGCCACAAATTGCCTCCGTCCACTAAGATACGATTTAAACCAAGATGTTATTGCTGGTGCGCAGCCTAGTTGCAGGAGCATCTTAAGAAACAGAGTGGTCGAGACAGTCAAACGCTTTGGCTACGTCAAGAAATGCACCAAGGCACATTTTCCATTCTCCGCAGCTTAAATGATGTCCCACCATATATGTCTCAATGCCAGCTCAGTTGATCGTGCCTCCCTAAAACCGAATTGATTATTAGAGAAGAAATTTAAGTCGTTTAAATGGCTTTCCTGTTGTTGTTTAGCAAGCGTTTCAAATACTTTTGAGACGAAAGACATTAAGGATATCGGGCGATAGTTACCAGGTTGGTCCCTCCCGCCTTTACCCTTATATAGCGGAGTTACCGAAGATGTCTTGAGGCGTTCCAGAAACACGCTCGTTTTAATTGAAATATTGAATACGGCAGCTAGAGGGGCCGCTAAGGTGTCAATGAATTTAGAGTGGTATTACCAGGCACGTTTCCATTCGCCGTTCCTGAGCTGTAATAGCACTAAAAGAAAATGCGTTGGGCTCGAAGCTCTATAGGTTTGAGAGAAAACTGTCAATCGGCTCTAGAGGAGGGAGCAAGAATGTAGTTTTTTTCCGATAGATGAGAAGAAGTCATTTAGTGTGTCGACTATCTCCTGGACCTCCTCCAGTTCCCTCTCGTCGACTAGTAGTCGACTCGGCACCGCTCCAGACTTTTTGCCACAACCGCAAATTTCGTTAAGGAAACTCCAGAGCTTGGCAGGGCGGTTACGTACAGAGGCAAATTGCTATCCGTAGTAGGTATCCCTAGCCACTTTCAGTTCTACTTTGTACAACACCTGCAATCTCTGAAACGCCTCTTTGTCATCTGCGGACCGTGGGCTAATCCACTGACGGCGAGCGCGATCGACAGCATGTGTCAAATTAACCAAATTATTAGTGAACCAAGATGAGCGGTTTACCTTTTTCAAAGCCCTTCACTGTCGCAACGGGAAGCAATTGCTACACAGGAGCCGGAGCTTACCATTGTATGACTCGAAGGCTTCGTTGGGATCAGTTGAGTCGAGAACAGAAGACCAATCCACCCTGGTGAAACCTTCGTTTGTTTTCATCGAACCTCCTATAGAGACTCATAGCGATCGAACTTGGTTTTATCGTCAACGACGCTAAAGATGCCTTATTACCCGTCAGTGTAATCCCTAACGAGTAATGGTCGGAAAATACCGTGCCAACGACAAACGGAAGGATACAGACATAACGCTCACAATTGGCAATAGCGACATGGTCTATGCACGAACCAAGTGACATTGCATCGGATCTGGGATTGGGACGAGTGATGATATTTATGGCATGTTCAATGTCCTTGCTAGCAAGTCCAGAGCAGTATTCAGCACTCACAGCTTCGTTACTCAAAATATCGATGTTTGTGTCACCCAGTTACCGTACATAGGATAGATCCCTAGTCGTTATCACAAGGTCGTCTAAGGTATCCATCAGAGTGCCGGCTGACCGGACCTCATTAGAGTACACCCCGACGACATAGCCATAAAAACCAGGGCGACGAATTTTCAGCCTAATAACCTGCACACTCCCGTCATCACTTGATCGTGTTGTCGACTCCACCAGATCAAGTGCAGAGTGCGCATAGATTGAGAGACCGCCTCAATTTCCACCAGGCCGGCACACAGACACAGTAGTGTAGCGTCTTATGTTAAACTAAGTTATGTTAAAAACTAAACTAAGTAAAATGTTAAAGACTACCTAAGAATATCTGGTCGCGCCTAAATTATTCACGATATAATATCCGGTTGCTGTTATATTTGTCGCGTACGAACTGCTTTCGATTAATGAAATGCATTATGTGCGTGTTGCCCTGCTTGAGTTCAAAATTATTAAATATAAGGTTATATCGAAAATCCCCATCCCATTCGCCATTGTGACAAGTTGCTCTAACCGCCACATCACGGGTATTCACGAGGGTAGTTAAACAATATATGATCAATATGCATTAAAACCAATTTGATGATCGTGATGAATGTTTATTTTGCAATAAGTCTGCATTTCCAGCATATAACCATAAACATAATATTGCCATTATGAACAATTTGCACATTTTAGCGACCGTCTCACCGGGCGAAAGCGTGCAGAGATCATCAGTGCTTCTGGTAGCTCGCTGCTTAGTGGTTAGCGCACGTCTGTGCACGTCAACCTTGTGAAATCCTTGAGTCGAACCCACCAACTGATGGTAGCTAGGCACAATGTACCTTGTGTACGCGTGCCGACCAGTGGCAGGTAAAATAAATATGTGTGATGCCAATAATGTAAAAATATATAAGTTTGTGTAGATGTGCAAATTGATGCGTAAAGTTGTAAATATTTATCCATGTACACCAAGACGCTTCTTTTACCTAATTTTTTTACGAAAACTGCATTGTACAAGTGCAAACGAACTGCATTGTAAAAGTGCAAAGCTTCTGTTGTATTGTACTCGTATAACCAGGGCGACGTCATTGCCATCAGCTAGCATTGACTAGTGTGTGACTTTTAAACTCACTGAACCTCGTTTTTTCCACCATTCTCTTAGACTCGCATTTTCATAGCATTACTGCTCCTCTTGGCCTAGGTGAAGATATCAACTCTTAACTTGATGATGATGGCTTTTGCAATTAGACTATCATATCAAGTCAGTCAACTGAAAGTCCTGCCATACTCCTGGTAGGACGAAGGAACTGCCCCGCATCGTTAATAAGGTCAGGTACCTCGAAATCATCCTAGACAAGGGTCTTCGCGGCACTGAACACGTGCGGCGGGCCACGGAGAAGGCAATCAGGACAGCAAACAACTTCGCAGGGCGCATGCCTAATAACTATGGCCATTATTTACCACAATACTTCAAAAGGCGCATAATCATGTCCGCGGCCGAGTCAGTTGCCCTATACGGAGCTCCGGCCTGGCCCTCCAGCATCCTAAAGTTCGCCGCTAATAGAACCCGCTTGGTCGGAGCCCTCAAGGTAATCGCGGCATACCGGACGGTAAGCGCAGCGGCGGCTCTCGTCCTTGCTGGAACGATTCCCTGGGATCTAAAAGCAGTCGAACGCCGCCGCTTATGGGGTAACCCACTGCACAAGAAGGACGAGGAGCGTCGGCATACAATTGGCCTCTAGCAGACAAAGTGGGACGGCCTACAAGGCGGTGCCCCGGGCTCCAGTCTCCGCGCCGTATCCCCCAACATCAAAGACTGGCTGGACCGCCCGGGGGGTGAACTCGCCTTTTACACGACCCAGATCCTGACAGGCCATGGCGGCTTCCAGTTATACCTGTTCAAGATCGGGAAGGCTCCCAGCCCCAAATGCATCCAGTGCGGCGATGGACCGGAAGACACCCTAGATCACACCGCACTGAGATGTCCAGCATGGGCGGAGCAGCGCGCACCCCTATTACTTTTAATGAATACACAGACTTTTAACTTACGTGACCTCTGCAAAAATGACGAAATTGCTCTTACACTGGAACACAACAACTGAAGTTTTTAAAGCCATTTTACAGAAGATGCCACAATGATGCCACCCGCACAGACAGGAGGTCGTGAAAACGGCCGGAACGGCTCAGAATAATGTCCGAGCTACGGACCAAAAAGAAGAAGCACAGGAGGAACGAGTCCTTCTCTGTCTACATCTACAAAGTCTTAGAGCAGGTCCATCTAAACGTCGGCATCTCTTCGAAGGCTATGGCGATCATGAACTCGTTCGTAACTAACGTTTTGGAGAACATTGCTGCCGAAGCGTCCCGTCTCTCGCGCTACAACAAGAGTTCGACCATCACTTCTCGGGAGATTCAGACCGCTGTGAGGCTTTTGCTACCCGGTGAGCTGGCCAAGCACGCCGTTGCCGAAGGAACCAAGGCTGTGACCAATTACAACTCTTCGAAGTAAAACTCTTTTTTTTCTCAGAAAACGAGCGCCAATTACCTAAGGCGCCCTCCCCTCCCCGTGGCTCCCGGGGAACACACTCGCCAGGAGTAGTAGAGTCGCCCCCCCGTTCCCTGACTGTTTGATGAAATGCGCAAGCAGTTCACAGTCAGGTCGGGGTACGGAGACACGATTGATTTTTAGTGGATTAGAGCCCCCCACACTACCGGCTTACTTTGGCAGGGATCCTCTCTAATGTGGTGACCGTGTATGCAACCGCATTTTCCAGTTAGTCCTCTAAAAAGTCAGCTGAAAGTCCATTGAGAAAAACATCTTTTCCAGCTCGTAGCTGCGAATTAATTGTTTCAATAATTCCTTTCCCTACCAGATGCTTGATTACTTAGGCTGCTCATCTAACACGGTTGATTGGTTTCGACCCTATCTCTCTCACTGGAGACAAGCGGTCAAGGTTGGTCGGGTTATATAGATATTGCTATATGATGCCAATGCACAGTCCCGGCGACGGTCTGGTTAGACAATACAACAGAAGATTTGCATTTTTACAATGCTTAAGTTTTCGTAAAAATAAACGGTAAAAGGAGCGTCTCGGTGTACATGGATATACAGAATCGTTCTGGTATAGAGCTACGCAGCTCACTATTATAGACTAGATATAATAGTACTAGTGGAAATGTCTACCAATATTCATAACAGATTTTTGGCAGAACATTTGGCGTAATTGTTAACGCTAAAAAAACTAACTTTGTTCTTCTTTGGCCGCCAAAGCGGGTTCCTTGCTAACACCTGTATGTAACCGATACATGAATGCAGGGAGTTGCGTGGTACAACATAAACGATTAGAAATAATTGTTATAGAAATCACGCTCCTACATTGGACGCTTTTTAGTGGGGCACTTCCGTTTGGTACACCGGGCATATTTTCGCATAGCTACAAATATCAGTACCTTCTTCTCGTCGAAGAAGCGGCTACCAGCTTAATCGTACTTTTCGAAAGATACACGCCTGGGCCTTATTAAGTAATCATCTAGTTAACAACCAAGATTACAATGGCAAAAGGTATAGGGATACATTCCATATTTTACAACAGTACCGCAAATTAATTCATGTGGGCTAGAACCTTTCTCCGTAGTGAACTCGTCTGCAGTCAGATAGACGCTACAGTATTCGGCCGCCACCCAATGGCCAATATGCTCTGCAGTCATGTTCGAATAAATGTTCTCTCTCTTCACAATCGGGAAAGACAATCTGATATTCATCATAGGCCTTTGTGTGAATCACAACTATGAATATCGACTAAGTATTTTGAAAACTATTCGTATTAGTTTGCGAAGATATAAAAGGGATTTCAATAAGTGGCTTTGAATGGGCAACTTTATTATAAAATTTGAAAAGTAGATAAAAATGGGGTGTATAACTTGATAAGATAAAATAAGGAAGCGTTAGTCGTCAGCATTAAGATAGCGACCGAGCCGTACCGTAACGCAGTAGACGGACTCCGCAAGAGTCGAGTGACCTTAACCACTAACAGGCATACTTGCCGTTCCGTAGCGTGCGTCATAGCGCCTCCAGCATGACACGTAGACTGGCTGGAGGTGTTTCGCTGTGCGTGTCTGTCTGTCCTCCCGCCGTTTATCTACCCCACTTCCCTCCCTCCCTCACCTCGTGAGACAGGTGCGGTCTCGTCCACTTTGCCCACATCATCAATCATTCAAGGCCACTACTTTCGTCCATTGCGCTTGCGGAAATAGACATATCATCATCATCATCATATATATATATATATATCGTTACTACACACACACCGAGATACACTCAGCGTCGTTATAAGGAAACAATGTACTAGTTGACTTCAGCACAGCTATACAATCTTGGTTTGGTTAGCTAATATGATCCGCGCAAATTATATTGCTTAAATGATGATGAGCATGTGAGCAATAAAATAGCCAGCATCATTGCACAGCTGTATTGTACAGCAGCGGGGGCAACGTTGGTTGAAGCCATAGCAAAGATCCAACTCTAATAACGAGGTCCGCGCGTAAGTCACCTGATAAAGCTTTAAATAACATTTAACAAGTTGACGCAATACATTATGGCGTAATAACAAGCGAGAAGAACTGTTTCTCTTTTTGATATTGATAAACATGGATACGTAATTTACCACTCTAGTTAGATGAACATAGCGTAATATCAAAAAATAATTAGTGATGACTACCATGGCTGATGCGTCGTGTTTAGAAAACGCAAGAAGTGCTACGTTTGTATAACAAATGGCATACAATTTTAAAAGGCTGATGATCGCCATAGCTGAGGTCGCTGTTAACCCCTGAGACGACAAAACTTCCAACGTTTTGCAATCGCACTTCAGTATATTCAATTGGACAATACCTGTACACAATTGAAAATGGTTTGCGTTGCACAAACGTATGAGATATGACTAGAAAAACGTGCTTCGAGCCTTTACCGAACTGAGCTGGCCGCGCGATTTGAGTCATATCGGTTTCTATCTGAAAACTATGATAACCTCGACTTCAACGACGTAACAATGATTGTACGTGCTAGTGCGTCTTTATTGCCATGCTACAAAATAAGTTTATACGTGCCAATAATAATAGTAATAATAGTAACTCTACTATAAGCATAATTAGTGTTTCGAAAAACGTCGTCTTAGCAAAGATAGCGTAAGATTAAAGTCCCAAAACAAATGAGCTGTTTGTTAGGTGCAAACTATGATAACACATGGTTTACCTGTCTAGTAAGAACAAATATTATTATAAAAATGACACAACATGACCCTTGTAGCACTACCATTCGTATAGACAAAAATTCTAACAAAATCTCTGTTAAAAACCAAAGCCGGGCTCATTGTAGCTAAACGCTTCTGTGATTCCAATATCTCAAATACCCGTCTTTTAGGCAGGCTATGTTTTGCTGCGTGGCTTTAAGTGCACAAATGCCTAATGACTTGTCAAAATTGTAAATAATGTTTCATTCGTTACAAACCTGGGGTTATGACGTCACTCTAATTTTACTGGCACCTCTCAATCCTCACATCGGTAAAACATGCCGAGACAATAGCTCATAAAAAGCCCCGAGCAAATTACTCGATTTAAGAGTATAGCTAAAGATGTTCAGCACTCTTTAGAACCTAGGCTGACGTCGTCTTTGTATGTTCATAATACTTATATTATTACTAGTTCTCCACAACCTAACACGCAACTGTACTCTCTTGGTGTGATGGGTTTGCTTTACATAGGACACATAAATATTTACCCCAATATGGCTCTAAAAAGCGAGTTTCAAACTAGAGTTATGAGCTAGTGAACATTGTTTCAAATATATCGTTTAAAACATGCCGCTAAGCCATATATTAGCCTTCAAAGAGTTACGAAAATAGAGTTTGAAAATAAATATTTTGTTTATTAATAACAGGCGGTATTGGCTGAATGCGGAAAAACGATTAACCTAGCCAAGCTAGCCTGTATTATAGTAACGTGATACAGTAGGAGGTCCTATAATAATTGAGGGGGGGGGGGATGAACGGTAACACACCAATTTCAGTCACTTGCCATAGAAGATTATCTCCTTTAAAAATAATTGCTCCAGGACATACACAGAGCACTCAACAGCAATAACGTTACGCTTAAAATAAAAAAAATAATGATTTATCTAGTTCAATAATTTGCTAGCCTCTCGGCAGGCAATGGTATGAACTGTTTTAATGAAAAGGCTCTAAATGGTAAGCTTTGTTGTTCATTATTTATCTACTAACTTTTTATATATGTATCTAGTAGTCAACTTGGGTCTAACGTGGCTGGTTCTGATCAAATTGACACTTTTAGTGGTGCAGCTATACACGTTGACAGCATAGGCTTTTGTTGGTAGCATTTAAAACCCAGGCATTTTTTTCTGCCTGCCGCAAAAGGTTGAAAAATATATCAAATACGCACATTTTCCTAAGCAGCGACAAAGAGCAGAAATGCAAAATATCGCATCATTCATTCAATTCTATTGACATGTTTTGTATGGTACTCAAAACAGTGAGTCATGCACAGTATTTGTTAACAATTCGGACAAGGACAAGTGTTTTTTTTTGCTTAAAGGTAAGGAGTTAGTTGAAAGACAGCACTTAAGCTTGCATGAAGAAGCAAAATGCAACCTATGTAAAAATATTACGGTTCCGGCAGGTTTGAAACCCAGATATGCGCCTCTTTTATTATTAAAAACGTTAACGTCCTTTTCTGGACAGACTGAGTAACGGTTGTTTCCAAAAAAATTGTCCATGTCCTTTTCACGCATCGTGTCATCAAGTTATTTTGCCAAAGGCGAAACTAAAAGTTAATTCTACTAGTCGGAACCATTAGAGCAAACTGAATTTGCTGGCGAATTTTGCTTTCGCCAGCTCGTCGGGAAAATCGTCCTAACACTATCTGACGTCGTTCTTTATATCTTGATCGTGCACCTCGATCGCGTCCCAGTGGTATGATCAGCGCATTTGATGTCTTTGGTCGGTCAGGTTAAGAAGAAAAAAATGTCGATCACTATCTTCAAAATGGCCCAAAGCAAAACTCGGTTAAAAGTGCGCGTTCAAAGGGACATACAGAGAAGGCCAGTATGGCGCATTGCTCCGCTGCTATCGCTTCACTGACCCGTAGTGAGCAGCTAGAGCCCGACATCCTAACTGGTTGGGATTTTCCTCTACATGAACAATACTAGCCAATCCGCCTGTCCACTTTTGATGGCGGCGGCGATTTAGCGGGAAAGGGCGACGAGAGACGTCGTGCGCGTTCACTGGAAAATGGTCAGAGGGAAGCAGCATGGAACGGAAGGACACTCGCACTGCTGAACGTGGCTGGATACTATGGCTAAGTGACGAGGCAGCAGAAGTCTTTCTCAAAAGATGGCCATGTGTGCCAACGTCGCTGCGGATGATGGCGACGACCATGAGCTTAAATTGTATCAGCAGCAACCAAAGGACTTGCTGGCGTACTGCTCAGTCGGTGTGCCGTCGCCCTGATGTTGCTTATGAACGGCTCGACAAAATTGTCATTTTGGCCACAATGATTCTACCCGAAACCAACACAACTACTACACCGCCGGGACCAGGTCTACCAATACTTTTTACAATTACCTATAGGAATTTATAGAATTTACGTAACAAGAAAGTTCGGAAGGTAAACATTGCAGAATTCCCTTGAGACTAGAAAGTGTCCAAATAGCGACGACAAGTCGTACACACACACACACTGCAACGGGTGTGTGGAAGTGATAACACAATAGCCTGCTGGGAATGGAAGTCTCCTTTTTGTCGAGAAAGAGGGAGACAGCTAGAGTATTTATTGATGCCCCCGAGGCAGTATGGTACGATTCCAAAAAATTACATCCAACTTGCAAAGACGAACAAGGCGAGACGTTTAACACTGTAAAATCAGAAATAATCTAAGTTCCTAGCTTAGTGGCACAGGCACTACATCCGTCTCTCGAGACTTGTGTGCGCAGTTAGATACTACACACAAATACAGGATCTCATTTTCATATTAGATATTATTATACCTAAGTATATATATATATATATATATATATATATATATATATATATATATATATATATACATATACATATACATATATATATTCTAGGTGTTCCCTTATTGCCGGACGGCATTGCAAAGGCATTAGCATGCCTCCGGATGATAGGGCTAATCAGGGCAGTTACACAGTCCCCCTACAAGAAAAGCGACTAGCAAGTCTGATTAATAGAGCACTCATGTTGCTGATAGAGCCAGGCTTCGAGCTGTTAGTATTCAAGGGGATGGGGCTTGGCTACAGGACCTACCCTGTCCGCGAATTGGGACTCTGTTAGACGACGAGACGACACGCATAAGCGCAGGGCGGTGGCTTAGTGTTGACCTAGTCGTTGTGGTGATTTTGTGGACGCGTTGACCCCTCATGGCCTGTCACGCGCGTTGAATGCAGGCCGACGAGCACGTCAGGCCGCTGTAAATGATACTTTTAGTCGCGCACTTAGATCTGCCGGCTTCCCGTGTGTTCTAGAGCCTTTCGAGAGATGATGGAAAAAGTCCTTTGAGCGTGGACGCATGCTTGTTTGGGACACAACTGTAACCGACTCATTAGCCCCTTCGATGGTCGTTGCAGGTGTGGACCGAGCAGGTCATGCCTTCAGGCTTGCTGAGGCTAACAAATGCAGAAAATACTCAAGCGTTGATTATCCGCACGAATTTTGTCCGTTGGCGTTTGAGACTATGGGAGCTGCAGGCCCCCTTACGCTCAAGGTGATTCAGCGCGTCGGTAGAAGTCTTAATATTTCGACAAGAGGCTCGACAGCATCCGAATTCTTGCGTCAAAGACTGTCGCTCGACATTCAACGGGGAAATGCAGCGTCTGTTCGGGCACATAGTTGAACTGGGCTAACCCTGAGTTAGATAACCTGTGATCACACGTTCGCGCAGAGACAAATGTCCACTCCAAAGTGCTAACATAGCGAAGTTATATATATATATATATATATATATATATATATTCAGAGTTTTGTCGACATACCGATATAACGCTGCTGACAGAAAGGTGTTTGTAAACATCGTGGTTCTAGTGTTCTCTTGTTTGCCAATATAATTCCGTATAAGGTTAGTCTCCTTGCTGGTCCGACGTAATTATTATGTTTTTATATTTAACAGTCGTTGCGTTTGGGCAATTTAACCACTATCATTCAAGTCAGTGTATTTGTTTAAAACAAAGCATCTATTATGTTGAACTACTTGTCTAAGAAAACAAATTATTTACAATATTCTTTGGTGCTATATTGTGTCATAGTGATACACTGATAGAACGAAGGATCCTGTCATCAGATGATTATACAATGTAACAAGTCGATGTTATTCAATGTTAAAAAATTCGATTTTCGTTAGCGGCTAAATTCGCTTTACAAAACAATTGTCGGGTTCCTTATGTACATCAACAACCTTAAAACAATTGCAATTAAATACGCATTACAGCGTTCACGTCAAGTCATATGAATCGCAGGCGAGCTTTTTCCAAAATAGCAATATCCTACTGCCAAGAATCCTATTGGCCGAAGACAATATCATCGTCCTCGGCACCTTCCAATTATCTTTCATTGGGATGTACAGTAGCGGCAGCCGGAACTAATTTGAAGATATCTTAGCAAATATTAGTTGCGCCGTTGCGGCTCTTCTGGCCGAAGACTTGAACTAAAGACTTGATATTGCTGCGTTTTCCCAGACAATTGGCGTTCGCCAAGCGTTCGGGGAATATGGGTTGTGGATATGTACTATTCCGTCCATGCCAACGTTTTACTACGATGGCGCTGGACCTGGCGATATGGTGGACGAGTGATTAAAACGCCTGTACCAACTGTTAAATAAACAGTTAAAGTAAAAAACGAATATAAGAGCACTAGTACGCCGAGGCGCCAGAGGCTCGGTAAATGCATCGACGTAAATACGTCACGCATGGAACTTTGCCCGTGGCATCCCAATGAGCTGCTGGAAATTTCGCCGAGCCTACTTTTCGAGATGTTGACGCGAGCGGTGTGCTTGTTTACTTATAGCACGAGCGGTGTGCTTGTCTACATTAAGACTCACTACGCCCTAAAAAGGAACATTACTTTATCTAGTTGTTCGATTGCCTCCGACCGTCCGAGCCAACCTTAATCGACGCATTTACAACGATAGATAGCACACCCGGAATTATACCGTAATCGTGTGAGTTATCGGACGAATCCAAGCATCTACAATTCCAACAGATAGATTCTCCATTCTCGTATGGAAGTTTGAAGTGCGATTGAAAAGTTGAATAAGAAGGCCTTCGGACCGGACTTTGCCTGAGAGCAAACCTGGTTATCCTAGATAACGGCTATTGGGAATACCGGACTTTCCTGCAAATCACCGGCTATCCCCAGGGCGATAGTCTACCTGACCTTATTATGACCACTACCCCTGTGTTCGCATAACTCTCTATGCCGATGACTTTGTGGTATATAGTAGAATGTTCATGGATCTAAAAAGGTATCTGAGGATGCTGACGACATACAGCAACATATCTCAGCAAATGAATAGCAGCGTCGTCGCCATAACCTCCATCCTAGCTCCAAAGAAGCTCACAGTAAAGGCAGCTCTAATACTGTTCAACCAGAAAGTGGCCTCGGTGGCATCATATGGTATCACATTAATCTTGGAACACCTATCCGCTCAGCAACTTAGTGCTCTTGGCACAATGAAGGCAAAGTTTTTTAAGATAGTTCTGGGCCTCCCTAGATATGCACAAAACAGGCGAACTTATAGCTTTTTGAGTACGACGCCGTTATCGAGGATATGGTAAGCCGCTTGAAACTTTCAAGTACCGCGTCAATGCGATTGTTCCGTAGGCACTTCAAACAGCGGCACGTTCTCTCCCGCTTCTCCGTCCACGAGTTTTTACCACAAAGTGTGTCATCGCACTAGGTCCCTAACCCTTCGGATGAGTGTTTTTTAACTACACGTGTTCATTAAAAAGGCATTTGTCTCCGTTCATCTTGGACACCTTTAGAATAGGTTGTATATGCATCTCTGGAAAATGTCACCGATCCAACACCCAGATAGCTGGCGCTCACCGACATATAACTAGAGTGAAGTATCAGTGGCAATATCTTGGAGACACACCACATTACAGAGTGATAAGTATGTTTGGGAAGAAGAAAAACAAGTGCTTGTTATAGACATATAAAATGCAGGTGAGCTTACACTAAACAAGAAAAATGGTATAAACAATTCGCAGTAAATCGTCTACAATATAAGTAATGTCATGACTGAGATCGGGGTCAGACGAAATGTCTATTCTTAGCATGCGGCTGTGAGTATGAGTCAGTGGCATATTGTCATTCATTTTAAAATTATAGTCGACTGCTTTGTACACCTGACGTTATTAGCAGTTTATTTCTATGGGGATAGTTGAGCCCATTTGCAAGTTCCGGAGTCGTATTAACTGGAGTGTACTGTATTTTGGCCGTAAAGCGGCAGAATCCTGGTTGTAAACTAATAAAAATGCATCATGTTTGACATTAGCAAAACAAAATAGCACGGCCTTTAGCGCTAGATCTGAGATCACTGCCTGCTCAGCAACATGCGCCTTTTGTATGTACGCACTTCCCTGACGTTGATCTTGTCTAGCGGTCCCTAAAAACATATGAATAGAGTGAATGCAAAGAAGGCGAGTGCACACACACACAGATGTATATATATATATATATACATATATATATTTCTCTAAATATGTAATTTAGTAATAAATCACTAGTCGTAGTGATATGAACGACTTAAATTTATATCGGACACTCATGTAATCCATGCAAATTTGCTCGAATCCGGGCTTGTCATATATAATAGCATAAGAGGATTCTGCATGCCTATTGTGAAATGCCTATCATGTCAACTTCTAAACAGAAGAGGGATATGTTCAAATACGTCGTATGAAAGAGAAAGCAAGCTAGAAAGACAGAAGATTCAACCTGCTATAGCTGAATGTAACGATCGAGTAGGACGGCAGGGAGTGACGTCCATGAGATCCCAGCCGCACGGAACACTTCCTGTGTGCCAGCGGCCATTTTGAATTCGAAAACCTGCATGCACATTCTGCATTGCATATCCGAAGCTGTTCCGGCCTCATCATGTTCTGCTCGCATCCTGCACCCGATGTAGTTGATCCCACCGCCGCCGCCACCACTGCAGGCTACTACAGCCTAACCAGGTCTTTCCCTGATGAGGCAGGCCGTCAGCGTTCTCTCGCTCGCTTTAGCTGAGTTCCCTCTCCATTTCTCACGTCGTCAACTGATGTCATTCTACGCTGCTTTCGCTGTTCTCTCCATTCAATTACTCCATTTCAGCTGGTCTCTCTCTCTCTCTCACAATCTCTCGGCAGTGACCCTGTATCGTTTGGCAGGTGTGACGCCTTCGTCGTCGTGTTCGCTGCCACCAAAGCTGTGCGCATGACACGCTCACATCTCAGCAGATTGCTTCCGCTACTTGGCTCTTGAATGCAGTAGGCAGCCCTAACGAAAGAGATCTATCTGCACATCGTCTTGAGGACACGGTCGTCTCACGACGTGGCTCTTGAGTGAATCTGTCTCTGTTAGATGCAAGACACGGTGAGCTTGCCACTCGACATCGGTTGTAAAGTGGTGTTCCAACTTCACTTACCGACACAGCGCGGCTACCGCGCCTACTAACAAACTTGTGCTTGTACGATTGTTTACTACGAGTCGTATGTTGGCTAAATTTGTCTAATAAAACAACTAGTGATTTGTTTCAGATAGGAACAATGCGCAAAGCAATCCACATCCAGGCCGCCTAGCACAATATGGATTCGATAAAGCCTGTCTATATATATATAATATATATATATATATATATATATAAATATAGTCTCCCTGAAATATTAAGAAACGAGTTCTCCTATACAGAATCTAAAAACATCGTCGTGTTTGTGAGAAAATTCTGCTTCTTCTAGAGCATATAACGCCGGCCAGAAGATGCGACATCGTTTCGTATCGGTCGACATATCTGGTCGTTTAGAAGATAATTCGCAAAGTAAGAAGTTTTTTCATTAGCTTTCACGCCCAGTGCCTCTAAATCATAACCCTACGATCATCCACAGCGCTTAAAACGAACCCATTCAGGCAAGTGCGCATTTCATGATTAATTAAGATTTCTCAGATGACATGTAGAAATTAATTGAATGCATAAATTACCAAAGTGATTCTTTCACGATCATATCACATCTTCTGACCGGCGTTATGTGTTCTCTAGAGAAAGCAGCATTTTCACTCACGAACACGAAGTTGTGCTTCGTATAAGAGGACTGTTTGTGTCACAATCGCACATTTTGTGCTCCTATGTAGGGCAACAACACCAGCGTCACAGATTTTAGTAATATCACCTTCACTCCGAAACAAGACTTCTTTAAGACCATGTTTCATTAGAAAAAAACATACTGGCTTTAACGAGTTCTACAATTTCCTATATAACATTATAAATATTCCCGGGAGACATTATATATATAGAAAATATTGTGATGATTTATTAATCATTTACAATACGTTTGCACACTCGGCGGTGCAATAAAAATGGTGGTAAAAAGGGGTCACGTGAGGTTAAGTCTCAGCTGTCCGTGTCCTTGTTTGATGGAAGCCCCCGCTCATATAAATATATATATATATATATATATATATATATATATATATATATATATATATATATATACATAAACAACAGGTAATAGCCATAAAGTATGTATCTGGTATAGAAATAACGATCAAGCAAAGGGTAAGAAGCACTGAAAATTGGTTTCCAACCTCCCGTCGGACTTGTAAAACTTTATTTTTCTTCACCCTTCAGAGACAAAGTTTTTGAATAGTACTGTACGCGGCGGCTTCAACCTCAATCGAGTTATCTCAACAATCGCTTGACAAGCAGCAAGGGTCCTCGCTCGCATTGACAAGCAAAATACTCGCTCCATGCACATTGTGATATACATTCCAAGCAAACGGAAGTATGTCCGAATGCCGAAATCCATATGCTCTGTCAAGTCCACACATTAACCTTAGAGCAATCTTGAGGTAGAAGAATGCTACTTCCGTCGGGATAGACAATCGCAGGACGCCTCCTACCTACCCATAAAAATAGATTAAAGTGTGCGCAGTAAAGGTCGTCCCACTATGGTGGAGCTGAAACCCCAGATACCATAAAGAATTGATATACTGCAAGGGCTTGCCGCCGCAATGCATAATGTCTTTCACAGCCAAACGACCTCCTTTTCTGAGTTCCATGGTCTCCATAGCATTTATTTTCAGAAGCGATGCGCTTGATGTTCATCCACATAGTAGTGAGCGACCACTATGCCGTTCTTGTCGGCAAGCAAAACCGTGAAGGAGGCGCACCTAAGTGGGTTCTCACTTTTACTTTAACGTGCTCATCCAGTACCCTTAGAGTGTCCTTATTAAAGAAGTTCAAATCACGCTCAGAACCATGTTCAAGCTCCAATCCATCTCAAACGCCATGAACCCCTGCATGTCGGAAAGAACTTAGCAGTAGATCTCGAGGTGTTTTGCCAAATGTCTTGACGCAGTCTATAAAACCTGCGTAGAAATGCGGTATACGTTTTGGTCTCGTCTGTCATTGCCATGCTGGCTCTTAGATAGCAGGGAAAACATGGCCATATGCCAAACTCGTGGCATTTCCCCCTCTTTATGATCTCGTTAAAGATATGACAAGATAGTTTGCCAAGAGTGGCTCAGACAGCACCCAGTGTTCGTAGTACACTTGGTTTGGCCCCGTGTACAATGTACTCATAGTACACGTGCTATGCTAAATAGAAGGAAAGACTCAGCAGGTATCTTGATCTCGCTAAAATGGCACCAAGAGAATAGGTGCCGTCGAAAACCAAGAAAAGGCTCTTGTGAACACTCTCACAATCTGTCGAACTATATGCTGCCCAGAATGGCAACACCTCGACGAAACCCATTGCTACCGTCAATCAGTAAAGTAGATTCGGCAAAGAAGCAGCGTTTATGAATAAAAAGTATCCCTCTCAAGATCAGGTTGGTCTAAAGCTTTTCCGATAGGAAGTGCTCAAAGTACCTACTCGATATCGAATTAGCAGCTTATTGCGTTCACCGCAGGAGAGTCAAACAGAAGATTTATCAGATGATGCCTGGTTTACCCGTCGTTAAGCGTGGAAGATGACGCGTCTTCTCCTTGCCCAGAGTTGTGGATCTGCTATACCTTACATTTTGTGCAAGAGTTCGAGCAGGCTACAATAGTGGTTGACAAAGAACGAGCTCTAGTACACCACTGACGTGGTCCGTTGCCTAACCTACTTCTACTTACCTGCATCTCGCAACCTGAAGCTCTCACAGTCATCATCGACCCCACAGTGTAGAGCATACGACATCACAACCTAGTGCGTGTCATGCCATTGACTATCTCCTTTCGACAGGTTTCATCAATTAATTAAATAGTCGCTATGGTGGAACAGTTCTGTTCGCTTCGCGAGTAATCGGTAAGCTGGCTTCCGCTTGCGACGGAAAGTACTCCCTTGCAGCGACATCCAAGTTTCAAAACTGACTTCGAAACAACTACCTTTTGTTACAACAGCCCAATAGTGCTTCATCCATTAAGACTTACACACGTGTTTCTGATTCTATATAAAAGCAAGATACGACCACGAAAATCTGTATCAAAGAAATGTGAGAGAGCATTTGGCACGTCTGAATTTGGCAAGATATATGTGCAATACATTTTCTTGGTTTGGTAGACGTTGAACTCGACATTGTTATCATATAGAAATGATATCGCCATCACGTTTACGTGCTCGAATACGCTGTAGCTATGATTATAGTAATGTAGAAAAAGCGTATACGTGTCTTGATTCTAATGCCCATGTAGTGTGTTCCTAATAGGTTTGCACTTACTTACGCATTCGAGCGTGTTTATGTTTGTTTTGTGGCATTGTTGTTTCGTACATATTTGGCTCTGTCTCGCTACTAACTCCGCGTATAGGCGGTTCCAACTTTGGTTCAACTCACGCGTGCTATCCCTAGATGCTAACGGATACTATACATATATATATATCTATATATATATATCTATATATACTATACATATATATATATATATATATATATATATATATATATATATATCATAACCACTGTAGTAATGGAGTAAATGTCTTCTATTAAATTATTTACCTAAAAGTATGCTCACACACATATTATTACAGTTCAAGCATCTGCTCTGACTAATTACATCACCGGTATAAGGAATATGTTGAAGTGTATCGTACTGAGTATTGGTTCTTGCCAACTTTTGTTTAACTTGCGCGCTTTAGCATACACTTCTGTTATGAAAATGCACAAATCGGCTGATTGAAATGAGAAAATATTTGTTACACTAGGTAACCTTGCAATGGCATCAAAATACGTCCCCTGTTTCTAGCTCGATTCAGTTATATTCGTAAACAAATTCCTAAGTAAACATCGCTTTGGGCATTGACACTATTAGCCAATTTTACGTGCACAGTCTCAGCGCTGTTGTTTTGTTTTCCGGCGGAACTATATATATATATACAGCACTTCGGCTCGTGGGAAAACCCAGATGTGATCAAGGCTACCGAGAGTAACCTCGGCAGCTGCACGTAGAGACAAACAAAAATTTAACAGCGTCTATTTTTTACTTGCGTTTCTTTGTGAAACACAAACGTCCTTTACATTTATTATCATTGCATACCTTGTAAAAATATGATGTAGAAAATCTACAACACTATGTACTTAACGCTAGGCAATACAAAATGGACCCACGCGCAGCTATTTCGATAGCGTAACATAGAGACATGTATTCAATCACACAGCAATCGCTACTGGCTTGAAGATACCCAAGCCGAGCACAATTAATTGAGTTCCAACAGATTATGCACTGTATACTTAACGCGTATTTTATTTGTTTTGCCGTTGCGTTTCGTTATTTCGTAAATTATCGATGTTTATTGCTAAATCGACCGTATTTGCAATTTGTTGTGATAGCCTGTATTTAACAATATTGACACTTGTGTGGCATGCTTCTTCTATTTGTGCTTACGCATTCATTAACACTAAAATAGAATCTAGTTTGCTCATAGTTCGTGTAATTAAAGAATATCTTGTAGAGGAACTCGTGAGGGATAATAAGCCTAATGTGGCGGCGTGAACAAGGGGACTGGAGCTAGTCATGGTTGTCTTCCACCGGGATGTAGCCGGTCCGATCAGGGATTTGCAAATTGGGTTAAATTAACTAACTTAAAAATCCTTTAGGGAATCTGTAGCATTACGTACCTGCATAACCTATAATAGCTACTTACTGGATAGGACATGTAAATTCATTCCGCGTCGTGCAGGAAAATTATGCATCTCATGCAGATGGGTATTCGTACACATGATGGCTTTTGGAGTCCATACATGAGCCTATATGGGCCCATCGGTGTATTATTGACAATAACAGCAGCCACTTTGGATTACTGCTCGTCCGGTATCGATGCGATATTTCCGATCCTGGCAAAATCTTGCGCGCGTATGAGTAAGGCCAAATCGCGATTTGCTTCATTGTATATGCATAATCCTGCCTGTCGCATTTTAAGTAGAGAGGCATCCGTCCGCTCGCTCGAACAGCCAGAACAGAATGTAACAGAACGTGTATGACAAAACGTTGTCGCCAAACACGTTGGGCGCGCCCGCCCTATTGGACCCACTTTCTCTTTCTGCTCGCCTTCTTTCAATTTCTGTTGTCTCCCTGCATTTTGTGGCATGCGAAATGTATGGAAAATAGGTGCGCTGTGCTCAGAAGAGGCGCATTTCTCAAATCATCGGGGTCCAGTCTTCTGAATCTAGCAGCATTCGTTTAGTGCTTATATACTAGATATTCCAATAATTCGTTATAATGTCGTTATTGATAGCTATGACTCTATATAAGCTCCAGGTACCATAAGGAGGGGTACAACTTCGCCACTTGGGCTTTAAGTTAATATTTTAAATATTCTTGGACTCTTAAAAGTGTGTTAAATAAAAGTTTCAGGCTCCAGAGTACTGAACCTACGCAAAGACAACCACAAAAAATTGTAGATAGGTAAATCAAGTTTGACTCGGTCTTTAAGCGTACGTTACGTTAGATAAACTCAATGACAAGACTCAATTACATTACACAATGTATAAACTAGGCCTACTTTTTTGTGCGAAGCTGAAATACAGAAAACGACAAGTACTCCCTTATCTAATATGTGATTAAATCTACAACCGTGCTTGTGTTTTGCGCTGCAGGGAGCTTTTTTACCCAGCGTACCTCAAGCCCTACAGAAAGCTTGCAAGCTTTAACACACCGGGCGCGCTAAAGCAAATATAATTTTCTCTTATAATAAATACATTTATGTTTACCCAATAGTATTCACGAACCGAATTGCACCAAGCGAACGTGTTCACACCGTTCACCACTCGTAGGCGCAGCAAGCATGTGTCCAAGCCGGGAGTAGTCTCGAAGTGCACGTACAGATAGCGCATTTCCTTTACGAATATCCGGTGACAGTCTTTGACACAAGAATTCAATGAGCATTGGGTCCTCCGAAAACCCGGCCTCTTGCCATCATCCCGGTTTAGCCCTGAAGGCTTGAGCGCAGGCTTCAATGTGCCCTATCCGCGCACATGCAGACAGGTGGAAAACCAAGTTCACTCTAGGATATATATAATACAATTTTAGGCGATATATAATAAAATTTTGGACGAAGCTCTGGCACAATTCTGACCGTCGTCCTGCAGTGTCCGGCACAAAGGGCAACTCTTGTAGCCAAGCTCCTGTAGCTTTGGCCAGGACAGCTTTAAACCTCGCCTTACTTGTTGCCGACGCCACTTGGCTGAAGAGCTCGGCCAGGCTGTAAGCCTGTAACAGCATTGAAACCTTTTTTTTTTATTCTGGGAGGTTTCGGGAATGCATGATTGACATGCGCCACTAGCAGCCTGCGTGACTAGTGTGAGACTCGCAAACCCACTGGATTCCTCCCCACCTCCCAAGCTTGGTATTACTTTGGCATTATTTCGAAGCCGTGGGAGAGGCGTCTCTGCCGTTCTCCTTCAATCAGCTCTATCCCTGACTAAGCATTTAAACCTAGGTCTTTAGAGCAGATACTATTGCTTGCGGGAAATCAGGTTACTACATTCCCCACCAAGAAGCACAGAGCGGTGAAAGGCCCGCTCTCGTGAATATAGAAAGAAGCCAGCTGAGCTACTATTTAACGATACAATATCCCTTTTATGGTAAAACAACATGATGACACCCCGAATGTCCGCAAGGGACCATTCATATTTCATAATGTACAGGTAGTTCAATAAGTTCTTAGAATGAAAACCGAGAATTTTCCAAATCATGTTTTTAAATTTTTCTTATTCGATATACTCCCCGAGAAGCTCAATACACTTTTCCCACCGAGATTTCAGAGCTTTCATACCTCTTGAGTAGAATTCCGCGTCGTTAGACTGAAAATAGGCATTGACAGCAGCCTTAACCTCTTCATTGCTGGAAAAACGCTTTCCACCGAGACTATTCTTCAAATGTCCGAAGAGGAAATAATCAGAGGGGGCCAGGTCTGGAGAATAGGAGGGTTGTTCAATAACTTCGAACCTCAGTTGGGCCAGTTTTGCCGATGCTTGCCGGGACTTGTGTGCAGGAGCATTGCCCTGGTGAAACGGGACAACCATCTTCTGCAAAGCGGGCCGTTTCACGATGAGTTCTTGCTAACGGCAGTCCAACAGTCTTGCATAATATTCTCCTGTGATCGTTTTACAGCTCTCAAGGTAGTCGACCAGCATTATTCTACCTTGGTCTTAAAAACTGTAGCCATCACCTTTCCGGTCAATGCCGTTGTCCGCACCCTCTTCGGAGGTCCTTCATCAGGTGCACACCATTGGCAAGATGCTTCTTGGGTCTCGGGAGTGTAGTGATGAACCCGGCTTTCATCGACGGTCATGAATCTGCACCAAAAATCCGACAGATTGTTCGACATCTTGGCCAAATTTCGCTGTAAAGCCAAAACAGGCGCGTCTTTTTGGCCTTGGTTGAGCAAATGCGGCAGCCATTTTGCTCTAAGCTCTTTCATCTTCAAATTTTCGTATAGGATAAAATGCACACTGCCTAAACTAATCCCTAATGCCTCCGCTATTTTCTTAATGTTTATTCGCTTATCTGTGCCAAGAATTTTTCGCACTTTCTCTACGTTTTCCTCATCAGTTGCCGTTTTTTGACCTCCTGGACGTAGTTCATCCTCGGTGCTCCTGCGACCTCTTTTTAACACATTAATCCAGTTGGAAACAGTGGCAAAACATGGCGCAGAGTCACTGTACGTCTCGTCTAACTCAATTTTTACTTGGGTCGCATTCCAACCTTTGAAATAAAAATGCTTGATAACCACTCGAAACTCTTTTTTCTCCATTTTTAAAAATCACGCCGATACGTTGCACGGGAAAAGCTATCAAACGAAATCGCAACGGCCAATCACCATAATATATTGAGTGCTAGCAGTCGAAAAGTTGCAGTTCCTAATAGCGGTGAAAGCGTGCCAAAATTCGAATTCTAAAAAGCTCATTCTAAGAACTTATTGAACTACCTGTACTTACTTAAAAATATTACAAATATTTTGATCAGATACGCTTTCAACAACAAAAACATATTTACTACTGGACGATGATGGACAAGACTGGACAAGGCCAAAACCAGCAAATCGTGATATTTGCTGGTAGTAGAGAAGATTAGTAAAACGAACGAGAATAGTGACATTGAGCGCTCCAGCAGCAGGCCTTTGATCGTTGCTAGTTTGCTTAAGGGGTGGCTACCCTGTTGGACAAAACGTGAGTTTCTTGCATTTATCGAATATCCTGATTAGATCAGTTCAAACTTTGTCGAGTCCAAACTTTGGCTTGTGTAAATATTAGATAACCTGTTGATGCTGCCGTATGCTTAAGTGATGTCCAGGACAGGAGTATGCATATCGTGCCTTTACTCGGACGTTCGCCACATCTGTCGTTGACGTTAACATAAAACAACTGGAGTCACATATTTGATCTGAACTAATTTTGTCTTTTATCCAAGTTCTTTCTTCTTCAACTCAGTTTTTGTCAACATAGTCTGCGTTAAATTAGTGTGGTCAAATCTATATACCACCACCGAAAGTATAAGAACTCGGTACATAATCAGATATCTCACACACACATGTTGAAACATTATTTTTCAATAATAATAATAATACGCTTCCTAATTTCGACCATCTGGTGATTTCTTAAGCGCTTTTAGAATTGTAATTTACTGAATATATAAATGAAGTACATAAATAGATTCTTAACTAAATACTTTTTGTATTGCCAAACCGCTGTAGGGTTAAAGCGGGTAATGTACACGCTGCAGTCCCACTGGGCATAGCGCCTGGAAAGCTTCCTGGTTTCTGTGGTTTTGTCCTTTTTGCAGCGACAAGGTCGACAATTGCAACCTCATCACAGTCGGCAATACTTAGTTGTGATCAATTTTTGACCCGTTTTGTTACCATTTGCTTTATAGGTGCTTCAGTCACTTGTAGCGGGACCGAGACTGTATATTGAACGTTCATCCTCCTTCCGTGAATTTCTGCCGAGGAGCAGTAATAAAACTGGATAAACTTCTCGGCGTACCACGTAAGGCATAGCCAGATCATCCAAATGCATGCTTACCTGCAAACAATAAATGTAGCATTTAATAAACAATCCAGGTGTTTGTGATTTGTAGGTATTAGACTGTTGTCGGTAAATATTATATATATCGTTCATCTTTAGTGTATCAACGTTGCTGCTTCAAAATGTATCAGCTAGCAACTGATGTGTTATTGAACTGTGTACGTCATAGTTGGGCCATATTAGCCTATTGTAATTTTCTGAGGCACAAGAAACGGCATTGACTAAGTTTTTAATTAATTAACTAAGCCCTTCAACAGTGATTTTTTATAACGAACTAAATCTATAATGATATGACTTAACTTCTGATATACTCCCTTTTTGGAACTATACCAAAACGTGCTAGTCAATGCAACCCGTTGCAAACTAAAGGGAAGCAGACAAATATGAATTTCAAAACTAAACCTCTCTACCACTAACAGGCAAGGCATATCATGATTTTTCAAGTATAATAGTTTGCTCTTATATTTAAATACATAATACTTTTACATCGTTTTTTTTTTATTCATATAGGTTTACTACATGTTAAACAATGTTACAGTTGTGAGTTCTGGACGTATTATTGCAAATCCTTTAAATAATTACTTTAGTCCATGGTGCCCAAAATAGATACCGCGCTCCCTCTGCAAACGGCCAAAGACATTGCTTGCCATAAGAATTGGCCCTCTCTTTTGTCGCTCGGGACTTCCAGATTTCGCTTATTTAAATATAGTGAGAAATACTTCGGTTTCCTTGCTGCTTGGTCCTAGTGTCTCCATGGCAATAGGCACAAAAATCTTGTTTGCAGTCCAGCGTATTTAATCCGTCTTCTAGCGTCCGCCTGTTTTGCTACCCACCCCGGCTCAATTGAGCTGTGATGTAAATAAACCGCGCACAGCAAACATCACAGCGTGTTGTGGTTATTGCCATTGCGAGATTTAAATGGAAAGATTTAAAAATCTACAAATGACTAGGGTCTCACAACGAAGCAGTGCGACCATTGTGCCATGACCATGAAAGTAAGCTCAATGACAATGACTAACGATTTTTTGACGCATGAACAGCTCTCATATATATATATATATATATATATATATATATATATATATATATATGCACTTCCGAGCTGTCACTACCAATAATTATGTAAGAACGAGAGCAATTTGCCCTACAATCTAAGAAGCAGAAGTAGCAGGGTGGGATATAGAGAAGATTCAATAACCATTGTGCCTTCATTCTCCAACAGTGCTCGTATTTTAAACGTTAAACCTAGACCTTTGCTGTACTACTAATGTAATGTGGATTCCAAATTGCATCTAATCCACATTTCATTTTTCTTTATGCGTCTGATCATGCCTCATACACAAACGGTATAAGCCACAGATTATGAAAGATCATATCGATTTTATTAAAATAATTGCATGGCACTCGCTAAAAACACACCGTGTCTTCACGTCACTCCTGGCTACAGTTTAACAATGATCCTGACAGCATCAATTGCTGTATTTGATGGCACAGCAAGTATAAGCAGAAGATGGTCTGAAGATGACACAAAAAACCATTAAAAGCACAATACTTAATCATTCGTCGTCACTTACGCATACGATGACTACAAGCTGTCAGAAAAGATGGCTAGAAAAGGAACAGATAAACTAGAACATTAACAAAAAGCAACCACTCGAACAGATGGTCTAGTAAGAAAAAAATATCGCACGCAGTCTATGCTGATGGCGTACAAAAACACAAAAGACATACATAGAAACTTGAAGATTTTTCAGGGGGGTCGCATAACATGTTGATATAAGCATTTCGTTTGACATATTTTCTAAAGCAGAGCCGTAAATTCTTAGAAGTATCAGTAAAATTATTAGTATTTGTTATTTGCGGTTCACTAGATATTGCTTTTACAAATGTGCCCTTCGAGATAATGCCTTGTTTGGTAGAAAAACTAAGTATACTGCCCTATTCTGACAAAAATATGCATCGTCTGCAAGCCATCTAACCTTGCCAGCGAAAACAAACTAAACGTATTAATAAGAGCTTGCACAAATTATGTTCCAGTGTTGTTCCATGCTTAAGCTTTAGGGTCAATAACTAACTAGAAATAGCCATCATACTTACAAAACCCAGACTGTTATAGCGCACATTTTGTGTTTCACTAAAATCGCTACAAGCGCTACAAGAGATGCTCGAGAAAGCGATAAGTGAGTGATAAGTGATCATAAAGTCCAACCAGCTCGTTTTTTCGGGCTGTCAGCCCAAACATTCACGAAGAAGCGGCCCTGCTGGTAACCCAGTCATGAGGACTAGGTGCATTCGACATCACCTTCCATGTAAACGAGGCTTCGTCAGTGAAGCTCACATGTAAGTCCCCCTGGGTTTCCTTTTTTTTCCAAAAATGAGCGACAGTAGTCAACGCATGACTGCTAATCGGTAGGTCGCAGAGTCAACATTTTTGCTGAGCCCGGTACAGATGTAGATCTTTGTCGGTCAGTATGTCATGCAAGGTACCACCACTCATAATAATACACGAGCACGCGTCGCTAATACGCAGATAAACTCACGCACGCGTGCTTATCTCGCGAATGACGCTATTTTATATTTGACGTGCTCATCGTCTGCAACAAGCCGGCTTTGCGTAACTGACGATGTGGGTACACTCGTGCTATGCATTATTATTAGTAGACATGCATGTATCCGGAAAACGCTCCGCGGAAATCTACGGTAGGCATACGCGTAACCGTTCGCTTCACCATTAAATGGATGGCTGCTTTCTCAGCATTCGAGAACTTGTCCATCAAGCAGTGCATAGTAAAGCCTGCGTTTTGTAATGGAACGACATTCGAATACACAGGCAAGTCCGATCTTTTGGAGAGCTGACGACCAAAGCAAAGTCGTTTGGTTCTACTTTTGCGACCAGTGTGTGGTTCTCATTTGTACCTCTCACTTTCTTTTCAATGGCGTTATGGTTTAAAATATTTGCAACCGTTACAGAATGTGTACAATGACTGTGGCAATGCGCATTTCTTTGTACTTACCAAACAATATCCGGTATTGTGAAAAATATTACGATTGATAAACTTAATAATGGAAAGTAAAACCTTAGCTGTATGTATGCACTCACTTGTGACGTTTCTAGAGTTAACATACTTTACTCTTCAAACACAAACCGAACCTCAAGCAATGTGGTAATATTATACCCGTTAAGTACGCCTACCTATAAGTTATACAGAGCTATCTCCAGGAAATCACATCAATATAACAAAAAATTGTAATTTCACTGATACCCCAAACAAGACAATTACGTTGTCAAGTCAGTTGGAAAAAATATTTGAACGAGTTATACGGCTTCCTAAATTAAGTTCGCTGAGAACGCACTATGTATGTCCTTAGTGTTGTTAAACACTAAAACATACATACAGGAAAAATCGAAAAGGGATTTGTGATTAAACAATGGTCTTTGCACTTACATGCGTGATACTGAATAAACTCTTGTTTATACATAACGGCATAGAGACAACTGACGTTACAGCATGAATCGTTGATGCAACCATCCAGTCCTGCCCGAGGCATACGCAAGATAAACGCGGGCTTCGTGCAAGCCCGTTCTGATGACGTTGGCCCATTGACTAGCGCGGCAAGTCGCTTTCGGGGTCACTGTCATGACCGGGAAGAGCCCGGTCTAGGCGCCTTTGCAGCTAATGCCATTATGTACAGGACAGAACTGCATCGACACGCCAGAGTCGTCTCGTTGTTTCTCTTGCCAGCGCCCGCTGCCCTTTCGGAGCTTCCAACGCAACCTAAGGAACACATTGGGAATCGATACTTTCTCAACAACGTCCCAGCTGGAGCACGGCTAAGGAGCCTTCAAAGCATCACAGCGAGGGTCGCCGTTACCACCACCACCCCTTTGCTTCGGTGTCATCAAGCCTACGCAACCCACGGTATCTGCGCTGCCATTCTTTTCGCAGAGCACGATGTGCTACTACTGCCACGGGAAGCGTCGACGAACTCTGTGTCTAGATGGTGCTGTCTAGAGGCTGGTGGCGGTGGTGGTGGTGATGATGCAAGTGATCATAGTGGCCGCGCTAGTGGAATGCGAGGAAGGCCCGAATGGAGACTGGCTGGCTGGCGGGCGGCAGCCGTCAGCGTGCTTCCATCGGTCGCACGACCGTGTCGCCCATGTGCAAAAGCCAAATCAATGACAATGAGAGAGCTTGCCAGAGACAGACAGGAAGGGAGAGAGAGAATGCGAGGGCTGAAAAAAAGACGACACAATCGAAAAACAGCAGCACGACCAAACGCGGAAGCTGGAGAGAAGAATAGAGAGAGAGAGAGAGAGAGAGAGAAGGAGGCGTCTGCTTGACGATTGGGTTCCTGCCGTTTTCAAATGAGACCCTACGCCCCGAAGTACATCTAGACTATACGAACGAACGCCCGCCCGCCCGTGCATTGGGGACATAGATGGGGGACGATGGCTCTACGTTGCTCTGATAGGCCAGAACAACGGCAAGGACGAAGACGCAGCATTTGATTCACGGTGATTAAGCCAAGTCATTTTCAACTAAATTACGTATGGAATCAACTGCTTAAGCGGCTTAAAGTAAAATTACGTAATTGTTCTACACTATATTTTACTACCTAATTACAATTGCACCATTGCATTGATATTACACAGATATGTAATGCATTATTATGTATGCACAATCGAGTTGCAAAATAAACAGCTTTCACCACTCTTGATTTAGTAGAACGCGCTTACAACTAACTGCTTCGTCTAACGGTGAACGTATGTGCGGCAGCTTTGGACTAGAGAACAGACATATACACGCTTATCGTGTGCATTTTAAAATAACATATCGTATATTAGTCAACTAGGCTTCTTAGCGATTTACAGACACGTCTTCACTAAATCGTTCACAACTATTCAGCAAACTCTGTGTGATTTCGAAATATTGGCAAATACCGAGTTGGTGAAGGGTGGAGCGAAATACGGGTTGAGTAGTTTTACGAATTTCACACTAGTGATGCTAGTTGCTCTTGGCGTATTTGCTTCAAGCATTTCCGAAACCTCTCATTATAAAATGTAATATGTCTGTATGAGCATATCAAATTATCAAATTTTAACGCTAAGCCAGCTTTACTCAGGGTAAAAGATTTAATGGTGTAAACAGGCTGGCTCTATTGCAAGCAGAATTTGAAGGAATACTTTACACACAACGCATTATCGCATTAAAGTGCATATACATTCTATTCTAGCGAGATAAAATCATGTATACATATAGGCATGATGAGCACCAAACATATCTTTGGTGCTAATCATCGAGACGTTTTTACACCGATTTATTCATAGATTTAATACAATGCACAGTTTAGTATAGCTGGTATGTTCTTAATGAGACGGGCCGACAGATGGCTGTTACAGAAATATGGGTACCAAAACAATTATATTACAGCAGCAGAAAATGAGTCGAACATGTGGGCTCCCGATGAGGCTCATGAGATACCGTTTTGATTGGATACAAGACACAGCGCGTGTGCAATGTATCGGTAGGTGATGAACAAATAAATACATAATAATAATAATAATAATAATAATAATAAAAATAATAATAATAATAATAATAATAATAATAATAATAATAATAATAATAATAATAATAATAATAATAATAATAATAATAATAATAATAATAATAATAATAATAATAATAATAATAATAATAATAATGAGAATACAATAAATTGAGCATCGTTGACGTAAAAACATAAACGGGCCATTCTATGCAGCGTTTATGTCCGGTAATGCATCATGTCTAGCCATACAGCCAAAATCACCGATTAGGTACATTATATGGAGAGGCTTATACATTGTAAAAGGTCGATTACTACACAGGGCATAAGCGCAAACTTTTCTGCCCTCTTTTCTTTTAGCCACTGTGCGATGTGGGTATAGTATCACCAATAGAAACGTATTAGAACGCAGTTAGCTGACATAACTCCAGTAAATTAAGTTGAGGAGAAATGCAAGGTTGGATGGGCCATTTGCGCAATGACTTACCGCTTTATTTCACATCACTATTGAATGCTTTGTATGCTCACATTAGACCGGATCAAATATACCTAAGCACCCTATGTACGAACACGGAACTACCCACTAGTACTTAATCTAGCACATATACAAATAAAACTATGCATAATGAGACGCGGGCACCAGTCATGATATAACCCCCCTCCCTTCTTTCACCTAGTGGCGCACAGCCTAGTGTAATGAGTATAAATTATCGCAACATTTGCAGATGCACCATTCGCTTGGTTTCTGAAAGCCCACTCACTGTACAACGCACTGTGTTGCAAAAGTTGTGTACTGCATATCGCGTAGCAACATGCAGTTTTAATAGTTCGGCTTGTTTTCATGTATGTGAGGCCATTGCTCCTGCCATGTAAAAATTGGGCTCGAGTTCAGCTTTGGTTTTATGACCACTAAAGAGAGTCTCACACTCTGGCGTCAGCAAAAGTTTAGACCGCCATTTAAATCCACTATGAACCTTTTTTGCCTGTAGGTAGACCAGCCTGCTTGGAATAAACACATGCACTGTAAGCACTCGTTTTGAGAACGCTAGGTTAACCTTATAAAGGGCTGCCAAATTGTGGTGACTGCCAAATCGTGGTGCCTCGGTTCTAGGCAAAGCAATGCAAGTAATGTTCAGGTCAAAGGTGGGTATGCCTCCCATACGACTTTTCTGCAGAGGATGTAAATTGCCTAAGCTATGTAGAGTGTAACAGAAGCTAAATTTGGCCCCCACCCCCTCGAGAGTACGTTTCCCAGCATCATACTTCATTGCTTGTGTTTTGTGTTCCGATTCGCAGATATATCAGCTACTCGGCGGTAAACGACATGCCGACTAGCAACGAGACCTGGAAATCAGTTCTCGGCCGTACTGAATTCCTGTATGACCTACGTGAGGGCCGGCTCATCTCCCTTTATAATCAAATTACTGTCGGAGTGGGAGGCCCAAAAAACAGGCAGAAATGTTAGCCTCACCCGCGCGTAAATGCCTCTCTCAAATGCTAACGGAGCACGAAGGAGATAACCCATCAACGCTCACTCTCAGAGTCATAGCACACTTGCACTGGCACCGTCTTAGAAAAAGAAGGTCACACTGATCGGGGTGGCTAGTACATCAACCTTCCTTTCCTTAAAGTTACATTGTGCCTCTTTTCGGGCGCTTTTTTATCAGGCTCTTTTAGGGATGTGATTTTCTGCCTTTGTCACGCTGTGCCTCATTTTCAGTCCTCGCTCTCTGCGCTGCCTTGGCATCGGTCGCAAGGTTTGTGAAAATCGAAGATGTGCCTTCCTGATGACAATATCTGTGATCACCGTATCAAGTTCCCTTACCAACCGTAGTCGTCTAGGCCTCCATTGTTGGATGCCAGTTGCTCAAGCGATGGGTCTCAGGGAGACGTCCTTTTTCCTGACTTTCACTGAAGATGTTCCAGCTGCTTTAACTCATTTAGAGGCCGCCTCCCCCAACTTGGCACCCAGTGAGCCCAAGAAGCCCGGTGTGGCGGCGGAGCTCGTGGAAGAGGACACAACTGTCCCCAGATCTTTCCTGAATAGATTCAGTAGAAGATTATCCGGATGTTGTTTGGGCTAAATCAGATGGGCCCGGAGTTGCTCCCCCATAGGATTTCGATCGAGTCGAGCCCGATAGCGATCAAGTTTGTCGAACACAGCAACCTGTACGCCCACATGAAGTCATCATCGGTTAGTCTTACCGTCATCCGACGACAAACGATGTCACTCAGCGGTGTCGGCTTTAAAATGTTCCGGGCGAGTGCGGCGTACGGCCCTGATATTGATCGTTTTTTCTCAGCATTCGATTTTTCAGCCTGTTTGGAAGGCCGACAGGCTAGCTCTTACAATGCTTCGTAAGTACGAAATCTCACTCTCCATAGGGTGAATATCGCGACGGCCATCCCGTAAGGCGAATGGGTCAAGAAAAGGCTTACGATTTCTAGTTGTTCCTCTCTGGTGTCCTCCCTCGGTAAGACCCTTCGCAACTCTGCTATTAGTCTGGAATCTACTTGAGAGAGATCAATGTGCGCTGGACTGCTTGACAAAGATATATATGAAATAACTTCGTTGAGAAAACATCTTGTCGCATTTCAACCTTTTATATTTGTTGTATGTGTCTATTCAATATTTAGGCTTAGCATTGGTTGTATTCTCAAATTATCTTGGCATTAATAATTTCACTGTGTATTCAGTCGCGTAAATCGCGTGTAAATTCTGAAGCGTTTTTATGGCACTACTCAATGTTTCAAAGAAGCTTAAAAAGTCGCTAGGAACTCCTCGACCGGCACGTAATTGGTGGGGGGCGAAAGAGAGACATCGGGAGGAGTGTCATCCCGTAAAACGGCCTTTACTGGACTATCACGTGGTGCATCACGATGATTACAGACTTCCACAGTCTTTCTGGTATACAATACTCTTAGTTTTTTTACGTCGAACATGTCTGGCACGACCCAGCTACTACCGCTTAAGAGCAATCAAAATGGTACTCCTGTTCTCCAGACTTCTACTATAATAGAATTTGCGTTATCCAGACCGTTTGTACGCTAGCTGCAGTATGCAGCAGAGTCTTGCATGTTGGACACCTGCAAAAGTTGGGAAATGCTGCCTCCCTTCTGCTGCTGTTGACGGTGTCCATAGTGGGATCTCCGGAGTCTCCTAATCCCAACGATAACTGTTGCATGACTATGTGTGTAGTGCACTGATTAATACTGCATATATTATCTAGAACTCTAATATATACCACCCGACTGTATTGATTTAAGCTCCCGACGTGTTCCTAATTCGAAATCAAATACACACATAGTTTTACGCAATGCTCTTAGCAGAAAGCTGGAATCTCGATTTACATAAACGGGATTTTTTTAGAACATTTTTAAGGAGGTTGTTTTTAGAATAAATGGTCTATGCATACTGAACCATTCTCTACAAAGCCACAATGTTTCTGATTGCACTGCCCGCGTCTATACGATAGTACTAGCCATGCTTCATCAACCGTTGGGCTGATTTAGCCAGCCGCCCGTTCCAAAGGGAATTGTAACGCTGGCGGAGAACGTTATTGACCTTGTCTGCAATCGCATAATTGTAGAATAACAAAAGTTTGGCCTTAATTAGAATGGGTTGTCCTCAGGGGATACCTCGTCCCTCTTTCGATTCTCGCTTCCAGTGGACAATGACACTAACCTTCACTCATGTCGCGGTTAGTGTCAGTCTCACGTCATTTCCTAGCAGCCATGTGATCGGCACTACTGCGTGCCTGACTGGACACCTCGTTGAACTGCAAACACACACAGTTTGCTGCTAAGCTAATATAATGCTTGCCTAGCTGGTTATCTCATTTAAAAACTGTCATACGGACATAAAGTTGGTAGCCACTAAGCTTTCCAAAATCCGTTTGGCACTGTTCGGCATTTCAATAAACTCTGCACATTTTGTTTTGTTTCGGAAACTAATTATTGTAAGCAACGTAATAGATGATCAATAGAGATTCGCTGCAGGTAAGTTGAATTCATCGGCAGCTGAATAAGTTCCAATCGAGCAACAGCAAAGGTTCGAAGCATTTTGTGCCATGACAAACCGTCCTGTACTGGGTTCCGTAGTTGCCCAGCTCATTAGCCATTATGAGCAATACTGCCAGTGTATGTATTTGCAGGTATGTGTGGCTATAGAAATTATGATATCATTGTTTATTGCCGCCGAGATAAGCGGTAGTTTGTTGCCTAAAGAAACCTTACAAATACTGAAAATAAAAACAGAAATTCAGAAATAAGCATTTACGCAAATTGCAGAAGTGATTAATATCTAGAGATAGAATAGCACCACCCATCCCACAAAAAAAACTATGCGTGAGCTGCTCTTAGCTCTCCGCAAATCGTTTAAACTAACCAGTAACAAGCAAGACATGCAGCACGGAAGAATTCCACATTCCTCAGGAAAGTTGCAGGTGCACGAGGTGCTCTGCCCAGTGCGATAGATATAACGCCGCAGCATGTCCAGCAGTTCAGTCAATAACTGAACTAGCAAGATGAGAGAAGACCCAATGACGTGAAGGAAGCACTAGTTCTGTCTGATGTATATGTTTATAATTTTACCCAACCTGGGTGTTAATAACCCATAATAACAAGCAAGACAAACCAGAACGTTTTTAAATAAGTCTATTTTCCCTTGCCGGTTGACCTCTGTGACTTTGGCCTACAGCGGAGCACAATCGGTCACTACTAAGTTAATATTTTTGCCCGTATCTCTGCTGCTTGTAAAAGCCTCCAATACTGTAAAATATATGACTTTAGCCGCATATTTCCATGTCCCTACCTAGGCTTAAAGCAGATGGCTTCGCACATATCGGTTTCACAAGTAAACGTAAATATAAATAAAACCTGGGAAACTAGCTTGTCGTCAGTTCGACCACTAGTAATTCTTGTAAAAGTCGCGCTTGTGTACTGTGAACTCAATGTGCGTAAGAATCCGGCATATATTCGAATATTTTATAATTTACCGACGTACTAAAACTGGTTATCAATCCTAGAAGCAAGCGTACCACATAATTAAGGTCGACGTATACCATTGCAGCGCAGCGGCTAGAGGGTGGCTCATTAGTTAGTGGTCCTGCAGCTCCTACAAGTAGGACAGATGGTGTGTGGCCTTAAATCCCGTGATCTCTACCGCCAGCTCAACATAGAGAAATCGAAGATTTTGCACCGTTGCAATGTATCACGCATTAGAGTCTCTTGCAGGCCAACCGGCATTACTGGCTCCTTAGCTATATGCCCCAACGTATGGCCTTTCTAGAGCATTACATAGAATGCCTAGACAATCAGCCTAGGCCACAACAAGAGTCCATGGATTCCAATCAATTAGTAACTCCACCATCTGAGAAAAAAAATATTTTTATTTAGGGATTCGTCTACCAGACAACTTCAGTGGTGCTGCCAAGGAAGGTGGAAGTGGACGTCACCTCCTTTCACGAGAAGTCAGGGCCGGATATTAGAAGAGAAAAGCAAAGTCGCATACCAGTTGGCTTACTGCGCTGGCTACGGGGACCATTTTAACATTGAAGGTAAGGTATTTATCTCCACCGTTAACTCTTTTGCAGTTTGGCTAAGCCAAAGCATTCCTGCTGCAATGTTCGCTGTGCTGTCAGTGTCTGGACGTCAGGAATTGGTAAAGAAGCAAATGACAAACTGAAGCGTCAACTAACGCTCGTGCTATTTCTCTGTATATCTCCGTAATGTACCACGCACTAGAGTCTCTTGCAGCCCAGCCCGCATTACTGGCTGTCTTGAGCTATATCTCCCACCAGGCTTTAAATGCAGTCATCAGCTCCAAGCGAGAAACTTAGGGGACTAGAAATTCTAAAACTGCCAGAACGCGGGGAGTATTTATGATGATGATGATGATTATGATTATTATTATTATTATTATTATTATTATTATTATTATTATTATTATTATTATTATTATTATTATTATTATTATTATTATTTATTCAATGTTTCGGTGTTTCCCTACAATTGTGGGATCTAAACGTGCACCCGCCTAGGCTCACCCCCGCTCCTCAATCCATGGAGCCGATGACAGCGACGGCGTTTCCCCTACACACTGCGAGCGAGAGCTGCTGACGTAGAAACTCACCCTCGCGCTGGGTTATTATTATTATTATTATTTGAATATTCTCTAAGTACCTATATGAATATTAGGTACATAATATTTAAAAACAAAGAGTAAAGAGAAGTTCTGCAGCAACAACAACTGGGAACTCCGCAACCCGGTCAGTAATTCCAAGCCCCTAGGGCCAACTGGGTGAACACGAAGCGGAAGGAGCTTCATGGGGGAAAGAAATGAGCTCACCTCAAGTTGCATTGCAGCACAACGAGGCATCTTAGGTCAACTGCCCCTGCGTTCCACCAGTAATAGGACGACGTTTCGCATCACGCTGTGAAACACCAAAGGCGTAGACTAGGCGATAGACCGTATATCTAACGGCAGTTTTCACAAACTGACTGTAGTAGATATGACGGAACGAACATTTGCTACGGAAAACTCGGGGATTTTATGGCTACTATTGCCCGACCACCGTTCACGAAACGGGGAGACTACCGTGAGGCGTTCTGTTTTGTTGGGCCTGCCTTTCAAAAATGTCAGTTCGGCCTTGACAGAGGATAATACTGTGGCCATAAACACGCAACAGTTTATAATCGTGGCAATGTGCACTAGTAACAGCAGACGCCGTACTGCAGGCCCGACTGAATGTCTTGCAAAGATACTTTGTTTCGCGTTCTCAAAAATATCATCAGCCATCTTCTCCATCACTATGGTCTCTGGATATGAAGTAACCTACGAACTCCCTTATTAATTGTAGACTCCTGTGGACCATTACTTATTGGCTCACAAGATCGTCCCTAGGCGTCAACAATTGGCATATTAACATATTTGCAATTGCGACAATCGATTGAGTCCGAGCCGTTATCTAATGTCGTTGACTTTTCCAACGGTAAACGTAGAGTCAGCCAGCAAATCGCAGCGAACAAAGATTTGCCTTTTGATTTGGTCGGGAATGCAAGTTTCACTAACATTTGCTAAGCCTGCTTCATAAACACTTTGAGGGAATGTTTGCCTCCCTCAATAGAATCCTTCGGGAGATCCCAACTGATGAGGAATCTGAGGAGACTTCTGTAGAAGCAAGATGGCTTAGTGGCAAAGCCATTGCCTTACATTCGGGAGGTCGGAGGAGGGGAGCACATATATCTCAGTAAGAAGAGATGGTGTATTACCTTTTTAACCCCCATGTTATGTATGTATGTATGAAGATCTTCTCTTGGTTTACCCATCGGCTATAGCAAGATTATCGAGACCTTTGAAAGCCTGCAGTCTCGGCCTCGTCCGGAATAAACACCTTAAAAAGACACTCCTTATATTTGGCCTATTTTCCTTGCACCCTTTCTACCGAATGACCAACCTTATCAACCTAGATGAGGGCCATGCCCCGGAAACATGACGGCAATGTGACATTTCGACATGGATTTCGTAAGGTGATGTCGGTCAGCATAGACGGAATTATCCGAAGTGAAAGAAAGCCTGAACGTCATAAATAACGGGGAAGATTTCTTTATGCCTTGTTTGTCAATCTAAGGCCCGCTTTTAACACTGCCCGGCGTAATGCTGTACCCCAGAAGTTATGTGCAGATGCCCTGTTTACCATTGCAATGCCTGTTAGAGAGCCCACTGTTTTACGCATTTATTAATCCATGATATTTTATTACTTATAAACATGTGCTTTTTAGTATAATTATTATTATGATCCATTTACTACATTATTGGAAAATGCCAGATAGTTAAGTGGACTATATCTGTAATGTAATAGGAAAAACTGCGCTTTATTGTTACTCACTTAAACTCTTCTTAAATTATATTGTTTTTAGGTTACAACTAAAGATTTTTAAAACTTTTGTAAGCGAAATTGTCGAGCCATCACCAGCAGCAACGTATAAATACATAAGCAAAAGCGCTAATGCGCATCGGTAATGCAATGAAATAAACTTTATTATAAAGTTATTATTGAATTTTTATCGACTTTAATAGGGGAATTGTGCTCTTTCTGAGCTACAGTGATATATTATTGTTCATATCCAGCAATCGCGCAATGAAAAAAAACATTGCATCAACGAAATGCATCACTTCTGCGTGACTACAGTAGAACTCCTTAGAAAAATGACAGGGTGCTGTAAACAATATTTCCAAGACTGGCATTCTCCTAGGTCGTTCTATTACTACTACTGAGGGTCAAATAGTGCAACATGATTGTGCAATTTTTGCCTGCGTCTTGCCCATGCACATGTGTACAAAGTGAAGACGTACCTGTGTACAAACTAGATATTTTGACGACAATTCAAATAGGCTTCATATTTATGCTAATCATACCATAAGGTTTATCTTAAAAGTGAATATGTCGTGCCATATATTCGCCATCGAGTCTGTGACTCATTCTTTAGGAATTAATGCCCTACATGTTGCAAGAAAAACGCAACCAACTGTTGAAATATATCCTTTGAGCTGCTTATTATTATATTCTTTAATCTTCTTCAGCTTAGTATACTGCCGTAATTTGTGCACTTTGTCATCCTCAATTAAGATAAGAAAAGGGCTGGAATACGCTGCTACAGACTTTAAAACTAAGAACGCACGGATAGCTGAATTTAAAGATAATATAATATTATTACTGATGACAATTAAATACTTAATGAACGAAATACAAATGTTTCTTTTATATGGTAAACTCTGGGGGTGTTTCAAATGATAAAGCAAATGAGGCGTTTTTTGTTTTGACTTCAAATAAGCATTCGAACGAGTGACATATAGCAAATGCATTACCATCGTTTCTCAGTATTGAGTCGGTTAGACTATAAACTTCTTCCGCGACAGGACTTCTCGTGAGCGCGTCAACAACCGTTACTTGACAGAGGCATCAGCAATATTTGGATGTCTACAAGGGACTATTTTAGGCCCGCCTACGTACATTTTGTGCATAAACACATTGAACTCACTCATTGTCGACGCCCATGAAGGCGCTCAATACGCCTGCTTTTTTTTTATGAACAATCTAATTTATAGATTGTTCATACCGCCTGAATCGTTCTAATTTTCTCTTCTCACTATTAAATGCCAATGACATATGCGCAAGAAAGATAGTGTCAATGCATCTTTTCTTCGTAGAATTACCGGACAGTTTCATGGAAACGAACCCTGTGATCACATATAATCTTTTTAATAAAGCAATGTTATAAAATTTATAAATGCATAGCACCACATGAAAACTCACACAAAAAACCTACGGTTTCCGCGGCATAGATTCGAGGGTGAGATAGTGAGAAAATCAAAATATAAATTTAGTATTGATACCTTCACATCAGCAAACTCAGCATCGCTCTGCTACAAACAAACAAAAAACATAAAATCTACATATCCGTCTATTCCGACAGAATAATTTTCCTGTCCCATCTTTCTATACTGGCGAGTTTGTTTTCCCATCGGGAATCTACTCCTAATCGCAAAACAATGAGAAGCGTTAGAATACCACCTAGAAGTATTCTCGAAAGGCACAACTGTAGCAAGACTCTGCTTTAAAAACATGGTCGAGCCTGGTGGTACCTTACGACTCGGATACCACCAGCGGTCGTTCTTCTTCGATCCAACTTAGGTAACTCGTTTTCTGGCCGAATTCCGGGCTTTTTATTTAACGTATATTGTTGCTAACGAAATATGAGAAGGATATGTGCCAAGACACAACCGCGTTAATTCACATGGCTAGATTTGACGAGGCTACTCTGTCATTCTGCCTCCGTAACTTTTTCTCTTTCCATTAAAACAAATATGGAACTATCAACAAGCGGCGTACCATGTAGGCACGAACGGATCAGTCAGTTAGTCCAAATCTATCGAGTCCGGTGGCGTGGTGCATTCGCCTGCGCCTTACGACCGGAAGAGACACATAAGTGCGCGGGTTCGAGCCCCACCGTTGCATATTTGTATTTGTGGGGGTCCGTCTATGAAGCAATGCGAAAAGCAGTTCCATGGACGTTAAATCTTGGCTGGGGGTCAGCCCGAAAAGTATTAGGTAGGGAAAATCCCCCAGTGCAAAAACAGAAATATGCAGATCATCTATCTAAAAACGCTACTTTCGTCACATTTGAACACCTTAAAGAACACTTAATAGTCGGCGAGATCAAATGTGCTTTGTATACGTTTAGATATTATTAAAGTAGACTAGATATTAAAGTAATTCTGCTAATCATATAAAGATGTGCTTTAGGTTTGACGATACAAACTAACATATTGTTTTAAGCATTGGTTTTGAGCCCTATGATTTAGCTTGGATTTCTCAGACGTCTACCAATAAATCTCTCAAAACTTGCAAAGAGCAATTAAATGTATGTCTCTGCATATTATATGTCAAAAATATGAGCATCATTATTACTATTATATATATATATATATATATATATATATATATATATATATATATATATATATATATATATATATATATATGCACGTTATCCTTCCAAAAATGCAAAGATGCTCTGGTTGTTATTATTATCATTCTTACTACAATGTGTGTAAGCTCATGTTAGTCTAGCAATTTCTAGTATTTGCGGTTGCTCGTGATTTTATAGTGTAGTCATTTTTAAGCGTCCCATCGTCGGGGTGAGCATATTTCAAATAAATGTTTTGTCAGCGGGAAACTGCCGTGGTGCTCGCATGGTATAGCGCTGCCGTTGTGATAGCACTGCCCTGTCACAGCAGCAACGCTACCACCACCACCACCACCACCATTATTATGAAGCCAGAGGGCGCAGCAATGCCTCGGTTGCTATCGTGTACGGCCGTGCTTTCACTTAGTCTAATTGGCCTCAATACGGTCATTATGATACGGCCATTATGACAATTTATGCATACACTCAGTGTACTTGCCGTCAACACTAACAAGCCATTTCTGATGTAACAATTTCATAGGCACTGCGTCGCACAACCATGTTGCACTTTACAATGACAAGCTGTTAAGCCATACAGCACATGCAAGAGTATCCTTGCACGAATGACACTTACATCGTTACTTGAGTTGACAAGATTTGCACATATGGCACTGTTACACACTCAGATGGCCAGAGATACAGAGAAAACATGCACCACATAAATGTCTGTCCATGCACACAACACATGTATGATAGAAGAAGATATGGCAGCGATTGGACATTGGACACACATCTGTGGGAATGTGTATGCTTGAATCGTCCGTGTACGTGAATGTGTGGTGCCTATAGAACTAGCCGGACGACATGAACGGGTCGCCGACAGGACAGTCTTGTTGGAGTTAGTTGCTTTCTGGCTGAGCATACAAAAAGCAAGCGTCGGCTGGCCGTCGGTGCGAAACGCTGATGCCCCGGAGGGTGATGATAAATTGACTCGTTTGTAGCCAGCGCATAGCTGACTCCGCAGGGCTTTCCTTATCCCACCCATTCGGCGCAGCGTGTCCACCCGCAACGCCACGCTTTGGGAACGCCGCCCAGCTAAGAAGATGAGAAAGAAGAAGAAGAAGAAAAGGAAGACGCCAGCTCAGGCGTCGTAACGTGTGCTGTAAGCTACCCTGGATATCCATACACAGACAGGCCCGCTCTTCGGCACACGCAAGAACATGCGGCAAGGGTCGCCCTGAGGCGAAGGGGAGGTGACCGAGGTCATAGTTATTGCCGCTGGATATTATATTGCTTTAGTTGACTCTTTCGGCTTTCGTTACGCCCAGATTATGGTCTTGCAAATGCTTGGACCAAGACGAGCGGGAGGGAGGGAGGGAAGAGGTCGGAGCTGTATATAAAACTACTCTCATAGAATGTCGAAGAAACAGCGAAAAGCAGGATTAAGTAAGATCGCTTCCGTTCTAACAATGTCAGTCGTCGTCGCTGCGGCGGTTACGCCAGCTTTCCAGATCATTATACGACTTGTAAGGTTGTTCTTGTTTTCCTTCTGCCGGCTCTACCTACAACAATGATGACAGCGGCGCAATATCTTAACAAGGGTATTGTAGCCTCCTACAAAAAAAACAAATTTATGAAAAAAATTGCTTGAAAATGACGATTTAATATTGAATGTATGCAGTATTTTTAGATCGCAATTGAATTATTGGTTGTGTACTATAAGCGCAAGTACCCAGTCGTTCAAGAGCAATTATTGTTCCTTCGATTTCCGTTGATATGTCTTGTGTACTCATCTCCTCTGACAAACAACGAGCGCACGACGCCGAACTAAACCACCATGACGTCACTCTCACATCTTCTAAATCTGTTAGACGACGTGCTGCACCGAGTGGTTTCACACAGATGCCTTATGCACAGAACCTAGCTTGTATCATGATGCCAAGTTGTAAGCACTGCTAAAGTGAGATAGCTTGTTATGCCACTTTAGCAGTGCGTTATCTCCTATGGCCCTTTGGCGTTGTCGTGGAGATCTGTCAGCCGAATTGCTAACACCGAGCCGGCCCAACACCAACAAATTAGTCAACAGTTCCAACAATTGCCTAGTACGTGTAACTTGTTTCATGGACACTGAGAACTTTGTCAACAACCCATGCCACATAATTACCGTAATGCTGTTATACTCGTATATACTGTTTGTATCACAGGTTTAGAACCAGTTCGGTAGTATGACATGAGTCAACATTGTTTCATTTCAACTTCACTTCTCTATTAACGAACATTTAAAACATGCTATACAACTTCACTTAGTTACTATATTGTCTATATTAATTGTATATTTATAGGTAAAACGCAGTTGTTTGTTGCACTGTCATATATGCATCAAGTGCTGTTAGGCCCATTCCGATATCCCCAGGAAACTGCAAAAGGCTTTACCCTGTGCCCGTCTCTAGCCTTCTACCAAGCATCTTGTGGTTACAATGGCTGACTGTTGCGGTTCACCACTATACGATCTCACTGGCTATTTGATCAAAGTTTGACTGACTACTTACATGTAGCCAAAGTGCCTCCTGTATGTAGCTTTCACCCACCACAACAGTTTTGCACCCCAAACCTTCCACCAAGCACCCGGCCAGCTTTTTTCGCGTCTGTTCTCCGTCACTGCGGTCATCGCTCATGGCGTCGCTACATTCGCATCCATCGACTTCTGCTGCGAGAAGTAACATCAACGTTATTCCGCTCGAACAGTTGCCGCCACCCTTGCGTCGGTTATCCTCTTTCCCCTTCACGAGGGAAAAAGGCCCGGAACAAGCACAAAGTGCAGGTGCTGGTATGAAAGGCCCTTTAAATGAAAAGCGATTCTAACCAAAAACTGTACCCAATAAAATTAAATGTATACAAATTTCACTACTCCAGTTCTTCTTTGCACGAAACTAAACATTAGACCCGTAATCGCTTTATTTTGTCTGATGTGCCCTTTATTATTGATTTTATGTAAATATATTATTATATATAATTCACTCGCAAACAATTTCAACGCAGCGATTCGATATCGGTCCATGCAACGTGCACTGTTCCTAAACTTCGACAATTCTTTGACAGTAAGTTAAAAAATGATCTTATTTTTACGTATACGTGACGGTTTCGTGCAAAGCAGTGACTGACCATTCATACATGGTGTGCAACTGCACACATTATTGACATACTAGAACACTTCTAAGATGTTTTGGCAATTTGTGTGTAGTAGATTATAACACATAGACGCGGGCCCAGTAGTCCATTACGCGCTGCAAAAGTATGCTATGCAAATGCGTGCACAGCTTGCTTCTGCGTAAGCTTGCTTTTATTCTACAGTCGTCATGAAGCCAAGCCCCAAAAGGGCACGTTTCTTAGTCGCTCAGTCAACCAGCCACAAAGTCGAAGGCGTCATGGGTGAGCAATGCACAACATTGAATAGTATCGCATCGATTGACGTATCATGGCCGGCTACCTACCAGTCTACCAGAAACATGTATCGTCTGACTCTCATTACATATATATACAATCATACTCGATCCTATGTACACTGTACACATCATATAATTTAGCATTTGGTAAAACGTATGTTGCCATAAGATGACTATGTCGTACCGCGGTGCTGCAAAGCCTGTTTTAATACAAGGCAGGCTTATTGTTACGTGGATAGTTGTTGAGAGCTCTACTGCCAGGTTACGCTCAATCTTTTGGTCGTCATCAACCTATCCAAAGCACGCGTGGTCCACGAGTAGCATCTGCTGGCTGCGGAACCCAGACAAGCTCCGAAGAAAGTTGAAGCGGCTTGTAAGTGCCCAGCGTATGAGGCGTGTTAAAGATGTCTAACTCTTGTCTTAGTAGCAGTTGTAACCACCCAAGCCCCTACACCATCCAAGTGTAGGGGCTTGGGTGGTTATCGCATCCCTGTAAAAATATAGAACCGACATTCTGGCAGAGTAGAATTTTTCTTCCTTAAGGTTGTAGTTGAGCAATCCCTTACTGCTGCATTCCTTAACTGAAGAAAGCCTAGAAAAATCAAGTATGGACAAGGTATAATTTGTCTTAAGGCCCTTATCACACAGAAACGAAGCAATGGCATATAGTAGTCGTCTACGAGCCAACACATAAAAGTACACTAATTCTGTTGCTCTTAAATAAAAAAAATAATGTATGTATGTATATATATATATATATATGTATATATATATATATATATATATATATATATATATATATATGTATATATATGTATATAAATATATGTATATATATATATATATATATATAAATATATGTACATATATATATATATATATATATATATATATATATATATATATATGTATATAAATATATGTATATATATATAGGAGCGACTGCAGGCACTGACCAGATACAGAGAAAGCAGAGTAAATCTTAAGAGTGCTATTGCTGACAGCAGAACAAAGTGCTGGAAAGAGCTTTTCGCCCAGGTCCAAGGGGACCCATGGGGAAAGCCATACAGAATTGTGTGCGGTAACAAGAAAACCGCCGTTACGGGCGTCCCCGATGAACAGGAAACAGTTGACATCCTAGCTAAGCTTTTCCCGACTCACGACTCGTTCGAGAGGGATACCTACGAAAACACATCAGAAGCAACAGACGATGATTTCCCGGCAATTCAGCCGTTCGAAGTCCTCCGAGCGGCAAATAAGCTCAAGACGGGAAAAGCCGCCGGCCCTGACGGCATCCCCCCGGCTGCAGTAAAGCTTCTGTTCAAAGAACATTCAGCTGCTGTTGCAGAAACCCTTACCTCCGCGATGAGAACAGGAGAGCTCCCACAAGATTGGAAACAAGCAGAAGTGGTCCTTATCCCCAAAGCAAATGGAGGATACCGGCCAATATGTTTACTAAGCGCCTTAGCCAAGGGGTATGAAGCCATTATTGAAGAAAGGCTCAGGCTGTTTGCGGAGGAGTGCGGACTCCTGTCACCGGCACAATTTGGCTTCCGTAAACACAAATCGGTCCTAACGGCAATCCACACGGTCCTCAGTAGAGCTGAGCAGGTGCGCAGGCCCCCCACCTGTACAAGACAGCTAGTCATGGTAACCCTCTTGGATGTGAGAAACGCCTTTAACAGCCTTCCATGGAAGACCACCTTAGACGCGCTTGTTCGTAAAAATGTTCCGCCATACCTAGTTAAAGTAATATCTGGATACCTTAAGGAAAGGTCCGTTTCAAACGGCAAGGTGGTGTTCCCAATGACAGCCGGCGTGCCACAGGGGTCAATCCTGGGCCCACTGCTATGGAACCTAGCGTATGATGACGTCTTGCGGCAAACCGGTCTACCCCCGGGAATAGACATGATAGCTTACGCTGACGACTTAGCGGTTGTGGCACAGGCTAAAACGGAGGACGAACTTGAGCTAAACACGAACAAAGCCCTGCACTCAACAGCGGAATGGATGAAAGCCGCGAGGCTGGCACTCGCCCCTGAAAAAAGTGAGATCATCCTCTTAACTGACAAGAGGATCGCAGCCCTTAGGGTAATACAAGGGTGCAGAACGATCAGCACAAATGCGGCTCTGCTGCTTGCCAAAGACATTCCTTGAGACCTTAAGGCGTTCGAGTGACAACGGCTGTGGGACATTGGCACACCTACAAAAATCGACAAAGAAAAGTCACTTTAGAAGAATGGCAAGCTGAGTGGGACGCCATTCCCTCCGGGGCCCCCGGAAAGAGCCTGACCAAACTGCTGCCAAACATACAGGCATGGATAGCAAGGCCGGGAGGGGATCTAACCTTCTATCTGACACAGATTCTCACGGGGCATGGAAACTTCCAATCATACCTCCACCGAATTGGAAAGGCCCCATCAGAAATATGTCTTTTCTGCGAAAAGGCCCTGGAGGACGGTCCAGAACACACACTTCTTCAGTGCCAGGCATGGGAGGAGGCCAGAACCGGAGCGGTAAGACACATTCGCGAGAAATGGTCCAGAGCGGGAACAACCCACCCTGAAGTTCAAGACCCTCCACGAAACTGTCTGAAATGTTTCGTGGAGTACATCCTGGGTTCGACCCAAGCATGGGAACTGGGAGTGGAAATAGCACAGGAGGTGCTAAAGACAAAGTGCGTTTAGTGGGTATGGGTGTCAGCGGTGTAACATCCATCCGCTGGGGTCGAGTCCCACACAGCTCGAGATGGAAACCGAATTTTCCTACTCGTAGCAGTAGTGCGTAACTGCATTTAACCCTCCTCCACAAAAAAAAAAAAAAAATATATATATATATATATATATATATATATATATATATATATGTATATACATATATATGTATATATATATATATATATAGCTATATATGTATATATATATATATATATATATATATATATATATATATGCATATATATATATACAGGGTGTTCCTATTTGTGTGTCCAAAACGCTAGGGTATGGTCAAACTCGGTGAGAAAATCATTTTTGCCAATGGGTGGAAGCCGGGAAAACGTTTTGTTTAGGAGTGAGGATGAAATTTATAAAAGCAGTTATTCTGTCTTTTTTCTCCTACATAGTTGTGCAAAATCCACGTTTTCGGGAGAACCAGTCAGCGCACAAAGGAACCGATCATACCGGCGTGTTTGGCGGAAAATTCTGCACAATAAAGTATACATTACTAGCTTGCGTAGCAAAAAGCGAATAGCCAGATTAAGGAAAGTCATAAAAAGTCAAAATGTTACGTTAACGCTTTTTTGTGCAACATCGTAATTTTTTCCATTACGACCAAAAATGCACGTCCAAAAGACTACTCTCAGGCAATAGCAGATTTAATGCCCACTACATTCGTACCAAAATGATGGTGCTGCGTTACGTAGTTGCCAAGTGACTAAGCTTTTTCGACAGTCATAGTTGTTATGTTTCACGTTGAAGTTTTCACGTCCAGAACCGTAGCATTTTGCCAAGACGTTTCCGCCCCCTCTTTCCATTAGAAAAAAATATTCTCTTGCTGAGTTCTACCAAACCTCAAAATATGTACCTAACTTTCTCATACACCCTATGCAAGTATGCATGGCTTCGCTTTCGATATGACTGTCGAAAAAGCTTAGTTACTTGGCAACTACGTAACGCAGCACCATCACTTTGGTACGAATGTAGTGGGCATTAAATCTGCTATTGCCTGAGAGTAGTCTTTTGGACGTGCATTTTTGGTCGTAATGGAAAAATTACGATGTTGCACAAAAAAGCGTTAACGTAACATTTTGACTTTTTATGACTTTCCTTAATCTGGCTATTCGCTTTTTGCTACGCAAGCTAGTAATGTATACTTTATTGTGCAGAATTTTCCGCCAAACACGCCGGTATGATCGGTTACTTTGTGCGCTGACTGGTTCTCCCGCAAACGTAGATTTTGCACAACTAAGTAGGATAAAAAAGACAGAATAACTGCTTTTATAAATTTCATCCTCACTCCTAAACAAAACGTTTTCCCGGCTTCCACCCATTGGCAAAAATGATTTTCTCACCGAGTTTGACCATACCCTAGCGTTTTGGACACACAAATAGGAACACCCTGTATACAGGGTGTGACTGAACGAATTTTATAGCGATACATAAAATTGTAGAGCTCGTTAAAGCAAATATTTTTTCCAATGGAACATGTGCTCTGAGAAGTCTTGTTTCGGAGTTACAGTGAAATTACTACAATTTGTGACACTGGTGTTTTTGCCCGACATAGGAGCACAAAATGTGCTGTTGCGAGACAACCAGTCTTCCTAGACAGAAACTAAGCACACCGTCGTGTTCGTGATAAAATTCTGCTCAATCTGAAGGATATGCAAAGCCGGTCAGAAGACGCGACATGGTCGCTTAGAAGAGAATTCGCCAAAAATAAAGTTGTTTATTAGCGTTCACGCCAAATACTTTAGAATCATAACCCTACGACCACCCACGTGTTCAAAGCTAACATATACAGCAAATTTCATGACGATCATTTTGGTACCAAACGTGTGGCAATGCGAGCTGTGGTTGCGGAGTAATTACGATTTTTCGGCGGGATGTCCAGATTAAGTGCATGAAAAATGACGCGCTGCGGCTGTCGCGCGACACGTCGGCGGTAGTGAACGTCGCCACACAGTCATTTTACATGCACTTAATCTGGACATCCCGCCGAAAAATCGTAATTACTCCGCAACCATAGCTCGCATTGCCATACGTTTGGTACCAAAATGATCGTCATGAAATGCGCATTTGCTGTATATGTTAGCTTTGAACACGTGGGTGGTCGTAGGGTTATGATTCTAAAGTATTTGGCGTGAACGCTAATAAACAACTTTATTTTTGGCGAATTCTCTTCTAAGCGACCATGTCGCGTCTTCTGACCGGCTTTGCATATTCTTCAGATTGAGCAGAATTTTATCACGAACACGACGGTGTGTTTAGTTTCTGTCTAGGAAGACTGGTTGTCTCGCAACAGCACATTTTGTGCTCCTATGTCGGGCAAAAACACCAGTGTCACAAATTGTAGTAATTTCACTGTAACTCCGAAACAAGACTTCTCAGAGCACATGTTCCATTGGAAAAAATATTTGCTTTAACGAGCTCTACAATTTTATGTATCGCTATAAAATTCGTTCAGTCACACCCTGTATATATATATATATATATATATATATATATGTATATATATATATATATATATTGTTTTTGGTTGCGGTTAACATATATAGTGTTCTCAAATGGAAGCTCTAAATGGCTTTTTTAAATTAAACGTGTCACTCTTAATAAAGAAGCCGCCACGAACACCCTCGCATGATGTTGCAGTAACTGATATTTTTTATGGAATCTCCGGTGTCAATTGGCATGTTTACGTGAGGCACTCGAGGTAAAAATTAGGTGCATCATTCGCGTTAATGTTTGTGGCAACCGCACGAAATGCGGTTAGCCAACCCCGAAGTCCAAAGCCATGCGCTATATATATAGTTGACAAACTATATATATATATACGTACGGGAGATCATCTTGGCTATAAAATAGTAAACAAAATGCGATACAGGGCGATTGGCCGCAAATTCAAGTACTGATTCGACACAAGTGAATATTGTGCCCGCTATATACACAAAATCGGTGCTGAGGATGATGGTAAACCGACAAATATTTACAATTTGTAGTCAAGTCTTTGTATACTCAACTGTGTCGTTCTGACAGCAACATTTCATCAAAAACAATAATTCCTCACAGAGCTGCTCGCTGAGACAAATAGGGGCAAAGAAAAACAGAAAGTGGAGAAGGATGAAGGGAGGTCGTCGTTTGAATTGAAAGTCGGAAGGAACGAAGTTAGGTAATAATGGCCTACCTTGCTGAACCGCCACGAGTGTAATTCATCCTTCCATTCATCCATCAGTTGTGTAGCTACCATCATATCGCTATCACCCTTTGCTTCAGAGGTTAGTTCAGCTGATAACGACGTCGATGATGAACGGGGTCCTGCACTATCCACCAAACAAAGACAGACAGACATACAGTTTGCCTAGCGCACCGCACCTCACAATGAAAGAGCTAATATAATGGCATTCTCCTGTTTTATATGTACGAAAATCCAAACGTTAGAGTAGAACTCATCACATCTTAGCCGCAGGTTTTGCGTATTTGAACTATTTGATCAATGATGCCTCATCATCCTAACTGTCTGACCCTTTACGCAGGCATTGGTTGTTGTTCTTGTTGTCGACAACTTCACCTCAACTGCGCATTTACGCTAGCGACTGCATCTTCTTCGGTCAACGCTTGCTTCCTTCCTTCATTTGGTATCATTCGAGCACGAATCGTCAACCCGCCATTAACCACAAATAGACGCGGCGGCGAGTCACAGCAGCCGCAATCGCAGACTAGCCGTCACAAACAGGCAACTAACTGTGCAACGAGCACTGTTTCCAAAAACAGACAACAGCGTGCGACAAAAGCAGCGAGCAGATCGCTTCGACCTCGACCACGACGACGACGACGACGACACCAAACCGCTGTGACTTATTTTCCTTAGTGTGTGACTCAGTCACCTCAGCACGCGAACGCCCGTCCGCACGCCCGCCTGACCGTTCCAATCATTATTCGCGAGCCCGCGTTAAATCAAGATGTTGCGGCCGCCGGTGCTGCTGCGTCTGCGGTTGCGGCTGCTGCTGTATTCACGCTAGTGACGATGACGACCAAGAATTCGCTCTGCACCATTATTTTTAATAACGTGACGACAAACCACTGACACGTCTATTTATGATGATCATTGTGGTTGTTGTTATCCTTGTTACTTTTCGGAAGAACCCACGTAACATGCCGTAATCCTATACGAGCACATTGCTGCACAGAAGTCGGTATTGCTGTTGTTGTTGTTGTTGTTGTTGTTGTTGTCGTTATTGTTTTCGTTATTGCCGCCGGCGCAGGCTTAAATGAATAACAACCGAAACACCGCCTGCCTGATGGAATGCATGAGATACACACGAGACCCAGCTGACATTTCGAGGACGTGGAGCAAACTACTGCTGACTAAACAAACGGCCGACCGAAAGACCGGACTTATTGGCTTGCTAGCCCGCCGATTGAACGGCCGGCCAAGACGATGGCCAAACGATTCGGCTACACTGAGCGACCGAAGAGTGTGTTGCGCCGAAAGGAAACGGGCTCACTGATTAGCCGCCAGTCAATGGGGGGTTAGTTGAGCCGCGCCGCTACCGTCGCCGCCGCCGACGCACTCCCGCCAGCTTTGCTCAGTCAGACAGTGACTGAATGACTGACCAACCATCCAACCAACCTAAGCTAGCGTCCAAACGTGCAACCAACCCTCCGATCGACCCACCGACTGACAGACTGACTGACTGAATCACTCCGTTCGACTGTCCGACCGACCGACCGACCGACCGTCCGTCGTGGCCGCCGCCGCCGCTGCTCAGTGCTCCTTGGTCTATCCGCCGTCACTTGCAGCACTCCTCTGCAGCTCCTACAGCAGCAGCCGCCGCCGACGCTGCCACCTTGGCCTCAGCCGCCGCAGCAGCAGAGGGAGTCCAGGCTATAACTCCCCCCCCCCCCCGCCTTCCAAACCCCCTGCGCCTCCATCCGCACACAGCCATAACCGACTGTGACGCCACCTAGTGGCTGCGCTACTAAATCTCCAATTCTCGCGTAGCAGAATAGAACTACGAATACGACGACTTGGTAAAAAACTGCCTAGCCCTTTCAAGGTGTATGGACGCATATATAGACCTCTACAAAAACCATGCTAACCGCAATTTACGCACCAATTGTCTCGCCGAAATTTTGATGCCCGTGACACTACAATTGATAGTTCTTATGATTTTATAAGTATTCGAACTATTATTCCAACTTAACCGCATAATTTGCGGGTTGTTCACTAAATAGTGCCGTTAAAGGAATGTAAATCATATTTCAGTAATAATTATTTATACTAATAGAAGTGCTGCGAACCCTTTACTCGAATGTTTTCTTGAGAAGGCACTTAGTAAAATCATGCAGCCCTAAAAGCAGATACATCGTTTACCTCTATAAACAAATCTGTGGATGTGCTTGGTTGGAAACTACTGAAAGTAATTATACTATACGGCCCATGCTTTACGACATAGTCGACCGGTGTTGTATGTATTTACAAATCGTTTCGAAATCCTCTTCGATGCTTAAACTGGCAAAATGCGGCACCTGTTAATTCAGATATCGTTCTTTCTAAATATTCACGGAATATCATTGACGGTACATCTAAGTAAATACATGTCAACCATTGTTGTCTTCCGCACCTCGTTGCTGACTATTCCAGCACGGATAAAAAGAGATAGATCATCAAGTGAGCGCCACGTACGAGCTAGACAGTGAACTGCGTAGTGGTATTTAATAGATTGCTGCGAGCCGACAGATGTACGCGCTATGGTCCTTACTCAGTAATCAAGCACACCAAGTAGATGGTGCACAAGGTACATTGAAGATGGTAGCCATCTATGGCGACTATTGTGCGTAAGCCCATCCCAAAGGTGACTTAACTTGGTGACGCAATATCTTTGCCTCACAATTCATTATGTGTTTTCTGGTTGGCCCAGTACCCAGCTTTACCACTTAAATTCTAGCTACATCCACGATATTATGAAATCGTTTCATATAAAGTGCGAAAGACTTTGTTAGCAAGTTACTTTAAGAGCAAATTAATAGTCGCCGGAGTCCGCAGATTATTCTACTTTGTAAGAGCGTTAACGATGAAGAGCCGGGTCGCCGCACCCACATATAGTTAATGGACATTTCTCACCATCCTGTAGAGAAAAGCTTGGGTTGGCCTAACCGCTCCTTGGGCGTGGGCAGAGACGACAATTCACATATAATGAACTTATAGCTTCATATACGGGAAGGATCTTACCAACTCTAGCGGTTGACTACCGCAGTGTATCACATCAGTAGCGGCCAAACAGCCTCCACGTCTAAACTTCATAGCCTTGGTGTTCCTGACATTTATCTCACGTCCCGTAGCTCGCATATATGCCTCTACTATGTTGTTATGTGTTAGGATGTCGTGCGTCGCATGACACTGAGGTTGGGGCGCGCAACCACAGTGGCATTTGCATATATAAAAAACCAAGGCATTTCTGCACTCGAAAGAGAAACGAGATCAACTATCATAGAGTAGAGGATATTTTTCTCAGCGAAAGTATCCTGAAGCGAACCCATGTTTTGTCTGAGCTCGTGTAACTCATTGCTGCCTTTCGAGTGTTCAGCCATATTTAACTTTCATTCTATGTTTGTACTGTGGAGGGGAATGATGTAAGCAATGTGTTGTGCGATAATCATCTACTAAGCCGTGCTGGCTTGCCAAAAGCGGCTTAGATTGCATTCAATGCTCGTAGTACACCTGGTCTGGCCCCGCATTCTTTCCTCTCGGAAGATAGCGCAGGACCTGACTTACTTCGTCTACCTCGAAGGGCAGATTCATAATATCCTGTTCCAATGTGAGCGGGCACTCAATCATTGAAGCCAGGCGTGCCGTCTTGCAGTTATATAGAAGACCGGTCAGGTGATTCGTCACCTATTCGTTACTGAGCAGGTGGTTCGCCGCCTACGAAGTCGCACAATGTAAGCTGAGGACTTCCCTTCGACTCTTTTGAGCAGTCAGATTGCCTCCCGCGTCTTCACGATTGTGCTCATAGCATAGCCTTATGTAAGTTTTTCTACTATTGAAGTAGCCAAGCCTGAATCTGGCTAGCAGCTGCGGTACTACCCAACGGTGGCAACCACGTGTGGTAACACCGTGTATCAGGAATGCTCATAAGTTCTGACACCTGGAGAATATCAAAGTTTTACATTTCGTCATCAACAGAGTTCTAAAACTAAGTGAGTCAATGGTGCTGCTGCCATTGTGACTTAAATTTCTATGGTCCTTTACGCTCAGTAGACCCGCCATTAAAACGAACATTGAAGCCACCACCAACGATTGTTAGCCATATTAAAGAACATTGCATTATGAGAACTAGCAGTTAAGTACCCGGTATGCTCGGGTATTACAACTAGACGTATATGATTAAAGCACATGACCACGGCATGTGCATTAAGCGTAGGAATCAATAGAGGATGACAGCAATTTAAAGACAATACGTTTACTTTAAGATTGCAATAGAATGGAAAATTATGAGATAACATATTTCTGACACAGAAGAGTCGAAAAACAATCGTAATCTCGTATCTAACTTAAGAAACATGTTCTTCACAGTGAAGGTGAGAGACGCCATTTTCTGCCCACTGGCACTTTGCTGTCCCTTAGGTCCTGCGGTTAGACTCTTCTATTGTCTGCGTCTTTCCTCATGACCTAATTTTTTTTCGGAAGCCTCGATGCTATATACAACTGGGATGATCGAGTTTAGCATGGTCGCTTCTAACAAAGCAACGCACGCCGTTAATGTCATTTTACGTTGGCCTCAAGCCAACAAGATGCAATTTAGTACTCTAAAATGTGCTGAGGCAGATTATTGTTCCTATACGCTGCCAGGCCAGCTGACAAGGACTCAAAAGTTATACTTTACACCGAAATGAAATTGAGACATTGTATAGCAAAAACGGACATATCAGTCTTTAGGTTATACAGCCTAATTGTGCGTAAATTAATCGCACACGATCCTTGTGTATACATTATATTCGGATATATAGCTTCATGTTTGTTCTAAAACGTATATGTTGCGTATGAGAATGAGTACTGTTGGACAGCAGAAAACATTGAAGTCCAACAGTGTTTGTGAACTGTTTAATGAACGGAAGATAAGACACATTTGTAGGAAAACAGCGTCGTTCAAATAATTCAGCGTCAAAGTACACCCGCCACTGATGCACTCAACAACTTCTTCGTATGACATCACTGAGCCCGAAGACGCAAATTTTGGCCCAAATGTTGCTCCTATTTTCTAAAATAAATGGGATGAACATGTTAGCTGAAAAATTCCTGTGGTTTTTAACTACTCACTTCCGTCTCTTATTTGCGTACATCCACTCGATTTCTCTGTATACAGACAACAAAACTGTTGGCGCCGTTTCTTTTTTAAAGGTATTAGTGTAACACAGAATCTCTTGGAAGATGAATGTTTCGGGCGGCCGAAAAGCAATTTTCGAACAATGCTTTTCAGCGAGGTCAAAACGACACCGAAAAGACCTAGGATATTTGTGGCGAGGACCGAGAAGGTACACTGGCTGAGCTAATAGCTCAAGCGTGCTTGCGAAGTTTGGAAAACTGTTTACCTTAGACGAAACCCATCGAAAGATCCTATTAAATGAGAATGGTCATCAATCAAGCTGCAGATAGCCTGCAGCCACAGAATTTTCTGCGTCTTTAATCAACGGGATTTACTCTAACATTTGGCGCTTGGATTTCCTATAAACTGACTGAGGTGAAGAAAACAAGTCGGTTGAGTATTGCCGCTCGACACCTTACCTGACTCCACGCAACACGCGGCTACAGTAATCGGTTTTTGTGTGGTGGGACTAAAGAAGCTGACTATACTGGGCTTAAAGAAGGTAGCTAGGTTAATCAGCTGTACATGGTTCAGTGGTCTCGAGTGAATGAGACTCTTCAGCATAAAACAGCCGGCCGCTAAGACCAGGTCACCTTGGTTCTTGATACCGCTAGGCCCCACACTGCGAATACCGTCAAAACCATTCTCCGATGTCTAGAATGGAAAATTTTTAGCATCCGCCGTATTTCCCAAACCTAGCGCCGACGGATTCCCATCTTCTTCGCTTACTGTCCAACCAAATAAAAGGCGAGAGCTTGAAAACTGGGCAAACATATTTTTCGACAAGCTCCAGAAGCGTTAGAATCTTTTCGGCACTCGCACAGCAAAACAGTCCGAATTTGCACTTTTACATTTAAAATTTCCTGCTTTGTCGTAATGCAACTAGGCTTTTGGCGTCGAAACGAAGCGTACAGGCTGATGCAATGATAGTCGTTCTGTCATACTTTTCATACTGCTGTAGCCTTAAGGGCGCGGTGAGACTTAGAAAACGTAAATACAAAGACAGGGTTCCCAAGCTAGTGATTTAACTGTGATCTTCATAGAGGCGATACTTGTAGGCGAGCGGGCGTAAACGCTTATACACCTATTGAAGGAATAGAGCTTCAAGAAATAACGTAGGCTTACTGGTCAACGTCAATATTGCCTTTGGTATTATGAATGCACGTTAATTAATTAAACCCTACGCCTACGTTATAAAAACGTGCAGTAGTCGATAGATACATATATGAGTTGCGACAAGATAAATCAGACGATACGAATAATAGATCGCTCGATAGATTAAAACGCGAAGCGTACGCTGCGACTATGGTAATCTGCTAATATTGTCTTTGTTACCAACGAAAGTTATTAGCATGCCTAAGTCATATCAACTGCGCCCAAAAATCCAAACAGATGTAAATGCTTACATGGTTATATGAAGGGTGTGAGCATGAGCATCAATTACTAACAACCCAAGAAACAGACATCAAGTTCTAACTTCCAAGCGCACTAGAAAGCTGTACATCATCATTTTGTAGTGCTATATATATATATACGAGTAGATGGCAAAAATACCTATCATGCGTATTGGCTATGAAAAAACTTTTTAGCAAGCGGCTTGAAAGAGCCTACTATATGGAATTAATAGTAGAATGGTGTGGCTGCCTTAAGACGGATAATACATCTTCACTGTACTACTTCGGAACGTCTGTAAAGGGTAGCTGAGCAAAGAGGTGGAAGTCGTATACAATGTTTTTGAAACGGCCGTACGCATGATGTTGGAACTTATCTGAGCCATGAAACCTGAATTATCGCTACGACGTGGAGTCATTCGTTAGACTCGACAGCCAATGAGGCCAAAACGGGACCCTCGAGAACACGCAACAAAGAAAATTAATGCGATTTATGACTCACTGTGGCAGTGCCCGCAGCAAGTAGGCCCGACTTGCCTTTTACCGTGTCTAGCTACAAAAGGAACACTGCCCGGGAGATGTACATATGTGTAACTTATCCCGACTTACTCTGTAGCCTTGTGTACAGCGAACGACTACGGTCTTGTTCAATCCCGACATTCAGCTACAGTGGAATCATACGTTTTTTTGTAAATCAAGAGTCGCATTAAACTTAGGGACGTTTCATCTTGAGCAGAGATCGCAATAGATAGCCACCATAATAGTCGAAATTGTATAAAGTAAAGGTGAACCATGCAACGAAAAACTGTTATGCATGTATGCATATAAATATATATATATATATATATATATATATATATATATATATATATATATATATATATGTGCAGAGCCTCAACAAACCTTCATAGAAACAAACAGATCTTAGTGTCATGAGCTAGAGGTACAATTATTTGTCGAGCCGCATAAGCTTCGTATTATTTTGACACGGAACTAAATAAAATCTATGCTGACTTCCACAAACACTGCCTTTACATTCAATTTGTTATATCAGGCTGATGTAGTTTGTCGTCACGTTTACTGGGGGACAATTGTTTACACCCCGCTATGTGTTAAATAGAATGCGTATGTCATATATATATATACTACTCATTAGCCCCTTCGACGGTCGGTGCAGGTGCGGACCGAGCAGGTCATGCCTCCAGGTTAGCTGAAGCTAACAAATGCAGAAAATAGGCAGAATATAGCTGCAGGTCCCCTTACGCTCAAGCTAATTCAGCGCGTCGGTAGAAGCCTTAATCTTTCGACAGGAGACTCGAGAGCATCCGAATTCTTGCGTCAAAAGCTGTCGCATGACATTCAACACGTCCGCGCGGAGACAAATCTCCACTCCAAAGTGCTAACATAGTAAAGTTATATAAATAAATAATAAAACAAATATATATATATATATATACATTAGAAAAAAGTATGTTGTGTCACCACTTCAATACGTATATGGCTATTTATTTCCATGAATCTAATAAGAGACATGTGTTAACCATGGATGTTACACTTGTACCATCTAAATAGGATGGCCGATTTTCTGAGATGTTTACTGAAGAATTTTGCCTAAAACACCGACCCGATAAAGGGCCTACAGAGACGGTGGATAGCACAGTGGATAGCACATATATCAAACAGTGCCCAAGTTAAAGAGTCACACGTCGTTTGCATATTTAGGCGTCGCCAAACTAGGCGTAGTTTTGCTGCGTTGCTTTGCTTCTGGAAACGGCTGTTAACCGCAAAACCGGATTTAGCTGAATATAATCGAGACATTGGCATAGATTAGCGTACAGGAAACCAAGTGATAGGATAACGACGAACACCAAATTAAACAATGTACAATTACGGCAAGGAATTGCTACGATGACATTTCTGTCGGACGAGAATAATACTGATGACTTCTGTTAAATCAGAACTTTATGCTAACACCGACAAGTTTGTGGCAAACTGAGAAGTGCAATGCTCAACTAAGGCACCAACGTAACTTCAGAATCCACACGATGTCCGATGGTTCTAAAAAACATTCTACAAATATTTGTATCAGTGCTTTGTTGACTCACCAGTCTTACGAAAACATAAAACTAAGAACCAGCCTGCATTTCGTTATTTACATAATATGTGCAAAAAGGATCATACCTAAACGATTTAGTTAGAAATGCTCACTAATGGACACTTTACATTTTCAGAGCCTATTATTTCCGTACATCACAAGAGCAATACAGCATTTCAAGTAGATTTATGCACAGCAGTTAGAGTTTGCAACAAGCAAATGACATAGCACTATTTAGCCAATCTTCTATGTCTAAATGTTTTATGTATAAATATATATATATATACATTTTTATTTATTTAGAAGAATATATATAATGCTCAACGACGTTGCTGCTCGTCGACCTAGTTGCTCCTTCTGCGCGCCTGTGTATAAATGTAGCAACTGGTCCGCCCAATACAGGGATAACACTAATATAAGCCACGAAATTAAACAGCGCAGAGATGCAATCGTTAGTTGGAGAAAATAATTTACTCTACGCGATAGGCTATCTGCCTCTTTACAAGCTTAGTAGAAGAGGCATGAATGTGCTATGTAGGAGATTGCTGTATAGCTCACCTCTTGAAACTAGCAGCGAGATCCAGATATCTATAGCGGAGAGAGCGAGAGAGGAAGAGGGAGTTCCGGGCACCACCCGTATACAGTGAGTCTCGGGTCGACCGTGTTAACTAATAACTCGGCAAATGCTCAAGGGACCAGAAAAGGACAAGCAGTCGGCTACTGTCGCTGTTGTTATATATACACACAACAGATAGGATTCGTACAAAGTTAGATTGGATAGAGGACCATGGCAAAGAGGCATTGAGCCGATACCCGAGGCAACCCTTGCTACGATTACAGCCGAACCAGCTTGTGGAGAATAGGGGTAAATTTAACTTCATTTTCTATTTAATCCGTAGTCCAATTAAACTGGTGCAACATAGAATTGCCATTTTAGTGAGCTCCTTGTCAATAATGCAGATGCCTGGATCAAATATACATTTAATACAATTAACCGTGTGCCAATTAATCCAGGCATCATACGTTTATATAAATAACCGGGTTATAGTCACCAGATAAGATGGTCGCGGATGATATATGGAGCAAGCAATAAAGCCTTGTCTTGAAGTATGATGTGCAACGCTGCTAAAAAACTACATGTAGGGCCTGGATACGTTTGAAACTTGTGATTAGCTGTCTATATAGAGGTATATAGGGCTATATACAGAGAAGGTATATAGACATAGTCATATAGACATAACTAACATATAGTATGACACACATCGCACATATTTTACACACATATTTTAGCTCGAATTAAAACTCCACTGTTGTGCTATTATTTTTTCATCTGATCCTATGAGTTTAGAAATATTGGTAGTGGTCTCCCAGGAACGAATGAGGAGTCATTTAGTCGACATAATGGTTCTAAAGCACTCTCGCGGGAGGCACTTAACACTCTAACGGCGTAACGCTGGAGTAACCGCATGAACGCTTCGGAAGGATTTGCTAACGTCTTGTCTGAATGCGTGGCTTAACTCTGGGCGGGTTATAATCGGAAGCGAGCAAACATTCATTTCTGGGGAGCTCCACAAACTAAGTTATTAGCTTGACCTAATAATACGATCATAAGTGATAGGCCGACCAGTCTGCGTGGTGCATTTGCTTACATGTCGCGACCGGAGGAGACACATAGGTGCACGGGTTCCGGCCCTACCGTTGCACATTTGAATTTATAAGGGTCTGTCTTTAAAACAATGCCAAAAACAGTTCCGTGGATGTTAAATTTTGGCTGAGGGTAAGCCCAAAAGGTTTAACCTAATGTGGAAAATAATGAACTTAAAACGCGTGCTTTCCTTAAACGACATTGTAATGATTATTCATGGGCAGACGCCGTCCGCTAAATGATTGTTTGATTGTCTCTGAACCGTAATAATCCAGCTCATAGTCGCACTTGCAAACGGTATGATGCTAAATCACAATTTCCAGGATAATAAATTAAGGTAAACCGATTTGGTTTGGACGCAGCTTTGTATGTGCACTTTCTCGAGGTCCCTTCAAAAGGACCGTAACATAAACCAGCATTATAATTTGTTTAGTGTTAGGCTTTGCAAAATAATACAGTCGAGATGGTCAAATGCTGGAACTGCTCATACAGTGACATACCGTTACAATAACTAAATAAAATAAAAAATGTTTAACTTCAGCTTTTGTCGTCCATTGTAGACGGCGGTGTTTAAATTCATATTGTAGTGTACCACTGCAAGCTTACAAAACAACGCTATCAATATAAATAAAATATAAAGGCATTCCTTTAAATATTCAAAGCGATTTAATAACACTTGTTGTAGGTTTAAACGCCGATACCCATGTTCACGATCGTCATATTTGCTATTGTGTTTTATCAGAGCTATTAATCTACAATTATTTATTAATTTGTGAGGTTTGCTGCGGAATACTATATTGGATGCTGCGGAAAACTAGTAATACCGTGGATTGCATATAGGCGAGACGACGGTGACTGCATCTATGCTGTGTGAATCTCTGCTAAATGCTCTTCTGATAAGTGAAATGCTCTGTTCCAATAGCGCGCTATAATTTTACAGTCCCGTTAGCTTTGTAATATACCAATCCAAATTTTAGGAACTACTTAAAGGTCATATTCCATAAACGCGGCTTCACAAAAGTATAACCCATGTCTAAAGACTTATGTTGCTATACCATATACCGATGTACTACATGCCACGCATAGGATTGAAACGCCTTATTCAAGGTAGAAAGAAAAATATACATTCGCATATATGCATGCATGTCATGTGATCAATATGTAGTTATAATCTGCAAGTAGTGCAGGGTGTTGGCGGCCCCTAACACTCATGAATATGCCTGGAGATCCTCCATGGGTATAAGTCGCTGATGTAGCGCTTCCGTACGATGAACACAGGAACCATGTTGCTAGCCTGACGCGTTGTCGTTAGTATTTCAACAAACATTTTGTTGAATAGACGCGGGTTCTGTCTCAGCTGAAGCAGCATTCTTTGATCAAGCTTCTTAATCACGTCAATTGTGTGGGGAACGTCGACATGGCACCGGTCGACATGGCAGCGAAATGCAACGCGTTTCATGAATTTCCGTTCCACTCGTTCCAGGCAAGCTTTGTATTAACATATGTGTCGTCCAAAATGTTCACCGTTAATATTAGGTGCGGGCGTGTTCTCCTAGGCCTGTTCTTGCATCGCTGATTTTCGGAATTGTGAACTTCAACGTTAAGGTAACGAGCTCGCAAGGCCTCACCGAAGAGAGAGGAGTCGGAGCAAAATGGTGTCTGAATCATGGGGACGAGACCTCCAAAAGGCGATCCGGTAAGTGAAGTATCCTCAAACTCTGCGAAAACCATACATCAGCCTTGCAGCAATGTTGAGGTGGAAAAATGCTACTGCCATCAGGATCTATCTTTCTAAAGATATACCCTGGATACTGGAAAGAGTTGTCAACTTCCAAGGGTTGGCCGCCTTGATCTTTATGGCGTTTATTTCCAGTACTTTTAAAACACGGAACACCTCGTAATGCGCCTAATGGCACTTAGTTCATGATGAGCGACTACTATGTCATCTGCATATAGCAATGGTTTTAGTAGGTTGGAGCCCCACACTACCGGCCCACACTTGCAGTTGAAGACAATCCTGCAGCGGTAACCGTGTGTGCGTTTCGCACTTTCCAGTTAGTCCTCTCTCCAAACAAAAAAAAGACGCGGTTTGTCGAAACAAACGATATGTTGCATTTTAAATCATAATATGCCACAAAGTTTACGGATAACATCGGTCGGGTTTCTCAGCATATACGATTACACGTTTCGCTATTTACCAAGCCGTGCTAGGGGCCATTTGCAATTTATTCATTAACACGTACGTTGTTAATGGTACACTAATTCCCAGGGTGGAGTTGTATCGTGACGTAAGCATATGTATCTTGTCATCATTTAATGTTATGGATCGACTAACAATAACAGTCAAGTAATCACTAAGCTTAGGTAATGCAATTCTTAAGTGCTTTTTAGTTAAGAAACCAAGTTTTAACTTGAATCTCTGTATAAAGCTCATTGCGCCTAGGCTCATACATTGCAGCGAAGTATGGACTCTCTTTAAAATGGATGACACCAATGCAATCGATTGCTACTAAAATGCTCTACACGGAAACTACCACTAGGTTTTGCCAATTATATTGCCCAGTATTAAGGAAGCACGTGTTGCTGCTGATATCAAGTAAGCTGTGTAAACTAGGTAACTCATTAACAATGTTTGAAGTTCGCGACAATAATCTGCAAAGCAGACAACCTCGTTCGAAATGGCTCGAATTAATCGAATCAACCATTTATTCTCTTTTCGCATCCCGTAGAGATTGAGAAGGAAATATTCGATCTAATGAAAACGTATTGTATTTTGATATCGACACAGACTGCAAACAACAATTTGCTAAAAATAGACAAAGGGTTCGTTGTGTTAGCTTTATCTTATAGGATTTGCAAATGGTATCACTCTTTCTACAAAATTGTACAAACAAATTTAATTTAATTTAATAGGTATACGCAACCCTCGGCAAATACTAGAGTCGGACGCATCACGCATCCACTGAACGCCGCGTTCAATATAAACAGGCTCATGTAGCACTATTACCCGCTTGTAACATACATAATGTGCCCGTAATTTATTAGCTAATATACCAGCATCTATATAATTCTGAGCCTGCCTCTCAGCTCTGTCAACCTGACACTTCTGATACGGTACATCTGTTGCAGACAACATCATTGCGTCATTTACTTGCCAATAGTCATGCACACGCACATATGGATAATGATACCTCTATACAAAAAAACACATACATAAACGCATACATAAAAAATTGTAGGACAACTTGGAGAATACTTTCATGTCTGGTCGGGAGCAACAGCAATGAGAAGATTCTCATTCGATTTAGATCTTGTTTTGTCCCGCTGTTTCGCTTACGTTGCGGAGGGGGAGGAGGAGGAACAGTAGCATGCGGCAGAAACGGCACTAGTTGTGGTAGAGAAGTAAAACCTGCTGGTGAAAAATCTGCTGCTTGAAGCTCCACTCGCTTGCGAAACGCATGCATCAACCCAAATTCGCCACTGGCGTCTTCATCGTTCGTTGGACAACTAACTCTGACTCCGCTCTATATAAACCTTCGTCTGCGTCTCTCTCTTCGATAGCCGGTTGCGCTCTATCGACGTTCAACACGCTCCAACAGCCCCCTCTCCCTATAACTGCTTCCTTCAACGGAGCGGACAGTGGAAGTGGCGTATCCCAATTGCATTTCAAATTTGCTGCTTCAGCGCACATTCCGCATACACGCGTCACACCTCGTAGCATATCTGGAGGTGCATGTCTCAACCTCCACATATCATCTCGAAAATTCGAAGACGTGCTTTCCTTTTGTCAACTACGTTTGTATTTGTCTTTCCGAACAAGTATATATATATACCTGCGGAAAAATGTATCACCTATTAAATTCAATGTATGCATATATTATGCTTACAATGCTAGTGCCATATTAAACATAACAGGCAATTAAAAGACAATTAAATTCGTTTTAAAACACGACCAGAATGTTGAAGCAATACGTCCTATTCTCAATCTTATGACGCAGCTGACTGGAAAATACTTGGATATGCGATCGGGGCTTAGTTCGATGCTCTAGCTTATATGCGGCTCAGCTCACAAGTATGTCATATCAAACAGATACTTTAAGTATTTAGTAAAATCTATTACGTTAGTCGGCCAGTGCTCGGTCGGAAAGAGCCACCAACAGGTTCTAAGATGTGTATAGCACGATAGTGAGAGCCGCCCAGACTCTTGCTCTGCTTGAACTTGGCGAAAGTCAGCATTCTGTAGCTTTTCAACTGAATATGGATTAACCCAGCCAAGTGTACCGACCGTATCAATTGTTGGGCAGCTTACATCGGAGAGCCGGTTCAGGCGGGGCTCGAGGTGCTACTAATCAGGGCGTTTGCTTCCTTTTATTGAATAGTTTGCAAAATCGCCGACTTACTGCTGTTCAGCTGCACCACATGAATGTCAGACCCGCTTTACGTACCTAGGCAATTGCAGCGCATCGACAAGCACGATATGCGAGTTTGCGCGGGATCGCAAAGATTGATTAATGGCAGGTCATTTTATTGACCGATAAGACCATTATCTCTGTCTGGCAGTCGAACTGTGCGGACGTGTCTAGCCGAGCTCTGTGGTACATACCGGAGAAACTCGCGTTACTCCGGGGTGCCCGGTGCCGGACCTGTAGCGTTGGTGCGTGGAGGCCTGCGACAGAGTTTTGTTGTGTTTTTGGTGCTTTTTCGAGGTTTATTGCTAACTTTTCGAGAATAATTGGTTCACACTCAGTATCGGCGATCCCAACGACGACGAAAAGAGAACCACCTGGTCGGCGAAACGGTACACTCTCGCCTTCAAAGGTACTGTACTTAGTAGCCCTTTCTTCCATATACTAGTTGGGGCCGCGTTTGTTGAGGACAGACGGACCAAGTTGGAATTTTTTATATTTCTACTTCTCGATCACTAGGCTGATACACGTGGGGCCGCCAGTCTCGGTTTCCGGCCACTGGGGGCCGCCATATTGGTTTCTCGGTGAGAGTTGGTCAGTAAGGAGTGGAAAGAGTAGGAGGCGAGGGGCTGGAGAGAGAAGCGGCGAGAGTTGGAGAGAAATCGGCGTAGAGGGAAGAAAGCCGGCCCAAGAGGCGCGACGGAGAGGGGTGATTATTTACTGCTCAACAACGGGTAAAGAAGAATCCCCAGCCAGGAAACAGCTGGGAGGGTGTCAGTCCGGGAGATACATATATATGTGTGTATGTGTATATACATATATATATATATATATATATATATATATATATATATATATATATATATATATATATATGTGCATATCTGTGTATGCATTTATGTGTGTATGTGTGTGTATTAGGATACATTAATATATATTGTATGGTATGCTAAAGTATAGTATATTATATGGTAAGAATATTGTATATATGATATATTACGGTATGTTATATGTATGATATATATAGAGATATACTAATTATTTAGATAAAACAGTAAGGGGATGGACGAGGAGGACAGAACGGAGACGCAGGGCGTCGACGGGAATAGGAAGAGGGTGGCTATTGAATCTCCAAAAAGGGGAGAAGCCGCCAAGTGTGCCAGGGACGGGGAGGCTGTGAGAGAAAAGCAGCTCCAAGAGGTCCTTCAAGTGATGCGGCAACACATTGGGCAAACGCTTAATCTGTGTAAGGCCAGTAACACGAAGATCGAGCTCAAGGAGCTGTCTCAAAAGCTCCCCAGGACACTGGAACGTCTAGAAAAGGTCTTGGAAGACAGAGGGAAGGCCTACCGAGCTCAGAGGGGAAGTCGAAACTCTACGAACAAACGAGTGCAGACTGAGGGTAGAGCTCGAGGGTCTAAGAGAGAACGGGGTACAAAAGAATAGGAAAGACATCCAACGAGAGAAGATAAGCGAGCGGGTAAAAGGCCTCGAACTCCTATGCGCACGCTGTCACGGGGAGCTAGATAAAGATAGGGCCAAGGAGCTGGAACTAGAAACAGAGTCGCTCACCTTGCCGAAGATCGCAAGTTGGCAAAATATCGTGAACTGGAACAAAACTTTATCGTTCAACCAGTTGCCTTCGAGACATTAGGCCCAATGGGAAAAATCACAATGAGCTTTCTGGCGGAGCTGGGATCTAGAGTTGCTGCATCAACCGGTAGAAGGTCATGGCAGTTTTTGCTACAAAGAATATCAGTCGAAATTCAACGCGGAAACGCCGCGTCCATAATCGGTTCATTGCCCACGGGCAAGGGACTCCCTTTTCTGCCGTAGCCGAACCAAATCGGCGTCAAGAATTGTATGTGCATCTAAAGAATCTAAATAAATTCGCGCGTTAGTAATTTCAGAAAAAAAAAAAGAAACAGAGGCCACGGAGATAGAAAATAGTATAGAAAGGGCAAGCACTCCGGAAGAGCTGGTGAGAGCCGTCAAGGGACACTGGCCGGAGAGGGTGATTAAACACTTAAAGGTCACCACTGACGCCCTCACCACTCAGAGGGAGGTTAGGGTAGCGGTTATCACTAAGGGGTCAGATTCGGATAAGGGTTTAATAGAGGGGCTGGCGGCACAGTTTCCCACGCTAGCAGCGGTGGCTGGCATGAGCGCAGGAACGGCCGCTATTCTTAAAAATAGCGACGCCGTCGAATTCTTAGAGGGTTCAGGAAACCAAGCGGCCTCTCAACGGTACTTGGTAGTGGGAGTGATAAACCCGGAAGAAGAACTAGGGACCACGACCCTGGGGGTGCTCCAAGCTGTCCTGGGAAAAGCGCTGGGGCTGGCTGGCGGGGAGAAACCGCCGCTGATGCACGTCACAAGGGAGCGCCGTACACAGACGCTTCTACAGGCTCTGGAAATCTGCTGCCGTAAGACCGGCGACGGCAGTGGCCTTCTAGAAGTTTGCTCGAGACAAACATGGAAGACCGAAGCCAAACCGGAGACTACCACCCAGGCGGAGCAGGGAGCAAGGAGCACCCTCAGGGTTAAGGTCGAAGAGGGAAAAACCTTCGCCGACACTCTCCGGGGTGTTAGAGAACAAGTCAGGCAGCAGGAAGGCGCCGGGATAACGGTTAGGGGGGTAGTTAAAAGTAAGGAGGGTGACCTTATAATTAGAATAGAGGAGAGTGAAAAGGACGCAGGAGAGAAAATGGCGGCGGCCATTCGGGAATCTGCAAAGATGCAGGCCGACTGCCGAGAGCTTAACCAGGGGCAGACCATTGCCCTGTGGGGGATTGACCCACTCTTGGACGGGGAGCAGGTCGAAAGCGAACTGCAAAAGGCCTTGCAGCTTCCGGCCGGCGCCAAGATCACAGCTACCGAGCCAAGGCTCGGAAGAGCTAAAGTTTGGTACGCACTGGTTACGGCGTCCCCGGCGGCTGCAAGAGCTATATGCTCCCGCAAGACCCGTAAGCTGGGCTCGAGGTGGTGCAGACCTGAGGAGTGGATTACGCTCCCCAACTGCTACAAGTGTCATAGGCCGGGCCATAAGGCCCAAGACTGCAAAGCAGAGAGCCAGGTGCCTCGGGTATGCCACAAATGTGGTGAACCTGACCACCTGGTAGCCAATTGCAAAGCAACGACACCAAAGTGTCTGGTCTGCGGAATAGAGGGGCACCGAGCGGATAGGATGTCTTGCCCGGCCTATAGGGAGCAAATCGAGCAGCGGCGGGAGGCCCGAAGGGGCGTCGCCAAGGGACAGGTAGATGGCAAGGAGACCCAAGTAGAAGCCCAAATAACCAAGAAGAGCAATAAAAAGGGGAATAAAGACAAGGGGGCTACGAATAAGAAGACAACCGTTATTCCAGCAAAGGACGGAAAGGGTGATTGGAACTTAGTAGGTAGGGGCCCTTTATCCGACCAATGTTAAAGATACTTCAGGTAAACCTTAACCGCTGCAGGGCGGCGCATGACATGCTCGATGAGATAGTACGCAGAGAGTCCATAGGCCTCTGCCTGCTCTCCGAGCCAAACATAGCGATCACCAAGCGGAAGGCAGTCTGGGTATCTGACGCAGAGGCGGATACCGCAATCTGGTGGACGGGTTCCGAGAGAAACCTCGCGATTAGGGGCGGGGGGTCGCGGAGGGGTTCTCCTGGCTGGAGATTGACCGGGTAGGGGTCATTTATAGCTGCTACTTCTCTCCCAACAGGGAGAAGGAGGAATTCGAGGAATTTCTCGAGAAACTTGCCTAGAGCGCGGGGGCACATGCGGGTAAGAGGGTAGTGATCACCGGGGATTTTAACGCAGCCAGCATAGCATGGGGTAGCCGAACCACAACTAGACGGGCCCAAACTCTACAGGAGTGGATGGCTGACGGCCTTCATTGACCTAACAATGGTCAATGAGGCGGCCTTTCCACTGGTGGTAGAGTGGAGGGTGAGGGAGACGGAGGAGACCATGAGTGACCACAGATACATCTGTTTAACCATCAGTACCCCCGAGGTGGCCCTCCCCCGCCCCCTAGTAAGAGATGGCAGATGCGGAAACTCGACGCCAAGATTCTAGTGGCTGAAATAGACGAGGGTTGCAAACGACTGGGAGACACGGTGGGGGATGAATATCAAATAGTTCGCATACTCTCTACAGCATGCGAGAAAGCTGCTCCCTCACAACACCACGGGAGCCGCCACCCTCCCAACTACTGGTGGAACAAAGGGATCGCAGCTGCCCGCAGGGCTTGCATTAGGCTAAATAGGATTTTCACGAGAACACGCAGCTGGTTAACGCAAAGAAAACGACGGGTGGGATTTTACGGGGAGCGAGAGACCGCAAGAGCTGAATCCCAATTGACGGAGTACAAGGCTGCTCGATCGAGACTCCGAGGACTCATCGCCAAAAGTAAAGCCCGAGCGGAGAAAGAGCTGATAGACGCGGTGGAGAGCGACGTATGGGGCCTGCCGTACCGAATAGTTATGGCCAAACTCCGGAGACCTCCCCCGAAACTCCCCCCGGATGTGCTGCGGGAGACTGTAACCGGAGAGAAAACGAGGAGTTCTCGGTCACCCCGGAAAACATTCCGGAGGTGACGCTGGAGGAGGTCGAACAAGCCCGGAATCGGTTGGCAACCGGTAAAGCGCCCGGCGTAGACGGAATTCCCCCAGAGGTAGCGAGGCTACTGGTCAAAAGGTGGTCTAAGGTCTTCCAAGACCTTGCCAACAAGCTTCTGAGAGAGGGGAAATTCCCGAGGCTGTGGAAAAGGGCAAGCCTGGTTCTGATCCCCAAACCCGGAAGGAAGACGGGGCCTTCGGCTTACCGGCCCATATGCCTCATTGACGCCATGGGTAAGCTCCTGAATAACGTTATAGTCAAGAGACTAAACGACGAGATTCAGGAAAAAAACGCCCTATCAGATGCCCAGTACGGTTTCCGGAAGGGCAGATCCGCATTAGGGGCTCTAAAGAAGGTTCTGAAACGGGCGGGTGAGGAGACTATGAAGACCCCTAAAACAAGGGGATTCGTACTCCTGATCCTCCTGGATGTCAAAAATGCCTTCAACACAACGAATTGGAAAGTAATTGTCGAGGCGATGAAGAGGAAGGGCTTTTCCCTCTACCTCCGTCGAATGATTTCATCCTACCTGGATGACAGAGGCTTGGTTGCAGGGGGGCAGGAGAACGAGGTTACTGCCGGAGTCCCACAGGGCTCGATTCTAGGACCCGTGCCCTGGAACATAGCTTATCTCCGAGGTCTCCAGTATGGGGTGGAGACGTTGGCGTACGGCGATGACCTTGCACTCATGATAACGGCCAGGACCGAAAGAGCCCTGGAGAGCGCCGCCAATGAGGCTTTGTCAATGGTGTCCGAGTGGATGGAGTCCCATCACTTGAAACTGGCACCCGACAAGACGGAGGCGATGTACCTAACAGGCAGAAAGAGGACGACCGGCATTAACCTCGTGATGGCGGGCCACCCGATAGAAATCAGAAAGAAGGTAAAGTACCTTGGGGTCATGCTAGACACTGGACTGACCGGATCGGCACACGTTAAGTACGTGGCCGAAAAGGCCCAAAGGGTCTCCCTGAACTTGGCGCGGATCATGCCTAGGGTCGGTGGGGTTGCTGAGGTAAAAAGAAGGCTCCTGGCCTCGGTGGCTGAATCAACGGCGCTATACGCAGCCTTAGTCTGGGGGGACATGGCAATGCGGACGGCGAAAAATAGGGGGGCACTAAGGCCGACCCAACGAACGCTGGCAATCAGGGTAAGCCGGGCGTATCGAACAGTCTCGACCGAAGCTCTCCTGGTCCTAGCCAAAATGCTGCCATGGAACCTCCTAGTGGCTGAACGAAGTAAAATGTATCTAGACGAAGGTCTGGATCTCACCAGGGCCAGGAGTGCCACCATATCGGCCTGGCATGAGGAATGGGCGCAGGCAAGACCCGGTGTGACCACAGGGAGCTGGACCAAGAGTCTGATACCGGACCTCAGGGCATGGTATGACCGCCGACACGGGGAGCTTTCCTACTGGACGACTCAGGTTCTGACCGGACACGGCCAGTTCCAAGCTACCTGTCAAGGATCAAGAAGGCCATCAGCGATATTTGCGTACTGTGCGACTCTGGAGAAACGGACAACGTGGAGCATACTGTTCTGCGGTGTGATGCTCTCAGGGAAGCACGGGACGCAGCACCAACCGCTGTGAGAGGCCGACCCATCAAGGAGGTGGTCTCCCATATGATGACTTCGGCGGAGGCATGGAGGGAGGCGGCGAACTTGTTCGACGCTGTTTTGACACTTAAGACAGCCAAGAAAACGGCCAGGCGGGAGAGGTTTGAGCGGGTCTCTCGGGAGAGTGGTCGAGACGAGGAGCCGAGGGAGTGGGGAGAGAGTGGGGAGCAGCCAGGCCCTCATGGTCTCGACGCACCCTCACAGGACGGATTACAAAATGGCATCCCCCTATCCAACCGCAGGTAGACATGTCGGTAGATAGTCGCAGGTAGATAGTCAGGGATCGAGCTGATTGAAGGAGAACGGCAGAGACGCCTCCCCCACGGCTTCGATGTAATGCCAAAGTAATACCGAGCCTGGGGGGGTGGGGAGGAATCCGGGTTTAGTGGGTTTGCGAGCCTCACACTAGTCATGCAGGCTGCTAGTGGCGCATGTGCATCATGCATTCCCGAAACCTCCCAGAACAAAAAAAAAAGACCATGATGTCTTCCGACGGTAACGATAGAAAAAAACGGGAAAGAGTGTACTGGGAACGAGGAGAGCGGTTTGTGTAAACTAGCATTGTGAAGAATGTCAGTTTGGCCGACGGTTTTATCATGTTTTGGGTCGTAAAATGCTTAGGCAGAAGAACCAAGTCCATAAGTGTGCGAAATCGACAGACTATAGTATGCTATAATTTCATGCAGATGTTAAATCTTTTGTAAAAAAAAAATGTGTATATGTATGCATATATGACCCTTAAATAAAGGTGTCTTGACTTGACATAATATTCCATAGCAATTCATTGATAAATTGACTTGATCAATTTCGCATGGCAGCTGCTATTAGGGTACGCGGGGGAAATACACACTATTAAGTTATATTGATTTTGCAATATGTATGAACAGTTCAGGACACATAACCCTGAAGCAGTGGAATTTACCGTATGTAGTCTCGTATCTGTACCATAAATAACTAATATGATCTAAGTTGAAGTTAACAACCATTAAGTGAACACATTAAGTTAACTGCACTGAGCTAATCTCTCACTATTTATATATATATATATACTTAACAAACAAATGTTAGCGCCATTGAAATGCTTGGGGAGACCTTTAGGTAACTCATACCTATCACCTACAGTTACCGGCTGACCATTAGCAGCCCCATTAACACTTATATATATATATATATATATATATATATATATATATATATATATATATATATATATATATATATATACATATATATATACATATATATATATATATATATATATATATATATATAATCATTTATTTATGTGTGACAAAGTATACAATTGTGGTGTAAGAACATGCGGCTGACCATTAGCAGCCCCATTAACACTTATATATATATATATATATATATATATATATACATATACATATACATATACATATATATATATATATATATATATATATATATATATATATATATATATATATACATATATACCGCCTAAAATAGAATACTTAGAGTGTGCTATCGACCTATAACTAGATCACCCTGTCGAAACCTTTGTTTAACATGCCATACTACTGATGGTGTTGCGAAATAGCGTGTCAGAGCGTGTGATATAGAAGAAGAATCTATCGAACATATCGTACTGAAGTACGACGAGCTAGGAGGAGTGAGAACAGTGTCCCTAGCCGAGGTATTAGGTTTCGGTGATAAACCATTATGGCAAGGGATAAATGAAATCAAACTCAGGCTAGGGAAATGGCATAAATTGTAAGCCATGGGGAAAAACCCCGCTAAAACAAACTATTGTGTAATTAGGTAGTAATATAACCATCGTGATAATCCAATTAATATGATGAATGCACGTTAGACAAGGATATTTGTTAATGATCCTATAGTAATATTATAAAACTATACGAAGCCAGCAGCACGCTGTATAACATACTACACAGCGAGCGCATCTGATTCAAATGATATTTCACAAATAAAACTCATCTATATATAACCACTAGCGCTCTCTAGGTTCGAGATCTTGACTGTCTAGGTAATTCAGGTAGATAAATGCTCATACGGCCGTCGTTGGGTCATGCGAGGCCCGCCCCTGATTCTCCGCCAGACCGCCCCGCTATTCACGTCGACGGTGTAGAATATCCGAAGGAGACGGATGACTCGTGCGCCAAATCTCTCGTCATTAGAAAACGCTTAGCGGATACGTCCCCGACGGGACTTCGCTCCGACAAAAAGCGCACGTCCGGCGTCGGCGAACAACACACCATAACACTAAGTCAACACCTGCGATAGAGATGACGGACTGCGCAGAGTCTGATCTCAAACGGGGCGTAGACGCGGAGGCGGCATACGGCCGGATGTTGACGGTTCTGAAGGGATATGTCAGGACAGTGGCAAAGGTCTGCAAGTCAAGAACGGCACACACGAGTTGCTGGCGCGGCCTTCTCAATCCTCTAACCCTTGAGCGATCTGCCTGTGCTTCTCTCCGGCAGACCCTGAGGCTACCCGAGCGTAAATGGAGTCGCTGTCGGCTGTGACGACAGCTGAAGACAACTTGTTTACTAGGCAAAATAACTGACTTTTTTTGGTAATCTAATGGGCCTGTTGTCTTCGGGTTCCCTTCGGCAGCTTCCCCTACGGGCTCACCTGGCTGACACACAAGCGTCATCCGTCCTTAAAGGCTTCGTCACGAATATTAACGGTGACGTCATTATTCGGCCTACGGAGCATCGCCCATGACCTCGGGGGTCAGTTGGCCAACCATATTGGAAAGGCAACTGGCCACCAGGCTGACAGCCGGCCTGCGTAAAGTGGCAATATGGGGCATTATGGGTCAGCTACTGGCGGCCACTGTGGCGGTTCCTATAATAGCGAGTGACCCACGCCAGGGCCGCCCAACGACCCGCTGGTACACGTTGCTGAAGGTGACAGCCCCTACAGCCCGGTGGCTTCAGGCTCAGCGATCTATCCTGATCACGGGCAGCATTTTATATTACCTACGTGCTTTAACTGCCAGAGACCCGGCCACAAGGCTGCTACCTGCACGGCATCCAGGAGGGCCGCATGCCTCTGTCGTCGATGCTGATCGCCAGACCATGCGGCGGCTGCGTGTAGACCTGAGGCGACATACTGTATCGTGAGCAAGGCCTGGGGCCCCAGGGCCCGCCCGTCATACCGCTAACGGCTACAAGAATTGTGTAAACGAAGGGAGCCTATCCCACCTGGAGAGTCGAAAACAGGTGTCACAGCGCAGAACATGCCTGTGCCCTACCAGGAACATCCACCTCGCTAAACCGCCGTTGGACCGGGGCCGGCGACAATTTTGCCGTAGGACCCTCGCGCCGACAGAAGGCTAGCAAAAGATAGTCAACGCCTCTTCAGGAGACACAGCAAAAAGAGTAAAGATCAAGTTTCTCCAGATAAACCTTTAATCGGTGCCACGGCCCAGTACGCGCAAACACCATACAACACCAGGTAGGCCTCTGCTCCATATCTGGTGAACACGTCAAGACGCGACGCCCTTCCTCCCCGATTGGGGTCATGCGGAAGACTTCGTGTGGGCGTAACTTCTGCACAAAAATCTCGTTGTATATTCGTGTTACCGATTACAGAAACACTCACTGCTCGTCAGCCGAACGCTTCGCCCGTCTTGTCATCAACGCACCGCTCTATATGCTTACACGATTCTGTTAGCAAACTAGTAGAAAAGGTGCCCTCTCAAAGAACCAATACGGATTCCGCAGGGGCCGCTCCACCGTAGAGCGAGTCATACAGGCGGCTCGCACCGGGCAGCGGCGGCCACTCTGGTCATGAGAGTTTGTGCTATTGATACTGCTGGTCGCCTGCAATACGTTCAAGGCAGCCAACTGGTCGACAATAATGAGTCCGCTCGAGCAGAAGGGGACCGGAAGAGCGCACATTCTTGATGCAAGGCAAAACCCATCCAGGTACGGCAAAGGTCTCGCAGAACTCTGTACTCGGCCCAATTATATGGAACGTGGCATACGACATCCTCTTGCGGTTCGACGACCTGCCGGATGGGGTGGAGGCAATCACCTACGCGGACGATGGTCACTGCTCGCACATGGACTATCCTGGAGGTCAGGGCGAGCCCTTGATCGTACACAGGTGGATGACCGAACATCACCTGGAGTTGGCGCCACATGAAACCCGAGGCCCTGTGCCCTACTGGCCGCAGGCGGACCGGGCCGAGACAGGCACGCTCTCACGCCGTCACTTTTCGCCTAGAGCCCTCCTGATACAATCCAGCAGGACTTACCTGCTCGGAACGCACCTACAGACTAAGAGGGGGTTAAAGCATGAAGCTCCCCTCTCCTGCTCTCGAAGCAATGGTTTACAGACCCGAACCAGAACAGGGTTCTGGGGGGAAGGATTTTAGTGGGTAATGCGCTCCGAGAAGATTGAGTCATGTACTCTCTCCCCCTGCGTTTAGCCCCGCATTACCCGCCATAATATCGGCGGGTGTGCGTAAATGCATTTTTCACCCAAAAAGAGCTCACCGCAACGCGAATATTTAGCTTCCATAGTGTTAGATACCTTTACAGCGTTTTCTTCGGAACATATCGGTATGTTGGTTTACTTAACCAGCCATCTTGCTCTCTTAAAATTGCACATGTTCTAAATTATTATCTAGCGAGCTAATAGAGTTACCACAAAATAGAGTAATAAATGTGCATGCTATATATACAAAAATATATTTGTAAGGCTCTTGCTAGATTTGGGTTGAGAAAATTTCCACCCCGATAATTGCAGCTGCGAAAATAAGGGTCTAATTATAGCATTATTTTATTTGTGCAGATATAGCCTTGAGACATATATCTAACTAATACTTTGCTTTTGTAAATAATACTCCAACTAGGTGTTTTGTATTGGTTGTTTTTGAAGTTTGCCGTACCGTTAAGTTTAAATCCAAGAACTCAAAGTCGCATGTCCGTACAGAGGCTTCACCCCTTAACAACTGTGAATTGCCAAGTAGTTTCATTAACACCAACATTTCGTTTAAAAGCATACAAAGCTTTGCATTTATTACTGAGCCGCGTTCGATTTTGTCGCCTTTCAATATGAAAGTGAGTATGGTTAAATAAGTCAATTAATCAGGTTTTATTGACGACCCTAACAAGTTGGTTATCTCTAACATTGTACACATTATCGAAACAATCAGCACACCTCACAACATAATTATATGGTGCGATCAGAAAAGTACAAACAAATGTAGATACATATATATATATATATATAAGTCTTAAGAAAATATGCACATCTCTTTGTTTGGCTCTATCTTTGATTCTACAAAACCAGTGGTGATTACTCCGAGACCAGCACACATACAGAATTTGCAAGAAGATAGCGCACATGCTGACTACAAAATAAATTGAAATGACTAAAATCTGCATGGTAAGGGTTTTTAATCTGAAACACAGCGTTAATCCGCAGTCGTTCTCAGTAGTCGTATCCATTAAGTGTAACGTCGATTGTAGTGCCCCCTACAGCGCTTAAGTGAAATTGTATGCTGTTGACGTCTACCTCTCGTCTAGAGTGCCCACAAGGTGGCGCCACCCGCATCAGGTTGAGTTGGGCAGAAAATTCGTAACATCCAAGTAAGCTACACTCCCCCTCGACCGAACCGATTCTATTTCCGTCTGCTTTTGTTAAATGATGGATAGTAAACAAATTCGCAGTGGATGTAGTTTCCCACGTAGGTAGTACCCTATAGAGAGCTGTGCTTGTTGAGTTTTCGCAAAAACTGAAATATTTTTAAAACTTTTTTCATAAATACATAATATAAGAATACGGTGAACGCGTCTGTACAGTAAACACCATTATCAGAAAAACACAGTGACTACTACAGTATTAAAAAAACGTTATATTCTTTATATGCCAGAATGCGCAGAATTTGTTCTAAAAAGGCCACACTCAGCAGATTGTCAATAAAAAACAAATAAACATGCTTCTAAATAAGTCAAGTAAATAAATAACTTCTGGAAATAATTATAAATAGAATACCGAGGTAAAAGGAGATAACGGTTACTGAGGCAGTCATCTCTGCTTGACTCAATAACAACTTTTTCGTTGTGTACTCACAGAACCTACGGAAAGCACATTCGCCCACTGTAGAACAAAATAAACCATTACTTTGTTCAACCCGCAAGAATGCCGCCTCCTACTGATGAATTATCTCGAGACTAATTAAGAAGATATTGCTAAATGTATTATGATACCTATACTAGTGCTAAAATTAGGAGAATGCTCTTATCAATTTATTTACCAAAAGCGTGCAGAATATACTGAAAAATATCATATCTCGGGACAGTGTTAATTAGGGTAGGAGGAAAAGTGTTGGGAGCAAGCTGACGTTGTCGCTGCTGAAACTACCTGAACATATTCCAGTAGGGAACTGCATGTGTCGAGAGTAAACCTTTCTCGGCGAATGCCGTACTAGTATTCAGGTTGACAGCGCGAACTCTCAATTATGTAGTAAGATGTGTCGTTCAAATGAAGGTTACTAGCAGTAGCTCTTTATCGCGGTAGGTCTTCCTGCTATCGGAAGCTGAGAATCACAAATTTCCTTATCGAGCAATACGCTATGTCAGTCCGTTGGCACACTGCCATTCCGAAGGCATTCGTTAAAATAGTTTGTCCAGCAGGGAATCGGGACCACACACCCTTTGAACTGTCGGAACATTGACATGCTTCTAGAGACAGTGCCAGCGAATTGTGTAGCAGAGTAGTATCCGCCAGTAGATTATCAGAGATCTCGGCTCGGTGGGTAGCTCGGCAAACACAGTTAAACTAAAGTGAAAGGGCATAACCTCCACGTGCGAGCAATTTTATGGTACTCAACAATTAAAACCTTAGTTTCAAACAGAAAACTCATAAATCGTTTCTACCATGTTTGTCATACTTATTATGTTCATCTTTACATACTCAAATAGTGCGCGTAAACGCAAACTTATATAAATACATATTTCTAATTAATACGTTAATTAAAGTCTAAGATACATTCTAAACAACTAGCATTTTGAACTTAAAGGTTTATATGCAAAATTCTCTAGTTACTGGGCCCTTTCACGTTTTCTAAGAACTAAAATACTCACACATACGTGATCCTCGGTTACCTATACCGCAGGTCAACTCCACGTACACCCTCGGTTAAAGGTAGGCTGTTTTTGACCAATCTTTGACTAAGATGGAAGCCTTATATAAAGAGCTAGCTGGGGAGAAATGGCATGGCAGTTGTGATATATTAAATTGATATAGAGTACATGCAATTCATACATCATTGTAATATTGAACTATGAATTTACGTTCACTAAAATTTGTATGGGCTGCCATTGCCCTTCGTGGCAATTGCTTCAGCAATGGTAGCCCTAACGACAACCGTAGTAAAATTAGACGGTACTGGCCAAAAAATCGACGTCTACGTAAACGACGTCTACGCCGCTAACAGGTCCCTGACAGCTAACATGCCGGCTGTGTCGGTTAGTCAGCAACAAATGAATCAGGCGGTTGTTTTTAAGCTATGCACAACTGAGACAGTTCCCCTCCCCAAGCGGAACTATAGCTTTTAATGACGCTGTTTTTTGATAGCATTGGGCAGAGGCGGGTGTTCACAGTAAACTACCTCAGCTAAGACAACCTATGAGAACAATAGCAAGAGCAATGCGACTCGAAGGGTACGAGTAGGGCAACCAAAAAAGCTTGGTAAAAAAGAAAAAAATTTTGCTTCTACAGCCGAAGTGTTGTCACATTAGATACAATACCGTTGCCCAGCAAGCTCGAAAACAAGCCTATAGTCGGACCGCCATAAGACTTCACCATAGAGCCAAGGGTTGGTCACCTCACTCTCCCATTTTCGCCAAATTAACGTACAGAATATATATATATATATATATATATATATATATATATATATATATATATATGCTGATTCTCATCCCTAGGCCTAAAAATCAACGGGTACCTTACGGGGTCTCACCTCATTGTCAACCATTTCAATTTCATGGAGCATGCCCTTCTTAGTACGAAGGTCCACTTTTACAACCCTGGTTACTCGCTTTTACCATGGCATTGTGCGAGATCCGTTGTTGTGGAATATTTCATTTTTATCGCAAGTATTTAAGTTCTGCAGAAAATTATATTCTAAGTCTTTTTCAGGGTCGAGATCACTAACAGATAGAAGATTCTGACTGAACCCTCAAAATATGATCGTTACAGTGAAATCACGAATGGGTGTTATGCCGATGTGGCTGGCCGCATATTGCTTCTTAAAACGTGCAATTGCGATGAAATGCTTTTTTTCAATAGAGAAACTAAACATAATAGTCAGAACACCCGAAATTAGCTGACAGAAGGAGAATTATGGTATTCAGAAAATAAAAACAAAATCGAAACCCTGTAATGCTTAGATTTGAGCCTTGGCGTCTAGTATTTTGAATATTTGCGATTACAGTAATAGAATATCGCTTTAAAAGTGTATGCACAATGCGAGAGATAGAGACTTGTACGGATGTTGTCTGTAGCGGTGTTCTGTGTCGATTAGTTAGACATTACGCACGACACTGCGACTTTTACCAACACCTGCTGACACTACCTCATGCTTATAGAAGGACCCTTCACTATCTCTTAGATGATGTGTCCTTCCACGCTTGTCATTTTCACCGAAAAAAAATTATCAATGAGACAAGCGCGAAAAAAATAACTAAACAGTGTTGATAACTTGCCTTTGGGCATAATAACAAATAAACTTTAAAAGGTATATCTTTAAAGAGAGGAGAGTAACGTCTGTGGAACTACATGGATGTAGACGGCGAAAGCTGGCCTATACACGGCTATACTGCTGCTGCTAGAATATATATGGCAAAAACAGACGAGCCTAAAAATCCTTTTTACGCGCTTTTTGTGGGTCGGAGGGAAGGCGGCGTTTGATCGAGATTTCAAGAAAATGTTGTAGAAAAGCTAGGTAGGGTAAACATTTTAGGATCACTCTCAGTACATATTAGTGAAATGTTTAATAAGCTCTAAAGTTTATGTTGATAGCGGGTGGGACTAGCAGGAATGGCGAAATTAACTACTAGGGGTGAAAGAAAGGGCCTAGCGACTCCAATATCTGTATTTTAAAAGCGTTTTTTTGATGCCATGTACAATAAACGCGACTAAATTATTCCGTAAGGCATGTATGAAAAGAGGATATTTTTACGGGATCGTCTTCTACGGACGGCAAATTTATTTAAGTTCGATAATTCTTCATTGAGCTTGTAATTTCCATAATTACACAAATTCAAACAATTGTAACTATTCAAAGCATTTTGCAGAAAAGACTATCGCCCGTGTCTGCCGCTCTCCAGTGGAGGAATCATTTTGTGAATGAGCCCAGTACATTAATAGCTGTTACAGACGACCCCGTAGGACGCCGGCTAAAATGAGAGCATGTCTAATTTTGTATGATATGAAATTATGTTACAGCATTAACAAATGCGCAGTTCCTCCTCTGTGTGTGAGCAACAGCTGCAAAGCGTTTCTATTCAAAGTATATAGCCTGTACCGCATGAGACAAAGTAAATAACCAAACACTGTGTATGTGTAGAGCAAGTACAAGTGTCTTACTTCACATCTGGTAGATGGCAAATACTTAGATCTACTTACTAGAAAACTGTCAGAGAGACTCATATGGTTAGTACTTTAGAATGTGTGCATTTAAAATGATTTCTAAAGACAAATCGCTGCAATTTAGCGCTTTCCCTTACAACAAAAGCGTGCGCTGCCGCAATAAAAATGTGGAAATCTAACTCAACAAAAAAATTGTAGTAAATTGTATCTATCTAGTTTAAAAACGTATTTGTTAGGCTTAGAAACCAAATAGAAATGCGGCGACATTTGCGCAGAGACTCAGTCCGAGTGTTTGACTGCTTTGCTAAAAAGCTCAGGGGCAGGTAAGAGGTAGACAAACACGATGAGCGAGCTCTTACGCATGATTTCATCCGATAGAAATCACAAATGTATGCCACGTCAGCAAAGCGTTACTTTACTGCCCCTTTAGTGGACGGACAGCGTTCAACAGTAGAAAGGGCAATATAAACGAAAGCTAACCATTGAGTATAGACATATGCTGAGTCAGTTAAAATATTTTTAGCAAGATCGAGAGGCCAACAGAATGGAGCGTCTTAGTAGGAGTCGACTCGGTTACTCCTCTTTCAAAATGTCTCAACTGGCCTTTCTACGTTCTGCGATAAGCGTAAAGTTATTCTTGTAAAATGTGTTTAGTTAGCGACGGATAGATGTTTGTGCGATATGTAAACGTGGCTACTAGCGCAACTAAAGCATTACGGCTCCGAAGTATTCAATTCAATTCTGTTTACGTCACTTAAATTGAGTAAAATAAAAACTTTACCAATAAAGTTGTCCTCATATTCCTCTAGCTGCCCTCACCCTTACAGCTAGAGAAGTAGTGCAACGATGTATCCTTAAGCGCTGCGTATTCCACTGTATATAATTTGGCAAAACTTTGCAGAAAAAGCCGGCTAATGCACGACTCCTGCCCAAGTGAAAGGCGGCGTTTGAACGTACCGGGAAATAATAAGCATGAACTCTGTACCTGGTATTATAGGTGGCAGCTATTATGCATTGCCATGCAGGACCAGGCCAAAGGTACAAGGCATTAAATATGTCCAAACCACCTCTCGGTGGTTTGGGCTGTCTGGACCGCCTGGCATGTTCGATTTTAGCACCCGCTCCAAAATAAATGTGAGTACTCCTGAGTTATCGTGAGCAAAGTATCCATTAATTAGGCTAATCAACCGCAATATAGAGACCTTTAGGTTACACGATTCATGCGACTTTTAAATCGGATTTTTTTTCTGATATTGAAGGCAGCTATTTAAAGTAAACAGCATTTTAATTGTGGTTATTCTGATAGCATCAAATCAAACCTAAACATTAATGTTATATACGGCAGATTCGATTTAATGATACGACCTGCACTGTATCATAAACATCTATTACAGATATTACCATGTACGAGGCTATGTTACAAAAAGTACGATGGCAGAGTTTATGCATCGATAACCTCGGTTCATGTGGTGTACCCAGTAAACCGCGATGCTTCAGCGAAACAGACCTTTCCGTGTGGGTCGCTAAACTCGTACTAATTAGCGTTCTATATCATGCACTGTCTTTTATGCGGCATTGCAGACTCGATATATCACATTGACCTGCATTTTTCATCTGGCTTTTCGATTTTTTCGACGCCTCCCAAAAATGCATTTTGTTTGTATGCGTCACTTCCCACTTCCACCGTTATTTTTTCTTGACATTTCAGTCGTCTAACTATGAACTTTATATAGGATATATTGAGAAAGCCTATCTACTTACGGCATGCCGTATTTCACCTAGTGTACATGATTCGCGTTTCGAATACTGCCAGTGTCTGTATAAGTGACAGCAGATCCACAAATGGTATGTATAGTGCGTTCAAGGCAAGAAACTGTTTTCCTCATTGTCTGGCTTTCCAGGGAAACGACTGTCACCGGTGCTGTCATGAGCGTTCAATTTCTCTAACAACACATTCTTTCTTGATATTTTCGTTACTAAAAACTCGAATGGGTACATGGAAACGCACGCCTAAAGCTGCAACTCATATTACTTCGCTACAATGGGTGGCGGCTAAAACAGACTTTATTCAGTCTGTACGAGGCCCTTGAACATGATCTAAGTTTGACGAATCATCATACAAACCAGCGAACACGGATGTACGATTAAGAAGCTCATATCTCGCAATTCGCTACAGGGGCTTTACTTTCAGCGAGCCCGCTTCCAATACGCTACAATATGCAAGGCGGATGGCACGCCATTGAGCTCACGGCAAGAAAAAACAGCTAAAGCAGCAACCGGTTGGCGGCCTATTGGACACAGACCAAGAAGATTCAACCGAGTCAATGACAACAAAGGTGACAACGGCAGAACTTGCGTCTCCGATCGAAGACGACGCGTCGGTGCGACTCGTTCGGACGTTTTTCGTATCCCTGTGCTGCTGCTGCTGCTGTTGTTGTTGCTACCGCCTTGACGGTTACCTCTTTTTCTTGGTCTGCCTCTTCATTTTCTTTTCATGTGGCCAAAACTGAGACGGTTGGTGGCGCTGATGTTGGCTAGCCATAGGGTCGCTTTGTTCCTTCAGCTGCGGCGGAAGCTTTCGATTGACCGTGTGTATCAATCGATCGTTGGCCGCTCGTTGTGTTGTTGTTGTATCTTGAGCTTGCTTGAGATCAACCTGACTGGCTGGCTGGCTGGCTGGCTGGACGGCCCGTTTGTCTGTGTATCTGTCTTCGTGTTGTTCGTGTCTCACACACAAGACGACGACGACGACGACGACGACGACAGCAGCAGCAGCAGCAGCGATAGAAGCCAATGTGGCTGGCCAATGATTGAGGCCAATGACACTAAGCTCTCCGCATTGATGTCGACACGGCGCCACTACAACAACCGCGATCGGCGACTCACTGCCTGACTGCTTGACAACTACTGCGTCTTGATTCTTTTCTGGCTGTCTTTTTCTTCCTCCTTCTGCTGCTGCTGCTTCTGCTGCCACTGCGGCCAACTCAGCTGTTTTCATACGCTCACTCAACCACTCACCCACCAACCCTTTCTCTCCCATTGTTTTCACTCCTGCACTGAGTGTTTGTTTATACAATGGTTAGTCACTTAGTCACCGTCCGTGGGCTCGACCATCAAGTTGTAGTATGCTCGATGGATATCCGAGCCCGACACGAACTCATTACTTATGAGCCTTCTGTCGGACGTTTCTAGATATTATGGCTCACTACTTGCGTTCGGTTGCATATACCCTTTTTAATCAGTTGTCGATTATCCCAACGACACACGGAACACCATGGACTTTTTCTTCGGCGGCACCCATTATTCCTACTAGAAACTATATTCACTCATAATTATATCTGCCTGTTCACACTTAATTATAGCTAGACTTTCAAGAAAAATAAGCGTCATCATAAGCGTCCACATAGAAAATGCAACCAACATTACGCACAGCTTTCTAGTCTTGATTATGTCGGCCCATGTACACAGCAACATACGTATATACGCTTCAGAAGCTCTTGTGAACTGCGTGCAACGCAAAGTACAGTACAGTCACATCCGTCGTCTTTACAATGTTTAGCTTACAGCTGCTCAGCAGATACATCTCTATTTCGCAAATACATTGCCATTAACGTTTGTTGTCGACAAATGCTCTAGCACTTTCTGCGCTGCCACGCCGACCGATAAGGCGGACCGATGATAGAAACGTATGGCCGCAAAGTGTGTCCTTCCTTCAAAAGATAGTAGTGCGCTCACGGCGCAGACGTGATAGGATTCGGCCAAAGATCGACTAGGCAACCCCACGTCACTGAAAAGTATTGTTTCAAGGAAGAAGAACTGGCAATCTAAGCACGTTAAATGATAAATGCGGGCTCTAGTAAGCGCGCAACATTCATAGTGCAGTTAATTCAACTACAAGCGGGTGTGCCTTGGACTGGCCTCAGCGTAGTCTTTTTGAGTTTAGGATTTAAGGTGATGGAGAGAATACGGTAGACAGGTGAGATGCTCAAAGATAAATGCGCAATACTTATAACGAGAAATTTGTTTGTATTTTACAAGGTATGTCCGGATGAAGTTAGGCCGGCAAGAGATAACTTCAGTCTACTCTAACTTCCATGCAGTATAGCCCATACGCTAACCTGTAAAGAACAGAGCAACTTCAAATGGGAATGGCAAAAGAAGGCAAACGGAATGGTGTAGAGCTTCAATAAAAATGTACAAAAGGAAACATGCTGATGAGCACCGTACGGCACAAAGGCACAAATAAAACCCACTGACGTTGAAAGAGGGCGGAAGACGACTTCCTTACGGGAGAATCGATACAGTCAGACGACGAGGGCGGTCGAAAAATAAGGAGACAGCACATGTATCCTGCAAGATGGTCAGCTGTAGCACCGAGATCAATATTTCCGAAGTAAAGCAGGCGAGAAAGGTGGTTTAGTGCCAAAGCTATTGCTTTATCTTCGGAAGGCGATGGACCAAGCTCAGAAGTGATCAATCTTAAGTTGACTTCGATAGTTTTCAATCAAGGTGCGGTGAGTTACACATTACAATAAATCTTCATTGACTTAGCAACTTCAGAGAAATGTCTTTGTTACGGAATGGTATAAAAGCTCGCCTAATAGGATTGCCAAACGCGATGCCGTCTGGAAGATAAGGCCTCCGAAATATGCGATATTGCGTCGAAAACGGCGCCTAGATTCTTGTACTGAAATAGTTGAAGAACTGATTGGCCATTCAAATAGTTATGCGCACTGTCTGATTTCGATTTCGGAATTGCACGTTTTGGAACGGAAATGGTTCTTCTGTTCAATGCGCAACATTGTAACAGTTGATAGCCTTTTGGAACTCCCGCCAGTCTTTCTCGCTGTTATTATAGGGTTATCAATTTTAAAGATGGGGCGAACACAGCAAAGTGATTTGCCAGTCGAGTACAAATATTGTGTATAACAGTGGACCTAAGCACAAACCTTGAGGCACTCCGGAAAACAGAAAACTTCCTCCGATGAACAGTCTCTGACTTTCACGATAAGGGGGCACGTAGAAGCGGCACCTGACGACCAATACTCAGATTTTCGTTAACAGCTTATCACGATAAACACAATCGAACCATGAAAAAATCTAAAAATATAACATGTGGTGAACCGTTTCAGTTCTGAGTCAGAGCCCAACCATGGGTTACTTGCAGAAGCTGTGTAGCCATTAGTCTTCCGTTTATAAGTCCATGTTGCTTTAAATCGAGCCAAGCATTAGCTTCTAGAAGCACATTAATTGTGTCGGGTACAATCTTCTCCATGCCTATGCATAAAATAGCTTCTTGTGTTCTTGCACAATAATGTTGCAAATCCCTTAACCCCCTTTTTATGTTGTAGTGATGAGATTGACTTATGAAATGTCGATGGATCTGGAGCGTCTTCAAAACTGCGTGTGAATATTAGCGAATGCAGCTCGGCTACAGCGTCACAAAATTCAACGAATGCTATAGGCGAGCCAGGTTGCGAGCCAGACGGTACTCTATTGTGGAACCAGTTGACATATTGGGCATAACTGCGTGCGGGTTATAGAATAATCTAGCGATGATTTTCCTCTACCTCGACGGGTAAATTGCTTCAATAAGGACTCCCATAGTCTTGAATGGCAACGGCCAAAAGTCGTGCGGATAATCAACGCTGGAGTATTTTCTGCATTTGTTAGGCTCAGCTAACCTGGAAGCATGACCTGTTCGGTCCGCACCTGCACCGACCATCGAAGGGGCTAATGAGTCGATTACAGTTGCGTCACAAACAAGCATGCGGCCATGCTCAAAAGGCGCCAAGGTCAGGCCGTGAGGTCTTTTTCCATCATCCCTCGATAGACCCGGAGGCTCTAGAACACATGGGAAACCAGCAGAAATAAGTGCGCGACTAAAGGTGTCATTTAAAGCGAAGTGACGTGCTCGCCGGCCTGCACTCAACGCGCATGACAGGCCATGATGAGCCAACGCGTCCACAAAATCACCAATTAAGATTTAATATAATCTCTAATATGTCTAAGCTAAGTTCATTAATGGCTGTAAGAGCTCTGGTGATAAAAACAGGTTGCAACCTCTAAGCAGGTGTGTTAACCTCGTGGTTGAAAAGAACTATCTGAAACCCCCAATAAGGGTAATCTGCCTGTGGCGAAGTCAAGTTTGACTCTTCGACTGTTTAATGTCTTTCCAATGCCGTGCCGAAATAAGGGGACACCTAGCAGCTCCACCTTGTCAACCTTGTCCACTACGCGACAGCCCAGAAGTAAGTGAAAAAGGTTAGTTAAATCTAATGGCTGAACTTGTTGTGGGCTGTGACATATAGTTCACATTTGACCGGGTTTAGTGTCAGACTTTCCGGATATTGCCAAGTACAGTCGGGAGGTCCCCGCCCAGAATCCCGTCATCCAAGTACCAGGCATTAAGGCGGACCTTCCAATTCCTTGATACACAAACAAAAAGTGAAGGACCCAGGGGATCACCCTGCTGAAGACCTATCTGCAATAGCATAGCGCTATGGGGCATTACCAGGTAGGATTGTTATGAACCATAAGCCAGATTCGTCTGGTGAAACAGTAATAATGCCCACGACTTGACGGCTCAAAGCCAATGCTCTTTTCAGGAGCTATTGAAGGCGAAAAGATATCGCCTTCTGACAGCCTGACCCTTACTCGTCTGGGATGGACGTCGTCGTGTGGGCTGGTGTGGTGGGCCATCACTTTGGGTCCTCATCCCTCGTGCGTCAGATCCCAGAGCCTTAAATCCGATGACAATTCGCGTAGGTTGTTCCTAACCGAAGGAAAACAAAGAGCACGACGAAGGAGGACCAAGAGCACCAGCATATCCTACATTACCCCGCCCCCATTCACTAGCTTGTTTTGAATTCGGTCCCATCTTCACCCAGGAACGCCCGTAGCCGGCTCATCCGCCGTGGGCGTCCTTCAGACGGCGCGCTACCATCCTCGTGTTGTTCACCTGGCGCACCTCGTCTTTCTTCCTCTGGTATCTGCTGTTCACCTTGATCCGGGCGCTATAGATAGCCTGGCCTCTGTGCTCCCCGTGATTGGCCGACACGCGTCAAGCAGTTCCTGTGCCATCTTCTACCGTCTTCCAACTCGTAGATGTCTTGACCGACTTGTCTTTTTACCCTTGTCGGTGGGCCATACTTCTACTCCCCTTTTGCAGTGATTGGTCTCCGTATTCTGACCCAAACGCCGGGCCGGACTTGGTTTTAACTACCGCTCTTCGTCTGTCGGTGTGCTTCTTCGCCGAGGACTGAATCCAATTTCGTCCTCATCGTCCTCGTCTATAATATCGATATATTTTTTGTATGACGATACAAAAAGAGATCTGAATAAATAATAATAGTACTTGCATTTGCTTCCCAAGTTGAAAATGAATGTGACCGTTTTTTCGTGTCCGCCAATGAGAAAAGAATGTCAAGCATTATCTCTGCGGAGCCGCTCGAGTAAGAGAGTTTATCCGACACAGTCAAAGCGCTATTGCGACAACAGTAACAATTCAATAAGTACCGTGAGTAAGCAGTACAAATATGCGTGCTTGTCAAGTCACCACATTGTCTGTTACATGAACACAAGTGTCCACGTAACGCGCTTTGTATGTAGTGCTGCTAGGTGCATACCCGTTCACTAACCCCCAAAATACTAAAATAATTAAAAGGTGACTAAAGTATCTACGTTGCAAACGCGCCAAAGATGAATGTCGTATCATCCGGAGGACGCCGTACGTTCCAATCGGTGCGCTACGCTGGATGATAAATAACGGAATTAATAGCAGCCGTAGAATATACTTCAATTAAAATTAAGCCTTTCGATCAACATATTACTAACCATCCATTAATTTTTCAGGGAGTGACATAAAAAGGAAACTAAATGCTGCGTTACCCGGCTGCAGCATCAACTACAATATCCGCATCAACGGCAGAACAGTGACTAGCAAAAGAGAAGGACGCTTACTTTTGCAAAAGAGAGTCAGCCGTCCGCCACAACAAAACTAACTCTCAGCTGTTGACGTCAATAACATCAAGGCAACCACTCGGCGCACAAACCGCGCCCATGTCTGTCCTGCAATGACAACACGCTGCTACATTTGTTTTATGAGCACCGTCAAGATAGAGTCGTATTCCAGAGCACCATCGTGGAATGCAAAACTCTTAATATATATCATCCATTGTGATATACGCGTATCGTTCCGAGTTGTTCCTGACCCTTGAGATACTTCTACTTCATGTTGCTCCGATTGGTTAAAACACTGCCGGGAATTGTCTTTGTCAACAAAGCCGATCTACAGATGCAGGCGTTCGTCAGTTCACGTGCCAGTACATCGTGAATGTACTCACGATGTACCGGTACATACCGATGCACCAGTACCGCACACATCGCCCCACGCACCTGTGGACGCTAAATGCCGTCGAAATGTAAAAATCAGCCAATCAGTCCCAGTGGAGAATGAAACCACCAATCTCGGCATTGAGATAATCATAGTTATTTACTTTTCCTTATATTACGGGCACCCCTTCACTTGAGAAGTGAGCGTGACTTTGCGGTAATATCTAGCTTCCTTCTCCCAGTGCTCCAACAATCTCATGATTAAAATTTACTTGCCGGTATTTTTTGCTACCAAACCTAGAACTGCAACCAGCTGGTTTTCCGTGAAAGAAGCTTGTTGAATTAAACGTGAAATATTCGATTGTCTCTGAATAAAAGCCACACCTTACGCAGGTAAGGCCAATTCCGGCTCAGAAGGCCAGAGCCTTCTGGTACGTAGCAAACCTGTTTCGGATAGTGTCGTGTAAGAACACCTGTACCAACGTCTTGTAGAAGACCTTTAAGATTTAACCGCTATTAAAACACCAAAAACTTTGCGCATCCTTAGTAATTTGATCAATTTCTTTTGCTGAGTCCTTTATTCTCAAAGATCTCTCCCAGTTTTGCTCTTTATAGGCAGCTAAATATCCGAGAAGCATAAGCGCTATAACCTACTGCGGAACCGCCCTTCTACCAGCGTTGTCACGCGGAGGTGATCATCTTCCCCGGGTGTGAGGCCATCATACATGCCAAGAAAACCATGGATGCTGACTTGTATTAATAAGTCGCCAATGAACTGCACACCTGACAAACAAATATAGTGCTCAATTACATATTTGCCGCACTTAGAAACAATTCATTCAACGCAAGTTTGCTGAGTAGATCGAACCCAAGCTTTCAAAAATTGCCGTATGTGCAGATGTACGCACTAAATGTTGCTGATCACGAAACGCGTTGTATTTGCCTGTATGTTTTACTTCATCGGCTGGCTCTTCTCGTTTACTCTGCGGGGCAAATAACCACTAAGGAACTCTGGACCACCACCTTCAAATGGGAAGGTCGTCTCTAAAATTAATTCAATAAATTATTGATGTTTGTTTATTCACCATACTACACCACTTTTTTAATAAGACGTATTTAAATAGAGGCCTGATCCAACTTCATATTGTGATGCAGCGTCAATTGCAATCAATCTTTCAGCGCGGTCCATCGCTGCAGTAGTCTACCTACCATTATGAAGAGCAGTTGTTTTTAATTAGTGGTTTTATCTTAGCCAGCTCTTAATTACCTTACTAGACTGTAGCTACTAGTAACTCTACTTTCAACTTCCTGCGTACGCTTCTTGTCCAACGGCTACTTATAAAACAGTTTTCTTCTACATGCATATTATTTGCCTACTATTGGTGCGCAGCGGTGCAGCCATCGCAATCACGACCTTCATATGTAATCGCATAACAAAGGTATAAGCTCCACCATTTGTTCCATATACCCGGTCAATATAGTACCTATATGAGTTAAAACCCGACAGGCCGCAAAGGACATATTTCACTTACGATCAGAAGAATCTCTCGAGCGACTACGATACTTATACTTTGTTCTAACCGAATCCCGCCGTAGGACCACGTCAGGCTTCTGGATAAGGCACTGCCGAGAAGTCATCATGTATTTACTCAACGGCTGTGTCGTGTTAGGCCCAGTCTAAACTAAATGTAGAAAACGTCAGCATCTTCGTGTCGCTTGCAACGACAGCTTAAAGTCGACCGGGCCGTTCGTGGCCGGGTCGACACTCACGGTTGAGAAGAATATATTTATGGTTTATTGGTAAACAGGTGGCATATAGCACCGATATTTTGCGCCAAAGAACTGAGCCTCAGAAGCTACTTGCGTACCGAGTCATCGGATGATCACTTAACTGCATTACGGCTATTCATCTGTATTGAAGAGGATCCCGCGGAACCGCAGACTCTAATATCTCCGCAGATGCCTTTAGCAGAGGTCCACCGATGTTGGCGCTCTGCATCACTCTGCTACTTCATCAGCCTGACTCAAAGGATGAAGGAGTTTCCGGTAACCAAACCTCGTGCCGCCACGAGAACGAAGGTGATAGACGAATAGACAGACAGACAGACAGACAGAGTCTTTTTCTACTGCGTACTGGCTACACAACAATAATATCGCAAGAAATCGCCCTGTCATCGTTACGGTTGCCGCGTTCGACATGTTATATATGAAGCTGCTGCTGCTGCTACTACCGCTGTTGGGACCCGCCGCCGCCGCAACAGCACCAGCGACTGCCTGTCTGTCGTCCGAAGATTGAAGGAAAGAAGAAAAACGTATGGCTGGACGGACGGACGAGCGAAGGGAACAAACGAAGAAATCGAAGACGAAGAAACTGGCTAAAATAAGCGAGTGAGGGAGGGAAGGGTGGCCGTGAGGAGAGGAGAGGAAAGGGGGGAGGGATTGGGGGGGGGGGCAAGGGGATAAAGGAGGGAGCGAAAGACGCAAGCATCGACCTCAATCGACTCTATCTTGCGACGGCTACGGCTGCTGATCGGCAATTTAGAGCATAGCAGCAGCAACATCGTTGATCGGTTGGACTTGGTACGACTGACTGGCGCCGCGGTTAAAAGCAGCACCAACAACGACGACGACAACAACGACAACAAAAATAAAAATAACAACAGCGGCGGTGGTGATGGTGGCGGCAGACGTACAGACAGGTAGACCAGCAGGCATCACAATTTTTCACAGGCGAGCCGCATCGGAAGCCGACAAAGCAACAAGCACTCGATATCTGGTGATGGTAGTGCAGCTCTTGTTTTCTCTCAGCCAGCAGCAGAAGCAGCACCAGCGTCCTTCCGCCCAAACGGACGCCCAACCACCCACCCGATGTTCGATAGATCGATCAATCGATTGACCGAGGAGTGTGCTACGCCGTCGTTCAATCGTCCACAGCTTCCTGCCTGCGTTGAGCACAGAGCCAACGTTGGTACCTATGTCAACTACAAGTTAGGATCTCATTTTCGCTGCTCTTGTCACATAGCTCGTTGTCGGTTGCCATTGACATATCATCTCATACGTGCCTATATTACAGCATTGTCACTGTAGTTAGTACGATTGTTACTGCTGCTGCTGCTGTTGTGGTTGCTGCCAGCCGATGTTGGTCGCCGGCCAGTGCCGCGACTATCTGTTTGTCACCCGTTTGTTCAATGTGGGCGACAAACAGCCACTTTGACTATTCATCCGCTCGCAAAGCATTTTTGCTTCGTTGACGTTTCATCTATTTGTTGCGACCGAGTGATCCAATGCGTGTATGGCACGGGAAACCAACCGACCAACCAATCTGCTGCCATTGGGAACGCCGGATGCTCGAAACTGTTCTGCCATATCTAGCCCCGCTATAGGCCGAACAACAGACAACACAAAAGTTCCTATTCCGTCTATCGAAAGAGCGTTAACAGTTTTGAGAAATCCTAAGACGCACGACTGCATGCATTCATTAAACGATATCAAACCCCAGCTGCTGAATTTTGTCATGCTTCAGCCTTCCAGCTACATTTACCACAGCTTGATGTCACTTAAAACCATGAATCCATAATGAAATACCAGTTTTGCTACAAAAGCAAAAATAATAAACGTTGAGCAACTTAGCTCTCGCTGATTAAACAACAATGCCAATAGCAAAGAGAAGTGCACCGAGAGCAATGCAGCTGCATCCTGGCCAGTATGGCCTGGATGTTAAAAATGCCTTTGAAAGCACGCTGTCGTGTGACGTCATAAGCAAAGCACCTCTGAACAAACGCGTATCTTCCTACAGACGATGAGTCCTAGGGTCATATCTAAGCAGTCGAGCATCTATCAATATGCTTGCCTGACGTCTATCCAGAAAATCATACAAGATGGCTTCGCAGGCCTTCCTGCAACCAATGCTCCTCCTCCCACCCTGTATTTCGTAAGAAAAGCGTTTTCCATTCTACTCTACCTACGAAGGTGTGAGGTCGAGTAAGTAAGTCACAGCCACTGTCCCCGGGAGTCAGTTCCGTCGCCTACATAGACGATCTAGCTTTGATCGTCAATATGAAACAGGAACAGCTCTCCTTGAAGTAACGGCCATTGGAGCCTTTGGGATTTTCGACAATACCTCATAACGCTTGGGTCCAAAAAGCGGAAGTAACTATTTTAAACGGCCCAAAACACCCTCGCCAGAATTTAAACTCACGCCTAGAAAAGGACGACGGCTGTTTCCAGCAATATCTGCACCGCACTGGCAAATCTAACTCCCCACTATGCCATAGGTGCAACTCTAAAGAGGCTGACAACGTAAACCACCGTTATGAACGCTGTGCCTTTTTCAACATTGAGCGAGCTGCTCTCTCGACACATGAGACTGAGATTGTCTTCACACATGCTAGGTCCTTGTAAAGGCGGTCTTCAAGACCCATTTCCTGCCCTGTGGTAACAAGATTTAATACAATTATCTCGCAGAAGAAATTAACCGCCGCAGAAAGCAAAAAGATCTCAAGAAATCGCCAATACATATTTCTTCGCGACATTGCTTGATCGCCATAAGCAGTTTATAACATTTCCACCATATTAAAATAGATGATTTGGTTGTTAACACAGAGCTTGATACCGATTCGTTGCTCCTCCATTTTTGGCTCCTTGAAAATTGAGGCGTTAAACAATCAACGCCGCCACCGATTGTATCGCAATTTGGCCTATGTGTAGCTGATGAATGGCGCTCTTAGGCAAAACAGACCCGTTTTTTGCTTGTTTTGCAAAATTTAAAGTACTAGAACACGCCAATCCGCCCTCGTATATATATATATATATAGCGTTTTCAGCATTCAAGCGTTTTGAATATAAAATAAAACTAACGTCTTTACCTCAAAGTTCATATCATTTGACATTTAAGCCAAGACTCGAATGTAATAAAAATTCTAATTGGCAACCATTTACGGTAACGTTAACTACAATAAAAGCCAGAAATGAAAGTGAGCATATCAACCAATGAACAAAAAGCTCATGTAACATCATGCCAATCGTATTTAAATGATTCAACGCCTATAGAACCCACGTATTGGCCTAACGAACAAATAGTTAGCTTAAAAAAAATAACAACGTATTAATGCAGCCTGCCATCAAGATCCGTAAAGAGAGATTCTAAACGTAAACATAACGTAAATGACCAAACGTAAATATAACATAGATGACTAACGTCAATATAGCGTAAATGACTAAACGTAAATACAACCTAGATGACTAATCCGAAGGCACAGTATGACAAGGTAAAGTATACGCTGTAAACTGAATAATCTAGTTTTGTCATTCAACGCATCAATGTATGGCATAGAGACTGTTCCAAATATTAGACAACATTCGGCAAAATTGGCAAAGTTAGTGGAGTGTCCAAACTCAATGTAGCAGTTTGATATTTTGTAAATCCGCCGCTCTATGGTATAGAGGACAAACCGACTACAATAATTGTTCTCCTTTTATAGTCATAACATCAGCTCTAAGCTTTGCCGTTGGTAAGAACGCTTACTCCAACTGAATTTGATCAACATTAACTAAAATATAGTACTGGTGTATATCAAGTGAGATATAAATGCGAGTAAAAGTGTTTTGAAGTCATTTTAATCGTTCTCATTCACCCTTACTTTTAAAAAAAGCCGTTTTATATAGAATGCATAATTTGCCTAATATTTTACCTAATCTACTTTTTTACTGTGTCTATGCTAGTTTGCTTTAATATAATTCATGACTTATTCACCATAGAATTGGTAGTTGTAACCACAGCACAACAGTGTGGAGGTTGGGAGGCTACCACAGTTTCCGTGTAGACAAGAATGTGGCAGTGCCCAATATCCCATTTTCCACAAAACTTGCATACGCATCCTTTAATGTTGAAATAGTTTGGCTTTATGCACATGTAATATATAATAATATATGATATCCGTGCCAGATCATATGGCAGACCGTTGTGCGGTTGACAACCTCTTTTTCATTTATTAGAGTAAAAAGCTGGACGGTATATATTTCTATTGCAAACTTTGCGTATCTTGTCTTTCTTAATATTCTATAGGAGTCTAATATCCATGTGCTAAACGGGCCTTTGTTAAATACCAGGTCTTCCGTCAGCGTCTACTCTTCACACAGCTGATGCGTTTATGGTAATCCCAGCATACGTTTCGCAAAGCAAGCTTTTAAACTGTCTACAACTTTCAAATTAGTCACTATCAAGTATGGTGCATTTGCGGGTGGACGGTTGGGAGTAGTTTGATTTTACAACACTCAAAGTTGTATTCATTTCAACGTGACATAGGTCCCTAGCAACTGCGGACACAATTTTTTCCCGTATCACGTCAACGTGTCTACTGAATGAGTGTCTGGGGTGTTTTTGTGGTGGCCTAAATAAAAGCACGACACTGGTAGCTTGGGTGTATCCAGGTTATACATTGGAATAAATAGTATAGTTCTAACGTTTTATCTTCAGCGGGTTTAGTGCATATATATATATATATATATATATATATAGCATTTTCACATGCATTGTGTGAACATCGAGATATAGCCATTGTAAAATAAACCTATTGGTTATACTATATTCTAAACCTTAAACGATGCAATCGCACACGCCACACGGTAGGTAAACTTCTAGGCCCAGAAACCCTAACCTCTGAGGGAACTTGAATGTCGGTCTAACAGGGTGGTCTCCCATTGGTCTTAAGCCTTTAGTGACGGTGAGCTCTGGAAAAGTGCCAAATGGCTAGAAAACTAGAGCTGCACGACTTCTGTGCTAGAATGTTGTGAGTGTCGCGAATAGAAAACGTTTATTTACAAAAAAAAAACGTTGAAAGAGGCGGGAATGCAGGGATAACTGCAAAACCGTCTTGTTGTGCGATTCTCTGGCTACGCGCCAGGAAAGCATATGGATGGTTTCAATTGTGGCGATACATTTATCTATAATCACTATTTGGCTCCAACGATTGGTCATTCGCTTATTGAAGAAGCAGTCAATGAGATTTAATCTCACAAGCTGTAATAGTGCTCGTATGTCGTTGTCATTAAATAAAGCTGAGTGCGACGGAAGGTTAACAGCATTTGACAGTTTACACACAGTGCTGCATAGAGTATATCGCATCAGTTTTCTATTGAGAACGCATGCGGTGTACTGGACCTACCCGCAACAAATGATCTAATCGCAAATGGCCAAATGTCAAGAATTTAGAACGATCGCTGTTATATGTATATGTATAATGTAACGCACGTGAAAGCTAGAATGAAGCGCACTCCTTGACCCTCCAACTGAACCTTCAGAAGATGACGGGCTATGATCTGAGCTGAATTTTCGACGGCTATCGGTTGAGCTACAGGGGCGCCTCACCAGAACCCATAAGTAGTTTTCGGAAAATTGCTTCACTAAGTTACTTAAAGACCGGAAAGTGGTTGACACTCTGGCGAATACATGATACCAGACCTAGCAAGAATGCTTGACCAAATGTATACTTAAAAATCAACACTGGCTCTAACACCAATTTGTACGAAGGAATGCATTACATGGTTACAGGTTGCAAATTGGCAATGCCGTGTTTTTTTATACAACAATATGCCCCATTAAAAGTATCAATGTAACTTCGAAAAAGAAAAGAGATCCACAGGCGCTCCGACACTAAAAGTCAGATCACTCCCAATCTACAACACGAAGATCTAACGCGTGTACTGTCGCGTGTGATACCTGTATAGCCTCAGTTTGGGCATCGCAAATGAGCCCGGCCCAGCCATTGGAAAACTATGTAAGTAGGAAACCTAAGAGCCATCGGATTAGTAGCCAACACGAACTATAGTGACAAACTACACCAACCGACATTTTTAATGTCTATTTTCTAAGGGTTTTTCCAAAGGGAACCCAGCAGATCATTTGACACTTGACTCAAACCTTGAATAAAAGCACCCTCAAAGTATGGGGGGACATTATTAAAAACGCATACAAAGAAATGAAAAAACAGCAGTGAAATTACTGTAGATAGATGGACATACTGCTCAGATGTCTTCCTTCTAATGCCGTCAAAAATTATAAGGAGCACCAAAATATCGAAGAGGTTACTAAGGTCGGTGAAAAACACAGAAATAATTGATTATTGTTTACTTCGCAATGATCTTGCATTCCAATGTGGCACATAATTATAAATATAATCGTCATTATATTAATTTGGACACTTGAGCGACCGCCCCACCGGGCGAAAAAGTGCAGAGACCGCCGATGCATCCGGCAGCTCGCTGCGTGGTATTTCGCGTACGTCTGCGAACAGAGCCGGCACCGACATTGATCGTCAACTGTGAAATCTTTGGGTCGAACATACTACGTGATAGTAGTCTGCATGCATAATGTACATTGTATACACGTACCGACTAGTGCATGCCATACCATACAAAGGCTGCCTGGCGAGGTACACATCTAACTGCTCTATCTCTGCTGAGGCATTGGTCACTTTCCCTGTGACTCCAACAAAAATTGCCGAAATGGTCCTGTAGGAGGGTACGTAAGCCTGACCCTGATTGTTTTCACTGTCTGTTCATAAATCTACTAGCAGGTACACAAAAGCCGACGGTTTCTTGTCGCCCAAAAGTTGCTGCTGAAAAATAGCCCCACCTCCTGCCAAAGCTGTGGCTCAACGTTGGCGCAATCTTAGGCTCAAAAACACGCATTGTCGCAGTTTTTAAGATTCTTTTACATCTGTGTGAAAAAAGGAAATAGCCGTCCGACGTTTGTCGCCGATGTGCTGGATAAAGACCGTTACCATATAGCGTAGTCTCAGGCCCAACTACGGGAGGGAGTTGGCAAACTTCAGCGGTTGGCCACAGCAGAGTTACGTCTGCTGTAGCCAGAATGACAGGAATAAACAGGAGTGGGTCAAAGAGGTGTCCAGCCATAATAAGACAAATCTAACAGCTATGCGTATTCCTTAATAGGCGCTTATAATATCCAGCAACTTTCCAGAGATAATTAAATCCAGCAAAACGTGACTAACAATAAAGGCAGAAGGAAATATAACTACTACTGCAGAAAGTATAGTCACAGTAGCAATTATAATTGTCTCAAAAGACAAAAAAATTTGATCAAGCAAATTTGATAATTGAAAAAATATGTAGCAAATGCACGTTGTAATGTGTATTTAGGTATACATAACAAGAAAATAATAAATCAATCAATCAATTACAACAAACACGTCTTATGTGCTTGTGTGAGCGACAACTATAGATGTGCGCTTCTCCAACACGATGCCGTGGTTGATCTATAAACACAATAAATACCTTATAAAAACTTTGCATATATTCGCTATAAAATACCGACAAATGATGCACCGTACTTATATTTCCGGGGAATTCACAATATGTTTGAGATTGTGTTGAACAGATTGGCCTGTTAAATAATGTACGAAGTAATACAAATAAACTATAATTTTTGGTGAAATTGGTATTATTGCGATAACTTTTAGTGCCGTTTCGCTTAAATGCTATCACTGTAGCCACAATTATCGCAATTATTTGTAGTTGTTGAGGTAACGTCCTACCTCTTACTTCGAGAGACACAGAGAGAGGGAGGGGAAGGGGCAAGAGTGCGAAGCCAAACGTTTTACTCAGAAGTCTGTAGACAAGATTGCCGCAGTTGCGAAAAAGCGACGGTTCGCTTCCATCCATAGAAGCGGCATGGGGCACGTATTTGCGCAGCCGGCGCTTTACTCCAGTTGTGAACGAATAACTCTGACCCCCATTCTGTTGCATAGTGATACAGACACTGTCATGTCATCCTGTTGTTGCGATCGCATATCAACAGCTGAGCGGTGAGTTGCCGATCATTGCCAGTTGTGCCGTTCAGTCGTAGACGACTTACTGCCCGACAAACCGATCGAAGTCTCCGCATTGCCGAACTACTTTCCACGCATATATATATATATATATATATGTATATATATATATGCAAAGTTAGATGAACTTGGGTTTAGCATTCCTTCAGCATAATAACAGGCATTCTTCTGGTGGTTGCATTAATGAAAATTGCCCACCAACTATCCACTAATTGAGTGTATTCTATAATTTTAGAACAGCTATTAGTCTCTCTGGTCTAGATTATTACTCAAGCGACAACTCTTAGAAATAAAATAATTGATTTTTCAAATATGTTGAAACCTTGTTTCAAGATGCTACTTCCTGTACCTTCGAAGGTCTAGACCGCAGGTATTTATTCAGTTACTTGCGTTTTTACCTCTCTGTCTCTCTACCCCTTGTTCCTAGGGAATTTATAAGGAACTCTTACATATTGAAGCTGGCCAAAACCAATCGTATACTAGATAGGGTTCATCGCCGTAAGCAAATTAAAATTGTTTATATATACGTCTGTGTGTTTATACATTTGTAATATTAAAAAACAAGCACATCTTGTTTGTGTATTGGAATATCCAGATGCTAAGACAGCACTTCTATTTACCTCGGATCATTGCTTGGTCTTATTAGTTTATACAGTAGTTCCAGCAACAAGAAGCGCCCAATAAAGTTGATAACTGATAGGCACCGATCTTCAACCTGAGATTCCTGAAGTGCTAAAATTTAATTTTACTTGCGGGCTATCTTTAAATTATTTTGTAAATAATATCGTTTAGGCATACATTTATTTTAGAGTACTGAAACGGCAGAGCGTCCAAAAAGGGCCACGTGGCGAAAATGACGTGGCCGGACCATCAATTCGGCAGTCAAATAGGAGAGCCAGAAGGGACAAGGCCGCGTCGTGGATAAGCAACAACTGCCGGCAACTACTACCGGCCATAGTCGAAGTGATGAATGCATTCCTGGCCACGTCAGTGATTGACTCAGTAGTCGCCAAATTCGAATGATGATGATGATTGCGTGTGTGGTCGCTCCGCTGGTTGATCTGTTCGTCGGTCAACCGATTTATGTATGTATTGAGACTCAGCACGTCAAGTCTGTTGCCATCAACAAGCAACGCCGGCAAGGGGGTTGGCGGAATGATGTGTTACGCGAAATGAAGTCGCCACGAGTCATCAAGGCTAGATGGCAACGCAACGGTAAAGTGTCGACCAATTTATTAGCCGTCTGCTTCGAGTATTTGTCCATTTCTTGAGGGCAAAGTTATCTATTCATTCATCGATTATTCGACAATCGTGGGCAGATTATTAAGTCAGAGAGAGAGAGAGAGCGCGAGAGAAACTTAGAACACTCCCAGAAAAAAAACTGTCGTACTAACACGGTTATTGGAAATATTTGCTGAAAACTATCTCGTTCACAAACAAGTAAATAGCTCTACGTGATACACGTTTATCTAATGCCTTAGGAACGAAGGAGGAGTAATGAAAGAAACGTGTACGGTGAGAAAAAAACGTCATCAGGTTACGAATAAGGAAGTAGTGAGAGAGTGACTTTTATTCCGGCAGTAAATATGAGGAATGGCTTGGCTGATGGACTGTTCCAGAGTGGTAGCATCATGCGTTCGCGCGACGTCTCCTCTTGAGTAGAGGAGAGTGACGTGAATTTACAGCAAACAGGTGGACCGCTGCCGTCGGCGCCATTCTGCTTGGCTCCGAGCCAAGCGAGTCAGTTGCTTCAAAGCAAGGATCGAAGCAAAAGACAGAAGGAAGTCAACAGAAAACCGAGTAAACGACAAGCGAACAGAAGCGAGAGGCATTAAATGTCAACAACCACCGCCATCATTGCTAGGACCCTCCTGCTACTACGAACGCTATAACAACAACTTCTACAATAACAACTTCGACTTCTCCTAGGATGACGACAATTCTTACTTTCCTGCATTACTGTTGCTACTGTTACCATGGCCACTGTGCCTTGACCAGCCTCCTCTGGTCGCTAGTCAGGAAGGCAATAGGAACTAGCGCAATCTGGCGACTTAATGCCGCAATCAGCAACATAAAGCAAACACGTTAAACACAGCAATAAAAGCAAACAACAAATATATAAACTAGCAGCAATAACAACTAAGACGGCATACTATAAGCTAACCATCGAACAAATAGCAACAGTCATTTATTTATTTATGCTTGTTCTACCGACGGCCATCATTCTACAGCTGTATCTCAAGGGCGGCAGCAGCAGCAGCAGCAGCAGCAGCGGCGGCAGTGACGACCACTGCGTGACGTTGGCTACTATAAATTACGAGAGGTAGTTGAAAGAGCAGAAACCCAGAACGTTATTGCATTACATGCTCATGATAATAACTAGTTCAGTTAACTTGAAACCGTGCTATTGAACGCCATATGAAATACTACCAAAACTTCATAGGCCTTTGCGACATTGAGCCGCTACCAATCTGGGTGATAATCTCATGGCTTCATTTTATATGCGTATGTAAAGTTTGTCGCTAAATTGTATCGCTACGGGCTAAATTCGGATGCGTTTTAAAACATTGTTGACTTTCACTCAAGTAAAGTAAGGCTATGCTCTAAGTTCTAACTTCTTGGGACACAATATGAAGTAGAATTCTCAGAACATTGAAGACCCCAGAAAGATAACTAACAGAGGTGCAATCAAATTTACTACAATCATGAAGGCGCCATGTTGTGTTCATACAAACTGCGGTGCCTTCAGACTAGCCTTGAATTACATGACACCCGAATGAGCAATTCTTCAATTCATTGCAAACATCAACATATTGCTATGGTTATGCGAAGTTCAACATTGAAACAGGAAGTAGCAAATCGCCGACGGACAACAGAAGGCTCAACTAATGTACATATTTTATTTCGTATATTGCCAGATTTGACCTTATGCGTGCCGTTTGTACCAGGTAAGATTATGTATATGTTAGATATCGGAAACGAGTCAGTTATCCTTGTAGGTACAAAAGGCATGCAAAGGCAAACATGTTATAACCCAAGTCCCGTGATTTTGCCAGTTCATTTAAGCTCAAAACATTTAGTGTGACACTAAGTACTTTATTTGAAATTAAATGTGCTGACGCACCATTGCAATTGTAGTGTATTACAAGTAAAGTGATTTAAGTCGATAAAAACTAAAAAAGTTAAAAAGAAAGTTTAAGGAAAAGTTAATCATTACTCGATAATATGCTATGGTTAGAAAACCAGGAGTTTTAAGACAAAGATGTCAGCGCTATGATGTAAGCATACGACGTGCAGCAGATTCGTGCTGCAGTTCAACTTTTATTAATGACAAGATCTGCTTTTGACGTACCTGATGTAGTTATGATGAATTGACAAAGTAATCCGAAGCTGAGCACCCAAGAATATTCCAGAAATACGGCAATAGAGTAACCCGGCCAGTGAGACCGGGCTGCCGCGCAATACTGGGATCGACAGGGGCCCATGCTACAGGGCCCGTACCTGTTCTAGCGCACCGTTGCACACTGATTTTACTCTCCGCACCGTAAGTTAAAGTTGAATAGTAACACTTTAATCCATGAGCGCAATCACTGCCTATAAACTACACAAAACTAATTATTGCACTGTGGACATCAGTTACACACACATCCAATCCACATGACCACGCCATAACGCATATTGATAAGCTAGGGCGTGAATGGAAGACATTTGAATGCTGCTTGATGAGCTCGCACTTCACGGTTTACGTACACGACCGAACGAATTTTTGTTTTACTTTTCCAATCACTGATCGGTCAACCCGTTTGCTTCATGTATAGAATTAGCTCTTTCTAACCTCGGCCTGATTCTGTGTTACTGACTGCACACACGAACAGACGGAGTGGTGTGCGCTAACCAACCCTGAGATACCACACATTGATAGACAAAAGCACGCGTTTCGTTCCTTTCGTCGCTGTCCCCTGATATAAGAGACCATCTGAGCGGAGTTGAGCACACGAATGCAACCAAAGAGCCAGTCAGCCAACCCACCACAACAGTGGCGGAGCTGTCGCAGCTAACAGCAGCGGCAGCAGTAAGTCAGTGAGCGAGTAAACGATGATCAGGTAGGTGGTAGGGGCAGGACGAGTAGCCGTAGTACTACAACAACAACGCCACCACCGTTGTTGCTGCTGCTGCTGCTGCTGCTGCGGCGACTTGCTTCACTGCCACCAATACAACTGCCACCACTAGCACCACTCACTCACTCACTACAGTGGGTGACCGACTCCATCCGAGCGAAACAGACATGGGGGAGGGGCGAGGGTGGGGAGAAAGGAGCTAGGAGCCGGCTTCTCCGCCCTGCGTAGCGCCATCTGGCGACTACACAATAAAACAGGCGCGAGCCAAACACGTGCACTTCACGTTGTCGACCCCAATACGAAGCTACGAACAGCAATAAAAACGTCGAAATAACAAGTAGTCACGACTGAGCAATTGTCATATAGTTACACTTGATAATACACAAGCGAGGCAATTAAATTACCTAGCTTAACAATAAGGTTGTGACAACCGTTAGTGTCGTAAGGAATGCTTACGGAGGATAGAAATGCACACAATATTGTCAACTTGAGGAACTTTGGGTGCTTGTACGGCAAGGGAGTTCCTTTCCATACCGCCGTCAAAGAATTTTTTAGGTGTCCTTGCCCGTAGCAGCTCTTCAATTAGTATATTTAGGAAGCAGTGTCAAAAACAAACTTAGAATCTAGAACTATATACACGGCTAGTAGCATACCTGCTGTGCACAAGCACCGAAAAACAGAGATTATCAAAACAAATCGTTGATAAAAAATGTGATCGAACTCAAATCTTCCGGCCCAAGAACTCTAAAAAAGAAATATTGTTGCCGACATATCGATATTATAGCATGTATACGCGAACGTGCACTGTTTGGTCATGCCTTACTTGGACGAGGGTAGGAACAGGCCCCTGTTCAAGTTTCGGCTATGTATTTGCTTCATGGAAGGTCACTCCTTGCAATGGGTCAATATGATGGCTAAGTGGAGCTCCTAATTTGATCTAAACTGGCGCTTTGGCGTTAATCGTTCGTATAGCTGTAGCGATGTCTGTAATAATGAAAGTCGCCTTAAAGAACCACCCTGTCCTTGTTCTCCTCGTAAAATGTGTAAGCCATTTCGGTAACCTATGCACACTACAACAATAATGAACAATGTCTTGCGACGCACCGTATTAAGAGATGAAGGCGTAAAATAAGAGGAATTATTCCTGATCCTACAGAAATATATTTAGTAGGATCATTTTATATAATAGTACTTTACAGGTAAAGTATTATCTATATAATTTACATTTTATATAATGCATATGATCTAAAACACTTCTGTAAATCAGTTGCACATAAAGCACGTTTATTGAAGACGTTTAGCTATCAAGCGATACTGAGAAAGCTTCTTCGATCTTAATAGTCAGCTGTTCAATTCGTAGCTAAGGAATTGGTCCTTTAAATTCGAGGCTCGACTAGCATTGGTTTAGCTGTAGCCTTTGCAGCCTCTTCGCCGAGAAGCTCCTTAATTAGTGTCAATGCAAAGTCGAACGCAGTGCCAGGGCCTTGTGAGGTAACCAGCTTGCCATCGACCACCACCTTGTTCTCCTTACAAATGTAGCCAGCCTGAAATATATAGAGAGAAAGCGGGGGGGGGAGAGATTGGCCGTTTAATGCAGATGTCTGGATTGCACAGTTAATATATTCTTAGCGCAGATTGATCCTATAGTAACAACTATCCCCTTACAAATAATCCCTGGAAAGGTACCTTAATAAGTTCTAAATTTCCATTATTGCGACTGGCTTTAGAAAATTAAATTTATTTAGAACACAATCTGGGTGTACTCAGAGGTAAAACAATGTTTATGCAACAACGTCATGGTAGCTTTTAAAAGCGAGTGCAACGGCACAAGACATGTCGTCGCACACGCTTTTAATAAGCTACCAATTAAAGCAAAGGAGCCGTTTTCGCTCGAATGATTTATGAAGAAGGCAAACACTATCTGCTCCGGTGAATTTAAGTATAGTTCAAGAGGAATTAGATAACGTATTGCCCAAAGCAAAGTCGTCAGGTTGTGGGCAGGAAAAGGGGCGATTACCGGGTTTTGTCCAAATAACTTCTAACAAGTGAGTCAGTAGTGAGCTCCATACGATCTCGAATACATCAACGAAATCAAATAAAACACATCGGTGTAACTCTTAGCTAACAGCGAAACCATAATCGGTATATATATATATATATATATATTGCGCAGTGAAAATCATTTTAGATGTATCTCTAATTAATAGGCATGATTTCAGATGTTCGTACTCTCGTATCCCTGAGCAGCAATTTAGCAAGTGGCTTAAAAGTCTTATATGTTGTCGATGAGACAGTGAAATAATTTTACCATGTGTTCTTCCATCGAGGGATATATGGTCACGTGTTTTCCTTTTCCCACGCCATGAGCGGCTAGTGCCATAGGTGCAGCGCAGATTGCACCCACCAGCCGTCCACCCGCCTCCTGCGCTTTCAGCATCGTGCCAACAGTGGCATTCTGAAATGACGTCGCGAATGATTTAAATGTTTGGACAAAAAATACTGTACCGTATATTATGCAAATATGCAAGCTGCCAAACGAACTTCTAAAAACCACCTTATATCTGTTTATAAACTTCAGGTTAACTGAAAGCCACATGGAACCGTTACAACTTTGGGAGATGAAGCACTTTATATAGCATGAGTCAAAAACAGGCCACTTTCTCGCTAAACACGTATGTATTAGTATAGAAGTCAAGACAGATCACATATAGAGGTATTTTTTCCAGTAATGGAAATACATTTGTATTATTTTATACCCAGTACTTTACGAGTTAAACATAAAGCTTTTTCGCTGCTCCAACGCTGGAAATTGGAACCTTAGTCTATGCTTATTTTCAGTTAATTGGTTCGCCAATAGTATTTTTTTCAGTTAATTGGTTAGTTTGCCAGGTTTCCTGCACAGATTACTATACGTACAAAAAATCGGTTAACAGCAGTTGCATAGTACAGCAGTGAGTAAATATGTAACGAAATACGGTTCTTATCTATATGCTTGTATCTATATAATTTTAATATATGTGTTTTATCTACCTAATTTTAATCTTTGTGTCAGTCTTAATGTAAATCTACAAAAGTATAAACTAAAAAGCAAAAATATATCCTAGACGGATTCGTTAGTGTCTTACTGTTGAAAGCGTTTTTGCTCCCTGCAAGCCCCCTGGCAGGACAATTGCATCGAATGCCTGAAATTTAAAACAGTCGTTTGTAAAATCTCCACATGTCATTCTCTCTTAATATATGTCATGTGTTATATCCCAACAAAATAAAACGTGCAGTATAAGTCTTAAACTATCGTTCTAAAATAGACTTCAAATTACCTCGTTCTGAACATCAGCCAATGGCTTATCCGCAACGAGGACAACGCCACGACTGCACTTTAATTGCGTACCATCCACACCAGCAACTGTCACGGTTACCTGGTTTAAACAATTCAAAGATGAATTAAAATAGTAACGAAAAACTCCACAGGTCCGAAATATATATATATATATATATGTTTATATATATATATATATATATATATATATATATATATATATATATATATATAAACAAACTTTTTGGATGCATCTAGCATGAAGGCGAAGGGTTATAGATTTATAGTCATCTAAAGCCCAGTCACTACTATGACGACAATGACATAGACGTTTATTATAATATAACAACGATGGTGATCAATTACATACATCTAAATGTGTTGTTTATGTTATCGTTCTTAACATTGCGGCTCATCGCGCGCATGACATTCATTTTTTTTAATGGTAAATACGGTGTGCAGATCGAACAGAACGGCAGAGTCTGCCATGATGTGACCTGGCTGCGGTCCTCTATCTCATCAAAGATCAGACTCCGTTAAATGGAACTGCTAGCCAACACTTTAAACAGGCAAATGTTTCTGTTATATGAGTCACTCATAACCATACGATAGCAGGTAGACGTATTCAGACAACACACCAAAAATGATTAAGAACTAAACAATAATTACAGACGTTGTCCGTTAAATAAATGCTTAGTACACAAGGTTTCATCATTCAATGATAATCATTAATTATTTTTAACACCTCAATACATGTCAAACGTCGAACAACTAAAATATTTCTGTTAACTTATTGCAAGCATAATATACGTTGGAACAACAGCAACGCATTCGTCATGATTTGTTACTTACGCCGGCTCTGCGAAGAACATCAATAGCTATAACAGCCTCCATTTCTTCCGCGCCCTCAGCTAGAAGGACACAGGCTGTTTTGGCTGACATGGTTTTGGAAGTTCCAAATGTTCGCAGACTTTTAGTAGTTGATATTAACTGGTAGTTCGTACGCTTGCAAATCGGGAGGTTCGACACACCAACCGCAAAACGACGCAACGATAAAGCATAGAGGTGAACTGGCATTATTCCTTACTTTGCGCAATAAACCCAGCACATAAGCTGTTCCGAGCAGTTGGAATCTTCGGAGGATTTTTTTTTATAATCTGCTGACTACCGGCTGTGAGCATATCGAACATTAGAGAGTTGAATTAATCTTCTTTAGACGAAACGTGCCTATTGGTTAAATGTAAATCATAATTAAATCGACCGTTCAAAGTCTAATGTAATAACTTGGTTTGGGATGCTTAGCAGATTTGCATTAAATAACGGAACGCTAAGCAGACGACCGAGCGAAATCCAAAATAACGCACTTCTGTAGCACCACTGGTTTGCGTTCAGTGTGAGTGAAGTCAACTAAGGACTCTATGACTAAGAAAGCAGTTTGCATTGCCTAATAGAGCGAATTTAAGCAGACATTTATATTCAGAGTTCGGTTGAGTGAATTGGAGCACGATGCATCAACAAATGGCTCAAAAAGAGGTCGAGGATTTGCAGAGAAGGATAGTAACAGATGTAGAAGCATATAAGAGTTTACAAGGCGACTTCCAAAAAGGACTAGGGATTCGACAGACCCTTGAGGCGCAGCTACACGAGAACGAAGCGGTGTATTCTGAGCTGAGTCTAGTGAAGGATGATGCTAAGGTATGTTTTCTGAACGTCGATTAACTTCGTTTATTTTTATCGCACCTGTTGCACTGCAATGATACTCACGAGGTGCATGCATGGTCATTTTATCACGCACAATGAAGCCCTACATTTGCTGCAAACTAATTCTAATTACTCCAATAGATTTGTTTATTTCGCGTTTTGATTTTGCAAATTGCTGAAGCCCACCTTTACCATCAACAAGTCGAAGCAGACAACTACCTTTTGATTTCCAGAATACTATTATACTTCCCTTCCGGATATTTTTCCGCCACATTTGGTGGCAGCGTATTTCCTATTACTGCATGGGTTAACCCCATGTTTGATTTATTTCATGTTTGATTATTCGTATGGCAACACTGTTTTAAGGTTTGCGTCAGCGGGATCACCAACTTACCGCCAGGCACACATGATTTTATTGAATATTGCATGCGTTTGTTGGATTGTAGTTAAACAGAACCACAATGGTACACCATAACGATTCATCCGTCCTGCAGACTAAGAAACATTTTTCTTGTACACTGTAGATTTATCCGCAAACATCTGGTCATTTTTTTGCAGTTTTATTGACATTTACAGCTTTGTTTTGCTGAAGTAGTTCACTGTAGTGCACTTTGTTAATATCCACTAAATGCCGGATAGGTATTTATTTACCAGCATTTACCTACATTTTCTAGCTACTAGGACGCATATCTTTTGATTTTCAGAATGATCTTTCACTTCTCTCCCGGATATTTTCCCGTCACCTTATTATAAAGCATATATTTTTTATCTCTGGGAATCATATTCCCCAAAAAGGTGATGTTTTTATTCGAGAAACTATCGTAGATATCCAGGCGACTCAATAGTATTGTTCTCCTCAAGTTCGTACAGGAGCAGCGCGTCCCTAAGGCGCTCTACAATGCTTTTGTTACACACCTGGTAGCTAGGGCATGACCCGTTTAGAGTTAAGTATGGTAGTTCCGCAGAGCTCTGACAGCCAACGGCCTCCTGTGACTACACCACACGGCACATCTAACTTCTGTACGGTTCCTCTGGACAGTGCTCGTATAGATTATCGAGTTTGTTAGCACTGCAGCATATATACGTTTTTTTAGAGGACTAACTGGAAAATGCGGTTGCACACACGGTCACTACTGCAGGGAAGCTCCCTGCAAGCGTGCGTCGGTAGTGAGGGGCTCCAACCCACTAAAACCCAGTCGTGTCCCCGTCTCCCGGTCTGACTGGGAACCGCTTGCGCATCTCATTAAATAGTCAGGGGGGCGCGAATCTCATACTCCTGGCGGGTGTGTTCCCCGGGAGCCGCGGGGAAAGGAGAAAGCGCCTTAGGGAGTTGGCTTTATTTTTTCATATACTATGGAGTTAAAAACTTCGGATATGATGTTCCAGTACGAGAGTGTTTCCGTCATTTTTAGTGGATGTCATGTAGGTTAAAAACTGGAGTTTTTATTAAAAGTCGTAGAGGGCTGCGCTGCTCCGCCCATGCAGGGCACGTCAGAACAGTGTGTCTGGGGTATTCTCTGGTTCATCGCCGCAGTAGATGCAGTTGTGGCTGGGAACCTTCCTGAGCAGATAGGACTGGAAGTCACCGTGACCTCTCAGGATCTGGTTCGAGTAGAAGCTGAGTTCATTCCCTGGTCGGGTCAGCCAGTCTTTGAGGTCCGGGTTTAGGGTGCGGAGACTGGTGTCTGGGGCATCCTCTTGTAAGCAGTCCCATTCTTCCTGCCATAGGTCAATTGTGCGCCGAAGCCTCTCGTCCTTCTTGCACTGGGGGTTGCCTCATAGGCGGCGGCGCTCGACTGCTTTCAGGTCCTAGGGGTCTGTTCCAGAGAACGAGGCCCTTAGCCGCAGCACGCCGTCGTAAGTTGTGTTCCATAGCTGGGGGCCAAGTATGGAGGCCTGTGGTACCCCCTGCAGTCATGTTAAAACTGGTTTCGTGGGAGCGTTATTCCTGTGGAGAGTCTTTAGGATGACTCTCCAGCATACCTGCAGATTGAAGTGCTTATTTAACTGTCCCTGCGGACTCAATCTGCAACTGCTTACTTAATATTTAATTTTAGCATCATTTTGTTGATATCTCCTTACAAAAATTGTTGAGTTCTCGAATGAAGGGGCTTAATCCTTGCTTAGTTTAATAAATACTTTTAATGGTATTCATTATTAGTAATCTTTACATATATGTTAATTTCTTAGCGAAACGGAGGCATTTATTTATCTGTTCTGATTTGTTATATATGGTTTTATTTCGCAATAACATTGCATTTCAAGATGGTACATAATTTCAATACAATTCTGTTCTGATTTGTTGACCATGTCAGAGCTAGGGCACGTTTATATTCGTTAGGACATTTATATGGCAAGCAAGCGCAAAAATAGTCGCAAATCTAGAAGGTATCTAGTTCTTATTTGCAAGGGCCACGCACTGAGCTATGTTAGCATATAGTGAGTACCATGTGTCTAACAGAAACACTACGAATCAACCGTATATGCTCACAATTCTGGTGTGTTTTCTTAATAGGTGCTTAAGCTGGTGGGACCAGTTCTGATTCCCCAAAGCCTTGATGACTCAAAGCAGAACGTTCAAAAGCGGATCGACTACATCAACGCCGAGTTAAAACGACAGGAAGCCACCCTGAAGGAACTCGAACGCAAACAAGAAACACAGAAAGACAATATTCAGAAGCTACAGAAAACCCTGCAACAGAAAGTACAGACCTTACAGCAGCAAAAATAGCTGCATTATTTATTATGCTATTTTATTTATTATTTTGGTACTGATATTAAAAGTCAATAAACTTGCACTAACAAAGTGAAATGTTGTTGAAGGTTGTCCTGATCCTCAGCTTAGAATATCGCGGCGACAAGTAAATGCCGATTGTAACAGCCAGCTTCAGTATGTTTATGGAGTAAATAGAAAGAAGCAACTTTCCCGGCATGGTTTTTGGATGTTGGTTGTAAAATATGTAGCGTTTTTATCGAAGAGCTTTACTTGAATAAAAACAATAATTACATTAATAAACTAATTAATAATGTATTATCCGTTGCCGTTTACGACCACCTCTCGACCAATTTGTTGATCCCGTTCCGCCAGAAATCGCCTGGTCTGGTGTCAAAGAAGTCTTTAAGCCAGTTTTTAAGGTCCAATTCGTCGACGGAAACTCCCCTCATATGATTCGACATGGAAATGTGATAATGGTGGTTTGTGACGCAATGTCCGGAGAGTTCAGTGGGTGCGAAGAAACCTCCCATTCGATCTCTTGGAGTACGGTTTTGACAGCTTGTGCAAAATGGGGTCTGGCGTTGCCCTGAAAAAGTATGGTTTGGTTTTGTCGATCGGGTCTTTTGAGTCGAATAGTCTCATTTACGCGGTGCCGTTGGACAATATAGAGCTCCTTGTTGACCGTGGCGTTCTTTCTAAGCATTTCCCTATGCACTATACCCTCCCAGTCTCACCAAAAAAGTCCTTTTGGGGCTGACTCTCAGCCAAGATTTAACGTCCATGGGACTGCTTTTTGCATTGCTTCATAGACGGACCCCCATAAATACAAATGTGCAACGGTGGGGCTCGAACCCGCGCACCTATGTGTCTCATCCGGTCGCGAGGCGCAGACGTATGCCACCACGCCGCTCGACTCCCAGTCTCAACAAACTCAGGTCTTCTTTGCGCGGGGATCCTGCTTGATTCTCGGCTTCGGCGTATTTCCTGGAGCCACCCACTCTTTTTTGCTTCGTGTTGATGTATAGGCACCATTTCTCATCTCCCGTGATGATTCGATACAGAAAAGGTTGCTTGTGTATGTGTGATGCTTGGTGGCGGGCCACAATTAGAAGGCGTTTTTGTTTGCGTTCTTCGCTGAACTCGTGAGGCACCTAAGCTCGAAGGTGCTTAGGTAACCTTGGAGCTTAAATACCAAACTAAGTTTTGAGTAAAACCAATTGATTGAACCAATTGGTTGGAGAATCATCGCACTGCAGTCATTTTTTTTGGCAAATTCGCGGGTTGTTTGGCGACTGTTTTTCATAAGCGCCTTGAGACATTCTTTCCAGAATTTCCAGAAAGCGAAGAAGAGCAGGTGTCAAAATGTATATTTTTGATTCCTGTGTATTCCATTTCTAAACATAAAAAATAATTTACAAAATATATTGAATAACAAATAACATTGTTTTGTAGAGCAGCAAGAGCGATTTCAAATACATATAACTATTATGCAAAAAAAATCATTGTAAAATAGAATAAACATAAAATGTTACGAACCTATTTTCCAACCTAATATTTACAAAAATGCTACTTTTTAAAGAGAAGATATATTCTTAGAATGAATCATCACTGCTTTTCACTAAATTATCTGCTAGGGCATCACTTCTTAGGTATGCCGATGGAGTTTAAAGAAGTTTCTAAATACAGGTAGTACGTAGTGACGTTTCAATAACATGGACTCAAAGTACTAGATCTCAGAAAAATAAGCACCAATCCTATTGCGCAGCGCAAGCTGTTTTATAAATCTGAATTTTGCCCGTCACGCAGCATAACCTAAAAGTGGATGGATGTCCTAAGTGTCCCACTCTGCGCATCCGTAGCCTATGTACACGTGTCCGATAACTTCTTGTTGTTTGTATATTGTAAGGAACGGGAATGAAATACCCAATTGAACCAAGCTGGCAGCCTCGTCACAGAAGCCAGATCTAACGCCACAACCATCAATTGATGGTTGTTCCGGATTTCCAGATTGAAGTTCAGACTATCTCTAATCATACAAAGCACTATTACGAGAGTTATTTCAATTACCTGTCGTCATATGCGCAGTATGCGGGGCAATGGCACAGCCAGAGAAAAGCTACCTAGCTGGCTGCGCTTTCCGTGGCAATGCTACAGAAACTGCGATGCCCACAATGAATAAAAATGACAGCGACGACAATGGCATTATGATCCTTGGATCAAAGACTTAGTAACGCCCGGAAAAACTAAGCCAGAGAAATAGAACGTTTCCACGCAGACACCGATTACAAACATGTAGACTCCGCAGGACAACGTGAGACAATGGAGAAATCGCACAGAAAGGTTTACACAGGATATCGAGGTAAGGCTGAAAAACTGTGAAGGACATGGCGTTTCATTATAGCACATAAGGTGAAGGACGGAGCAGGCCAAGTGGGGGGAGGTAAAATTTTTGTGCATTACAACGGAGATCGTATGTTGGTTAGTAAGCGAGCCAGGCCTAAACACCTTCGACCTTCCTACTCACGAAGATGGCTTCATGGTTAGCAGCAGGAGAGAGGGAGTGCAGTCGTAGGCCGAAGACGGATACAAAACTGGATAGTGGGATCTTCTTAAGGGGAGTTAGGGAAGGTGTCCACAAGGAGAGATTCAAATAGACTGATATGAGTGTTAAGACGCAAATCTGATGAAACGTGCAATGGTTTCGCGTCAAGAAAAGAATGAAATGTACTAGTTGAACCCCTGATCAAGCACGGACAGATTTCACGATCTTTAAAAGCGTTGTAGGTTTGTGAGGTGCTTACGCCAGTGCGACAGACTATGTCCGGCAGTTAAATAGCTGAAGTAGAAAGGTGAGTCAAGATCCAGTGATGCCAAAGAAACACTGGTTGTGTCTGAGGTATATGTTTATAAGTTGTTGAACCTGTGTGTTAATAAACCTTAATAATAATTAAATACATAAAACCCCGACAGATTGCAAGGCGCTTGAATATTACCACGCATGGCCTTTTTATATATAATATATAAAAAGGCCATGCGTGGTAAAAAGTAATAATAGCCATAGTAAGTCATGATTAAGATTATCCCAACCACCAGTGCCATCGGCAAAACATCTAGTCAAAATGCCACATCTAGTCTTGCTGGTGTTGGGATTAACGGACCTCTTCAAGACAAAAAAGCATCCTGAAAATAATGAGATCGAAGATATAATCAAGTCGTCCATAAGTCGAATTTAGACACCGGCGAAAAAGTAAAAACCAAGCACACTCGTGACTGAAACGCTCGCGTGTATGCAATGTTGTGGCGGAAAATCATTTAGGACCTGCCAGAAATACGAAGTCAACTCACCTTCTTTTAATGGAATTGCAAAAATATAAAATCAACTTTAGCATTTTTTCATCCGACTATGACTGCACAATACGACGTACTGGTGCTCACTGAGACTTGGACCACGGAACCAACTGTGGTTTTTGGTTGGTACCTAGTAGAATGTCTTGGGCAACAGACTGAAGGTCCTGCAAGAGCAAGCGGAGATATTGCTGTACTATATAACAATAAGCTCAGTGAAAAGTTTTATAATACACAGAGAGCAACTTATTGTAATTGCAGGAAGCTTCATAAATTTATAATTGCAATATATTCTAGTCCCTCGGAAGCTCTTCCTGATCTGCTAAAGCTAGTGAATTGCTTGAATGAAGCTGACCTTAACAAGATATATATGCTCTGCTGTTCCATCGACAAATCGGACAACGTTGGAACAGGCCCATTTCAAAACGTTAGCGTCCCGCAGTATGTGGGTGGTCTATACAGTCAAGAAATCCGCCTGCGTAGCTCCACAGCCAAGCAATCCCTGGGTAGCAAGGAAGTTCTACGAAATAAATATTCGCCACAAACGCCAGGCATTATAGCAGCAAATACAAAGGTTTGCAAATAAACACTCTGGCCTTCGGTACTAGACGACACCTTAGAGTTGCAATGTTGCTCACACTACATTAAAAAGCTAAAGGCGGCAACGGTTAAGCGCTATGATCGACTCAACGCACGTACTGGAGCCCTTGCGAAAGGTTATGCCTGTCTCTTATTCTCTAAACGTCGATGTCTGTGCAATATAAATACGAAATGTTACACTACATAGCGCGCGTTTTCCATCGAGCAAACTGCAAAAGCCTTTTTGGTATACATAATAATGCGGGTCCCTGAAATACTGTAATATTCAGGCGTATTTATATATCTTAGCACAAAACACAAAACTCGTTTCTCAGAGAGTCCCAGGTACATGCATACAAATGGTTACCCTCCGACATGCGCTCAACAGTCTTTCCAGTATCACCTGATGGGTAGATGGTCATATGCGACACATGTTGGCCAGTTCTTCGACGGTCCGCAGATGTACCCCGATGTATGTCTTTGTATGGGGTCAATGAACAACCAAAGCCTGAAGAGCTGGCTCACCTTATTGGTATTTCCAAGGTAGTGGATGCGATAATGACTGTGAGTAGAACAAATCTGTCCAAAAGCTTGGATACTCGTCTGTTTATACAACGTTCAAACAGTTCTGAGAGAACACTTGTCGCTGTCGGTAATCACTCCAATCGCTTTGCAAAGCAATCCGCAGATAATGCAGCTCAAAAAACTTTTTTTAAAAAATAAAAAAGTTGGCCCTGGAATAATATCCAATCACTATGGTGCAAACATAATTGAATGCAGGTCTAACATTAACCACACGAAATCATATAAATACCTTAATTGTCAAAATTGAACAGATTGTGCCTGCATTGGGAAAACTAAACAATATTGGCGTATCTCCCGAACTGATAGTGCTAGTATATAAATCGTTATGTCCTTGCTATATAACATATGGTTTGCCTTACTGGTAAATGGTGAGCAGAATGAGTTGCAGGTAAGGCAAAATGCAGGAACCCCGCAAGACAACCCACTAAGCTGCGTCTCATCCACTCTTCTGCTTGTCGATTTTTTCGCTTATATTCGACAGGAGTTCCAAATGGCCATATGCAGATGACATTGTGGTCGCTCATCACAAACTGAGTGCCATCAAGCGTATCACTTCTCTGGCAGAGGTGTTCCATAGTTAGCTTCGGTTCCAAAATCGAATGGTGCGGACGTGTTTTCTGTAGGTCTGTGGAAAATATCTTAGTATCTTAGTGCTAGCCTTAATTTGTGGACTTTGTGATAACAGCTAGGCGCCCTGACTTGCATCGTTTAACTTCAAAATTGTAGTGTGTGTAGTGGAACCTTTAAGGTGAAATCGTGTTGTGAAGTGAACGCTACTGGCGCTATTAGTGGGGATTCCCGCGACTTCAGAACGGTCTGTCGCCTAGCTCTATTGGCGTCAAAAGTGCGGACAAGTCTGAGCAGAGCTACGGTCTTACGAAACTCGGACAGTACTCAATGAACTAAAGGGGAGTGTGAAACAGTGCCATACACGTAGAGCAGCAGAGTGTCTAGTCTAATATACAGATATACATATATAGCAGATATATATTTGCAGATAATCTAGCGTAGCATATCTAGCACAGCGTTGACCTGAGTGGACAATACAGTATCGCAGATTAAATACTAGTAGCAGCGCAACCTCATAAACTGGAAGAAATTCGCCAAATCCCAGGTAGGGCCAGGCAATGGCCAACGAGGGGGACAACCGAGGGGGAGACCGGAGCCGAATGCATGATATAAAGGGAGGAGAAAAGACCGAGATCAGGAGCGGAGACATCTCTCACGCGATGACTGATGAGCAGTCGGAAGTTAGAAATATTGCCGCCTCTGGACTACCGGGAAGTGAGAAGACAAACGAAACAACAAAGATTCTAGAGGAGCTGATAGAAAGACAACTCCAGAATGCGGTCCTGGCTTTAAAGCAACGAATTGAAAGCTAGGCGAACCTGTGCGATGCACACACTTCACATCCTCTCACTAAGAAATAGGTTAAAGAAGGGACCAAAAAGCTCCATAAGCTACTAAATAAACTAGTAGCGTCAATAGAGGATAAATGAAGAGCCACACGGGGCGCAAGGTTAAAGCACGAAGGCACCATCGAAGACCTCGAAGAGGAAATCGGTCGCCTCAACACAAGGGAGACAAAACTACAGGAAGAATTAGACAAATTCAAAACGGATAAAATAGAGCAGTATAGTAACGAATATAGAAATGGGATATGGAAATTTATGACCGAAAGAGAAGTGCTGTGTTCCCGATGTCGAATCACGGAAGAGGACAGAGTGGTGGCGTAAATTGGTAGAGGCATCGAAACGGGAATGACCGGACAAGGTGATCAAACATATAAAGTTCACCCAAGCAGACCCTATCTCCCCGAGAGGCGTCCGCGTTGTGGTAATCTCTAAGGGTCTGTCTCGGACGAAGTCCTGCTGGGAAAGCTCGCTTCGCAATTTTCTGTAGTCTCGGTGGTGGACGGATTGGACGCCGGAAAAGCCGTAGTGCTTAAAAATAGTGAAGCCGTAGAGCTCATCGGTGGTTCAGGCGAGATGGCGGCAGCTCAGCGCCACTTGGTCGTGGGAGTAATGGACCTGAAGAAGACCACTGGATATAGTAGCCTAGGTATGCTACAAGCCGTAATCGAGAATGCTATCGAGCTTGCAGGTATGGGGGAGGCACCACTGGTACACGTCACAGAAGAGAGTCGAACAAAACCCCTATTAAGAGCTCTAGAAATCTGCTGCAGAAAGATCGGCGACGGCAGTGGAAACCTGGAGATGTGCACGAGGCTCGTTGACAAGGTTAACCGGGAGTCTGAAAATCGGGAAGACCGGGGATTTTTTCTTATTTGATATACTCCCCGAGAAGCTCAATACACTTTTTCCACCAAGATTTCAGAGCATTTATACCTCTTGAGTAGAATTCCGCGTCTTTAGACTGAAAATAGGCATTGACAGCAGCCTTCATTGCTGCTCATTACCTCTTCATTGCTGAAAAAGTGCTTTCCACCGAGACTATTCTTTAAATGTCCGAAAAGGAAATAATCAGAGGGGGCAGTCTGGAGAATAGGAAAGTTGTTCAATAAGTTTGAACCTCAGTTGGGCCAGTTTTGCCGATGCTTGCCGCGACTTGTGTGCAGGAGCATTGTCCTGGTGACACAGGACAACCTTCTTCTGCAAAGCGGGCCGTTTCACGATGAGTTCTTGCTTCAGGCAGTTCAACAGTCTTGCATAATATTCTCCCGTGATCGTTTTACCGCTCTCAAGGTAGTCGACAAGAATTATTCCACGTTGGTCCCAAAAAACCGTAGCTATCATCTTTCCGGCCGATGCCGTTGTCCGCACCCTCTTCGGAGGTCCTTCACCAGGTGCACACCATTGGCGAGATGCTTCTTGGGTCTCGGTAGTGTAGTGATGGACCCAGCTTTCATCGACGGTCACGAATCTGCGCCAAAAATCGGACGGATTTTTCGACATCTTGGCCAAATTTCGCTGTGAAGCGGAAACACGCGCGTCTTTTCGACCTTGGTTGAGCAAATGCGGCACCCATTTTGCTCTGAGCTTTTTCATCTTCAAGTTCTCGTGCAGAATGAAATGCACACGACCCAGACTGATCCCCCAAGGCCTCCGCTATCTCCCTAATGTTCACTCCCTTATCTGCGGCGACAATTTTCCACGTTTTCCTCATCAGCTGCCCTTTTTGGGCGTCCTGAACGTAGCTCATCCTCGGTGCTCCTGCGACTTCTTTTTAACCCATTAATCCAGTTGGAAACAGTGACAAAACATGGCGCAGAGTCACCGTACACCTCGTCTAACTCAGTTTTTACTTACGAGAAAATACAAAGATGCAAGTCGACCGCCGAGACTCGACGGCGACCCGCACGGTCGCACTATGGAAAATCGACCCCTTCTTGGGGGAGGAGGGAGTTAAGGGGGCTTTTTGGAATGCCCTTCACTTGCCGAGAGATGTTACGATTAGGGCAAATGAACCAAGACTTTGCACAGCGGAGGTATGGTATGCCCTAGTGGTCGTGCCACTGACGGTGGCAAGGAACCTGCTGGTCCATAAAACTTTAAAACTAGGGTCGAAGTGGTGCAGGCTTGAGGAGTGGCTGAGACTCCCTAGCTGCTTTAAATGCTAAAAACCGGGCTACAAAGCTCTAGACTGCAAGTAGGTCGAAGCTGCGAGAAAGGTCTGCTTTAAATGTGGCAGCCCGGATTACATGGTTAAGGATTGCAATGCGGAGGTACCGAAGTGCCACGTTTGCAGTGGTGCAGGGTGGATGGACATCGCGCAGACAGCATGGCCTGTCTCTCCTACAGGAGGTGCCGAAGGAAACAGGGGTACCTAAAAGGCCCCTCGGGTGCCTTTTAAAAAACAAAAGAAGGGAAAACAAAAGTTGGGGAAAACGCACAAGGGAAAAGGCACGGCAGTTCTTTGTGACCTCAAAGGCGATTGGACTGTCGTAGGGGAGGGTCTTAAATCCGCCTAAGATGTTAAAGGTCATCCAAGCGAATCTAAACCGCTGTAGGGCTGCACATGATGATGATACTTAAGGTAGCGGCACGCAAACAGGACGCTGGCCTCTGACTGTTGTCCGAGCCAGCAGCAGTAGCAATCACCAGGCGGAAGAGCGATTGGATCTCCGATGCGGAGGCAGACACCGCGATATGGTAAACGGGCTTTAAACAGAACTTGGCAGTTAGGGGCAGTGGGTCAGGTCAAGGGTTCTCCCGGGTTGGAGTGGATGAAGTGGCAGCTTTTACAGCTGCTAGTTCTCACCCAATAAGGACCTGGGGGAGTTCAAATCCTAGAAAAACTCGCCGAGAGCGTGAGCGGCCAAGGGGAAGGGACTTGTTATCACCGGGAACTTTAATGCCACCTACTAGGAAGTGCTGGTAGATGCGAAAGCTTGATGTAGAGGTCCTTAAGGCCGAACTGGATGAGGGCTGTAGCCGGCTTACGGAAAAGCAAGTAAACGAAAATCAGCTCTCTGCCATGCTCATTGCGGCATGCGAGAGGGCGGGCCCTTCACGCCGTGGCAAATGCCGCCACCCACCCAAGTACTGGTGGAATGAAGAGATCGCCGATGCAAAAAAAGGCGCGTATTGGACTTCAAAGGATCTACACGGGGACGCGGAGCTGGCTGTGTAGAAGAAGCCGAAGGGGGGACGAGCCGGAGAGGCAGACGTGAGACAAGCCGACTTTCAACCAGCCAAATGCAAGGCCGCCCGAATGAGACTGCGAGGACTCATCGCTAAAAGCAAGGCGCGAGCGTGGAGAGAGTTGATAGATGCGGAGGACAGTGACATATGGGTCCTGCCGTACCAGATTGTCATGACCAAGCTCCGGAGAGCTTCCTTGAAGCTCTCACCAGACGTGCTGCTGGAGACAATCTCTCGAGGATCGACCACTCCAGAGCAGGGGTTCCCCGCCGCTGCAAAGGGCAGCAGCGGAGCCAGATGGTTCTCTCGACGGGAGGTCTGCCTTCGTGTGGCCTACTCGCTCTCATTGTGCCTATTAAGCCAAGGCAGCAGGCGTCCCAGACGGTACCACCGGGTTGCTAAAGCCCGGGGCGTTCAATGTCCGGCACGGGTTCCATGTGCAGCACAGTTCCCCCGTACACTCATAGTAGCCTTAACAGCCCTCGAATGGGCCACGACAAAATGACAATATGTATTCGTTGCCACTTAATCGAGATCGTATGCCTTGCCTTTCGCGCAAAAAAAAAGTGACCTCGGGAAAGTTACTTTTGGGAGATTAAACTGTCTGACCAACTTTCAAGTGGGCGCGTGAAGGTCCCCGCAGCACGCGGAAGTCGCGCGCCAGCAGACCGACGCCGGAAAGACGACGCCGGAGTCATAGTTACTGGAAAGGACCCTGGTCCTGATGACGTAGTTTCCTAGGCTATGGAAGAAGGCAAGCCGTGTACTTTTTCCTAAACCCAGAAACAAGACAGGCCCCTCGGCTTATAGACCTATCTGCCTCCTCGACACGTTAGGAAAGATCCTGGAAATCGTTCTGGCCAACAGGCTGAACGAGTAAATCGAAACCAGAGAAGCTTTATAGGACGCCCAGTATGGTTTGCGGAAAAGAAAATCTACCATCGGAGCCTTTATTGGGTTCTGGAACGAGCAAGCCATGAGACCGCAAAGACTCCCAAAACGAAATTCGTGCTTCTAATACTTTTGGATGGTAAAAATGCCTTCAACACGATGAACTGGAAAGTAGTACACGCGCTGAAAAGAAAGGCGATACCCTCGTATATCTGCCAAATGATTTTGTCCTACCTGGATGAGCAAAGTCTGGTTGCAGAGGGGCAAGAACACAGGGTTACTGCCGGGGTCCCACAGGGTTCGATTCCGGGACCCGTCCTTTGGAACTTGGCATACGACGGGGTGCTGGACATCAACAACTACTTAGAAGAGAAATTGGGAAAGGGCCAAAGTATCTTTGCCCCTTTCTCCCTCTTGACACCGGCTTAACTGGAGCGGCACATGTAAAACATGTCGCGGCAAAGGCCCAGCGGACCGCCTTAAACCTGGCACGGATTATGCCAAGGATTGGGGGTGTATAGAAGGGAACCGACGGCTACTAGCATCGGTTGTCGAGTCATGGGTTCTCTACGCGACGCCCGTCTGAGCGTACATGGCACTACGACGGCGAAAAAAAGAAGAGCACTAAGGTCGGCCCAACGGACACTAGCAATTAGGGTTGCCGGGCGTACCGAACGGTGTCCACGAAAGCCCTTTTGGTCCTGGCTAAAATGCTGCCATGGGACCCACTAGCGGGAGAAAGAAGCAAGATATTTCTGGAGGAAAATCTGGATCTCGCCAGAGCCAGGAGTGCCACAATTGCGGTCTGGCTGGAGGAATGGGTGCAGGTTACACCCGGGGTGACCAAAGGTAGCTGGGCCAAAAGTCTGATATCGGACCTCAAGGCTTGGTATGACTGTCCACATGGGGAGTTAACCAACTATACGGCTCAGGTTCTGACCGGTCACGGTCAGTTCCAGAGCTACATGGTTAAGATGGAAGGCCACCAGAGACAGCTGTGTGCTATGCGAATCTAGGGAGGCGGACGGCGTGGAACACACTGCCCTGCACTGCGAGTCTCTTCGCGAGGCAAGGTGGACGGGCTTCACAGCCGTGAGGGGCCGCCCGTCAAAGAGGTAGTTAGCTATATGATGACCTCGAAGGAAGTCGCGCCGGGTAGCATGGTGCATTCGTCTGCGCCTCGCAACCAGATGAGACACTTAGGTGCAGGGGTTCAAGCCCCACCGTTGCACATTTGTATTTATAGGAGTCCGTCTATGAAGCAATAAGAAAAGCAATTCCGTGGACGTTAAATCTTGCTGAGGGTCGGCACGAAAACTTAATTTGACCTCGACGAAGACGTGGAAGGAAGCGACGGACCTGTTCGATGCAATTTTGACGCTCAAGACGGCCAAGGAAGCCGCTAGGTGGGAGAGGTTCACGCGGCAGCCGCGGGAGAGTGGTCGAGACGAGGAGCCGAGGGAGGTGTGAGGGGAAGTGCAGCCAGGCCCTCAAGCTCTTGACGCACCCCTTCAGGACGGTGTATAATTGGCATAGTCTCCCTGTGTGGATGCATTTAAGCATGCAGAAAGCTAGACGAAGACATATCTGAATTAAGGAGAAATGGCAGAAGCGCCTCTCCCATGGCTTCGAAGAAATGCCAGGTACTACCGAGCCTGGGAGGGTGGGGAGGAATCCGGGTTTAGTGGGTTTGTGAGCCCCACATTAGTCATGCAGGCTGCTAATGGCGCATGTGCATTCTGCATTCCCGAAAAAAAAAAGTATTCCATGCCTTAAGGGGGCCGGAAATAATTGCTATGAGAACCAAGGCTGTGAAATTCAGAAGAGGAGATCGATTGGCTGCTACAGGCGTTATATGTTGCGGCGGCCAATCCTTGAATTCGATTAAGGTTTCCTTTTTTGTGCTCTCACGGAAAAAAATGAGGTACAACGTTGCAAGACAACAAATATAAGGAGATAAAACAATCACAGGAGCAACTAAACTCGATTCCGAAAAAAACTTTTAAATTGTTTTAAAGAGTTGGAGAGAGAGACACGGTAAGAGGAAAACTGCCGTCACGGGTGTCCTCGACAAACAGGAAACTGCCGAATCCTTGCTAAGCTTCTTCCGAGACACGGTTCGTTTGAGAGGGCTGCCTAGTAAAATCCACTACAAGTAACAGAAGATAAATTCCCGGTAATTCAGCCTTTCGAGGTTCGCCTAGCAGCTAAAAAGCTTAAGACGGGAAAGCCCCAGGCCCTGACGACGTCCCCCTGGCTGCAGTTAAGCTCTTGCTCAAAGAGCTCCAGCCGCAGTCTCAATTCAATAGCGCCTTTATTAAAAGGGGTTGATACAGGTTACAACAATGAAGATACACCAAATTGTTCCGGCGATAACTGCTTGGATTGGTACATTCGAGCTATTCGCCAGGCAAATATATTATTAATACGCTCAGTGCGAGCGGTGTCCTTTGGCACAATAGTGTGACCACTACGTAGGCTGTTGGAGTGGATGTCAAAAAATTTGTCAATCATTCCTGCCCTTCGAAGTATGCGGAGGGCAGAGACATTTTGTTTTACAAACAGGGCGGAGATTGGCGGTAGGGCGATCGCATCCCTGTCGAGGTTGCACCGCCATCTTAATCGCCTTAAAAATTTGCGTTGGACGCCCTTAAGCCTATTGAGGAAACCTTTTTGGTATGGTTCCCACACCGGGGAGCAGTACATTAGTCTTGAGAGAACTATGGCTTTGTACACCTTAATATATACATCGGGATCCCTGACAATAAAACAACGAAACAACATATTTACAAGTATTGCAGAGGATTTCACCAGCTGGTGCACGTGCTCCTTAAAAGTTAGGTCAGCGGTGACCTGTATACCTAAGTCTCTCGTGACGGGAAGCGTGGGGAGAACGGTCCCATTGATCTCATAGTCAAAATCAGTCGACCCACGCTTCAAAACGACACATTTCTGAGCCGAGAGAATCATTCCGTTCTCGACACACCAACGGGCGATTCCGTCAACAGCCCTTTGCAGCCGAGCTTGCGAGGTGCTGTCATTCACAGGGCAGTAGAGCTTAAGGTCGTCGGCGTACTCTAGGTACTTCACCCCAGGAGGGACATGCCGGCCGATATCAGAAATAAAAATGGCGTACAGCAGAGGAGACGCGCATCCGCCCTGAGGGACACCCGACGGGGCAGGCCAGGGTCGACTGAGGACGTTGTCAACCTTGACGCGATACGAGCGGCCGGATAGGTAGGCTTTGAACCATCGAACAGTGGAAGCGTGGATTCCGAGCGAGACCAACTTCTTGATGAGAAGATCGTGTTCACCCCTGTCGAATGCACTCTTCTGGTCGAAATATATACAGTGGAAGTTTACGTTGTGATTTATATTCATGGCCCAGTCTTGTGTCATTTCCAGTAGTTGGGTGCACGTCGAGCGATGTGCGACGAAGCCATGCTGGGCAGGATCGAGGAGAACGTTACGGGTGAGGTGACGAACCAAGTGCGCAACCGCGAGCTTTTCGAAGACGGTGCACGCGATGGAACATTGAGAGGCCGGCCGATAGTTGCAGACATCCATTTTGGAGCCTTTTTTGTGTATAGCCGTCACTATCGATTCGCGGAAGGGGTTAAGTACTTGACTATTATTGTATGAGCGTTCACTTCTTGTAGAATATTGGTGGAATGCCATCGGGAGTGTGGCTGCATTTCCCCTTCAGATGAGAGAGCACCTTGTAAATTTCTTCTTCCGAGAAAACCAGCGGCGAATCTTGGATGGGAGATGTGGAGTGGCTGGGCCTGTCACCATGTGTGTGAGAAGACGTCGGTGATGTGGACGCGTCTTGTGAGTCACGAAACAGAGACAAGAAATGCTGGGCTAACAAACTGGCCTTTTCTTCCGGCTTGGTAGCTTGATGATTGATTGATTTATTATTCGCTTGGCATGCATACCTAAATACACATGTCACCCTTTTTTATCAGGGGCGCTTAGAGCGGCAGCATATATGTTACCTATGCGTCTGAATAATCAATGTACACTTCCATACCTACTGAGTATTTGCTTTCCATTGGGACAGCCTCTTCTTTGTAATATCGACCAGGTCCTTTCTAACGTTTGGTCCTAGAGCTAAGGCATCCGACAGCTCTATATCTCTGCTTCCCCCTAGGGCTGTACATTCTTTAACAATATGCTCAATTGACTCATTCCCTAGCCCACATGCTCGACATTCTGTACTTTGTCCCTCCATATATTTAGCTCTTTGTATCCTTGTATCCAACATCCCTGCCCTGGCATCTGCCAATAGCCCGCTCGCTCTTGAATTATCGTATACCCATTCTACCCCGCCCCTTTCCGTCTTTTCCTTTCCATATACGAGGTGTGTTCAAAAAGTATCGGGTATTGAATTTTCGCGGGTTACGTATATTCGAATTTCGATTTTTTGTGGCGTTATGTTGGTACTCATGTCTCTCACTTATGCCGACAAGCTCGGCCATTTTGAATGTTCACTTAATTGTTGACAGCTGCTTTGCTTGCACGTGTTTTGGATCGTCTTCGATTTTTACCTATTCAAAAAAATGGATCAAAGAACCTGTATCAAATTTTGTGTGAAAAACGAAATTAAGTGCGCGGATGCATTCCGAATGTTGACTGTGGCATACGGAGAAGCTACCTTGGACCGAAGCAACGTTTATCGGTGGTACAAAATGTTCTCAGAAGGCCGAGAAGATGTGAACGACGAAGAGCGTGCCGGACGCCCGAGCACTTCAACAACAGACGAAAAAATTAATGAAGTGGAGAAAATGGTATTGGCCAATCGTCGAATCACCGTTAGAGAAGTTGCTGAGGACCTAAACATATCGATTGGCTCGTGCCATTCGATTTTTATCAATGATTTGGGCATGAGACGGGTCGCCGCGAAATTCGTACCAAAATTGCTCAATTGCGACCAAAAACAGCATCGCATGAACATTGCTAATGAGATGTTGGACTCTGTCCGCGACGACCCAAATTTGCTCCAGAGGGTCATAACTGGTGACGAATCGCGGGTTTATGGTTATGACGTGGAAACCAAAGCTCAATCATCTCAATGGAAGCTGCCGCACGAACAAAGACCGAAAAAAGCGCGCCAAGTTCGGTCGAATGTGAAAGTTTTGCTGACAGTTTTCTTCGATTGCAGGGGCGTGGTGCATCATGAGTTCTTGCCACAGGGTAGAACGGTCAATAAGGAATATTACCTGCAAGTTATGCGTAATTTGCGCGAAGCAATCCGCCAGAAACGCCCGGATTTGTGGAAGAACAAAAATTGGCTTTTGCACCACGATAACGCCCCTGCTCACACATCGTTGCTTGTGCGCGAGTTTTTGGCCAAAAACAACACACTAATGATGCCGCAGCCACCGTATTCCCCAGATCTGGCCCCCTGTGACTTTTTCTTGTTCCCTAAACTGAAGAGGCCCATGAAAGGACGACGTTACGCTACGCTTGACGAGATAAAGACGGCATCGAAGGAGGAGCTGAACAAGATAAAAAAAAATGGTTCTTTGAAGTGCTTCGAAGATTGGAAAAACCGTTGGCACAAGTGTATAATATCTCATGGGGATTACTTTGAAGGGGACAAAATAGATAGTCATGAATAAATGAATAATTTTTGAAAAAACACAAAAGTCGCGATACTTTTTGAACACACCTCGTATACTTGCCAAACTCGATCTGGAACCCATCGCCAATTTCCATTTGCCTGTATATGATTTGTTCACCCTCAATTTCACCATCTTCTCCGATATTCCCGCTCTGGCCCATTGCTGACTATTGTACCCAATCTCCCTAGCTGCAAATTCTACTCTGCGATCCCACTTCGTTTTCATCTTTAGTGCCGTCTTTACCAGCTGCATCTGTTTAACCCATCTTTTATTTGTGGCACTTTTAATCCTAACACTAAATCTTAGCTTACTTTGTACTTCCCTTTGTATAAATTTTGACATTCCTCCTTCGCCCTCAAGAAATTCCCTAGCGCAATTAAAACGGCAACCCAATGCAAATCTTATCACTTCTCTTTGTATTGTTTCTAACTTCTTTCCTAACCCCGCGCTGTGGACCAGAGAGGCGTTAGCAAAGGTCAATCCTGGCACATACATGGCCTTCCATATATTCCTTGTTACTATATATTTGTTAAACCCCCAGAGGCCCTGGGGAGCAGTAACGTTGCACGTAGCAGTAACGTAGCAGTAACGTTGACAGATTGCAGAGAGGGTAGAGACCCAGTATCCTTCAGCCGCGCGTTCACATAACGGAAGAAAACTCTGCCATCGTTGTAATTCAGGTTCAGTTCGGTTAGCGAGCGTAATCGCCTTGTTGCCTTCATCAGTTTTTGATGAAGAGCAACGTTCGGGGACGAAGAGACGAGATTCTCCAAAAGGGAGACGTAGTCGCGAAGGTTGCGCCATTGAGCGTTGGCATCAAGTCTGGGTGTAAACTCGTTGATCAGGAAATTGCAGCAGTCACAGAATTTCTCATACATCGTGTTCACCCCGTCGCAGTCACGGAAAAAGGCACTCCAGTCTATAGCGTTCAGATGGGCAGCAATGTTGACTTCGTCCATCTTTTTGTAACTGAGACGGATGCAGTCGGATGAGATGTCGGTGTTTTCCAGAGCGATATCAAAGCTAATTGCTTTGTGATCTGAGTCCACCGGAGGGTCGACAGGTGCCTATGATATCGGGGTCGGTGGAGAAGAGCAGATCTAGCGTAGCACCAGCTTTGTGTGTGGGAAAAGAAATGAGCTGAAGTAGCCCATTGTCGTCACAACAGTCGGCAAAGACACTCTCTTTCGTCGTGGAGTCGTTGGGAACCGGAACAGACCAGTTTATCCGCGGCAGGTTGAAGTCTCTGACAAGAACGATTGCAGCGTCGACAGTACAGTAGTCTTAGAAATCTTTACCTCCGCGATGAGAACAGGAGAGTTCCCACCAACATGGAATTAAGCAGAATAACCTTATCCCCAAAACGAATGGAGGATACCGGCCAATCGATTTACTAAGCGCTTTAGCCAAGGGATATAAAGGCATCATTAAAAAATCTCAGACTGGTTACGGAGGAGTGCGGACTCCTGTCACCAGCTTAATTTGGCTTCTGTAAACACAAATCGGTCCTAAGGGCAATTCACAGGGTTCTCAGTAAAGTTGAGCAGGTGCGTAGGTCCACCATCTGTACAAGACAGCTACTCATGGTTACCCTCTTGGATGTGAGGAATGCCTTCAACAGTATTCGATGGAAGACCACCTTGGACACGTTTGTTCGTAGAGATGGACCGCCATACCTAGTAAAAGTAATGTCTGAATACCTTAGGGAGAGGCCCGTCTCAAACGGCAAGCTGGTCTTCCCGATGACGGGAATGGAGATGATACCTTACGCTAATGACTTAACAGTCGTGGCACAGGCTAAAATGGAGGAAAAGCTTAAGCTAAATCCAAACAAAACTTTGCACTCAACGGCGTAACATTTGAAGGCCGCGGAGCTGGCACTCACCCCAGAAAGAGTGAAATCATCCCCCTAACTGGCAATAAGAGAGTTCGACCGCTGCTCAAACAGGTCGCAGGGCAAACAGTCAAGTTCGTGAAAGAAGCCCGCTACCTTGGGGTCACGCTGGAACGTCCATTACGGGTTCACGTCACATCAATATATCTGTGGAAAAGCATTCAAGGCGATAAACGGTATTGCCAGAATACAAACGTACATGGACCGCGGGCTCGTACAAGAAAACTACTGATGGCGGTAGCAGAGTCTACCGCTTTCTTCGGGGCTGCGGTATGGGCCAGAGTAATCCTTAAGTCAAAGAAATCAAAGCTGAACTTGCGCAAAACACAGCGGATCGCAGCCCTTGTGGTAATACACGGGTACAGAATGATCAGCGCAAACGCAGCTGTGCCGCTGGTCGCAGATATTCCTTGAGACCCCAAGGCGTCCGAGAGACAGTGCCTGTGGGATATTGGCACACTCACAGAGAGCGACAAACGAACAAGAAGAAAGCCACTTTAGACGACTGGCAAGCTTAGTGGGACGCCATTCCCTCCGGTGCCCCTGAAAAGGATCTAACCACACTGCTGCCAAACATACAGGCATGGATAGCAAGGCCAGGATGGGGACCTAACTTTCTACCTTATGTAGGTTCTCACGGCGCATGGCAACTTCCAAATCATACCTCTACCGAAATACCTTTTATTACTGAAAAACCTAAACTGCATTTTTTAGGGGAACAGTTTCAGAGTGGGTCTCACAGCTCGTTCATAACATCGAATATGATCGTTTTCTTCTTGAGCCGACCAGTCTTCCCTTCTTCAGTCAGACACGGTCTTAAACTAGTGCGATTTTAAGTGCGTGCTTTCTTACCAAACCGCTCCAACAAACGGTCAGATCAATTACCATTGAGACACCCACAACACCCGCACAGTGGGGCCATATTGCTTGTCTGGAGCGCCATAGTCACCTACTTATTAGTACCTTCTATGATCAGCGGCGGGGCGGCAGGTCACGCTGGTAGTCTAGTCGAGGCAAAATAATATACGCGTCAATTACAGGTTACACAAGAGTCCAACCGCTAGCGATTTGGACTCCCAGCGGCCCAGCCGACGGCACCCGCCAATTCATCGACAGCTAAATCTTGCAACCGGAGACAATATATATGCCGTTTTCTAGAGGCAGAGCTTTGATTTTGACGTCCAACGAGGGAACTCGGCGTCTATCCGTAACACGCTGTTGAGGTAGTCTAAACAAACTTTATACGACATAGAGTAATATTCCCATTGCACACGTTCTCAGGAGACTCTTGTTGCTCCACTTATATTCCTAATAAAAAAATATATATATACCTAAATATTCATACAAACTTAGGCGTTTGTATCTTTGATAAACAGAATATGTAGATACGATTTGATTGCATTATATACGTTGCACTATGGAAAATATTATGGAGAAATGTGTTTAATTGTATATGCAGCAGCACTAGCGGATTGGCTGGATAACGCACAAATCCAAAAAAATTGCAGTGGTTATGCAGGCGCAGAATCGAATTGTGTTTGGTAGAACTATTTCATTTTCTTTTATTGTGAACCAGGTTGAAGTAAGTGACAGGACAATTCTGTCACTACATTGCCTTGCTAGCCATTTAAATCCAGTGTGAGCACGGTTTGGTCTGGCTAGAATGTAGGGATAAAGTGATAGCCTATAGTAGTCTCCTACCAGCCAACACTAAAAAGATACATAACACAGAAGCCGGTATTTGTATGTACACTGTAATAAATATTTATTTACAGTAGAATATATATCACACTAGCTGACATTATTGTTCGTTTGCACAGAATAATATTACACTATAAATATAAATGCTATTGTTGGTTTGGTATATTGTTCGAATTCATTTAGGTCTAAGAGATTCTCTGGTGCTGCATGCATGGATGGGTTAAGATAAGGTTTTAAGTTACTAACACCTTGCAATTCGACACTTAGGGCATCTACACATGTGCGAAATCCTTAGTTACCCGCCAATGTAAATTAAATTTACTCTTGTTTGTAAAACAGTACTTCAATGCATTTAGGAAGTAAAATCTATCATTTTTAACCGATTAAAAATTCGGTCAGTATCTGACGTTATGTATGTGGCGTAACGTAGACGCCTGTACTGCGCGATATTATTCGCATACCGCCTTGCTGCGTTGACTTTACATCTCATACAATGCCACACAATTTACCACATTATCACCAAAATCACATGCGTTCTACGAAGAACACGCCGCACAAGTGCGAGTTGCGACACAGTTTCAATTAAAAGCTGTCGCCGTGATGTCTACATGCTTCAGTCGTCGGAATGGATACCGTCATCCTCAGATGCCTTGGAATTCTTATTGAGCGCTTTGAGTTTGGTTCGCCAAAACTCCTTTTGAAGATCGGCTACCTCCAGTTGTCGGCGAAAGACCGCCATCTTAGCATTATGCTGTTCGATCTCATGCTTTACTTGCAAGTCTGCCAGTTGGACTTCAGCTGGCGCCGATATGAGGCCATAGTCCGGATTGCGAGTATCCGGTTGGCAAACGCCCTCATCATCGGAATCACATGATGGCGCCCCATAACTGATATCCTCATTTAGTTCAACGTTGGACACAATCTGTTCGATGTCATCATTGCTGCTCTCATCATTGATGTTACTAATAATACTACTACTATTGTTATTGTTGTTACTGCAGCTGCTATTATTATTAGTAGTTATTATGATTTTTTCGTTCTCTTCGCCTCCTATCTCTGTGATGTGTTCCTCCTTGATTGGCACTTCTTTGAGGCAAACGCTTTCGGTTTTAATGAGAGTCGCAGCAACTTCTTCCTTGACTTGAGGCTCAATCTTAGTGATGGACACGCTGGCTACTGCTGCTGGTGCTAAACTGCTAGTTGCTGATGTTGCTCTCGTTGCTGTGCTTCCACCGCCACCGCCGCCGCCGCCTCCTGCTGCGGCTGCTGTTGTTGCTGTTGTGATGGCAACTGTGCTTGTTGTCCTTGTCGTTGTCGTCGTTGTTGTTGTTGCTGTTGCTGCTGCTGCTGTTGCTGCAGGAATGGCTGTAGTCGGCGAAGCTGTCTTCACAGTTTGAACGGCCAGGCCGAGCTTAGTCAGATTTTGCAGGTTGAGCACGTTACCTTGATCAGGATTGTAGATTATTGTTTGTATGTTTCCTGGCTGGCCAGGATGGCTAGGAATGTTGAGTAGAGTACAAAGCTGACCCGCCGGTTGTTGTCCGGCCCTTCGCGGAGCCGTTACAAATGTGAGTGGCTTCGGAGCTAAGCTGATCTTTTTGGCCGGCGGTTCAGTTGCCACAGGGCCATCCTTGCCTACACAGCGATGGCGGAGCATACCACCCGTGCCCTTCTTGCTAGAATACGTTACGAAGCTTTTGCAATGTACACATCGGGCAAAGTCTTTGAGACGATTATCCAAATAAACCAGCTCAAAGTCCTTCCATGACACACTCTTTGCATTGAATTTGCTGACAAACTTAAATCGCTGAGGCTGTCGCCGAAAAAGCTGATTAATAGCGTCCTTCGAATATGGATCCACACCGGCACCTCCACCTTCGCCAGTTCCTATTCCTACTTGCGATCCTACTGCCGGCGCTGATGCAATGAGCGTCATTGGTACGGCTGTAGTATTCATTCCAGGGTAGGCATCCTTTCATGAATGTGGAACGCCAGCCTCAAACAATCGTGTCACTGTGAGCCAATTCATTGGCACCTGTTGTGACTAATCTAATTTTGTCTCTTTACCACATAGCACTTCAACACTTAGATACGTATATATGCATATATGTGCATGTCACGAAGGATGAAGGGGAAATTCGCATCACTTTTTGAAGGAGTCACGCTCAGCTGCTGCTAAAAGAGCACACACAGACACACACGACATGATCTATTGATTGTGTGGACTACGTGATTACGGAAACCAGCAGCAAGTTTTAATAGTAACGGCTTGGCAAAGCGCGTACGCAACGCCCACTCGATGCTGTGTACCGTCCGTCCGTCAGTCAGTCAGTTCGTTCGTTCGTTCAGCCGGCTAGCCCGTTCACGACGCGACCAGGACGCGGAGGATGCGGAGCCCTGGTGCTTGAATGAGGGACGCCGCTGCTCTATAGCAGACACTGCGGCTTGCAGCCATTTCTCCTCCTCTTCCTCTTCCTCCTGAACCTACTCCTGAGCCTCCTGGCAGCCAGAAGGCGATAGGCCGGCTAGCAGGATAGTGCGCCGCCGCCGCCGTCGCTGCTGAGGCAGCTCGTGCACTCAGTGAGTGGGCGAGCCGCGCGTCTGCTCACTCAGCTACCTTGTCTCTCTGTCTCTCTCGTTCGCCCCGTCTAGCTTCCTCAGTTCCACGAGCCCGCCTGGTTGTTCTTGTCTCTCTCGGAGCAGCGCGGCCAGCGGCTCTCAGACGAGCAGCAGAGGCAGTGGCGGCCGGCAGCGGCGGCGGCGTGAGCTGACTGCGCCCTTCGCATCGATCGTCCTACTCGTCCGTCGTTGTTGTCATGCTCACTAGAGACATCCAGCTCCCCTTTTTGTTCTGCCCAGCCGCCCTACCCTAACAAGCTCACTCGGCACAAGTGAATCCAATGGTTCTTTCATTCACGGCTTTGCAGTCGCATGTATACGCTGTATCTTACATTTAAACATTATATATATATATATATATATATATATATATATATATATATATATATATATTCAATTAGATGCGTCCGGTTCTATTGGGACGAGCGCATACGATGATGACGAATGTTCCCTGGTGCAAATCGCTGGTGCGATTCTACATTTCAATCTCGTTCCGTCTTGACGCAGAATAAAGTGCGTAAGCACACTCTCGAACTGCCATAGATAGACGTGCTAATAATACTAGTTCAAATACTACTATCAGTTGTAGTTGTATAGAGGTCATCGTGAGTGAGGAGACTTCGTTCAAGAACCCGGAGAGGAAGAGCGGAGCTTCGATGCCAGCGTGCGTGCGTGCGTGCTTGCGTGCGCGCGTACTGAGGGAGGGGGAGAAGCCGCATCAGCCAGGCACGGCGGAAAGCACCGTTTGTCTGTCTGTGTGTCCTCTCATCGGTCCGTTTCTCCGTCCATCGGTAAGTTCGCTCACACCAGTGAGTGGTTGTATGTCTGTATGTTTGTTGGTGACTGAGTGAGTGAGTGTAGAGTAGTAAAGCTGAGGGCAGCGTGGAGTCGGCGTGACTCTTTCGCTTCACGAACCGCGACCCGCCCCGATCATGACCCCATCTGCCCATCATCTCAACGCACTGTCGAACTGATCTACAGAAAACGGCACTGTCTAATAAATATTGGGACAATCGGAACTCACTCACGATTAAGTAACTTGCGGGGACGCAAGTTCTTTAACTTGTATGATGTGAAGATTGGATCTGGTCAATGAGCGCACTGATAGACCTCATCACGCATTGAGTATTCACGATTCCGTCCGCCGGTCTACAGGTCGGCAACAGCATTGCACACGCTGCGTTCGGAGCTCAAGCACTAAACGGCCAATTAGATGGGTTTAACTGAACAATCTAGTGAAATACTACTTAACTCAAAGACACTGGCCATTCTTTACTATTTATTACTGTCGGTTCCGTCGTAGGAATTGAGCCCTGCTACTTCTGAAGTTTATCCAAGCTAACGCCTCATTGGAATTATTTTTCTTTAACCCACATACTTCGCAATTGTAATGTGGAGTGTTTGGATCGGTCGAATATGCAAATGAAATTAAACAAATGTTTGTTTTTAAATAATTTAATGGCAACAATCTTGGGGATCTTCTATAATCAAGCGTCACACATTGCTTCCGGGCGCATCACGGTTGGTTAATGTTATTATGTGGCCGTTTGAGTAGACATTTGACTGGGTTCCGGAACCGCTATGACAGCGCTCGTGAATGGCTGCTGAATGGTTGACATCGATATTGTAGCTATTACATTACCACTATATTATGAATTACAGTACTATATTTGTAGTGTGACTATACTACCAGCTGCACTACTAGCTCATTGCAAAATATCCGCTTTCAATAATCGAATAGATGATCCTGAGCTAAAGAAAATTGCGACCCTTACCAATAAAGGTTAAAAAGCATTTTAGTTGCTATAAAGAGGATATATGTCACAATTTGTACATTGACTGCTTGGTTTAATTGAATTTGTTTTTTATTTCTGATGCAACTATTTTTAGCCAGCACTCGTACAAGTATGTGCTCGCATAAACTACAGGAAAGATGTAATAGTATGACAATACATAGTATAATATAAATATAGTGATACAAAGTATAACGGTTTGACTGTACTTAGCTCACACATTCTTTAAAAAAAAACATGTTAAATATTATTAAAGTTCTTTCAAATCTTGTAGTACCATGTTCTTCCATACCCATATGTTCTCACAGATAAGATGCTTCAATAGGGATTGCCTATCGCTATTGAAGAATTTCATCAGTCGAATTCCTTATGTTTCTCTAAATAATGTTCTAAAGACAATTTTTACGGCGCGTGTGATATGCGATCTGAAAAAGGAAACGTCGAATCAATATTTATATTTTGGTGCAATTTCCACTAATTTCTATACATTATTTGAGACGATGGGTTAATACATCTAAGCACACCTTCAAATCGCGTTTTTCAATTTTTTCATAAACCACTGCGTAAGAAACGCTTTGGAGCTTTTCCTAGAGGATGCATGGAAAACGTTTGATAGGCATTCTGTGGCATACCACTCGCTCTTCACTGCACTATATTCTCAATTTTCTTCCAGTTCGACCACCGCCACATTTTCAAGAGGGCGATCATTTCCTTACTACCTAATCCTCGGAACTCAACTTTTGTGGGTAGAACTATTTCATGAGCATACATCAACAAAACCGACATCTGAAGCATCTGTTAATTGTCAAATACGCGACAACAATTCGGATTGCCGCGTGTCCATCTGGTAATCCGCCAAGCAAAGAAGCCCATCTCGGCCTCAGTTTTCGAAGTAATTTTTTTAAATATAACATACATATTAATTTTGCTCGAAACAGCAGTAAAATGTTTTTGAGTATTTATAAACATGGCCCAGTTTTGCGTCATCTCCAAACATTGTCTACGTAGTGACCAATATAAGGTAAATTATTAATGGGCGAAGTCAAGCGTGGTCTCTAGGATTAGGACGTTTTTAGTGCTTAATTAAAATTATCTTAAATACAATACACGGTAAAAAACATTGCAGCACCGGACGGTATTATTTTTCAAACTTAAACATGGTTGAGGATAGCACTCTGTCACTGAGTTTTTTCTATTTACTTAATAATTCGTAATTAATCGTTTCTAATTCACGTATTTTACTCATGTTAAGTATAACATTACTACTTATACTATTGTCAACTGCCATATGCATATCCTTCAAAAGAAGAAGTGCAGCGATCCTGGCAGGCAGACGAACGGTTCTTCGTACACGCTTGAGAGCACAGTTCGCCAGATGACCTTTGTATATTCCTCGTGAGAGTTCGCATTCGAATGGACCTGGGCTGATATAGACATGGCAGATGCATGCCCAGACCGGAGACTGAAAATATCCAGGTCGCGACCCCCCGCAGACATTGTTCAACTTCCTTTTTCCTTTCAAAGCGTTCGAATGCTACCGTACGCTGCGTCTTCAAGCTCAATAGAATTATCTTAAACACCGATGCAATGCCTGACATGAGGTACACAGAACGGCTCCTTTTCTTCCTGACCGCATTAACAAGAATACTCGTTCCAGGTACACTAAGAAACACCTTTCAAGCGAACTAAAGACTTCGCAAGTAAGGTGTCCTCATATTCGGTCAAGACCATTAGCCTTGGCGCCTGCGTCAAGAGAGACTAGAGCTGTACGCACTGTCTCGACGATATGGCATGTAATGGAACCGAATCTCCATATACCGGAAACAGTTGACAAGCTCCAAGAGTCCGCCGTTCTCCTATTTTTTGGTAGCCAATCGTTGCAATGGTTTCGTTTCTAACACATTGGGTCGAAGTTTTAGTGAGGCAATTTAAAGGCCTGAAGAGGAAGAAGAAGAAGAAGCTGTAAACGCAAGATACCCGTTTTAGTTTTTCCCTGAGAAAAACTATCTACCGTCCACGCTGACCTATTTGCATGACCCTTATTGTTCGTACCTCTTGTCAAACGTTCCTCGACTGAAAGTCAACCCAGCTACTTTAGTCGAGCTCCCGAGGGATAAATTGTAGTGACGCAACTTCAGCAAACAAAAATACTTTGGCGTTGAGGTAGCTAACAGCTTTAGCAGCAAAACAGTTATATAGAGTACAAAGCAAATAGTACCAAAACCAAACGCTAACGTCAGATTTACTAGGTACAAAATTATCAGGCGGTTGATTAATTGGATAAACGATTGTTGAACATTGGCAAACAAAGTCACAACGAATAACAAACTAAGTTACACGTGAACACAAGCCGCAGTACTTTAGTATCGGACATTTCACAGTATCACACATTTCGCTTTTCCAGCTTAAGCGAGAAAGCCCTTGAACATATCATGTTATACTTATACTTATCACATATGCACATTACGTGCTTTATATATTGTCTTACTTAGCAAAAGTGAATTTTAAATAAGTAAATAAATTGAAATAACGGGCTGGAAACCAATCACGACAAGTCGACGTCGTCCCATGGAAATAACAAACTAAAACTCACAGTGCCATGATGTTTTTCGGCTCTACTCGCAATAAAACGTGTTGGGACTGGCTTTCAATTCAACAATACTAAAATGATAGCCATCCAGTGCGTGCCGTTGTCCAATGTGATTTCCAAGCATTCTGAGTGATGTAGCATTCATAAAAACACAGTCGAATGAAGTTATTCACTGTCGGCGCTTTCTAGACTGAGAAGGTTAGATGGGGAGCTTGCAGAAAGAACTATCAAGCTCAGCGACGATCAAAACAGCAGCAGCATAGATGGATTGTCGCCGTTTACGTTACCTCCAGTACCGAATAGTAAGTAGTTGCTGGCGGCGTAAATGTTTCTAACTAAGTGGTTCGTTAAACCAGCTCGTCGCTGTGAGCAAGACACCAATAAGGTGCGTTGCAACCAGCGCTAACATAATTCGTGTGAAGGCACCGCGAATACGGAACGATAACTCTCACCTGCACGTGCCAGTAGGTATGCCAGCAAGACGGAGGGTTCGCATGCTATGACGGCGCACGCCAGCCGGCGCCATTACGAATAGACAACAAAAATGCGCTTAAGCTAGGAATTAACTGATTGAAGGCCTAGAGATTTTGTAGATTATACAGTAAAGATATAGTTTCAGCAATATATGCCACTAAGGTGATAGACTGACTACTTGAGTACTCTGCCGGCAAATTAATTTGATAGATTAAAGAAACCTAAAATATGCCAGAATAGCTACGCTTGTAAGCGATGTTAGTACCCGACAATGAATGCAGTAACAGGCACGGACTTTAATGTTTTCGTTTTTCGAGCACCGCTAATGGCCGTGTACGTTATCTCTGTAGGTATTCATGTTCGGAGATGCACGATCTAGCTTACGGGTAAGCAACTTCAAAGGATAATTCTTTGTTTCAATTGTTCTGGATTTTTCAAGGGCTCTTTCCAATTAGCAACCGCGCCGTAACTCATGTCCTATACACATCTAAGGTTGGTTGAATTGGGTTTTACCAGATAGTGTACATCTCTATCAGATAGATGGGAGCGGTTTTTATATAAATTATATTATATGACTAGTTTAACGATATTGTGCTAGGTATTGTATTGAAGCATTAAATAGTTGTAACCACTTAATTTTTTTTCTCTATCTATATATATATATTATTTATTTTCTGTTTAATTCATTAGCTATATGTAACACATATCACGATGCATTGGCTAAGCCAATGTGCCTATTAGGCGCGTATTGTGACTGTCACGTGTCCATATCGACGAGGCTAGGCCGAGACCACTTCAGAAGGGTGCCCCAAACGGAGGCAGCGTTTCCACGTTGTATATCAAGATCCAGACGTTGCTTGAAAAAGGACGACGACCTGTTATCACCGGATTACAGGTTTAACAAGGTGCCGACTTTGCAAATCAGCTGCTTAAACATTTAGATTTTTTTTGTTAACATTTAAGGTGGTACATAATCTTTCATGTTGCGTTAATTCAGATTTATACTGGAGTTAACAATAGTATATATATATATATATATATATATATATAAACTGTGTCTGTCAGATCATATAAGTATGCGTTTAAAAAAATTGGTAAAGGCAAGTGAAACTAAACTTTTAGAAAGCGCAGCAGGTTTATCTAGGTTTATTGGCATTGTTACGACCGGTCGACTTTCGCTCCACCTGGAGCTACCCTCCCTGGATGTCGGTGAGTGCTCAGCCCTCGCCCAATCCTACCCCGCTCGATGCCGTGCCTCGCCATTTCCTTTGCCTCTTGAGTTGGCGCTAGCTGAAGTTAGTTGTTATAGAATAAACAACCTGTCCTCTCTGCTCGTTCCGCACAGATCGAGCAGCATCCTCCGATTTCGAAACCACCATGCTATTTCTGGAGGCTATACGCATTCCAACTCTAGGACCAAACATTTTACGCGTGACCACCGTCAATCGCCTGTTTATCTTTAACAATGCATAAGCAGCAGCTAGTTAAAAAGAGATGTAGTCCTAAGTAGCGGAGTGCATCATATATGTGAGGATTCTGGAGTGAACGTTTATTTCATTGACGAGCCAATGAGGGCACGTTCCGCTTCGGGCGGCCCAAGTCGTTCCAGCAACTTCCTGTGGTCTGAAAATGTGACAGACGAAACGACTGGTAGTGAGCTTGAGAGTACTCCCTCCCACACGCGATTGCCGCCAGTGCCACCAATGTCACTACCTTCGGTGACTCCAACAGTAACGACCATTGCAGCGCCTACCTCGGTCAGCCGAGCTTGCTCAACGGGAGCTCCAACAATGGTTGTGGGCACCGAAACAGTGCACACGCAGCCGCTGGTGCAGATATCAAAGCCATCCAGCATCACAGAAGCAACGACACAAAACCTAAATGTACGCACCTCGTTAGATGCCGACAGCCTGACGTATGTAGCTCCGGACTTGCCAACGCGATCTTTCAAAGCACTGCAAAGGTACGCTTCTTTTATGTATATGCTACAATTATATTAGTGTTAGTAACAGTATTTCAATGATACGGATTGTTAAGCATGTATGATTTGTATGTGACACGAATCAACTCTGTATTAGCGTTACGCTAGTTTAATGGGATATGATTGAATGAAACACATAGCTTTACTCATGAGTACTTGCAAATACACTCGAAAGCTGTACTAAGGAGGTTGCCCAGGGGCTAGATGGAAGATCATGTGCTCGTTGCATCGAAAGGAATAGACGAATAAATCAATAATAATAATAATAATAATAATAATAATAATAATAATAATAATAATAATAATAATAATAATAATAATAATAATGTGTCAGATTACTAATACGTTTTCCCGACCCTTACGAAGATAGTCACAAAATTAGCAAATCAAAGTCACCAATATAATCGTGTGGCCCGGTGGCTAAGGTCAATTTCCATGTAACGATTATAGATACGGCATATTGTTGCTACGTTATTTTGAATTTTATGAAAGACGTAGATAATGCTTACGCATCTTCTTGTTTTCATTGCAAAAGCCCTTAACTTGAACAAAGTACCTGCCACTATTACTGATTAAATAATTAGAGGTGCGATCTAGTCCTCAACATGGTTACCCATATTTGCATAAAAGTAATTATCTTCTACCCACGTTTGCATAAAAATAAGCATCTTTATGTCATTTACGGATTTTTGAAAATTTAAATATGGGCGATTATTTATTACTCCTTTAGACCATATAAGCATATGTATACTCATTTAGACCATATAGATTATTCATCTTCATCATGCTCATTTAGACCATATAAGCATACAAATATCTGCATATGTATCTTCACTTAACAGTATCTAGTGGTCATTAAAATGTAGCGGTATTTTGGTTGTCAAAACATTTGTGTGCAACAGAAAGTATTTTTGAGAAGAAAGTACAGCTCAGTATAACGTTTGTATTAAACGTATATGTCGTATACAATATGTGCGTCGGTAGCTCTTTTAAATGCATGAGCTAACTCATATTTTTTTATGTATTCATGCTATGTTGTCGCCGATTACAGATTCTACAAACAGGGAGAGTTGTGCGATGTTATCCTCCGAACAGATTCAAGGGATATTTCATGTCACCGACTCGTTCTTGCAAGTGTATCGCCGTACTTCCATGCAATGTTCACGTCGAATTTAAGAGAATCCGTCGAAATGGTATGAAGAATTGATAGAGATGTTTTTACCTCCCATGCCTTAAGAGTATGTGTTAACAGCGACTTATTTTACTGTGCGACAACAGGAGCTAATAAGGGCATGTACTATTAATGTTCTTTAAGCAGGTATACTTGTTGCGTGTTTATTACAATACTTGGTGTCCAAAGTGTATTTTGCCGATAGAAACACAGAGCGACATAATATTTTCCAGTTTGCCTCTATTGTTTTCTCTTCGCTTTTACATGCATGTTAATGAAGGCAACGAGCGGATGATTTATATATAATAATCATAATGTCAAGTTGTCATGCAATTGTGAGCCTGAGGGGGTGGGGAGAGATCCAGGGGTAGTGAAATTTGAGTACCGCACCAGACGGCGACGCATGTTCATCATGCACCGCCGAAACCTCCCATATAAAAATATAATACGTTACATTACTCTATATAAAACTATCTCAACGATTGCGCTCCCAAGAACTCCCAGGGGCGAGTATATATATATATATATATATATATATAAGGTCGCACCTGTGTGCTGCTTAAATTGTGATGTCTCAAGGGGGACATAGAAGCAAATCCGAGATTTAACCGAAAGGGTTAGTGTTTCCGCTATGATACCGCTACGGAACTAAGTATGACTAGATAAGAAAGGCAGTACTTATCTGGAGGCAACTTTGTCGGCTATTTACTTCAGTAGCACATATTATTGGATTACACTGCGTCGGTGACTTGCAAAAGTAAGTTTCGTGGTATCGTCGCATTGGTATTGGTCGATGTAACATAATAATTATATCCGGGACCGGCCCCAAAACACGTCAAACTCCTATCGGAAGTTAAGTTCTGCATAAAGACGAACATAAAATCGGATCATAGGGGTTAACAGGACTATGGTAAATAGGGTCATGAATAATAATTAAATCATGCGGTATTCTAGCTTCTTGCCTAGCTGCCCTCTTTAAAGTAAATATGAAGACGTCCTACTTGTCTGAAGGTTTGGAAGGTCAGCTCTTAAGTGTGATACTAAAGGAAAAGGGGATCCTTTGACACTTTCATCGACCTGCGGCATAGTAAAGAAATCACCATTTGCAAAGTTATATCTGCATTTATGTCCGTAGGCTGGAAGTTCAGTACCGAGTGTTTGTCAGAGAAGAAACTCGAAGGTCGACGATGACTGCTTGCGCTGTTTTTATGAAACGCCTTCAAACGGCCCTCCGAGGTAAAATAAGCTTTCTTTTTGCTGTCCTTCTAGATTTTAAGCCGGCTATCGATACCGCTTCACGAACAATAACTCTTGAGAGGTTAGCGTCATATTGTGTTCCGACGGTAATACTATATAAGATATATAAGAGGAAAGGTCTGTAATCCGTTAATAATATCAACGACGTGAAAACTAAGCACACCCAAATTGATCATACTATAGGGGTCGCACAAAGCGATATTCTCAACGCGCGATTGCTCAGAATATTGGCAAGCGATCTGCCGGACGAAATCCAGCAGCGCCACTGGCTAATCGGTAGACACGTATGTATGCCGATGGCTTTGTCCTCTACTCCCGAAGTTAATTTCTCCTGTAGCAATAGTTTGAATTACTGCAAAAGTTTGTTACATATAACTCCCTAATTATAATATTATATTTGATTCTAAGGTTACAGGGAAATGTGATTAACTACATACACAAGGGCTTGCGAAGAGCTCTACCAGTCAAGGTTATGCTCAAGACAGCCCCTCATTGTGTTCATTTTTGCTGCCGCATTGCCGCGATGAATCGCCAGAGATCGCCGCTGAAGTAGATTGTCAAGAGCTCTTTTTTCCCTGTCGCCAGTTCGATTCCTTTGCCAATCTTTTTAAGAAGCGACTTTAAATGTTCAGCCTTGCGTGCCGCGAAGCCAGCAGCAGATGCACTGGCTCCAGGTCCAAAGACGCGAGAGTGTTGATGATTGTCGAATTCTAAACAAGCTCTTTTCCTCTTATAAAAGGGATAAAGGTGGGCTCGTCCGTTTTTTTCCAGTCGCTTCTTAGGAGGCCAGTTGGGTCTCGTATGTACGGCGTTAGAGCTGACATGAAGGCTCGGCGCAATCCCATTGATTGCGCCGACTGTGACGGCGTCCTTTTGGCGTCGTTCGTTTCCACTACAGAAGAGCCTGTGTGTCGCCCAGATGTCCACGTGTGCTCCTACCTCAAACTGATGCACAAGCCGTGAATGAAAGAACCATTGGATTCACTTGTGCCGAGTGAGCTTGTTAGGGTAGGGCGGCTGGGCAGAACAAAAAGGGGAGCTGGATGTCTCTAGTGAGCATGACAACAACGACGGACGAGTAGGACGATCGATGCGAAGGGCGCAGTCAGCTCACGCCGCCGCCGCTGCCGGCCGCCACTGCCTCTGCTGCTCGTCTGAGAGCCGCTGGCCGCGCTGCTCCGAGAGAGACAAGAACAACCAGGCGGGCTCGTGGAACTGAGGAAGCTAGACGGGGCGAACGAGAGAGACAGAGAGACAAGGTAGCTGAGTGAGCAGACGCGCGGCTCGCCCACTCACTGAGTGCACGAGCTGCCTCAGCAGCGACGGCGGCGGCGGCGCACTATCCTGCTAGCCGGCCTATCGCCTTCTGGCTGCCAGGAGGCTCAGTAGTAGGTTCAGGAGGAAGAGGAAGAGGAGGAGAAATGGCTGCAAGCCGCAGTGTCTGCTATAGAGCAGCGGCGTCCCTCATTCAAGCACCAGGGCTCTGCATCCTCCGCGTCCTGGTCGCGTCGTGAACGGGCTAGCCGGCTGAACGAACGAACGAACGAACTGACTGACTGACGGACGGACGGTACACAGCATCGAGTGGGCGTTGCGTACGCGCTTTGCCAAGCCGTTACTATTAAAACTTGCTGCTGGTTTCCGTAATCACGTAGTCCACACAATCAATAGATCATGTCGTGTGTGTCTGTGTGTCTGTGTGTGCTCTTTTAGCAGCACCTGAGCGTGACTCCTCCAAAAAGTGATGCGCATTTCCCCTTAGTAAAGTGCTAAGTCGGACTTTGTCTGCCGCGGGTAGTACGTCAGAGAGTAAGCTAAAGGTCATTAGCGTACACAAGGGTTTTAACCTCAGATAGATGTATTTGCTAATATCAAGAGAAAGAAGACCCATTCTGCGGAACGCCACACAAGACAGGAGGAGGGTTACTAAGGGTGTTGAAGAGCATTGCTACAAATTAGGATAATAGGACTTACGAATGCCTTGGGCCACAATAGTCCCGAGTGTAATTCCTTAAGTGCTGCATTCTTATAAAAAGAAAGGACCGTTTGGAGAAGGAACATCAACAAGGTTCGACATTCGACCTCACGGGATCTATAGCAGTGAATATGCACATCGTGATACTACGCGCGGGATCGGCCTAGTCGCGATAGACTTGGAAGAAATAAAATAATGATTTTATTTGACGCTTGATTTGCAAGCTATCCTACATCCTGATAGTTTTTGTTGTCTCCCCCACAGTAAACAAAATACCAACTGTAATACCCAAGCGTTCACAAAGCACATTAACGAGAGGCACCGTGCGAAGGGTGAAAACCGGGATGAACATATATAACATCCATTTAGCTCTGCGCACACTGCATAACTTTAAAAGCTTATATACTATAAAAGTATACTAGACTAAGCGAGTCCTAGGGCTGCCGACGCTGAAATGTTTAGAGGGCGGGCAGACACTGAGAGGTGACTTGACAAAAGGTATGGCAAAGAGAGAGGCTTAACGCAACTGTTGGAGAGTCTTCAGTGTCCAGAGTTGAATGCGTAATGGCTCTTCATACAACACTAAAGCGTGACCCACTGTAGTATTGTATAAAGAGCCAACACGAGAGAAGTATTCTAGTGGTGTGGAATACTTCTCTTATGTTCTGAGGAGGTGTCTCGAGAGTGCGCTTAGGGCCGAGCTGCCCTAGCCTCGGCTGAGACTTCAGTTGACTTCGTCCACTCCAAAATGTGTGCACGCTCAGTCTAATCAGACGGCACGAGTAGCAGCACTATATATGTATGCAGCCAAACTGCTTTAATATAGATAAATGTTTATGCATTTTTTACGAAGATAACGACGTATGCCACTATCACATATCTCTGTGCGCAAAATGCATAGCATGATTTTGAGCGCCAAGGATAACTATATAATATATGAGTGAAAGATTGTTTAGTAAAAATATTATAACTACCGCTACTAATTAGTGGTGCGATAAATCAGCATTTCGAATCTGTCTCCCCGATAGCTTTATCGTTGTTACTTATAAATATTTTGTTAAATCGTTATTTAGGCTATCTTTTGGCAATGTTTTCCCTACATTACAATTAAGTTGTAGACACTGCCTACGTTACTCTCTTCCTTCATTTATAAATGCGTTAAATCAGGTTTCCGTTTTACTTTCGTTAATCACGGTGTTAATCACTAACCTACTCTTCTTCCCCTTAGTGAACGCGTTTTAGCGCTTACAGTACTCGATGGATGGATTCTACAATGATGTAACAGATGAAGATGTAGAAAACCAACAATCACTTAAATGTTTTACTTTTAAGGTTTAACGTGTTTTTATTTTCCTTAGCAGTTGTTTTGCTTCGAACGCGGCATTACGTTAATGAGGTAAATAACCAATGAAATATTATTTAAGGTGGTGGAGATACAGGAATTAAATGCAGACGCTCTGCTGAACATCGTGGAATATGCGTACACGTCTCAGGTTCGACTTAGCCAGCTATCCATACAACCTCTCTTGCACGCGGCATCAGTGTTACAAATCGACAATCTTGAGTTTGCTTGTTGCCAGTACATCAAGGATAGAATTCTTGCCAACCATAATGCTCTGGGTAAGTAATAATGGCTACAACAAATTTGATCTTCTTTTCTTTGTTGGCATTTGAATGCAGAAAATTCCCAAAGAAAAGTGTTTTGCTACGCATAAATAAAACAAAGATACGCAAATTAAACAATATGTATATATATATATATACCCGCTGGCACTGTTTGTAGTACTATTTACTAAACTCTAAGTAAAACAGTTATTTTTCTCAGCAGTTATCAATATTGCATTGTACGACGGTTGGACTAAAAACACGTTTCACTAAATACGTGTGTCGTTTGCCTCACAAATACTTACTTGTATAAAAACAAAAATAATTTATATAGGATATTTTGAAGCTTATGGATTATGGTAACACAGATATAATACAATTTCTAATGAAACACAATATCGTTTAGGTTGTGACTCTTTTGGTTTTTCTAAGCTGTATTCAGGACATCCAATTTCACATAAATCAGACTCAATTACATTATTGCACGCTAAGATGTTTATTTTTTTCGCTGATGGCCGTGGGATTATCAGCGTACATTTGCTCGGCAAAACAGCTTAGAAGCAAAAATCTAACAACGTTAAATCGCAATATGTTAAAGGTTAGTGAACGCTTGGTTGCGCGAGGGTTATTAAAAGTTCAATTGCATCGCTGGCTGTGTGGCCTGTGTGTGGCAGTGGTTCCGTCCAAACCGAAGACAATTAAAGGGGCGCACCAGACTCTCACATATGGCACATGCAACGGCTCTTCGTGAACCACGTGATAGTTCTTGCTTGCCCAGATGCGACAGTTCCGTTTATTTTCATTGAGTTTATCCGAACTTAAAGCACACCAGATTGAGGTGCATAAAAGACACCGTTGTTGGGCATATCACCGAATCGATTTTTCGGTTCGAACATTGTTACATACTATCGGCCACAGCAGCGATATTTTTAGCTGAATGAGCACTCCGTGGTCTTCCACGGGTTGACAGGTCACTTGTCCTGTGAAACGGTTGCACAATATTACGGTTGGTGTTCTTACAAGGTTATGTCAACTGTTAATTGCACGTAGAACTCGCTAGCATGCCCGTACAGAGCTTCCACGTGCACGATAATTTTATACAATTTGTATGCTTTACTCCTGTGAGTAACGCACCATTTTAGATTTGACTCCTCTACCCTGTTCTGTACACGAAGAGAGCTGAGGCAAGAACTTTTGATAGAGGCCAGTTGATTATTTGATCATTATATATATAGACATATATGGAGAGTACGCACTCCTCTCTCTGTCAAATATATTTACTATGCTATTGTATCACTTAGTTAGCCAAATAGTCAGCCAAATTCTTGAATCCAGCAATTCAATGTACTCTATATTGGTTTTGCTCATAGTCTTAATGCTGGCTTTGAAGCGCAAGTGAGCCGAGTTGATGTATATTTATTCATCTCAAACACTATGTGCTACAATTGTTTTACCAAGCTCCGTTCCAGCAACTTAAGCCTTATGTGAGCTGGTGCACATTTCTGCTTGACGTTGGATTTCTGGTCGGACACGGCGTCCATCCTCGAGTTCATTACAGTCGCCAGATTTATTTATTGAAACTTTGTTTTTGCTACCGGGAAAAGCCAACGGTCGTTTGTTTCTGTGGCTCACTTTAGCAGAAACTGTTTTTTCGTTTCTCATTAGAAAATATTTTTATGCACCTTGCTGCAATATTTCTAAACAAACTCTCAAGCAACTTGCAAGCGACGTTTTTTATACTAGCAGCCTCAAACAGTATATCTTGTACCTTACGTACATACAGGACGTGTACCTCAAACTCTGGCGAGCTATTTGTTTTTCACCGGCTATTAGAACACTCCTGTCACAGGCTTGTGACCGCATATCTTGGAGCAATATCCCCCAGTGTTGATCTCAGATATCAAATAAATCCACTGTCTCAATTGACGATTTTCCGTCGCGAAGATATTTGATACTGGTCGCTGTTCGAATATATTCTGCAATCTGCTGTAATTTCTTGGCAATTTTGTGTTAATTCATCTTCTCTGTGCAGAGATCAGTTGCTCTTCCGTTTTCCAGTATCCGTATTCTGTATGTTAGTGTTTCATTGCAAAATTTATCCTGTTCTCAATAGCTAGCTTGAGTTGCTAACTGGGTATATGTATATTTTGGGTCCAGCTTTTATTTTGAATATAAATACTATCAACAATTGTACTGTTCTCGGCGCGTCATTAGAGAACGGCAGTGCAGCGATCTTTGCGTAAGGGCAGGGCAGACAAGCGCGTGATAGTTGGTGCAGGCTTGAGACCACAGTTGACAAATGCATTCCGTGTAGTAATCGTGGAATTTTGTGTTTAAACAGGGCAGGTGCTAATATCCATGAACTATGTATATTATACAGAGAAGGCAAATAACATGCTTAAAACCAGACCAGAAGTGCGAGGCACGGAATATTTTCAGGTCTTTAGATTCCCATCGTGCTTGTTCACTTGATTTACCCAGTTCGAGAAAAAACACTTGAATTGCACTCTATGCGGCATCTTTAACCTTAGTCGGGATATTGTCTACGACTGGTACACAGTACGGCAACTCGCTTGTCTTGACTCGAGGAGGCACAACAAAAGTTTTTAACGCACTTTTATATAATGTAACTATATGTTTACTAGTAAGACCTTTGACACAGGAATCTAATTAGCTTCTGCAACCATATATGTTCTTTAGTGTATTTCGTGAGTGTATGTTTATGCGTAACACATTGCAGTAGTACTGCAACCCAGGTTGGCCCTACGAATTAATATGAGTGTGATATGCAGGAATCTGGCATTTTGCCGCGGCGCATGGACTACATGGTTTGTCAGAAGCTGTTCAGCGGTTCATCATGAGAAACTGGCCAGCTGTCATTGCTAGCGCAGAGGAAGAGTTTCTTAGTCTTGACGCTGTTATTCTGGAACAACTTCTGGAGTCTTCAAACTTATGCGTTGAAAGTGAAATTCAGGCAAGGAATAGTACATCGTATAACTTAAGCAGGATAGCCAAGTAAACACAGCACAATTCAAAGCTGGAATGTTTTGTAATATTAAACATACGAACAACCTTAACTGTGAAATATGATGCATGCGGCGGCCTAATTCTGAGACAAATTTTCCGTCCGAGTAAATGTTAAGATCGTTTCTAAATTTATAATGCGAAAAAATACTGAGAATGATTTGTGATCTATATTGCATAGCATGTCTTTTTAATAGTATTTATCCTGCGGTAAGTATAAGTAAATTATGTTTTGTTTTTATGCTTTACCTAATTAGGTATACGAGTGTGTATTGAAGTGGCTGTCAGGGGAAAATCGGAGTTCCGACCAGCTACTTGCCACCCGCCTTTTGTCGAAGGTCCGGCTCCCACTTCTGCCTTCGTGTTACTTGCGCAATACGGTTCTTTACGACTTTTACGACAATATCGATTGCAGGTAAGTGCAGTTACTGACGCTCACATTAATTATTGTTTTAAATATTTCATCACCGTCATCACCAGAGGTTAGCAAGTGATTATAGGTGACGTTATTCTGTGGAAGTCCCGGACGCGTACCTCCTCGATAGACTCAAACGATGGACAAAATATAGGGCACATAATATTGGACCTCCTGAGCCGCAGCAGGTCTGCTGACTTCATTGGCTGCTGCTCCTTTGAAGCACATTGTAGGCACCTCTGCTGCGCTTTTAGTTATGCTGAAGTTTTTTTATGAGACAGTATCATGGTATCATGACCAGGGTGATTCCCTTAGCGTGCACAGCGTCACTGATGTGAACTTCGGAAGTGGTTGGCACCAGGACAGAACATAAGGCTGGCCTCGTGGCCCACGGGGGGAGCACGGGCGCGGAATGTTCGGCCGGATGCCGTGGCGAAGCTTTTAATGTTGCTCCCTGTACTTCGGGCAAGCGGACTTATTTATTATGATTACTGCTACAAAAAGGTGTGTGGTGCTCATTCTGTTTGCTCTACATTATACGTAGTAACACTATATGGAAATGTGGCTCCACCTACTTGCCGTGGTAAAATAGAATAGAAAATAAATGTATTGTAATTTAGGGAAGTGGGTAAGACCTGGATAAGAAGACAAACTTAGCAACTGTGTGGGCATACTTTCTGGTGTGCATGCAATGGTCCGGACAAAAAGGTTACTTATGTGCCTCCTGTGCGTGGGGTTTTGAAGGTCATTGAGACGTGGCTCGTTAGACCGTTTGATCGGATGTTAAGTGAGAAGCAGTTTTCTTCCGCTGAACCTGTGCCGAGGAACTTATTTTCAGACCTATTAATATATATCAGCAAGTGGGGTAATACGTATATAGGACACATTCATAGACCAGAGTGTTCTGTTTAATATTGTTGTACACTAGGAATGCTAATATGTACGGGAGATGGTACAACACCTTTGAAGAACTCACAAATGTTCTTTGCAGAATCATACGCAATAAAAGCGCGAAGCCCGGTTTGTCTTAAAAGGAAACTATAATAAAGCTTCTTCGTAGACTTTCGTTGTCTAGCACAATTATGTTGGAAAGTAAGGCGCCCGTGACTGCATTGTGCCATTAAAGCCTTATCTTAAAGCCCACCAAGAACATAAACAATTAGGAATGAACTGCTTTAGAGAGTACCGTAAAGAAATTCTGTTGTCAATTTGTTATGAGTTGATTGGAAGGTTCCGTCAGAGCAATTTAGGTTCCGGCAAGGAATTCGTTTCCCAGACGATATCAAGTTTTTAAAAAATATAGCGCACGATATCTAAGCCGTGTAGAAAACGTTCAAGCTGCAATAATGCGTTTGACCTAGCCTTCAGAGCAACATGCAGGGGAGGGTACGGTGGAGTAGACCCAACGCGCTGCTCACCTGCTTAGTCCCCTGTAACGACCCGTCAGCAGTGTTTCACTTAGTGAGCAGGGAATCGTATGAGAACTTTCAGCGGAATATGCACTGTCCTAAAGCATAGCAACTAACAATATAAACATGCAATCAATGTTGTAACTATTCGGTCAAATGGTCCCCAAATTGCTAACCAGCCAAATACGTAAACTCGTCGACATGTTGTCTCACGCACAGTGGAAAATACTACCGTTTATTGACATCACAACATTTTACGTTTTACCAGTCGATCGATATAATGGTAACTGTACTAGGCTTAAATTACTACTGACTCCTTGCAATGTTTGTAAATATGTAAAATAACATACCGTTGTGAATGTGTATATAATCAATAAATGATCTTATTCCAAAAAAATATTACCTACACGTCGTAGATACATAACAATAACTCGTAAACAACGTAAATAAAGAATGTTTAATGATGTTACAGAAATCTAATCGATCAAGCAAAGGACTACCAGCTGTGGAAGGCATCTCTTCTCTCAGGGGAAGCGCCAGTTAGCTCGGACCGTTTTGAGCCTCGGAAAAGTTACGCGGGCCTTTTATTTTGCATTGGAGGAAGAGACACAACAGGTGGACCATGCTCGTTAATCGAATTCTATTCCATCCTCGATGACCGCTGGTTCAAAGGTGTTGACATGAAGACCCGAAGAAGACACGTAGCGGCCTGTAGTGTCGGTGGTGAGTAAGCCGTGACCCTGCATCGAACCCTACTTAACTTCGCATGGCCAGGCCTTGCTTAAAATTGTTGTCATCGATTTTCTTATCATATATATATATAGAAATCGATATCTTGTTTTAACCATAGAAATAGTTTATACTGCAAATACAGTGGTGAGGGTGCTGCGGACAGCTGTAGAATAATATCTGTTTTAATTATGATACGTACCTATAATGTTAACAAATTAGTTTAATTTGACAGGACGCACGGTAACGAGACGGAAGTATATATATATATATATATATATATAGCTGTTGCGCAATATGAATTATTATAGGCTTGTGTCTTGACAAGTGCACGTGAAAACAACAAGGCAAAATAGGTTCTGAAAAAATATACTGTGATGTGCAAATTTCTCGCGTTTGTTACAGTTGGGTGCTGTTACCAACCAATACCATTCTAACTTAATCATGTTTTGTCGTTCTAGGAAAAGTATACGCGGTCGGTGGCTGTGAGCAAGATAATCGACATCTTTGTTCCTGTGAAATGTTTGTGCCCAGTATTAATCAGTGGCGTTCAATAGCGCCTATGCGGACACCGCGTCGAGGGCTTGGACTATGCGCCCTTAATACTGAACACGGACCAGTATACGCCGTGGGTAAGCTAGTGTGCTAAAAATACACAGATGCCTAAGTGGATTGTATTGGTAATATATTATAGTTTAGTAACGCCCAGTTTAGGTAAATTATAAACATGTATATCAGAACTAGTGGTTCCTTCTCATCACTGGATATTCTCTTATGCTAGTGTAGCGATTGACTGAACTGCTGGACATGCTGCAGCGTTGCATCTATCGCAATGGCCTAAACATCTCGCGCACCTACAATACTCCTGAGGATTGTGGAAGCCTTGCGTGCTGCTTAACACGTGATGAAACCCGTGGGCTGCAAACGCCTTAGTATCAGAAGCTTGTTCATAAATTTAGGAATATCTTTGAAAAAAAGGATGCAATATGTCAATATAATCAAAATAAGGTAAAAAGTTGGGCCTTTTTAACTACTGAATGGGTCGAGTCCGGTGGCGTGGTGGCATGTGTTTGCGTCTCGCGACCGGAGGAGACACATAGGTGCGTGGGTTTGAACTCCACCGTTGCACATTTATATTTATGGGGGTCCGTCTATGAATCAATGCGAAAAGCAGTCCCATAGACGTTAAATCTTGGCTAGGAGTCAGCTCCGAAAGGATTTTTTTTAACTACTGAATTGACACAATTGTCCATTTAAATATTAATTACAAATAGTCCATCCTAGTTAGTTGTTCTGCTTGTTTAAATCATTTGATTGCACGAAGTGTTTTTTAGATACCTGCCTACATGAAATAATATGCTACAAATGATTTACCTTGTAAAGTGCTAAAATGTTAACAAGGGCAGGTGGTTATTTTTAGGTGGATTGGATGATATAAACTTCTTCAACACAGTCGAGCGCTACGACCCCTTAAACGATACTTGGACATCTGTGGCTCCAATGCTTACGCCCAGAGGAGGCGTCGCTGTCGTAGCCGTGCAGGTATGCGATTCAAGCCCTATAGTATTACAAAAACGGGTTTAGCTTAGTTTCGCTTGTGCACTGTGAAAATAAAATATTTATTTTTGGCTCTGTGCATGCATATGATTAAAGTATGACACACTCTATATTTTATTGGCAAAAAGAGTAACCCTGCACAGCAATGACATTCGAATCCAGTTGCTTTTGTGTATTATTATAATAATAATTTAATTTATTCACCATATCATTGGTACATGATAGCAGCGCTGGCTTAGGCTGCTAACGCACCGTTGCCATGGCAGCCATGGTTAACAAAGCAATCGCAAGTTCGAGCCCCGGCCTTGCTGGTTGAATTTGTTGGACGCGGTTGTCATTGCCCTGCTGCTACATACCTTTGCTGGAGAAAAAATATATAAAATCCAGTAACGAGAACCCATTACGAGCGTCTAAAATGTGGGTGTCACAGCGTAAAAAAAAGTTAAAAGAAATCGGCATGTCTTATAATTCAGTGTTTCAACTAAGCAGGTAATTCACACGTTCCTGCAGTGATTGTGCGGTTGATGTGGTAGCGGTTGATGTTGCACTCTTCACAAAATTTGCACACACGTTTGTCTATTTCGTAACACGCTCCTTTCAGGCATATATAATGGCGATAATCATGCCAGGTTATCCAACATAACAGAAATCGATTTGTTTGTAGAGCCTTATCTGTGGAGCCTTAGCTATATATATGCCTTATCTAGCCCAATCACTTATCTGTGGAGAAGGCTTGTCCCTCTGTATAGTTTTGCATTACAAAATTAATGTTTCTTTCCTCTCTAAACTCTAGGTATCGGTATAATACGTCTGCACTAAATGGTATTCCGTCAGATTTGAGGTCCTCCGTAAAGGTTCTCTCTTGACATAGTGTCGCCGATGCGTTACTATGTAGTCCAAGTAAGCGCTATATAAAGCAACTTTAAATCGTAAGTTAGTGTATTGTTAATTGTTAAATTTGTTAGTTTACCTATCCTGATGTGTAAATAAATTCGATCAAACCGAATGCATTGTTACTGCCGCTAAGTTTTTATATTTGCCCAAACAATTATATGCAATGTGCAGAAGTAAACATGTTCAAAGGTTTTCCTGTTTCCGTATGCTGAAAATAAAATGTTCTTTATATTTGCATAAGGCATTCTAAATGAAATGAGCAATATTAGCAGAAAATATCTGCTTTTAGTAAATCCGAACGTTTGTACTGTTTTAGGGATTTATGTACGCATTCGGAGGCAACGTGGGCCAGACATCGCTTTCGACATGCGAGAAGTATGATCCTCATTTAGATCGCTGGTCGTATATAGCTCCCATGAAGCATCGCCGGGCTGGAGCTGCCGCCGTCATTGGACTCATAGATAAATATATCTATGTTTTTGGTGAGTGGTTTTATTACAGACATTTTAAGCGTATATATTTTCGAAAGAAGTTGTCATTAAATTTAATGAAAAACACCCTTAAGGTTTTAACTTGAAGCAAGATCATGCTGGAGGAGTTCGTATTTTTTAACATATGTTCTTTTTACATGTACTGTACATTCTAGCTACAGTGTAGCCGCGTGGAAACTCTGTTTTCCGGTTTGAAATGGCCCAAATGTTAGGCAAGGCATTTAAAACTATTATTATTAGTATTATCAACAACATGCCGAACGAGTTTTAATGTCCGTGGTGTTCAGCGTGCTTTCCTGCAAAGAGGGGATTTACGCAAGAAGATGATAGCCGAGTCTAGTCGAACAGCAGCGCTCCAACAGGCTGCTGCTACTACTAACAGCATCTCACAACCGCTGTCTTCTCCGTGCGCTCTATTAGCAGAATCCTCTCCTCACCCCGTCAGCCAATGGAAGGTCGCCACCGAGCCAACACCAGCCGCCCACTTCTGCTCCTCCTCCTCTTTACCAGTTACTTGCCAGCGCCAAGATAACATGCAAGTGCTACGTAGGATCCCAACGGAAGCGAGACCCCTTTTGCGCGGGCGTTTCCGCCGTCTGTTTAAAAATTATGTGAAAAATAATGACGAAGCTAGCTGGCTCGCGCTGCTCTCCCCCAAAAGCCCCCCACGTCGATAAAGTAACCCAGAAAGCTTTTTGGGCTGACCCTCTGCCAATATTCAATGTCGACGGGACTGTTTTTCTTCTAGCGTTGTTTCATAGACAAACCCCCAAAAATATAAATGCGCATCTATATGTCTACTCCGGTCGCGAGGCGCAGGCGAATGCAAACGTATAATGACGGATTAAACCCTCGCAGATCGCTGCACACAAGCTCTTTATGAAATTGAATGGGCGCAACGCCATTATAATTTTGTTCACCGATGACTGTTATTTTTACCGCGTAGACAGTTTCTGCAAATCTTCTTATTATAATCCAGGATTTATGATCCTTGGGAAGCGCCTCTACAAGGGCTAGACATATCAGAAGGTTCCCTAGCCGTAGGTTCTGGGACAGTAGCCCTCGCTTAGTTTGATTGCGTCCGTAACGATTGCGTCCGTAACAGAGGAGTCGATTGGTGAGGTGATAGCAAATCATCCTTCTGCTTCTGCAGCGGCTTGCCAGCGCTCGTGTCGTGCTTGAGCGAGAAAGTAGCACTTTGTACCTCATCATCGTGCTCAAAAAGAATAGCAAAAGATACCACACCCATAGTCACTGATAATGGGGTGAAAATATTTGTTTATACAGCTCGCACCGATTTCCACGACAACCAAAATTTTTAGTTTTTTCTTTTAAAAAGAGGTTTTTAAACGCGCCTCGGACCTCTATTTAATTATGCGTCAGGCTTATAGCAGGCCTACCCTTGATATTAGGTGAGGTTGAAATTCAACGTCATCAGCCGGTTGTCAGACGGGAGACGTAGCTGGCTCTCTTACTTATTTAACCTGCTTCTGTATTACTACATCAAACAAGTGACATCCAGGGTCATTCTAATCTACATGGACGATTGGACTCTTCTTGACAACGATCTTTGACTCAAAGTCTGGGGTATACTTGTAAAGAACATGCGTGAGTTGGACCTGCTAGGTGCAGCGGTGTTCCCTGAGATTCCCGGGACATGTCGGGAGACCCCTATCGTGCTCCGACACGCAATGGCAGTGCAATCGGAAACCTCACCTGCGGGTCTCACATGCTTTCGTTCTGCCGGCAAACACTCAGAGACCAGGTGGGGAGAGCCTTCGAAAACATTCTCGAACTGGCGCTCGAGGATAACGCATAGGCCGAGGCATCAGGATAGGTAACGCTGTTTTGACACTCAAGACAGCCAAGGAAACGGCCAGGCGGGAGAGGTTTGAGCGGGTCTCTCGGGAGAGTGGTCGAGACGAGGAGCCGAGGGAGGGGGGAGGGGGTGGGGAGCAGCCAGGCCCTCATGGTCTCGACGCACCCTCACAGGACGGATTACAAAATGGCATCCCCCTATCCAACCGCAGGTAGACATGCGGGATGATAGTCAGGGATAGAGCTGATTGAAGGAGAACGGCAGGGACGCCTCTCCCACGGTTTCGATGTAATGCCAAAGTAATACCGAGCCTGGGGGGGTGGGGAGGAATCCGGGTTTAGTGGGTTTGCGAGTCTCACACTAGTCACGCAGGCTGCTAGTGGCGCATGTGCATCATGCATTACCGAAACCTCCCAGAAAAAAAAAAAAAAAAAAAAAAGGCCGAGGCAAGCCTACGCACATCAGTCTAGTTATCTTGGACAGAATCTCCACCCAGGCTACCCACTTTAACCTTCTGTCAGCCTGCAAGTTAGATGTGGACGACCTTAGACTGAAAGCGGTCTTATCCGACTCCGCCGGAGCGTGGCTTGACGTGTTGTGTCCCGAGCTTGTCGGCAGTAAGCTGGCCGACGACCAGTTCCGTGCCGCCAGTGGCCTCAGCTTTGGCATTCTCAGGCTACAGAGAAAGGAATGTCCATGTGGTGGAACGATGTATGAGCGCGGCTTGCACCGGCTTGGCTGCATCAAGCTGGCCGGGCTCACGCAGGGCCGCCACGACGCCATAAATGACATTCTCGGGCACGCTTTCAAACAAGTGGCGCGGGCATCGGCCACATCATTCACCTACGGGAGATGCACTAACGGCGCCATATACGCGCATCTTCTTGAAGGCCACATTGTGATGGCGTTCGGTCTCGAGTCAACTGGCGTCTGGGGCAAGTTTGCACTCAAACTGATATAAGAGCTCGGAAAGAAACTCTTTGAAACCACAGCGAAGCCATGATCGGCTGCGTTTCTCCGACAAAGGATTGATACTAAAGAGAAGCTACCCTACGATGATGTTGAATGCTCACCGATACTCAGGCAATAACAATATCGTAAATATTATATAATTAGTATATTAGACCTTGTGATGCCTGTACATATTAAAAATTGATCCTTGTCTCAAAAATTATTATTATGATTATTATAGTGATATTTAATGTTATGCGAAGTGACAAATAGGTTAGCGTAATATGAGAATTCTTCGATTTTTGTAGTAATTGAAACCGCTCGCATACAAATCATTTATTTAATTTAAAGCATATAATTGAGAGAGAAAAATGTAGTCTGAAAACTAAGCTTTTTTGTGCGCAATCGCCAATCTCAGCTGCGAGCCCCGTTGAAGCCTAGATCTCCTAGTTCTGAGTGTAAAGTTGGCGCTCTGTATGATCCGCATTAAAGCAGTCCTTGTGTATGATCTGTATGTTTTATGTATCTTCGAATATCGTTTTCTAAAGTCCGTTACATTTTATGAATGTATATATTATGAATTGTTGTAATATGGTTTTTTTCTTCCCGACAAAACACATAAAGGCTGATAGCTTTTTATAGGGATAACTGGTAAAGTGCGTAATGCACACCGGCCGGCGGCGTTGAAAGGTTCTCCCAGATTACTTGAATTTCGTATGCAGCAACAGGTGCAACCTTCATCTTAAACAAGGTCATTGCTGACTGTAGCGATAGCTTCGATGGGGTCTGCACTCCAACACTCGCAACCAAGGCTCGCCCGACCCTGTCCTTAATGTGCTCTTTGAAGCATCAGCCGTTGGTAGGTAGTACCACTCCCAAGTACTTGAAGCTATTCACATACTCAAGGATTGTTGGCCCTATACGAAGTGGGTTGGATTCCCCGGTAGAATTTTATAGCTCCAGTTTTGTCAAGGTTTATTGTCAGGCCGATATCTTGTACGTACGCAGAAAGTCTTTTTCAGCCGGCTAATGGCTGGAAACGAAGGAGCTGTGCAATTTTATTAATCCCTTTAAGTGCCCTGTCGGTGGCGGTCTTTTTATGAGTAGTTGCTCGTAGACCGCGATCGAGATGGACACCGAGGTACCGAGTCGTGTTCGAGCTCTTTAATTCCTCTCCTGCCAATGTTTGCCTAGTGTGTTGACAGTGTCTCTGGCCTATGAGCATTATGGCCTCACTTTTTGAGGGGGACATCTTAAGCACGGCCTGGTCCATCCAGTCCTCGATCATGTTAAGCACAGCGTTGGCTGTCTCCTCGAGGTGGTTTGCCGTCTGCGCCTGTACCGTGAGTGCCAGGTCGTCTAGATAGGCTACAAGCTCCGATCCTTGAGGCATATCCGAAAGGTGAAGAAGGTCGGCGTATGCCAGATCCCAGAGTAGAGGGCCTAAAATCCCTGCGGCACTCCGGCCGTAATCGCAAACTCTTTTCCATCGCTTTGCACCTATCGGGCTTTCAGATAATCAAAGACCAGTCGGACCAGTTAAGAAAGCAATTTCTTTCTTTTAAGAGTATCGAATACCCTCCAGGGCATAGTGTTGAATGCGTTTTTGACATCGAGAAGAGTTGCCATGCAGAGATCGCGAGTATTCTTTTTTATTTATTTTTTTGCCTTCGAAACCACTCTGTGCACGGCTGAAAGTACGGAGTGATTCTTCCGGAATCCAAACTGTGAATCAGAAACTAGTCCATATTCTTCCGCAAGCGTTCGCACTCTTGCTTCTTCAATTGCCTGGATGCTCTTGGCCAACGTGTTCAGGAGAAAGATTGGACGGTAAGAGCCATTTTCTTTTGGGATTAAGTCAGCCTTCTTCTAGGCTGGCGGTATCTTCCCCTCTTTTAGAGTCTCCGGGGCTAACAACTTTTGGGTAATTTTTAAACAGTTCGCAAACTGCAGCGGCCGGGATTCCAACTGGGCCAGGTGCTTCTTCAATCTTAATCCGTTCAGCAGCTTGTAATACCTCCATACGTGTGACTGCCGGAATCGAGCTGACGCACGGCTCCGTTTCTTCCGCATCGTTTGGCATCATCTTCTCACCTTCGTCCATTAGCACAACGCCCTCCATGGCGGGCACACTGTCGTATGGCGAGCGGTCGAAAGACTGGTGCTCTGAGAGCAAGAAACGGATAACTCCCCCTTGGAAGGTCAAGATGCCTCGTAGCAACCAAGTGTGGATCGCCTCGTTGTTTGAACCAAATATGTCGAATATTTGCGACTGCTGACATCAGTAGGTGCTTCCTTGCAGCCACCTCGAGAACATCGGAGCTTTTAACTTTGCCATCGACAAGGTTGTGAAATAGTAGGTCAAGGGTGCTGCTTCCGTTATGACTTATATACGTGTGGTTTTCGCGTGCATTTGTACACCTTAGTTCAAAGTATTCTATCAACTGGAACAACACCTCTCTTTATCGGTAGTAGCCCTACCATCATTACAAGAATTGAAGTCACCACCAACAATGGTTGGCATAGACAGGTCGAAACCTGAAACACCAGAATTCACCGCGTCAGCGACCTCTGTCGAATCAAGATCTGGGGGAGGTAGAGGACAACTATGTTCACCCTCATAGACAAGAAACCCGCAGAGAAATCGTTCTTCCTCACACACTGCGCCGGCGGTAAACGTTTATGGAGATAGATTAATAATCCACTCACTGGTCGACCACGGCCATCCTTGTACTTTTAGAGCTGTTATGGCGTAGTATTGACTCTTTTTATGGCATTTCTTTGTTTATTTCCCTCATTTGCAGTCCATAAACTTGGCAAATCTACCTGTCCGAACATTTTCAAAATATATTTGTAGGTGAATCTTTAGCACAGTAACCGATTTGCAGGTGAAAACGTAACTTTGTCGTAACGCAATCCATCGTCCGCTAACTTGCACGTTTGCTTCCCATTTATTCTGCTAACATGGTCTTACTTGGTTGGAAAGTTCGTAGCCCGAAATCCATATTATCATTTTCGTTGACAACCTTATCGGTCGAGGCACTAAGAGTTTAAATCCGAGAAAAAGATAAAAGATCACCACTTTTCCAGACTCTTTTACTTTGTCGTGCTCCCTTTGTTTTAACTATTCAAATTTAGCGAATAAAAAAACCCTGTTAATTGATCTTCAACACCATTTAGCGTCATGTAATACAATCACTTAATCTTTATCGCGTTGTCTTGGCTGATCTTTAAACCAAGTGTTTGTCCCTCGTGAATAACGCCTGCTGGTTTGCATGTTGCCTTGCCTGGTTCACTGCTGTTCACTGTCATAAAAGTCGGTTTAACGAACCTCTCGTTTCTTTTCTCCTCATCATCATATTATTGTAATTTGTTTTTAGTCGACTTGATTGCAACCGTTATAGCTAAGCGCGCTAGCCCGTTGTGGCCGTCCAGTGGGTCGTCCACAACTATGTGAACGGCTGGCCGGCCATCATCATAACTAGCGCCCAGAGAGGCGCACCCGGCGGCGTCGGCAACGCCGCGGTCTCTGCGTGGGTGGGTGGGTGGTTTGGTGGGTGCCGTTCTCCTTACAAAAGCGGTGGTCTCTTCTTACCCTTTCTGGTGGCTGCTGCCACTGCGGTTGCCGCTGTTGTTGTTGTTATTGTTGTTGTTGTTGTTCTCGCCGTTGTCTTTCTAGCTGCCCCGCCGGCCGCTGTTACCGAGAGCCGTGCTTGAACCTTGTCTTCGTCTCAATTTGTCGATTCTCATTCAAACGCTTTACTTTGCCCCTTACTTTGACTTGTACTTTAGGCACATTTTTAACGAAATTAAGTTACGATACAATTTGAATTGCTAATTTAGTGATTCATTAAATGTAGAAGAATTTGCTGGTATTTTTCATCAAATGTTTTCTAGAAGATCTTAGTAGATTGTTGTATCAAGATCGGTATGTATTCTTTAACAATATGAGGCATTAAAAGATAAGCCGAGCCAATACAATGGCACTTATAACTTCACCTTTTAGGCATATATGGGTTGTCTGATGTTATAGAAGATCAAGGTAGAATGCCATTACGCCACGCGTAGTACAGCCTACATACAAAACATCTCAACAATATTCGAGATAATTATTGCGCATTCATGTTTTTACATCTAGTTAAAGTGTGTCAGTCCCTACTGTCTTTCATAAAATGATAGTCATACCACTCATACAGGTATATAACCTATGGCTTTAATATTTTTCTTTCAGGTGGCTTTGACAATAACATACCTCTGAAGTCTGCCGAGCTATATGATTCAGACCGTGATGAGTGGACACAGGTACATAATCTCTCTTTTATCTTCTATATTTATACATAGGCGTTTTATTTGTGTAAAATGGTGCCTTAAACATATAATAAATGACACTTTTTATAATTTAACTACTTTTAGCTATACAACTTTCCACTATCCTGATAGGACCTAAAGACGCGCCAGCGATTTTCTGGAATAATCTGTTGCTAACCAAACATTATACATGTACCATAAGTTAATTCTAATAGAAGGCTGCAAAATTACGCAGGTCGCTCCTATGTGCGTGGCAAGAGGTGGAGTCGGCGGGGCTTCCTTGGCAAACCGTATTTATGCTGTCGGAGGTCATGATGGGACCACGTATCTTGACTCCGTTGAAGTGTATGATCCCATGCATAACACGTAAGTATTCTTGTATATATTTTTTGTATTCTGCGGATTCGCGTTTTGCTAGTTTTCCCATGCAAGTGTTACATTTAAGTATTATATAAATCAGGTCGTGACAAACACAGAAACGAAAACACGTTTGTAAAATAAAAATAAAGAAAACTTCATTCCAATTTACATTTTGTACTACAGGTGGTCCTTTGCTCATCAAATCTGCAAGAAGCGTGCAGGCGCCGGAGTAACCCATTGCAGTGGGTCGTTGCTCAAACTAATTCAGAAAAACAGGCATCTCAATCCCGAGCTCACTGCGGAACTCGACAACGCGTGCTGACTGCTTCGTGTTGCTCGGAGATCTCTAGCTCTTTTTTTGCAAACCGTGCTCACGCTTAGTATCAATCCGAATGCGCCGTTTTGTATACTGTGTTCAGTATGCCAGAATATTTGCATACCCTTTGTCCTTTATATTTATAATATTCTCAGATATTGAAAGATCACTAAAATGCTAGAATTTAATCACATTAAATAGTTAAAACATGTGATTTTTTTGCCTTGGATTATAAGATAACGTTACAAAGAGCTATTTTAGAAGCATTTATCATTGCATAATATTGTATTGTATTGTAAATTGTTCTTTTCTATGAAATAATTCTATGAATTATTTAAGCAGAAATTAATTTAATGCAAATAAATGCATTCTATGCCATCTTAAAGTCAAGAGAAAGTTCAGAGTCGATGTGAAGACGCACCCCCAATCACTATCCAGTTTTACATATTAATCTCTACATCAATTTCTTGTTTGTGGCTCGCGTGTTAGAGCTATTTACCAAAATAACAAGTTGCGCATTTAAGAGAATTACATTAACAATCTGATGTTGGTATTTATTCAATCTCCAAATGAAACAAGTTATACTCCCGTCCTTGCATTTTACTTCCATGTATTTGAAAACACCAAAAGATGTTTGGCTTACGGCAGTGATCGTTAACGCGCCTTGATCAACAAACGACAGCATGCCGCCAATAATCGCAGTTAATAGTTTGTGTAACGACGAGACACTTAAGTAAACTTCATCGGCTTGGCTTGAAATTAATTATTCTCTCTTAAATTGAAAAAAAAGTACTTGGACCGAAGTAATGATCAATTATTCGTAATGCAGCCTTACCAGACTAAATTATGGAAGCAACAAATGCAGATGCACATCCGTTGACCAATTAAACTACGATTGCTTTGAATACTTGTTTATTTATTCCGCTTATTGTGCGTATGTGGATATCTCACAGCTCAGTTTTGTAGTAGCTTAGACATTTTTGACAACTGAGGATTCAGTGGAAAATACATTTGCAGTACGCAAATTATAGCGATTTATCTATTGTTATTTATCCAGTTTCAAATCATAGAGCGAAGCGAACCTTAAATACCTGTTTTTAGAAATAGATATTATGATGTATTGTTATGAAAAATAAAGCGGTGTACTATTTGAACTACGGTTGTTAGTTCATTAATGCAGTTTATGTCTTGTATATTATTCGTGTACTGTATGCGTTGGTAAAGCGAACTCATGCTAAAGCGGAGGGGCTATAAGTTTGTTGTCGTTCTTCTCAACGTTTTTATCATTATTTTTAAATGGGCATTGCAAATTTGATCACGACCGGCTCGTTAATAACGCTGGCACCTTAAGCGTATGATGTGGCATCTTGATCTCACTACAGGCAGCTGCACTTGATAAAAATATATATGCGTACTTTTTTGCGCTTGTGAATGCATTGCACCAAACTGATCAAGAACCAGGACCTGTTTGACGTAATGTTTGAGGCACAAGCTACGTCGAGACGGGCAGGGTTTGTTATTAGGCCTCCAACCCAGACTACCAATGCTAAAGTGTCACATCTGTACCCATGGAGACTTGTGAAGCAATTGAACGCATACGAACTAAAATTATTGTGAAGCAAATTTGTGCAATCGAAATAATTTGTGTACATGTTGCAAAGCAAATGTGTACAATTGAAATAATTTGTGTACATGTTGTAAATGTACACAAATTATTTCAATTGTATATCCCCTTTTATGATCAATAAAAGAGCGTTTTAATCTAATACAGAAAATAACCTAGTCGTATTTAAAATAATAACAGAGCAGAATATTAAAAAATATTATAATGATGATCGTAAAAACTTTCTTATGCAGTAGTTTAATACACACATAAGAAAAACAGCGTCAGTGTGTAAGCATAATGTACGTTTCAGCCAAAAACAAAAATTCGGGCTGACCCTCAGCCAACATTTAACGTCCGCGGGTTTGCTTTCGTATCGCTTCGTAAGACAGACTCCATAAATACAAATGCGTAACGGTGTCTCCTCCTATGTCTCTTTCCGTCGCAAAGTGCACGCGAATGCACCACGTCCCCGGACTCGGCTTGCGTAATATGATTTTCCTCATTGTAATATCACTTTTATACAATACATCATCAATGATGCCTACAATAGACCATCGAGACTAGGGATGGTCTCCCATCCCTAGTCCCGCCCCCCCCCCCCCATCCCCAGTCGGTAGGATGGGGGGGGGGGGGGCACATCTTTCAATACAGCATAGAGCACACTAATTTGCTTTAGTTTCAATTGCTGAAAAAAACATTATACTATAGAAAACATCGGCAGTTGAATAAATGTGTGTCTGCAGTGCCTACTAGTAGTTAGCATACAATGTATGCATAGTAGTAGTAGTAGTATGATTAAACGAATCGCATATCATCAGTTCACATGCCATACATTAATTTAATAAGCTACTGACAATTGTACAGCAAAGCGTTTTGTAGAGAACACAATCCGAATTTGAAGTCTCCATGTTCACAGGAGTGGTTGATCTGGTGCATATATTTCCGCTACTACTATTGCTTGACACTCGTCTGTGGCTAGAGGACGGGTATTACACATTGCAGTGGTATCCCATAGGCCCAACTAAGGGCAAGTGGCCTGGCGGAAAAGTAAAGTGACAGTCAAAACGACTAGAGCAAGATGAAACCCTGCCACCCTCGCGCTTACACGAATGTCGGTCGGCTGCGCCATGACTCAACATACGTGTAGACTGACTCGGCCAGATAAAGTCTGCCTATTTACTAAAATTTACGACACGCTCATGTTTAGGCGGAGTTTTAGAGTTGTCTAAGGGTACACTGTCTTTGTGTCGAAGGCGTAGGGGACTGGCACGCTGCATGGGGATACTGTGCCCGAGTGTTCGGCACAACTGTCAAGAGCTACAAGATTGAGTCACAACTGAACGCGGTGCTAATCAATAAAGCAAATCGGGTAATAAAGTCGCATTTCTCCCGTACAAGATAACCCGTTTTACAGCCCGTGAAACAATTGTGCGTCGTATACATATCTATGTATTGTATGTGAGACAAAACTTGTATAATATTCGAACGAAGAAAGAGACCGTAGATATCATGTAGATCTGTCCGTACTGGGCGGCTGACCCATCGTCGTGTGTCGTCATATGATCGGCATCCGGCTGAGGAGAACCGGCTGAACGGCATGTTAGAGCAGCCCACTAACTGGCCTGGCCTCATCTTTGACCCTCTCAAAAACCACAGAGTACTCTCGAACGAGCGCTTTACCACGCACATCACCATACAGGGCCACACTCATTCTTAGCTGCCTGTTTTTCCCTCTATATATATATTATATGTACATGTATATATATATATATATATATATATATATATATATATATATATATATATATATATATATATATATATATATATATAAATAAAGCTGTGTTGCTCGCTTTGATGACTTTTTGGCTGGGTGGTGGATTTTGGTTAGAAGTACACCATGATATCTAGACCTATAATATATGTGTATATTATTAAGTATGTGTAGTGCATGAATAAACGTTCACGCGACAAATGGCCACGTGCATTCCTACAGCCTCTATGGCTGACAAATTTCCAAAATTGCAACGTTCAAACTCTCACACCATTTTTGGCCCCTTGATTGTCACACCTAACAATCATAGATTAGTAGTGGAACTACATCTGAATCAGTTAAGCTTTTCTCATAGAATACTCTCAGAATTCAGTTTCATGATAGCAAGCATCGATGCGTTTATTGTGTAGCTTGCTTAGCAAAATCGAGGTTTCACAAGATTTTTTACCTGGGTCTCACAAAATGTGTATGCTTCTCTGTGTTAAATTGTAGTTGTTGATTGGATTCATTGACCATATGGGACTATGTGCACTCCATATTTACCCCATATCTTTGGGCTGATAATGTCAGGTTTATTTTTGTGACCACGATGTAAAGTCGTCGAGCGTTTCTATGTACTCTCTTGGCGACTAATGAGAATACACAATTAAACATCGGCTGCGTATACCTACACTACCTTTCCCCCCATCTCCTGAGAGTGAAAATTACACTACCTAGGTACGCTATGTCCAGCGCATTTCGTTTGAAAAGTATGGCTGATAATCTTTTAGGGTTCACCCTATGCTTTAACCCAAGTTTTATTGCTTGTTGATTGACTGCAATATTTGACGCGGTTATCTCAGTGACCTGCTGCGTCGTTAATAGAACTTGTACAGTTTAATAAATGGCTATGTATGTGGTTCAGAAGTTTGACTGACTGAAATTGTTTAATAAACACCATAGCTTTGTGATAAGTTATAAGTTATTTGTTACGTCCTTTAGTATCACTACTTGTCATTCCTCATCTTGAATTGCTTCGCCGCGTAGCAAACAAACCGTTATTTGTCTTTGCGGGTTGGCTATACTATGTTCCATTAACCATCTTTGCTGTTTGTTCTATTATCTTTCCTATTTTTTTTGGGATTTTGCTTTGTTTTTTTATCCTGACTAGCGTACATGCACCTTTATCACACGCAAAGTACGATAACTTTTCCAGCCCAGAATCCGAAAACATCGAATTTACCCTCGACAAATGGGGTCAAACAACTATAATATACAATCGATCATATGTAGATAGACGCTTTCCTTTTCCATCGTCTGCCACCAGGGCGAACCTCCTCGCAGCTCGCTTACCTTTCTCTTTGGTGCTGGCCAGCCAGCCAGGCCCTTAACTCGGCTTAAGTCACCACTCACCATTCTGGTCATCTCACTAGCTCGCAACCCGCCTAAACTGTCAGTCTAAAAACGGAGCCAGTGTTAAGCGCCCGTCGTGCACCGCGAAGGATTCGCCGGGTCTTGAGTCATTGGGTATTTGTTGCACCCTCCATGCGTACCTCTAGACCTTTTTACAAAAATCGTTAAACAGTGCAAACCAAAGCCTGGTAATAAACGGTTGCCATTTCATCGTATGTGAGATCTACGACCCACTATTGAACAAAGCAACAACTGTTTTGCAATGGAGGAGCAAACGATGGCCGGTAGTCCGGAAGAAGTTTTGCCAGCGTCTGAAGCACAGTTAACAACCCCGTTGGTGACGACCACGAAAGTCAGTAATCACGTGATTTCAGGAAGCTTCTACCCTCTACAGAAGCATGAAGCCTACGTGCCACCCAATTACGCGCTCTCTCAGGAGTCAAAACAGCTCATCCGTGAAATGCAACAACCGGCGTTCGCATCTAATCCCGCCACGGTTCACATGTTCTACAATGTAAGTGCATAATGTGGCCAACTGATTAATTGCTTAAAACCATAAGTGGCGTTAGACGTACTGCTCGTTTACCTAGTGGCAACGTGAATACATATAGCGTGATTGTCGATGCGATGTCAAAAGATGGAAGGTTGCAACATAATTTACCCAGGTGCTTTGGTCTCTAAATTTCTGTCAACAGCTCTTCAACAGTTATGGCTTTTCTTCGCCGTTCAGATTTTTACGAATATTACTTCCTTATAAGTCGCAATTACGTTACGTGTTATGCTAATATTCAATTTAGAGTATCAATAAAATGAAGTATAATTATTTACCGACCAAGGTGGCTTAGTGGCAATATAATAGGTTATACTCGGAAAAAAATGGAGAGCACAGATCTCTCAATGAAAAAAGATGGCGCATTACCATTCAACCCCCCCCCTCCATTTTTATTACATAGCTCTTGTCGATTATTGCATAAAATAATTATATATATATATATAATGAGTAAGTTCATATTAAAATACCAGCGTAGAGCGATAGAGCCTATACCCCAATGACCTGATCCACCAACAAATTCAAAAGAAACGGCATTTATTCTTAACAATATTGCAAAGAGCGTCATTGATACCGTGTCAGAAAGGAATCCTGTATAGTAAATGCGGTGCAGTCAGCTATTGTAAGTTCACTTTAAATCATGCTTCCTTCTTGGTTATCTGTAACCCCGCAGTTAAGGTAGGATAGCAAGTCGAACAAAAGTTGGAATTTGTTCTCTCGCAGAGAGCCTTATGAATACTGTTAGACTCGATTTGATTGGCGTCCATTATATATAGATGGCACGGCTTGTACTGATGGTGTGTTGGACCGACGTTCAAATGTATGATGGGGTCCTCAGTAATATACTTGCTTGCCACGATGCCGTCAGCGCCCGGCACGCTTAACGTCGATTTTTACGAGCGTGAGTTGAGTGGCTAGAAACGAGATGAGAGAGAGACCTTGTTTCAAAAAGACAATGCAGAAGAGTGAAGACTGAAATCGATGGGCGAAGCAGTACGTTAACAAGTTCCTGTCTACTTAATAAGAGAATGTCAGTTCGTAACTTAGGTAGAGAAGACTTTTTTTAGTGGCACACCTTGCAGGCAGAACCGGCGGTTGCACAACTCGTACTCCTCGTGAGCATGCACGGTGTTGTTAATCATGCACTATGTATATGGTGTATACATGGGACCTGTCACATGCAGGACCAGAAGACTTTAAATATAATATAATATTACCAGAAATTAATAAGATAATTCAACAAAAATCACAAACAATTCAATCAATTATAATATAAAAAGATAACTCTCTTTAATAAATAAAGGTGCAAGGTATTGGGTACGTCCAAACCCCTGACCTTCCGTCCAGCCTGTTCGACTTGTAAGGTACTGTATGTCTTCAACCTTAGTCAGGCTGTTTTAGTACCCAACTCCCAAGCTGGTAAACATTTGGAAGCGTGAGTAACAAACTTTAACGCTTGGCCGCAGCACCCTATTATGTCTTTGGCAGCCAATCGAGATCCACGCCTGAATTGAATGGTTTTATTCTTCCTGGTGTTTGTTACACTCAGGGGAGAGAGAGACCCACTTCTGCTTGTTGGAATAATCCGATAACCTCTGGGTTGTATGTCACAGCACGCTCGATTTCTGACTGAGGAACGTGAATTGCATCACGGGTTCCTCGGCCTCTCCTAAAGTCGAATTGCTCCTGTGGAAGATCGTGATAAATGCTTAATCCGCCGAATAACCAATTTTCAGAAAATGTTCGCAAATGTGCGCTCTGACGCCACGCCGCAATAGAGATTTGGACCTTGTTTGTCATCATCACTTACCCTTGAACAGGAGAGAAAGCCTGGTGATATGCCAGATTTTAGGCAATCGGCCCCTTTTTATTACTACATGACATAGACAATCACAAAGAGCTTCCACCAAAAGAGGGAGTGATTGGACCCAATGCTTATAGTAGACCTCATCGGGCTCTGAGCTCTATTTCTTTGGGAGTAACCGCAGGCCTTTTTCCTGGAAGGTTTCGGGAATGCAGAATGCACATGCGTCACTAGCAGCCTGCGTGGCTAGCGTAGGGCTCATAAACCCACTAAACCCGGATTCCTCCCCTCCCTCCCAGGCTTGGTATTACTTAGCATTCCTGCAAAGCCATGGGAGAGGCGTCTCTGCTATTTCTTCTTAATTAAATATTTGTCTATCTTTCTGCACATGTACATGCATTCAGATGGGGAGTTATGCCAATACACCGTTTAGAAGGCATGCGTCAAGAGCTTGAGAGCCTGGCTGCACTTCCCCTCCCCTTATCTCGGCTCCTCGTTTCGACCACTCTCCTGAGGCTGCCGCGAGAACCTCTCCCGTCTAGCGGTTTCCTTGGCTGTCTTAAGCGAATTGCGTCAAGCAGGTACGTCGCAGTTCTTGCAATGTAGGACAGTGTGTTCCACGTCGTCCGCCTCCCCAGAATCGCATAGCACACAGGTGTCACTGGTGTCCTTCCTTACCTAAACAATATAGCCCTGGAACTGACCGTGACCGGTTAGAACCTGAGCTGTGTAGTAAGTTAACTTTCCATGTCGGCCGCCTTACCAAGTCTTGAGGTCCAATGTCAGACATAATTTTGGTTCAGCTCTGGCCTTCGGGTGTAACCTGCACCCATTCCTTCTGCCAGACAGGTATTGTAACACTCCTGGCTCTTGCTAGGTCTAGATTTTAACCCAGAAATATCTTGCTTTGTTTTCCCGCCAGTAGGTCCCATGGCAGCATCTAAGCCAGGACCAAGACGGCCGTCTAGTACGCCCGATTTCTACTGTTTGTTGGGCCGACCTTAGTGCTCTCCTATATTTGCCGTCCGTAGTGCCATGTCTGCCTAGACGGGCGCCGCGTAGACAACCGATGATTCCTTAATCAAAGCTAGTAGCCGTCGGTTCCCTCTAATACACTCCCAATCCTTGGCATGATCCGTGCCAGGTTTAGGGCATTCCGCTGGGGCTTTGCCGCGACATGTTTCACAAGTGCCGCTCTGGTTAACCCCGTGTTAAGAGTCACCCCAAGGTACCTTGCCTCTTTCCTAATTTCTATCGAGTGGCGCGCCATCATAAGACAGACTTTCTTTGTCTTCTTCCGAGACATCGGATACAGCGCCTCAGTCTTTTGCAGTGCAAGAGACAGATGATCGCGGTCCATTCACACCGTCACTATCGATAAAGCTTTGTTGGCTGTCTCCCTGTAAGGCCGCCCCGGTCCGCGCCTGGATCATCAGGGCCAGGTCATCCGCAAAGACCAACAGATCGGCCCCTTTTAGGTAGTTGTTAAAATCCAGCACTCCGCCGTTGGCCAAGTTCCAGAGAGCCCCTCTTGCCCCTATACAATCAAACTTTGTTCATCCAGGGAGGATGAAATCATTCGGCAAATGTATGAAGGTATTGCCTTTATTCTACAAGGCTTGCCTTCTGCCATAACCTGAGAAACCTCCCTTCTCTAAGCAGTCCGTTGGTCAACGTCTGGAATGCCTTTGGCCACCGATTAACAAATTGCTTGGGAACCTCAGGTGGTACGCCGTTGGGGCCAGGAGCCTTTTCAGGCACCAGCCGTTCTCCAGCCCCGTCTGGTCTCTTTTAATGTTACCTCCGGAATATCATCCAGGACAACCGGGAACCCCTTCATTGCCCCCCCCCCCCCCAGGGCCGTGCCGGAAAGAGAACAGAGATTGTCTCTAGCAACACGTCTGGCGGGAGCTTCAAGAGAGCTCTCCGGAGTTTGGTCATGACAATCTGAAAAAACAGGCCCTATATGTCACTGACCACTACATGTATCAACCCTTTTCGGCTAGTCTCATGTCTGCCTCGTCCGGCCCATCTCCTTTCTGTTTCTTCTACCCAGCCAGGTCCGCGTCCTCGTGTAGATCCTTTAAAGCCTGATGCATGCCTTTCTTGCCTCGGCGCTCTCTTTATTCCACCAGTACTTGGGTGGGTGGCGGCCTTTGCCCCGGCGCGAGGGGCCCGTCCTCTCGCATGCCGTATTGAGCATGGCAGGGAGCTAATTTTCATTTACGTAGCTTTCCGTAAGCCAGCTACAGCCCTCATCCACTTCGGCTTTGAGGATCTTTGTATCAAGCTTTCACATCTGTCAGCGCTTCCTAGTGTATATCGTGCGTGAGTTGGGTATTCTAAGGTTAAAACAGATGTATCTGTGATCAGTCATAGTCTCCGCCTTTTCCGCGACGCGTCGTTCCCCTCTCATAAAAAACCGATTTGCTGACGTCTAAAGAAGCTGGCTGGTCTCTTCTGGAAAGTAGCATTAAGCACTAGCAGGCCCCTCCCAGCTATCTATTTCTGTAGAGCCCTTTTCGATGTGCCGGCTCCCCATGCCGTGGCCGCCGCGTTAAAAACCCCGATGATAACAAGTCCCTTGCCCACTTGGCCGCTCAAACTCCGGACGAGTTTTTCTTTAATATTTATAGTTCCCCAGGTCCTTATTGGATGAGAAATAGCAGCTGTAGAAAACTGCCACTCGATTCACTGCCACTCGATTTGTTTTCTCACCCAGCGTCTTCCCCGCGCCCTTCTAGTGCTCCTCCAGCCGAATAATGAGGTCCCCCTCCTTGCTCTGGGTAATCTCGTTTTTTCGTCGTCTGCTATCGGTGAGTACAGTCATGAGTAGAGAGCGCTCCCGTTCGGAAGTCAATTTACCTAGTACATTCTATCACGAGAGCAACCAGTAGAATTCTATCTTACCTTGGTCGTCTAGTTACGTCACAGTGGCGTTAACAAGTCCAACGGAAAATCCAAAGAAACGAAATAGGAGGCATTTCTCCACTTTGTCGTCGGACGAGTTTCAATCGCTGACTGACCAGCCGCTATCTAAGAAGATGGATAAGCAAGAGTCTCCCCACGAAACACCGCCTGGTTTAACATCTGGCACCAGGTATTCACAAGAGTCCAAGACCGTTGGACTCAACAAGGGGATCAGTTTGAGTTTTTCCACAACAGCGACGCTAGCTGAGGGTACTACCAGCGCAGGCGACGTACAGGATGATGCCATATTGGAAGAGAGTGGTAACATGCATAACAGAGCGAGTTAGGGCGCCACAATGCATCCAGCATGCACAAACGTGCACAACGTGCAAGATGACGCTTTTATGGACGCAAATAGAGGTGAAGATGTGGATACTGACGACGTCGGGATGACACGTGTGCCAACCAAAGAGGAAATCTTCAAACTGCGTGCAGAGAAAGCTGCCGTCAAGCAGAGTCAACGCATGATTGAGACACATAATCAACGAAAAGCCAATAAGCCGGTCATCAGGCGAGCCGGTGAACATTGTGTTGAGTTTATGGCTGTTGACGCTTGTGGCGCTGAACTTGCAGGCGGTTTTGAAGGCAAACTATTTCTGCCAATATATCAAGACGTCAGGGAGCACGCACCCACGGGTACTGCCCGTATTAACATACGCAAAAGAGTCGAAATATGGGTAAAGTCTGTTAAAGATTTTGAAACTATCAAGCGGCTAAAAACACTGGGAGGGACACCAGTAAAGCCTTGTTGAAGGATAGCGGAAACATTTGGGGCAGAGTATCGGGCGTACATCCACAAAAAAGTGACGACGAAGTGGCGGGTGTACTTCATGATCAAGGTGTGGCAGAGGTGCGAAGAGTTCAATACAACGCCATAATAAAAAATCCGGATGGAACTGTGGAAACAGTCAAACGTAACACATGGAAACTGGATATCACGTTCAGTGAGGAAATCAAGAGCCACATTGAATTCTGCGGGGAAATCCTGCCGGTAACATTGAGATCTTCGACAATGCAATGCCTAATATGTCTCAAAGATGATCATAAGGCGGCCGCATGCACTAGTAAAACTGGAAAGCTATGCAAGCGCTGTGGTAAAACAGGTAATTTAATAGCAGAGTGCACAAATAATAAATCTCGCTGTGTGAACTGCCACATGGACCACCCATCAGGAAGTTCCCAGTGTTCTGTCTTTCAAGCGTGGAGCAAAGCCCAGCAAACACGACACGCTCAAGCTATTAAGCGGCAGATGGCAATGCCAATGAAAATTATCGAGGTACGTCCTCCGCCTAGCAATAACCAAACTTCCGGTACACCAACCTGGGCGAGTGTAGTAAAAATACAGTTGGTACAAGTACTTCCAGAAGGGGAAGAGCGAGTAGTCTGCAATATGCCACCTGTTCCAGCGCCCAGGAAGAAGAACCAATCACGGACAAATATTGTGTCACCCGCAACTTTAAAACAGACACCTCCCTCGTCTGAAGAAATTAGTCTTGGTGTGACAACACTACGGACCTTCTGGTCTGGCATAAAATTCTTCGTAAAACCCTGGTTAGATGAACATCCAGATGTGGCTCGTATAGTAGAATTACTGGAAGGGGGAGACAAAATTGAAAGTCTCCTCCAGTTCCTTGCCAAACAAAAACACAATGTCTAGACCATGTCTAATACACTGGAATTGTGGCTGGAGTCACAAGAAGAATGTTCCAGTTACAAAAGAAATGTGCACGAGTGGCATTAAAGTAACATGTTTAAACGAAGGAAATTTTCCTAAAAATTTCGGAATCTATGGTTTTGTGACGCATGTTGACACAGATTGTCAATCAACCGGCACACCCTCACTGGCTACAATTCTCGTTGACGCGAATGTAGAGCAGTGTGAACTGTCGCTCCAATCGGTAGACGGGGCTCGCATGTGCGGGGTATCTGTCAAACTGCACGACATCACCATGAACATAGTTTCGGTTTACCTCTCACCGAACAAAGCCATCAATATGACTCAATAATTGGATGTGTTGTGCCAGCATGCGCCACTCATCTTGGCAGGCGACTTCAATGCAAAGCACCCTGCATGGGGCAGTGCGAATGTAACCAAACGCGGGGAAGATCTGTTTAACAACCTTGAAACCAAAAACTACACCATTATGAATGATGGCAGCCCAACGTTTATGCGACAGTACAGCTCTGGTTTTGTGGAGTCTCATCTTGATGTCGTCGCAGTGAGCAATGAGTTAACAAATTACTTCACTATGGAAATTGAAGACAGCGCCACCTTCTCAGATCATGCTCGGTGCTACCTGTACTTGAAAGCAGATAATGGCAAAAAGTGGAGATGGACTTGCATCACTGACTGGAGGAGATATAAAGAATATGTAAGAGAACGCCTATCTGCCGGAAACGAAGTTAGTACTGCCATCAGAGAATCCCACAAGATGGCTACCAAGCGAGTCAGGGTTCCTCCATATCTACCCCCACCGGACATCAAACTTGCTGGCCTACTGCAGGAGGTAAAGCGTCTACAGAGGAGATTCAAGAAACATGGCTGGCTGTCCGATTACTCGATGTTGGCATCAGTTCATACTCTGCTGACTTGCGGAAAAGACTTGAAGAGAAGTTCATCAAACAGCTAGGCGTCAACACAGGGTTGGGAGAGGCATGGAGTTGGATTAAGTCAACGGCCGAAACCCAACCAAAATGTCCGCTGTTTGCAGTCTGTCGATCAACGGGAAAGTCATTGCAAACTATACTCAATTATATGCTTGACGGGGCAATAAAAACAGCGGCCACGCCCGACACAGGAGAAACTTTAGGTACTGTCACTGAACCGCCTGCACAGCGCGCATACGATGAAAACGCTACTGATACTGATTGCGATTTCACAAGGTGAGAGCTAGATCTGGCATTGGCCGCTGCCAACGCAAGAAGTGCCCTGGGCCCCGATGGCATCAGCAACAAGCAACTAAGGTCACTGGACAATACCGGGAGAGACCTTCTTCGTCGTGATCTTAATGCTATCCTCAAAATAGGAGAATTTCCAACTGAGTGGAAAACTGGGGAAGGGGTACCAATTCTGAAACAAGGTAGACCGCGATCACAATTAGGCTCATATAGGGTGATAGTCAAAACGTCCCATGTCGGAAAGCTTTTGGAACGCATGATTCTCCGCCGCTTGCTTACATTATTACAGAATAAAGGAACATTAACAGATAATATGTCTGCCTATAGGCCACTACGATCGGCCCAAGATAATATTCTGGATCTAGCTACTGATATCGAAGAAGCAGTCGCCAGAGGGGATCATGTCATGGCCGTGTTCTTCGACATCGAAGGAGCCTATAACAACCTTGATCACACTGCCGTTGTCACTAATTTGATAAAAGCAAGATTGAAACCTAGTAGCGCTATCTTCAAGTTGATTGTGACATTCCTGAAAGATTGTAGCATGTCAATCCGGTGCAAGGGAACACACACGGAGGTAAAGACTCTGGGTAATATCGGCCTTCCTCAGGGAGGAGTACTTTCTCCAGTACTGTTTGTCATGACACTAGCTGGGCTGGCTGATGTCATACCGGAGCATTTTAAGTTGTCTCAATACTCTGACGATGGTGCACTTTGGATTCGCCTCAAGGGTCGCACGATTAATCCAATCGCAGTGATGGAATTGCAACTGACCTTAAGAAAAATCGTATCGTCCTTAGGAGCTCTGGAACTCTCCATTGAGCCTTGTAAAACCAAGAGCATGGTATTCAATGTGAAAAGAGGACAGAAGCTTCTGCTGAGATTGGACAATCGACAGATTGAGCAAGTGAGCCAGGTGAGATTTCTGGGAGTGACATTTCAAGAAAACTGCAAATGGAACAGAGAACTCGACATCATCAAGGAAAAGGGCGAGCGAGTGGCGAATATGCTGAAAAACGCTTGTGGAACTTCTTGGGGAATCAAACCAGATACGGCGATGAAACTAGCAGTCGCACTGTTAGGATCAAAGATTAACTATTCCCTTGGCGCAATGTGTCGATTAACAAAAAAGGACTATGGAGTTATAGACTCTGCTGTTGCTCAGTGTGGTAGAATAGCATTAGGACTTGTCTCTATGACATGTACTAGAGCTGTGATGTCAGAGTGCGGTATCATGCCCGCTGAATTAAATAGACAATTCATCCTAGAATGTCACCTTCTGAGACTTGCCGCAGCAGGCACAGTCTAATTTTAAGTATATTTGAGAAAAGGGTGAATACCATGGCCTCCAGGCTACTACGGGACTCAGACTCGTTTTGAGAACCTCTGCTGGTACCGGGGTCTCATGTATTTGACGTATCGACAGTCAAAGACTTGTCGACTCGGCTATCAATAGAAGGTATATCATCGAAAAAGAGCCACCACGAGAGTGAACTACGAGCTGCGAGTGAGGTCCATTTGGGCAACATATCAGTGGATAGCGCACAGATATACTTCACGGACGAATCGGTGGATGGATCTGCGGGAGGAGCAGGTGTTTTCCGAATCAACGACAACATGGAGATCAGCAAGCATATCGTCAACTGCAGCAGTTCAACTTTGGCCGAGCTGGTAGCAATATCTGAAGCATTGCTGCAGGAACTGAAGGAGCCATCAAATAAAAGGGTCGTGATCGTCAGTGACTCGCGTGCCGCTATCTCGAGCATTTGGGCTGCAGATCCGTCAGGACCCGCCTCATCTCTAGTGGAATCTATCGTCAAGGTTATAAGTTATCTAGGCCAACCTGTGGAGCTACAGTGGGCACCCTCCCATGTAGGCATTTACGGAAACGAGGTGGCTGATGCACTCGCGAAACGAGGTCGCTGATGCACTCGCGAAACGAGGTCTGCTTGCAAACAAAGGAGAAGTAGCAATATCCCTTGGTAAAACTGTGTTAAAGGCTAGGAAAGAAGCCCTAGATAAGCACTATGAGACTTGGAGGAGGTAGGGAACTACAACTAAAAGGGACACGACGCAGATTGCACCACGGCGAAAAAGCTTGATGATGATGCCCTGTTCCAGAACCGAAGCGGTTACTATTCACAGGCTACGTTGCGCTAAAGGGATGACGCAGAGCACCAGGTTCCACATTAAAGTTGCGCAAAGCCCGCTATGTGATGTATGTTTGGTACACGATGATATATTGCATGTCCTAGATAAATGTAAAAAATACGATACTGAGCGGAAAGTATGGGAGAACGCTGTAGCTGCTGATCAAGTCGATTCAAGCCAACTTACTATTCGTACGAAAGACCAATATATAGAGGAACTCTTACAATTTGTTAGAAATGCTGAATTAATTGTCTAAATGAATGATATATAGCTGCCTTGAGTAGGGCTGACAGGCAGTCAAATGTGACGTGCTCTGGGTTTCTGAGATGAAACCCTCAATTGTAATTACTGTTACAATAAACTCTAATAAAAAAAATCTCGTTTTGTGACGTATATAAGTGGTGCCTCCCCCACATCTGCAAGCTCGATGGCATTTTCTACTACGGCTTCTAGTATAGCTAGTCTACTAATTCCAGTGGCCTCCTTTGGGTCCATCACACCCACAATTAAGTGGCGTTGAGCTGCCGCCGTCTTGCCTTAATCGCCGATGAGCTCTTCGACTTCACAATTTTTAAGCACTACGGCTTTTCCAGCGTCCACTCCGTCTACCACTGAGACAAAGGGGAATTACGAAGCGAGCTTTCCTTTCGGACTTTTTCCGAGGCAAACCCCTTAGAGACAACCACGACGCGGACTTCTCTGGAAGAGATGCGGTATGACCGGGTGAGTTTTATATGCTTGATCACCTTGTGCAGCCAAGCTTATTCCCATTTCGAGTCCTCTATCTGTCCCTCAAGTGTTGTTGCTTCCTCAAGTTTAGTCTCAATTTGCGCAACCACTCTGTCCTCTTCCGTGGTTCGGCATATATCACCTAGCAGTGTTGTTTCGGTCCTGTACTCTCTTGTTCTTATTTCACCTTCGTTCATAGTCTGCTCTATTTTATCCGTTTTGGGTTTGTTTAATTCGTCCTGTAGTTTTATTTCCCTTGTACGGAGAATCCCGATTTTTCTTTAAGGTCTTCGATAGTGCCTTCATCCTCTAAAGTTGCGTCCCGCGCGAGTCTTCCTCTATTGACGACACTAGTTTATTTAGTAGCTTAGGGAGCTTTTTAGTTTCTTCTTTAATCTCTTTCTTTGTGAGAGGATGTGCTTCCCACAGTTTTCCAAGCTTTCTGTTCGTGGCTTTAATGCCAGGACGGCATTCTGGACTTGCTTTTCTATAAGCTTTTCTAGAATATTTGTTGTTCCGTCTTTCTTTCGAGCCAGATGGTCTTCTCATCGGGAGGTCTGCGTTCATGTGGCTAACTCGCTCTCATTGTGCCTATTAAGGCAAGACAACAGGCGTCCCAGTCGGTACCACCGGGTTGCTAAAGCCCGAGGCGTTAACCAAACGGCCCAGGTTCCATGTGCAGCACACTTTTACCGTATACTCATAGTAGTCTTAACAGCCCTCGAATGGGCCACGACAAAATGACAATATGTATTCGTTGCCACTCACTCGATATTGTATGCCTTGCCTCCCGCAAGCTCCCTCCTGAAATTTCCGCAGCACGCGGAACTCGCGCGCTAGCGGACCAACGCCGGAAAGAGAGTCATACATGTAGTTACCCTCAAAATGCAGGTACTCTGCAACTATATACCTGCTACTTTACGTTTATGACACTGTTTCACACTCCCTTTTTGTTCTTTGAGTGCGGTTTTAGTTTCGTACGACCGTAGCCTCGTTTCACCTCCACTAATATTCAAAATTTCGAAGTTTCACGATTGACTACAAGTCAGAATACCTACCTGCTAACACAGAGTTCACAAATTAAAACTAATACTAAGATCCTATGATCTTTTTCACAGACCTACAGAAAACAAGTCCGCACCATTCAGTTTTGAGACCGGGTCGCAAGGTCTGACACACCTCTTCTATTCCAAAAGGCAAATTCACGTTGTGCTACTGTAGTGAAAGCAAACGCTGTAAAATCGGGGCACAACCGCAGCGTTAAGGTTAAACGAAAAACTAGTTTGATGACTCTTTACATGTCAGTCAATGAGGGGGTTCATCGCCCTACGAGGTTGCGCGATATAAACTGAGGATTTTCATTTTGCCCTTGCAAGTAAAGTAGTATGTTTATAACAGAGTTAATCTTCTTTGTACGGCCACAGTGGTTCCGCCTGCCTTGCAGTGATGATGGTGCTTTTGCTAGGCGCAAGAGCCCGAGCACTTCACTGTGGGCAACGCAGTAATATCGTGAAAGCCACGGACACTTTTGTCATAATATTATCACTTCACTGCACTTTTCATATCCCTTCTAGCAGTTCACGAGCGATATCGATGTCATACTTCATATCGATGTTTTACCTCACGACCGCCTACTACTCTATCTACAAGAGAGAACGGTTGTGTATGTCTTGCCAATTATAATAACATAGAATGCTTTTATTTAGAGCGTTTGAACTAGTTCCTAACCAAAAAATTGGAGAAAAGCTAGCTAGAAAAGGGGTTTCAGACTCTGTTTTTAGGGCGGCATAGTCCTCTAATATTTTAAAATCTGCTTGGAGGCCTATTTAAACGATCATTTAAAGTCTGATCGAGAGAATTGACATATTCTGATATACGCAGATGATATTGTTATTTTTGGGAAACGCCTGTACAGAATTAGACAGACAATGGCCAGGGTATGAGGAATTATATATAAATGGTGGTTAATCATAAACGAGGAAAACGGTGACGGTTAAATTGCGAAGGGATATGCAATAAAAATATTCTAGAACTACGACGACGGGGATTAAAGCTGCAGTGATGTTAAGGAATCCGCAGATGTTATATTTGGATGCGGCAGTGGCATTACTCAGACTCGAGGCAGTACCAATAGCTAACTACGAAATAGGACTAACATAGAAATTTGGGTTAGAACCTGATTCTATTTTTGATGATTGCATTTTTAAGCGACCGTCACTTTCGAGTTAAGGTTGGTGACAAACTTAGTCGACCATATCCTGCATTATCTGGTGTACCTCAGGGGGGATGTTTATCCGCCCTTCTATACACAATTTGTATTGGACATAAGTACCTGCCACCGGTGGTCAAATATCTTGAATATGCTGATGACTTAAAACTTTATTATCCTATTTGCTGTAGTGACTCCCACGCTGTTCTGCAGACTGCTGTCGACGGCATTGCACGATGGTGTTCTGAAAACAACATGATTCTCTCACCCTCCAAATGCATTGTACTAAAAAATGGTGCATTTGACTTTGACTATAAAATTGACAACTGCATTTTACCGACCCTCTCTTATACACGGAACTTAGGCATATATATTACGCCTGATCCTAACTTTAGCCTTCACATTACCAAGGTTGTGGAGACATCTCCGCGCACAATAAATACTATCTTCCGCTGTTTTATTTTAACGACTCCTCATGTGTACATGGTGGAGTGGAAGTTGGTGGATGGCGTCCAAAACATGTTTCTAAGGCGCCTGCGAATCAGGTGCCCCCACAGCGTGTTAGATGACGTTGTTCCAAGTATTGACTCACTTTTCATGCAGTGCAACTTATCTGTTCTACATCAATTACGAAAATGTGACTTGTTAGGACACTTTTTTTATGTACGCTCTAATAACCTAAGGAGTCAACGATTAATCACCTTAAAAGCCGTGGCCCGCGGTGAATTCGTGAACGGACTGTTTGCTTGGCGTATGGCCAAATGGGCCCATGCTAATCCAAATATCGCTCGCCGATTTGGCGATTAGTCACGATTGTCTTACAGAAGTATGTATATTGATACCAACCCTTTTATGTAAAATAACGGTGATGTTATATATATATATATATATATATATATTTAGTAGCTGTAGATACTAGATATTATCAGGTTGTTTTTCTGAAAAAGGTTCCAGGGACTGTTAAATACATGCAGAAACAGAAATGACAGACGAGCTTTAGGTGCGATGAAGCTTAAGCAAAATGGATGCGTTTAAAACCTATACAAGGTAATGGAAGGAAACACTAAAAAAGATAAATCCGGGTACTTACAAAACTAGGGCATTGACAAATTATTCGTAGCAGAGAACAGAGGAAAATTATATGCATTTAATACCGGCTTTTTGAGTACGCGGCTTACACCACGCTCTGTGTCAGATCGATCATTTCCGCGAGCCTAACGATGAATATAGTGTGTTGCAAAAAATTAGCAACTCATGTTTTTTTGCGATAATTTCGGCTTGGTTTAATTGAATGGCTTGAAATTTTAAGCGCATGATGTACATGACGAAACATGAGTATAGTGTTGATTTCATTGCAATCTCAAAATCGGTTCATACAAAAAATAAAAAAGTGTGAAAAAACAGTGTTGCAAAATATTAGCAACAATAACATGCTAACAACACAGTTTTTGTTTGTAAAGGATAGTCGATACTACAGCTGATATTCGATCCCAGGGATCAAATGTCAGGAATATTGTCTAGCTAAATCAATCGTTATACAGCTGCAAAATATTCTACAGCTTAGTCGTTGTTCCGAACTAACGACGAATCTTATGTTTAAACCATGGGTCGTACAAAGGATCTTTCGGATAACGAAAAGACAAGAATTGAGGCATATGCTGAGCTCGGTCATACAGTAACTGCTATAGCAACCAGATTAGGACGGCATAAGAGCACCATCAGCAGGTTCTTACACCCTGGAGTGAACCAAAGGTGCAGATCTAACAGTGGGCGTAAGCCAGTTTTGACTACTCGAGATCGGCGAAGGATCATACAGTTGGCTACTCATAACCAAATGTCTTCTTCCAGGATCAGGACTACTTTGGGAGTGCCAGTGCACCGATCCACAGTGTACCGAGTGTTAAGTTCTGACAAAAACGTGCGATACGCGAAAAGGAAGCTTATGCCGCGACTGCAACCGAAGCCCATTGTCGCACGGCGTGAATTTTCGCATAGATACCAAACTTGGGATAACGAGTGGAAAAACATCGTCTTCTCGGATGAAAAGAAATTTAATCTCGATGGCCCTAACGGCTGTCAGTACTATTGGCACGACTTACGGAAGGAACCTAAATGGTTCTCGAAACGTGTGGCCGGTGGTGGCTCTGTGAAATATTGGGGCGCGTTTGGATATAATGGGAAGTCTGATCTAGTCGAGATTGTGGGCCGAAACACTTCTGACATGTACCAGCGCATTGTCGGTTCCCAGTTAGAAGCCCACTTCAGAAGAATTGGGGGACCTGACGCACTTTTTTAACAAGACAGCGCCACGTTTCATACCTCGGCTAGCACTATAGCCTTTTTTCAAGAACAAGGAGTGCCACTTTTTGACTGGCCGGCATTAAGTCCAGACCTGAATCCTATTGAAAATCTTTGGGGACATTTGGTAAAGCAGATTTACGCAAATGGTCGACAATATAATCATTTGTCGGACCTCAAAGAAGCTGTCCAGCAAGCATGGACTAATATTCCACTTTCGTACTTACAACAGCTCATTAACTCCATGAAAGACCGAGTTTACGATTTGATTCAGAAGAAGGGACGAAAGACCCGTTTCTAGAATAAAATATGTAGTTTCAAATGAGTCATACAGCCCTGCTAAGAATCGAATACGCTGTAAGGCGCTATTGTTGCTAATATTTTGCAACACTGTTTTTTCACACTTTTTTATTTTTTGTATGAACCGATGTTGAGATTGCAATGAAATCAACACTATACTCATGTTTCGTCATGTACATCATGCGCTTAAAATTTCAAGCCATTCAAATAAACCAAGCCGACATTATCACAAAAAAACATGAGTTGCTAATTTTTTGCAACACACTTTATATGTTTCCTGCGTACTTTACCATGTTGTCTGTTTAACGCGTGAGTCTTTATAAGGATGACGTGTGGGCAATCAGAAGCATGGTACATATTTATTTGGTACAGCATCCGCACATATTTTGCATAAAAATTGCTCGTTGGTCGAAGCAGCAGGGTCCTCATTATGCTTATTAGCACAAGGCAGCAGAATAACCTACTGGGTGACTTGGGGAGCCAGTGTATTCAGCAGGCCGGGGAGAAACCCCCCTAAATCGTAAGTAGAACTCGCGTTTGTTGGCCCTTCATTGTATAATAGAAAAACAAAAGACAGCACTGGGCTGCGCAAGGCGTTGCTATGCGGGAGCTCTCGAGCACTGACTTGTTATATGTATAAAGCTACAGCGTTATGCGCCCTGATATAAAACAACTGCGTACACACAATTACCAAGAAAATCAATCATTAATCAACAGCTCTTGCCATTGATTAAACTGAAGAATCAGAGTCCATATCTATGAGCCTCCCCCGTGTTGCATCTTCTCCGTCAGCCGCCGCCAAGGCGATTTTGAAGCGTCTAGAAACGGAAACCTATTATATGTAGACATAAACATGAGGTGATATGCGTAGTGTTCCACGTTTGCATCTAGCATTAACAGGCTTTCTTGAAATGCAAATTTATTGCGAAATAAACAATGTATGTATATATTAACAGGCGTTCAGGCCTGCCATGCTAGATGTAAACGTGGAACAACTATCTCTTCCAAAAGTTTAGATCGAGCTATCGCGATATCAGTGATGTTCCATAATACAATATTAAGTTCTTGACTAGCGTGGGCTCTGTTAGCCATTTGATGCCTATATATTCCTGACCGTGTACAATCTACAGCAAGTGGCTTTCTCAAATAAATTAATTCGTAATTTATTATGGTAAATTTATCAGCGACTGAACATTTTGTGTAACTCTGGAATATTGGCACGAAAGCGTTGAGATTATTATTATTATTATTATTATTATTATTATTATTATTATTATTATTATTATTTATTATTATAATTTATTACATGTTAAATAATAATACAATTGTGAGGTCTGAACGTATTATTGCAAATTCTTTAAATAATTATTTCACTCCATGGCGCCCAAAATAGATGCCGCGTTTCCTCTGCAAACGGCCAAATTATTATTATTATTATTATTATTATTATTATTATTATTATTATTATTATTATTATTATTATTATTATTATTATTATTATTATTATTATTATTATTATTATTATTATTATTATTATTATCATCATCATCATCAGCATCATCATCATCATTATTATCACGGATATCGTGCACTAGCCAGGGCGGGCATCGGCCTCATCATTCACCAACGGGAGATGCACAAACAGCGTCTATACGCGCATCTTCTTGAGGACCACGTGGTAATGGCGTTTGTTCTCGAGTCATCTGGCGTTTGGGGCAAGGATGCACTCAAAGTGACGAAAGAGCTTGGGAAAAGTTCTTTGAGGTCACAGCGGTGCCAAAATCGACCGCGTTCCTCCGACAGAGGGTCTCACTGGAGCTCCAGAGAGACAACGCCAAGATGATGTTGAGTGGTCAGCGACACTCGAGCAATAATAATGGTGTTATATAATTGACATATTTGCAATTGTGATACATGTACATGATTATAATAATAAACCCCTGTTAAAATATATCATTATTATTATTATTATTCAACCTGCTGCTCAACCAGTATTAATAACAGTTTCAACCTCAACATTTTAAGGTTGGATTATCTAATCTATAAAGTGGCGCCAAAGTTATTTCAACAACTCATCGCGCCGACAACGTGTTCCTTTGGGAAGGCACGGCACGAGAAATTGACAACCACCGCCAAGCCAGTAACAGCTCTGTTTCACAAGAGAAGCAGCAGCAATCACTAACGAGTTTTAATGCCCGTTGTGTTCAATGTGCTTCCCTACGAAAAGGGGTATTCAAATTCATGAAGAACTCATAAGAAGAAGGTAGGAGAGTTTAGTCGAACAACAGCGCTTCAGCAAGCCGCTGCCACTGCTAGCAGCATCTCACAGCCGCTGTCTTCTGCTCGTGCTCCGCTGGTAGAACCTTCTTCTCGCCCCGCCAGCCAACCTCTAGCGAATGGCTCTTCTCCTTCTCCTCTTCACTGGTTACTAGACCGGATACGCAAGGTGCTGCGCAGGATTTCAAAGGGAGCCAGAATCCCTTAGCGCAGACTCTTCCACCGTCTGCTTAAAGATGTCGTGAGAAATAATGACGCAACGAACTGAACGGCGCTGCTCACCCTCGCCCCAAAAGTTCTCCATGTCGGCAGAAAAACTCAAAGAAGCCATAGTCTGGCCAGCGTGGTCAGGGAAAAGGTGGCCCTTTTCGGAGGTGCAGATCTCAATCGCGTGGAAGCCAAGGGTCGAGGCAAACGTGTAATGACGGAGAAAGCCCGCGCTCAGATTGCTGCTCACAAGCTCTCGATGGATTTTAATGTGGGGAGCGCCATTGGAATCTTGTCTTCGACGACACGATTGCATCCGTAACGGAGGAGTCAATTAGTGAAATTATGGCAAAGCACCCTCCTGCTCCTGCAGTGGACGTGGTTTCACCGTCCCCTATCGGCTTGCCAGCGGTCGGGTCGTTCTCGAGCGAGGATGTCGCCAAGGCACTTTGCACCTTTCCATATGGTGCTGCGGGAGGACTTGACGGCTTCACGTCCGACCATCTTAAATGCCTTCTTTCTGCCAACGGAGACCACAACGATGTGCTGAAAACATCGCCAAGGTATGCGACATCATACGTAACGGGCAAGTTCTGGAGGCTGAGAAACGTCATATATGGCGGGTGGCTCATCGCCCTGAAAAAGAAAACCGGGGGATACCGACCCATAGCCGTTGGCTGCACTCTGCGTAGATTGGTGACAAAGACCTTGCCTCCCCAGGTCAATGGTAAATACTACCTGTAGCCACGGCAGAAGGGGTACGCCGCTGATAATGGGACAGAAATGATTGTTCATACAGCTTGCACCTTTCTCGAAAACAACGATAAATGTTGCCTCTTAAAATTAGATTTTAAGAATGCTTTCAAGAATGCTTAAGCAAACGGGGGCACCTCTTAACAGAGGTTTCCAAGCATGCCCCGGCCCTCTATCCAATGATCGGTGAAACTGAAATCACGTCATCAGCCGGTTGTCAGCAGGGGGATGTAGCGGCCCTCTTGCGTTTAGCTTGCTTCTGCATCACTACGTCAAACAGGTGACATGCAGGGTCCCTCTGTTCTATCTCGTCGATGGGACCCTCCTTGACAAAGATCCGTCGGTGTAATCGGCTCAGAGACATCAAGGATCTCAGAGCGTTTAAGCAATGGAGCGGGCTGCAGCTTAACCCCTCTAAATGCGAGCTCGTAGGCAGTAAGCTGGCCGACGACCAGTTCCGTGCCGCCAGTGGACTTAGACTTGGCATTGCTATTTTTAAGAGAGAGGAATGTCCACGCGGTGAAACAGTGGATGAACGCGGCCTGCACCGGTTTAGCTGCACTAAGCTGGCAGGGCTTACGCAGGGCCGCCACGATGCCATCAATGACATTCTCGGGCGCTTTTAGGCAAGCCGACTATTGCGTCACGCCGGAGCCTGGTGGAATGCAGAGGGACGGCAGGCGTGTCTGGGACCATATTCGACCGCTGGCGTGGGGCGTCACTGTCTCTGACGCCTTAGACTATCGTGCACTAGCCAACGCGGGCGTCGGCCACATCATTCACCAACGGAAGATACACAAACGGCGCCTGTACGCGCATCTTCTTGAGAACCACGTGGTAACGGTGTTTGGTCTCGAGTCATCTGGCGTTTGGGGCAAGGATGCACTCAAAGTGACGAAAGAGGTTGGGAAAAAGTTATTTGAGGTCACAGCGGTGCCAAAATCGACCGCGTTCCTCCGACAGAGGGTGTCACTGGAGCTTCACAGTGGCAACGCCAAGATGATGTTGAGTGCTCAGCGACACTCGAGCAATAATAATGATGTTATATAATTGATATATTTGCAATTGTGATACATGTACATAATTATAATAATAAAACCCTGTTAAAATATATTATTATTGTTATTATTATCATCATTATTTATTTCATTTGTGTTTTCAGCATACACTTGTGAGGTTCAAACGCATCGCCTCGATCCAAGCAAGTGCTATTTAGCTGCCATGGCGCCGATTATAGAAGTGGCATTGACTCTACACACCGCGAGAGACAGGACCGATCGTCAATATAATTAAACAGCTTCGACTTGTCAATGATCGGGAAATAGAATCTAAACAGTCAGTCACCCAAGTGGTTAGGTGATTAAAGCCGATGTTTTATGAAAACATTACGATTACTTATTGCTGTAGCATAAATGTAGCGCTTTATTTATATTTATATATAATACATTGAAGGTAGTTTTAAGGCGTCCGATTTAAAGTTAATTGCTAAGCTACCGGACTGTCATAGCTTTAGTAGTAGCATGAACTGAACGTATAAGTAATACATTTTTTGCGAGCAGCCAGATAATTACATTCTGAAAACAATGTAAAATAGGCCTGACCTGTGTAATAATAATACGTGTAACACCTTTGTAAAACTATCAGGCATTTCAAAATAATTCCATGGGGATCTAGTATGTTTACTAGACTATTCTCCTTTTTACTTCTAGTATGTGTGCTTTCTGATACGCATATATATATATATATATATATATATATATATATATATATATATATATATACGTATTGCATATTATATTTCAGCAACGGCTGGAGGTCGTGGAGGAGGAAATGAAAACCGAGCGCCAAAGCAGAATCCGCGCAGAGAAAAAGCAAGCAGAGATGCGACGCGAGGTCGATGATATATCCAACAGACTGCTGGAGGCACAGCGAAATGAGAAATCTCTTCAGGTAAACTGTATAGCATAGATTTTCGACTTTGCATAATCTATTGTCTTATGCCTCACTCACTAATTTTGCTCTAATATGCATACGTATTGTTTATTTGGCAATAACTTTGCATTTCAAAATGGTACATAATTACAATACAGTCGTCATTATATGCAATTAAACACTTTAGCAACCGTCCTACCGTAAAAGAAAGTGCAAAGACCGCCGATGCATCTGGCAGTTCGCTGCATAGTATTTAGCGCATATCTGCGAGAAGAATCGGCAAAGATACTGATCGTCAACTTGGTGAAATCCTTGAGTCGAACACACCAAGTAATGATAGCCATGCACAATGTATCTTGTGTTCATGTGCCGCCTAGTCCATGCGATTCCATCTCACTTTTCCCTGCCACTCTAACAAAAATTGCTGAAGTGGTTCTGTAGTAGGTAACTTAAGCCTGACCCTGATTGTTTCTACTGCCATTCCGCAACCCGCTAGCAGGTACACAAAGCGGTTTCTTGTCGATTGCGGCAAGCAAAGAACGCGCTTCGTATATGTTGTGAAACATCTTTCTAACTGTGCAAAATTTGTCGCTGAAAGATGGCCCTACGCCCTGTCAAGACTGTAGCTTAACATTGGCACAATCTAAAGCTCAAAAAGACGCACTGCGGCACTCAGAGACAGTCGTCGAAGGTCCCTCACCTTTATGTGAATTGAAGCAATAGCCGCCCGTCACCTGTCGACGATGTGCTTGGTAAAGGTCGTTCCCGTATAGTGTAGTCTCAGACTCAAATACGGGAAGAAGTTGACAAACTCCAGCGGTTGGCCACAACAGGGTATTGCGTCTGCTGCAGCCAATCGATCCCCACGGCGACACTGAATAGCTCTCGTCTTCCGCGAATTTATTAGTAGGTCTTTAAGGTGAAAGTAACTTTCTACGTCGCCGATAGATTGACGAATGGCATCGCGGTCCCGGTAGGCCACTGCTATATCATCCGCATACATAGCGACGACGGCGTTTCGAAAGTCCTTCTGCACATGGCGGGCTAAGTCCGCGATGCGCAAAGATAATGCCAGGCAACTGAGAGGGTCCTCTTGAGGGTCCCTACGTTTTGACTCAGCTACAAGATGCCTTCGCCCTTGCGTTTACTTCAAGGCGGTTTTCAGCAAAAAAGCTCCAGCATGCCGAAATAAATCGACTAGTAAGTGAGGGGAGCTTTGTCGAAGACCTTGACACAATCGGCAAAGACGGCGTACCAACTCCCGCTCAAGTTCCGACTGGAATACATGGATCGCGCCCTATGTACCTCGACCTTTTCTGAGTCCGAATTGCTCCGGAGGTAGGGCCTTCTCCACAGATGGAAGGGCCCTCGAGATACTCAACTTAGCGAATTTTTCTTAATAGTGCGTTCCGACGCGATACCCCAGTAGAGATTTGGATCGTCCATGTTGTTACCGTATTTGCCCTTAAATAGCAGAATAAGCCTGGCCTCGTGCCAAACGCGGGGGTATGTGTCTCCCACTGAGTATCTGATTAAACAGATTACACAGCTCCCCTGCTAAAACATCGGACGCCTCAGCTCAATGTTCGTAATAAACCCCATCAGAATCAATACTTTTCTTCTTGGGTAATCAGCGCAAGATCTGCAGCACTTCCTCCACCGTAAACGGCGAATTCATGTAGTGCTGCTACATAGTGAGCGGTTGCTCAATAACTGGGTTAGACGCGGAAGCGTTTACATCGGGCAGAAGGGCAGCAAAGTGCTGCTGCAACTGTTCCTTTGTCATGCTGTGCATGCGTTTGTTCAGCCGACAAACAATGTAGACATGGGCTTTGCGCTCTGCTCTCTCAAGCATACGCAACTCCTTCTCATCATACCGGCCCTTATTTGCCGCAAGCAGTTTCTTGTAGATTGCTCTATGTCAGTCGTAGAACGTCACACATTTAGTAACTATCTATCTGGGTGTCAAGGCGTAGAGCCCGAGCTAGGCGCAGGAGCCTTCTCGCCGTTTTAGCAGGCCTGTGTAAACCAGGGCCACGCTCGTTTTGGTCTGTACTTCTTCTTAACTACAGCCGCCTTAACGGTGACCTCCAAAGCGTGGTTGCTTTGCTCAATGTCAGAGGTTGATCTCAGCAGACCTGATTCGCGCGTTAATACACGCAAACCTAGCTGCCGCGGGGCCAGGAACACACGGAGACAAACCTAGGTTTGAGCCTACATAGACGTCCCTTATACCTTGTCTGGCAGCTCTATTTTCTCAATCAACAACTAGTTTGAAACTCTAATCACTAAGAATTATTATTTGGATCTGAGGACACTATATAGAACTTTTATATATATTTTCCCAGATTCAATCAAGAATTGACAACGCGATTTGTTAACTGCATTGTATCATGCGTATGCTTTTGATAAAACGTGAGAGGAAAAATAAAGATGACAGATATATTGGATCAGCCACATAAGCATATAAATACTAGATTTTCAGAAAAAAAGCGTCATCACAACAAAAGGCAAAACGCCCAACTCAATATAATAAAGATATCCGTATCTGACAATAGAAACAAAAGCGCACATTAACGCATGTATTTGTATATAGGGTTATCTCGATTAGTGAGCAAATCCTGATAGAGGCAGGCGTCTGTTGTCAACAATTGCCTATTGTTGTAGTCTGCTCTTAAGCAAATTGCGCGTGCAATCGCTCAATCCTGCTTGAAACACTGTGAGGTTCAAAATGCCGACGCTGTTTAGTTTTCATAGCGAAACCGGGCTGCGATATCAGCTCCTACTGAACGAACTTTGATTCGAGAAAAGCTGTGTGTTTTATGAATTCTCGAAAACTATACCTAAGAAGCCCACTCGCGTGAAATCATGCTTATTCCTCTTTCTCGGCGCTTATACGCACATACCTTCTACGTGCAGGCAACGTTTCTGTTCCCGTGAAAGATCTACAATCACTTAACGACTTAACCCTATCAACCCAGTTTTTACTCAACCTATCGTTACTACTCACTATTAGATTGCAGATTATATTGCATCTAAAGAAAGCTTGCGGAAATCCTGACCTATCGACCATAGCAGGAGCCGTACTCCTCGCCTTACTCCTCAGCTTTGAAGCCAGGGTTACTTTCTCACTTTACCCTGCTAATGTAGCACAGCTCAGACACTCTTCCAGTTACCTGGTGGAGTATCTCGAAATGGATGAGGTGTTAGGCCTGACAATGCCTTGCCTCTACGCGACTTGCGCGTAGTATAATACGACGAGGTCTACTGTCGCCTCCTCAACGAGATCACCATTAACTCCACTAAAACAACACTTTTGACAAGGCTCTCGGATCCTGTAGCCTTTTTGGAGCCACGGCGCCTCTGTACCGGAGGCTTGACACTCGCTGTTTCTGGACAAAGTCAAATATTGTTAAAGATGTATATATACATATATATATATATATATATATATATATATATATATATATATATATATATATATACATATATATACATAGGGCTGCTCAGTGAGGAGTGAGAAAGGGATTGAAATAAAAGGACACGCGGTGAGAAGATAATATGCTGGATGGTAGATAAAAAATAATATTTTAATTAGGGTTTAGGGAGTTAGATCCGGTTCTTAAAAGAGGACACAAACGTTTCAACTTTGCTACCACTACAGCGCTGAAAAAGGCTAGTTTTAAAGTATGATATCATTTCAAAGTCAACTCCGTCGACTCGGGTCGTCAGTTAAACATATATTACTTGTACAATTCACAGCAGTAGCTTGTCCCAAAACATTTAGATGTCAAAATATATATTGGCCCACGCAACTATACATACGAGTACACTACGTTATTACCATAAATATGCGATGTCGACATACATTTGACTACGTAGTCCACATTTGTACATCAATTATAGTACGGCCAATATGCATTATTACAGTTGAAATCATTTTTGCATCACATCAATATTACATGAAACCCTATAATGATCAACGCTAGAATTAACAGTATGAGCAGTAATAATAGTTTAGATGTCATGAATAGATCTGATAATATAAAACTAGTTATAAGAATAAATAGAGTGCTAGCAGCGCTTTTGAGTACATCTTGTCTGTCAAGAAGCAGACACATCAGCCAAGGAAACAAAACACGTAAAAGCACGTGTGCCTTAAGCATGACGAAACATGCTAGCGAAAAGCCATTTTTGGATTTTTCGTTTTAATTTGAATCGCAACAAGTCTCGAAGGTTCAATCGACATCGCCTGCATCAAACGCACTGAGCCAGGATGCTTTGCTAGAAAATAGTTAAATTAACGACCGTGACCTTATATATGTATAAATACTCATGTATGGGCTTGCACACGCATGTGAAGGAAAGTTTCTCTTAAAGGCGAAACGTAGTGCTACCAACAAACGACACCGCAACAGTAACATTTTAGATTCATTATGTCGGATGTTTCCTAGCGACATTTATGATCCAATATTTTATTGTTTGGTCATATTCGCTTTGTTGTGCTTTTACTTTGATGATATACTGTACCTCAATTCCTCATATCCCGGTCATATTATTACAACTATGTGCTTCATTCATGTGCGTAACATATCCGTTCTATAACAAAAACAGGAAGTCCTCAAGCGTAAGGAAATGGAGCTGTCAAAGAGCCGCAGAGATGTCGAAGAGACCAATCAGCAATTTGAACAGCACCTTGCGGTCCTACGCAAAAAGCACAATGACCACACACACGAGCTAAACGAGCAAATCGACCAGCTCAACAAAAGCAGAGCAAGGTTAGTCGCCCTATGCTTCGTTTACCTAACCTAAGTATGTTAAACTTAACTTATTCAGTTATCTAAATAATCTACATTTTCTTGTGCAAAAGGTGGAAACTTGTTTAAATCACCCCTAAACCGGGGCACTTGACATAGGGGAGCATGAATTAAATATTTACGGAGGATACAAATAAAATACTTTGGAGCCTAAGTCTGACGTCCATCAGGTTCCTGATTTCTATTAGAGCAGACGTAACGATGCATTTTATATTGCCACTCCCTTACTACTCAGACGTACTACCATAATAGTAAACTGTCAAAATTAAGTAGAAACGATATGTACCTTATCTGCAGCGGACACAACTTCGGATATCGTCTGCAGTGGTTTCCTGTTAACGAATAGGGCACAAGATCAACTAAGTTAATTGTTATAACTCAAGCCTATTGCTTTAGTTATAACAATCGTGCCTTTTCCACTAAGTCGTATTAAGCATATCGATGTCTACATGAAATGGTGATTTAGAGGAAGAAGAGATATTGCAAAGGAAGAAGGTTAAAAATAGAAGAAATGAGGTAAGATGTACGGGCATCTTTGGTTCACAGCGCGGGTTGGCAAAGAAGTCAAAAACAATACAAAGAGAAGTAAAAAAATTTGTATTGGATTGCCGTTTTAATTACCCCGGGGAGTTTCTTGATTGGGATGTCGAAATTGGATGGAGAGGGGAAAGGGATGTCAAAATGTTTACAAAAGAAAGTTTAAAATACGTTACGATTTAGTTTTAGACTTAGGGGACTAGTGCGCTAGTCATGGTTGTTATCTACCGGAATGTCGCCCGCGGCAGTTGGACTGTTGGGGGGGTCCCCACAATGACTGTTGGGGAAACCCCAGATATCTTAACATGTCCGGCCCTTGGTGCACTGAAGATATACCTCAGGTTAAGTTCCAAGGCAGGCTATTAAAGCAAACTTAACCAACTAGGAATGACGGTAAGCGTCTCGAGGGGATTTGGCCCGGTTCAAGGGGGACGCTTATCCCCGCTGAACGGGGCCGGACTCTTGAGTAAGCCACAGACTCAGTTTCTCCTACAACGGTCGGTTTCGGCGACCGTAGAAGAGAACAACAAGACGAACAATACCACGAGACCGCCGGGCCCCCTGACTGTGAGCCTACTCACTAAGTTGGGCAAACGTCTGAAGATAACTATGGGACAAGAGAGCGGCACATTCTAGGATCGCTGACCAGGCTTATTCTAGGCTGAAGATGAAGACGTTCACTTAGACAAAAAACGCATCCCCGTGTCAGCGTAGTGTACTGGTTGTTCTTTCAAAAGTATCGTCACTAACTGTGCTTATATATTGTCTACTTCAGAGCGTGGTCGTAAGCATTAGCCTAATATTGTTTGTGTCTTACATTTACTAGGATGGAAAAAGAGCGCGCGGGCCTAAAGGCCGAGGTAACCAGCCTTACCCAGTTACTTGACCATCATACAAAACAGCAGGTTAGAATTACCATTTTTCTGTGGATAAATATATATATATATATATATATATATATATATAGTCATCTTAAGTTAGTATTTTGCTTACTAGGTACGAAAAACCAATATTAAACCCAAAATTGTTTTTATCTTGTATATTAAATTATTGCTAATATATATATATATATATATATATATATATATATATATATATATATACATATATATAGTCATCTTAAGTTAGTATTTTGCTTACTAGGTACGAAAAACCAATATTAAACCCAAAATTGTTTTTATCTTGGATATTAAATTATTGCTAATATATATATATATATATATATATATATATATATATATATATATATATATATATATTTATATATATATATATACATATACAGGGTCTCCCAGAATTCGTCCAACAATCTTCTCTTGGAGTGAGAGCGAAATTACCAAAAGTGTTTGTATTAAGCTTTTTACCTTGACTTATCTTCAATTACTCATTTTCAGAAGACATTTCCTCATCTTGTCCGTTTGGAAAAAAAATAAATTTTGGCCGAGTTGTACTAGATCCCGTTTGTTGGACGAATTCTGGGAGGCCCTGTATATATATATATATATATATATATATATATATATATAAGTTGATCTATAAGTCCGATTTTCACCAATTTTTGAAGACACATATCGCTAGAACGGAGAGCTTTTATTGAATGTTGCATTGCCCTTTTGGTTCAGCTGCCTTAGCTCTAAGTTCAGGCAAGTTTATGAATCCATCCCTCCACAAGGTGGCCTCCTGTTTTCCGAGGTAATAGTTTAAATACGTTTTAGCACCATCCAACGAGTCGATATCCTTGCCATTAAGGAAATTTTAAAGGTACCGAAACACATGGTAATCCAATGAAGCATGGTCAGGACTATACGAAGGATGTGGCGAAATATCATATCCACATTCCATTAACTTTTTGGTGAGAAGCAAAGATGTGTGCGGTCTTGCGTTATTGTGGTGGAAAGTCACTCCTCGTCCGTTTGCCAATTCTGGCCGCTTGTGGTCAATTGCTCTTTTCAAATTATCCAGTTGTTCATAGTATTTTAGCGTATTGATTGTTTCGTTTGGTTGTAACAGCTCATAAAATATCACTGAAGAAATAGCACAAACAATCCTGTCATGTAGGTTAGGGTCACCAGGCCCACATTGTCCAGAACAAAGGGTGTGCGTTATGCATTTTTGTTCCTGGCCCTTGTAAAAAGCTCATAATCACTCCTTCGCATCCTACCAAACACTTAACATCACGTTCCTTGTATGGGATCCGGGCAGTTGCTTGGGGTCTACTCCCTTTCTGAGCCGCGCCCTTCTGCGGACAGCGTTCTTATAGAGTATTCGCTTCTCATCCCCTCTCATCATGGTGCAAATAAATTAGGCGATTCTTATTCTTTTTAACAGCTGATCGCATTCTAGCACATGCTTCTTCAGTTGGTGATTGCTGAGCGCGTACAGCACCTATACAACCAACTGGCTGACGGTACGTTGACAATGGCCACGATCTCGCGCCGCAAGAGAGTGAATTTCTTTCAACCACTGTTGTTAATGCGGCCGTGTCTATTGTCACAGGGCGTCCGGACGGGCCGCGGTCGTTAACGTTAAAGTCAATGTTCCGGTAAAATCGGACAAGCTACATTCAAATTGTTCTATCTGTTACTAACTCTCCGCCATACACCTTATATATTTTACTTACGACTTGGGCTGCATTTTTCCTTTCCAGAATTAAAATAGCATGCGTTGCCGAAAATGCACATTTAACCTTCACTCGAGTGTTATAGCTCGCGTGAGTTAGATATTCGAACGAATTCTACGATATAATACAGCGCAGATCTGCTTTGCCGTTGTATAAAGAAACAACTCTCTCCCAACAAGTGTCGTCCTCCCCCGGGTCTGCGTAGTGCGGCGCACGCAGCTTTCGGAACGGACTTATTAAGCAATCTAACGTGTATATATATTTTTTTTCCACTAAAAACACGAAGAGTGTAGCCCATCTGCACACTCTCCTATATTGATATATCATGCAAGACCTTTACTAGGCCTTATGAAAAATAATCATTGTCTTCATGGTGCATTCATGTTATATTTTATTTTACTGTTAATATACTTATAAGATGCATGGGTACACTAGTCTGCCTAAATGGACTCTCACACAGAGGAAAACAAAAGTAATTTCAATGCGGCTGCAACTTTTTGCCAACACAATGGTAACTACAGTAGGTTTAAATTACTATCGTGTAAAAAAAATGTGTAGGTACAACATAGATAGTATATAAACGTATATACTTCCTACTACTAATAAATTCGACGTTTGAAAACAGGCTCAGCTCGAGCGTCAAGTGAAAGCCCTCGGCCAGCAGTGCGACGAGACGCAGAATCGTCTAGATGAAGTCCAACGAAATGCTACGAACCTCAACAACTCGCGGCAGAAACTACTAGTGATGAAAGCAGAAGTTGATGAAAAACTTGAAAAAGCAGAGCAGCTGGTTAACGACCTAAACAAGTCTAAAAGTGCGTTGGCAACACAAGCGGAGGACTCAAACCGGAGGGCGGATCATGAATACAGGGTAAATAGACTGAATTACCTATATATATACCTGTAGCGGGGTGCAGCAGTTCAATGGCTTCACCGAAAGAACTTCTGCTGCACCCCGCTACGGGTATTTACCGTAATGACCCCATGTCTCATGCGTTTATCGACGGGCGAAAATGGCCAGCGACTATGGCATAGGAGCTGCGGGCTTGATCATAAGGGGTTATCTTAGATGGCACACACATAGCGATTTCGTCAGTAACAGGCGTTAGTTTGCAGCAAAAGAAGGTGCTCGAGCTTTATATCATAGAGGAATCGAGCATCCTCGGTCTGTTCCGCTTTGCCGTAAAATAAATAGATATGCAGAGCAAGCATTACAGCTTGATTATAACCGAAAAATCAAGAAAAGTTTTATTTCAATGCTTTTCTATCACGACGTTGCAATCAGCCATCAAAGGCTACAAAAAAAACCCAGCCGAACTTTTTTAGAGAATCCGCTAAGTCTCTAGTGAAGGATCGCCACCATCTCATTTAATTTCCTCGCGCTTCAAGTTGCCGTTTCATTAAGGGGGTGCCTTGATTAGACAGCAAAAACAAGTGCATCGTAGGCCACATTAAAATGTTCATTTTTATTTTAACTTTAAAATTTCGGTCAAATAATAAAATTTAACAAAAGCGTTGAAAACAAGCACTACGATGTATGGGTTTAGTTGGAGGTGAATCAAACAAAATCCGGTAGACTGCATTATCCCGAAACCGAAAATCAGCCGGAATTCTCGACCGGTGCTTTAACGGCAATCGAAATCCCGGTCGTCGCCGAAATTTCCATTACCCCAAAGCCGCCGATTTCAGTATAGATAAAACGCAGACATGTGACTACGCCGAGCAAGACGTTACAGGCAGCAACCTGCCGAAACGGCATTACTATCTCAAGTAACAAACATGATTTATAAACAACTAAGTAGGCGTGGTCACTTATAAATAGAGTTTAGTAGCTGGTTGTAAAGAAATACTCAGTTACATATCTACATGAATGATCTGATTCCCAATGACTTATTCGAACTAAATAAATTGCCTTCTTATTGTGATGCAACCCCTATCACGCTGCGCTCATTTCGAGCTCTCAAGTGTGATTTGTCTGTAGCTGTTGCATTTCCGTAGCTTTGTTATTATGTAGTTTTATTATGCATAATAAATAAATAAACCATGTTAAAACTTGAAACTTAGATATATATATATAACTGGACGTCATCGTCGTCGTTTCATTGCATCCCTTTTGCTGCGTATACTCAAGCTCAGTTAGTATTGCAATTGAATAAGCACAACTAACTAACAGGACAGGTGTAGATATTTTCCATAACAGTCTAGAACTAATGTTGTTAACTAAGTCGCCTTTCTGTTTTCAACTCTTTTGCAAAATATTAAGTACAAATGCACTGATCTGAGCTTATATCGTGATCTGAGCAATTAAGGTGGCTAAACTTAGCTTGAAGGCGTGTCTAACTAGAGAATAGAATAAGACAATACTAGGCGATACATAACTTAAAACACGTTGCATTTTGAATGATTTCTTTGTTGACAGGAACGTGTCGCCGCCGAGGGTCGTCAACGTGCAGCAGAGCACTCACTCAACGCAATTCAAGCGACATTGGAAGAAGAGGAGGTTGCCAAAGCTGATTTGCAGCGTCATCTGGCAAAGGCACTGGAGGAGACTGACATTTGGCGGCAAAAATATAACGACTTAATCATTAACGTTATCCCACCCCTTGAGGAAGAGAACAAAAAATTGGTTCTGCAATTGGACGAAGTTCGACAGATCTGCGCGGCGCACGAAACTAAGGTTAGTGTTTGTAAGAGTGAAAGTTATAGGTGGACTTATACATAGTTTTCATTATGAATTGTTTAGAAAACCTTTATAACGTGAACAAAACGATGATAAACACTTTGCAGTTAGTCTTTAGTTCTAGACCCCAGCTTTAGGCTACTGAGAAGCATAACGAATTCTCAACGAGAATGCATTACTATGGCTGGCTTTGATGTTCAACGAACCATTTTATCGTGGCAACAACGGATAACAGGGCAGCTACAGTAGTACAATCTAATTAAGTCACCCTCGGCTTCGATCGTGTTAATTATTGACTGTAAGGAAGAAAATGTGTAGAATTTGCGTGCATTTATGCGTGACTATATGCCAACTGATTAAAACGAGTAACATCTATATATACGTGTGCCCTGTTTCTCTGTGTTACCTAAAAGGAATTTTAACAGATTATTTATTTGGCCAATGCTTGTCCTCTTACGTATTGGTTATCTCTCTTTGGTAATCTCTAATAGTAATGTACTTAAGGACACATCTGGTTATTATTTATATTCGACGTTTTATTCAGTAGTTGTCAAATTGTATTCCAAATATTTACAATTATGAGATATGCGCTATACAAACAATTAATTTTCGGCAGTCTGATGACGTCAGTCAAGCGAATTAACCTATTTCGTCATCCCTAAAAACATTCTTGATTCGGTGGATGGTGCATGAATAGCGGTGGAATTCCTCTAGCGGTAATGAACTTGGCTACATTAAAATTTTTAAAGATTTATAATTTAAACTTTATAGAATAAAATAAATCATTCAGGATGCTCGCATTTGGCGGTGCCGTGTTGTTTCAAATTATTTACCTAAGCTTTCTGGGCGCTAATGATAGGAACAGCATGCTACGTTCACGTAAACTATAATTATTGGCAGTAATCTCAGGAAATTTCTCTGATACAGTTATACAAATATGGTCTAGAAGTAAGATAGCGCTAAATTTACCGCTGACTTGTGGCAAATAATAAAATGTAAATGTGGCTACGGTAGATATAATGAGCTAAGCCAAATTCAGTCTCGACGGAACAAATCATACTGCCGATCAATCTGCCGCATATTTCAGGCTACTGTGTTTTAGGCCTTAAGTAGATTTTAACTTAAGGACTTCTTTTGTGATTACCAAACTGTAAGGGATGTCCGTATCTTGCGAGTTGTTGGGTAAGGGGGGGAGACCATGCTGTAACGCTCCACATTTTCACTACTACTTATCGAACTTCCCTCCAATACGCCTTATCTGTAGACCTCTCCGTGTCAGAATCAGATACTGCTGGTCCTCAAATAAGCACCTCTGGCAGTGTCAATTTTCACGTAAGGAACTCTTTACAACAACGCGTATCTGCAGAGCTAGTATTTGTACAACGAAATATGTTTTGCTGTTTAAAGATCCGACATTATTACAGTGTACAGGTATTTTAGATGTTTCATTGTCAAATCATGTCACCGTACCTAGTGCAGTTAGCACTCTAACAGCCTCGGTGAGAGCAAACCCCGTTTTTAGCATATTTTTATTCTCAAGTTATAGTTGCCTAATCATACTAAGTGCAGTTATTTCTGCGTGCGACGTTTTTTACAGATAAGCGCCCTGGAGAAGAACAAGGCACAGTTGGCTCAGGAACTTAGCGACAGCCAATTGCGAGGTGATAGGCTACGCGAGGAGGTGCGATAAAGAAAACTGATATAATCCAGCGCTAGCTAATTCGATAAACTACAACGCATTTGCATCTTAAAGCACTATCTGAATCAGGGTAGCTGCGATATTTAAAAAATCAAAACAAAAACCTTAATCTTAAAGAGCAGAATTAATACTAAAATATTTATGCAATATTAAATTATATATTATTAAATGAACACATGCATATCTCATTGAACCTTCTTTCATTTTAGGTGGCGATGTTGGAGAAAAAACAGAAGGCTTTTGAAAGAATTATCGCCGAATGGAAGGCTAAAACAGACGACCTGACCAGTGAGCTGGACGCCTCTCAGAAGTAAATGCCATCAATTATGTTATGAACATTTTGTAACATAACTTTATGTAACATAAGGTAGTAGTACCCCACACGAATTGCAGAAAATCTCATCCTTTGGCCATCAACAAGCTGATGTCGTTTCCTGAATCACCCTGAAGTATAAATCCACGTCCATACGCGGAATTCCCTGTATAATGCAATCTCTAAGATTAAGTTCATTTTTTACACAATAAGTTTAATACCGACGTCCATAGTTAATACAATAGTATATTAATATATAAACATTTTGCGGTGTTTTATACGAAGACTGCATACATTTTTTGTTCTATTCGTCCAGATCATTTAAATGCGTGAATTCATTAAGTGAAGCACGATTAGCAAGTCTAATCATTTTTTACGGGGATTTTTAACGGGGAGCGAGAGACCGCAAGAGCTGAATCCCAATTGACGGAGTACAAGGCTGCTCGATTGAGACTCCGAGGACTCATCGCCAAAAGTAAGCCCGAGCGGAGAAAGAGCTGATAGACGCGGTGGAGAGCGACGTATGGGGCCTGCCGTACCGAATAGTTATGGCCAAACTCCGGAGACCTCCCCCGAAACTCCCCCCGGATGTGCTGCGGGAGACTGTAAACCGGTCTTTTTCCGGCACAGCCGCGGAGAGAAAACGAGGAGTTCTCGGTCACCCCCGGAAACATTCCGGAGGTGACGCTGGGAGGAGGTCGAACAAGCCCGGAATCGGTTGGCAACTGGTAAAGCGCCCGGCCTAGACGGAATTCCCCCAGAGGTGCGAGGCTACGGGTCAAAAGGTGGCCTAAGGTCTTCCAAGAACCTTGCCAACAAGCTTTTGAGAGAGGGGAGATTCCCGAGGCTGTGGAAAAGGGCAAGCCTGGTTCTAATCCCCAAACCCGGGAGGAAAGACGGGGCCTTCGGCTTACCGGCCCATATGCCTCATTGACGCCATGGGTAAGCTCCTGGAGAACGTTATAGTCAAGAGACTAAACGACGAGATTCAGGAAAAGAAACGCCCTATCAGATGCCCAGTACGGGCTTCCGGAAGGGCAGATCCGCATTAGGGGCTCTAAAGAAGGTTCTGAAACGGGCGGGTGAGGAGACTATGAAGACCCCTAAAACAAGGGGATTCCGTGCTCCTGATCCTCCTGGATGTCAAAAATGCCTTCAACACATGAATTGGAAAGTAATTGTGGAGGCGATGAAGAGGAAGGGCTTTTCCCCTCTACCTCCCGTCGAATGATTTCATCCTACCCTGGATGACAGAGGCTTGGTTGCAGGGGGGCAGGAGTACGAGGTTACTGCCGGAGTCCCACAGGGCTCGATTCTAGGACCCGTGCTCTGGAACATAGCTTACGACGGGGTGCTCGAGATCCCAGGTCTCCCGTATGGGGTGGAGACGTTGGCGTACGCCGATGACCTTGCACTCATGATAACGGCCAGGACCGAAAGAGCCCTGGAGAGCGCCGCCAATGAGGCCTTGTCAATGGTGTCCGAGTGGATGGAGTCCCATCACTTGAAACTGGCAACCGACAAGACGGAGGCGATGTACCTAACAGGCAGAAAGAGGGACCGGCATTAACCTCGTGATGGCGGGCCACCCGATAGAAATCAGAAAGAAGGTAAAGTACCTTGGGGTCATGCTAGACACCGGACTGACCGGATCGGCACACGTTTAAGTACGTGGCCGAAAAGGCCCAAAGGGTCTCCCTGAACCTGGCGCGGATCAATGCCTAGGGTCGGTGGGGTGGGCTGAGGTGAAAAGAAGGCTCCTGGCCTCGGTGGCCGAATCAACGGCGCTATACGCAGCCCCAGTCTGGGGGACATGGCAATGCGGACGGGCGAAAAATAGGGGGGCACTAAGGTCGACCCACGAACGCTGGCAATCAGGGTAAGCCGGGCGTATCGAACAGTCTCGACCGAAGCTCTCCTGGTCCTAGCCAAAATGCTGCCATGGGACCTCCTAGTGGCTGAACGAAGTAAAATGTATCTAGACGAAGGTCTGGATCTCACCAGGGCCAGGAGTGCCACCATATCGGCCTGGCATGAGGAATGGGCGCAGGTAGAACCCGGTGTGACCACAGGGAGCTGGACCAAGAGTCTGATACCGGACCTCAGGTATGGTATGACCGCCGACACGGAGAGCTTTCCTACTGGACGACTCAGGTTCTGACCGGACACGGCCAGTTCCAGAGCTACCTGTCAAGGATCAAGAAGGCCATCGCGATATTTGCGTACTGTTGCGACCCGGGAGAAACGGACAACGTCGAGCATACTGTTCTGCGGTTGAGCTCATAGGGAAGCACGGACGCAGCACTACCGCCGTGAGAGGCGACCCATCAGGAGGTGGTCGCCACACATGATGACTTCGAGGAGACATGGAGGGAGGCGACGAACTTGTTCGACGCCGTTTTGACACTCAAGACAGGCCAAGGAAAGCGGCCAGGCGGGGGAGGTTTGAGCGGGTTCTCTCGGGAGAGTGGTCGAGACGAGGGAGGTGGGAGGGGGTGGGGGAGCAGCCAGGCCCTCATGGTCTCGACGCACCCTCACAGGACGGATTTCAAAATGGCATCCCCCTATCCATCCGCAGGTAGACATGCGGGATGATAGTCGGATAGAGCTGATTAAAGGAGAACGGCAGAGACCTCTCTCTCACGGCTTCGATGTAAATGCCAAAAGTAATATCGAGCCTGGGGGGGGGGGGGGGGAGAATCGGGTTTAGTGGGTTTGCGCGTCTCACACTTAAGTCACGCAGCTGCTAGTGGCGCATGTGCATCATGCATTCCCAAAACCTCCCAGAAAAAAAGGTTACGGGTGCCTTCATCTACCCATGGGTTGCAATCTAGATCCAAAGCAACGCGTCGCGCACAGAAACATACCGTTCATATTTTAACTCGTCGGCATAGTAAGTACTAACCTGAACGCAGTGTGTCTGGACGCTTCGCTCGGAATGGTTTAAGTGTCGTTAGGACTGAAAACTGGCTCGTACATAAACCGTGCCACCCAAGCGGCCAACTCCGTTTGAACCCATGTTTGGCCTAGCCCATAGGCAGAACACAGAACGTGTGGGTGAACCTTGGACAAGTAGTAACGAGGCTTCGTAATGATCATACTGATGGACAAGGGCAACCGACAACACCAGATAGGTTCTTAGCGTAGAATTGCCAAAAAAGTTGATGCAGTAAGTTTCTGTCAGTGATTCTGACTGCACAACACTCTCAGTTCTTGAGGACCGGCGCGCTATTCCGCATCAATGCACGGCTTCCATTTAGGAAGGTCTACCCTCATGGCATGCAGGATTTGTTTATAAACACTGCGGGCAGTCAAAGAGGCCATAAGTGATAAACGAAGCGTGCAGTATTGTCGAGGCGCAAATTCTTCACAAGCCGCAGACGAACGAACCTCATGCACATTCTCATATTGATAAATAGCGCATTTTCGTACAACCGTGGAGCAGCGTTACTGAGGGCTTCTTCTTGCCTGAAATACTATGCAACTGTTTTAGGATTGGAGACTAATCTGTCAAATACCAAGGCGATGAGGTTTCGTGAGGCTGGGTCTTGTCTATCGTAATAATAAAAACAGCAGTTTTAATTTTTTTGCCGTTTTGTATACGCCAACAACTTATTCACTTCGGTCTTTACTTAAAATCTTCGAGAACTTGCTTCACAGGGAATAGGAAAAGGCTTTAGTGGCGAAACGTGCGATCAAATAACCATCAAATAAAATAGATATTTGAGAGGTTTGTAGGAATTCAAATTTATACTCGTAGTGGCTAGTATACTTCTTGGCCAACACGCCGCTCTTCGTCGATATTTAACTCTCTGTTAATATAATCGAATATCGAATATTTGACTCTTTGTTAATATAATCGAATATCGAATATTTGACTCTTTGTTAATATAATATCTGGCTAACAACGAGCATAACGATTACATTTTTGCCACCTTTGCCGTTGAGCCAACAAATAAAAACAGGACAGTATGTGGTAGGGTACCTGCCGCACTACTTTGAACATCACTACATATGCATCTATCGTGAGGCTGTCAATAGGAGACTCCTTCCAAAAAGTTAACAATTCGTTTTCTCTTAGTATTATGGCAGTCCCAAGATAATTTCGAGGAAAAGTAACCGAAACTAAGTTAATAGTTCCCAGCTCTCAATTCCAGTTCATCCATAAAGCTACATACTTTCACTATTGCCTTCTAACCCTGCTTCCTCCAAAATATTGTCAACAATCTTGTCTGCGTACATTATAAGCGTTTGGTCATTTCCTTGACCAGTCCTTTATTAACTGTTCAAGTATTTTTTAAGTAAGTGCAACATCAGTTCTTCTTCTTTTTCTTCAGTCCTCCTGAGACGTCTGAACATCAAACGTTTAATTGCACAGTAGTCTGGAATAGTAATCAATAGCTACGGTTTTAATGTACTAATTCTTAAATGTACCCGACATAGATAGTTGGCAAAGAAAATTATTTGCAATAATAATATACAGTTGCAAATACTACAAGGATTTACGATTAGTACGCAGAGTTTCTTCCTATCGTTAGCTACCTTACTCGTGTATCGTTGTCGATAGATGTCACGTGATGTAATCAAAATACAAGCAAATGTTTATATCGTAGCAGAGTTATACAATATATATATATATATATATATATATATATATATATATATATATATATATATATAAGTGATATAAGCAAACAACCGGCTAATGCAGGTAAAAACAAACGTATACCGCTTGCATTTTTAATTGACATTCGGCGTGTTTAGCAAGGCTTAGTTTAATGACGCAAAAACGGCTGCTTTTTCTCTCGTACCACACGAAGACGGTGTCAGGTGTGCGTTCGTCAGCTCGCTGGTTAGTTAGCGGAATTTAGTCTCCTCGATGTCAGCGGTCATTAGGGATAAGTCGGGTTCGTAACTCGGAATGACTGGCGCTTACTCTTTCGCTAAGTTCATTCCCGTGCTGTACAGCAGAAGCAGAAAGCAGTCCGACGTATGCACGACGTATCCAAAATGGATAAAAGGGGCGCGCGTTTCATACAGATGTTGCTGTTGCTACGTCAGACATGGCCCGCTGGCCCAACAGGCGGAAAGCCCCCTATGTCTTGATCTCTCGATCTCTCTTTTATCCCTCTCTCTACTTTGTTTGATGTTACGACGGCGGTGTAAGTCATGCCAGTCACAAGCGTCGAGCGTCGCCTAGTGTACTGGTAAATGCTGCTGTTGCTGATGGTATCATCGTTGTTGTTGTTGTTGTTGCTGCTGCTGGAGGTCGCAGAGGGTGTCGTTGTTGTTGTCGTTCATCGTAAGAACACCATCGTTTCCGCTACATAAACCGCTACTATTCGTGACAGTGCGACACAAGCCTCGGCGGTAAGCTAAGGGAGAGCTCAAGGCCCCCTCGGGTCTTCCCTGAGCCCCTGTTACTGCAAACGACGCCGACGCTCAGCTTGTCGCTTTTCTCCGTCTTCTTCCTCCTTCTCCTCCCCCCCCCCCCTTCATCCTCTATATCCCGCGGGCCGTCGGTCGGAGGTTGAATCGGAGAGAGACTAGGGGGAAACTTGCCTCCGTTGCCCCCGCCGCCCGCACCCCGCTCTCCTGACCGACCCTAGCGACGTAAAGTGTATGCGGCTTTGCGCTGTTGCTGTTGCCGTTGTTCGTCGTTGGAGACGGAGACGCGCTTAAAGCCAGCGAATGCATTCTCTGCCCCCTGCTTCTTAAAAGTTAGCGCCGCTGTTCCTGCTCATTTTTGCTTCGTTTCTCTTCTGACTACCTTCTCGTCTTCTGTCTGCGGTTCGAACAGCGTAGTGTACGCAGCCAGCCAGCTAGACAGATATACGGATGGGCGGGCTGATTGGGGGGCAAGCGGGCGGTCGGAGGGCCGGCACATCCCTCGCTCGCGCACGCGTGTATGTAGCGTGCCCGTGTACGCTTGTGCGGGAATTCCAGTCGTCAGAGGAATCCCGTCGCATCGTCGACGTTGCCACGAGCAAGTCGAAGGCACGAACTCAGAGCGAGGAGAGAATTGAAAGTAGATAGAAATACGGAAAGAGCAAGAGAAAGGGAGGGAGGGGGCGAGAGAGAGAGGGAGCGCGGCGTACGAACGAAATAAGACATTGTGGGTCAGCAAGAGCGAGCCAGGATCCCTGGAAAGCAATGGAGAGAAGAGCACAGACAAAGGAGAGATAAGAAGAAAAAGCGAAAGAGAGAGTGAAACCCGGAACGAGACTTAGTTGCCCACGAGCAGCAATTGCAAGAAAGTTACTCCTTGACTGCTGCTCGACTCGGCCGCCGACATGTGGGCGACGCGTACTCCTTTAGGGAAAAATGGATTTGCAATTTTAGGAAAGACGACGACGAAAAAAAAGAAGAAGAGGAACAAGACGACGATGACGACGACGACGACATCAACAACGTAAACGACGGCGTTGCACGAAACAGATAGAGAAGAGGGTAGAAGGGAGAAGTTAAAGCCCCAAGCACCCCATAGAGAAGAAGAGGCCCAACAGAGGGAGAGAGAAAGAGAGTTTGGTGGGAAGGGTTTTGGCTGCTTTCGACAGAGCGGCCAGCTCGAGGAGCCCCAGTCGACCAAACTGCTCCGGAAACAGTCGCGTTTACTGTTCCGCTTGCCGTTTCCGTTATTGCGTTCGTCGGCGCCGACGATGACGATCACGTGTTACAATGATGACTGCGGCGGCGGCGGTGACGTACCAACCAACCGCCGCCGCGGTGACTACTATTTTCGAGCAGCATTTTCCACGCTATCTATGTCTATTTGAAGTTATGCCGCGAGTTGGAAACAGACCGACGCAGAGGAAGCGCCCATGTCCCAGCAAGCCACGTACAGCACTGTTCGTTGGGCCAGCTAAAGCTGAGTTGCGGACGACAAAATGTTAACCTTTCGGTGCTGTTTCCACAAAGCACACAGAAAGCAGCTCACGCTGCAGAGCCGGAATACGCGCAAAGTACGCGCGCTGTATTCCAAGAGAGAAATGCCACGAAATGTCGTCGTGAGTCGTAAAAGGTAGTGCTAGGTGAGACAGGTACTCCGGGCTTCTTACAGTCTTCACACTACAGACAGTAGTCGTGCATCATCGGATGCTGTGCACGCGCGTATCATGCAAAGATCATCACCGGCCATCCTTCGCGCCCTCCACCTATCTGGCATCACTGACCACCTGAGAAGGCCTTATGACATACGACGGTTATCCTGTACTTAATATAATGCAGCCGCTTCGAACAGCGGCATCACTGACATACCCAAATTAACTGACTACCGAGCTTTTAAAAGTGTCGACATGTGCGCTCCTCTTAGGTTTCTCAGTAGTGCTCAACTTTTGAAAAGCGTGCTACAGGAAAGAAAGACGTCATATATATGGCAAGGGCGCTGCCATGTTTAGCTTTTACCTTTGCTGCCTCTATGACTTACAAATTTATATATATATGTATATATACATGATTTATTTACACACCAGATTGGGTAAAATATACAATAGTACGATCGATATCACTACAGTCTCGTAATGATATTAATATTAAAAATCATTCAGTGCCAGCTTTGTTAGAGAGGGGATTGCATTACACTCACTGCCATGATATCTTACACATATACCATAACAATATTTACAAAGACATGTGTCACAGGGTTCATGGCAAGCGTCTTTCTGACATAGAAGGTGATGAAAACCGTGCACAGCAAGGCGGGTGCCTGTTTGTCCTGCTCGTGCCCTTCCATTCTGACCTAACCATTGCATCTGTCATACAAAAATGTGGATCGATCTCTGCCATTTTCTCTTTATATCGCCGTATGAACTCGCTGTATGCAGGGGTGTCTGGAAGCGCAAACAGTCTTTTGACCTGTTCCACGAATAGTGGAGCATCGCACAGCAAATACGTGAGGCGGTTGTATGCTGACGTATGTAAGCCTAGTACCCGCTTCAAATAAGCTGGTTTCACACGATCGAGAGCACCAAGTTGAGTCGAGTTTAGTATTGCCCATACAAGCTGGATCCCGTATGATGCAATTGGCGCTATATTTATATCAAATAGAGCCAGCGCTGCCTTAATCGAGAGCATCTGGGGCTTCTTAATGGTTGTCGCCGCAATCAAGGCTTTTCGAGACCTCTCCTCTATATGTGCAGCGAAGGCCTTGGCTGAGGGGGTCACTGTGATACCGAGATATGTGAACTTATTTACATAGTTCAGGTCTTGTCCATTTAACCTAAGTGTATCGGTCACGGCCAGCTTGCCCGCGTGCCTGAACTTCATAGCTTCAGTCTTCAAGGCCTACTACGTTCACGTATGCCGACAAAGTGGCCAGCATCTGTTGCAGATGGTATCTGCTACTACTGTAGAGTACTAGATCGTCGGCATACATAATTATCTTGACAGCTGGGTTTCGGGTCTGTAAACGTGTTGGTAAATCGGCTACCAGTAAACAAAAAAGCAAAGGGCTGAGATTATCGCCTTAGGGCAAAGCCTGTCGTTTGTTCTACGCTTGGGTACTTCGCTACACCGTCGTCCAAGATGATCTGATTGGATTGTAGCACGTCCTTCATTAATGTCAGCATCCGTATTGGGACCCCGATTTCGGCGAGTTTAAGCAGGACTCAAGTTCTTGAGCCTGAATCAAACGCGGCTCGGAAATCCACAAATACGCGGTATAAAAACAGTTCCTTTCGTGACAGATTTTGCTCTATATCTGCAAGGAGGATTGCATATGCAGTTAGTGTTGTCTCCACGCTGATGGTAGTCGACCATTGTGAATGCACCTATTAAAAAGCGCGGTCCAGTGTGCGGTCATTGTGGCTGCCTGCTGCAGATGCTCATTACAGATGCCATCTGGCCCAGGTGCTTTGTTTCTCGGGGGTTGACGCAGTGCCTTCGCCACTTTTTGGACGGTGAAGTATTCGTCCAGTTGAGTTCTCCATTTCAGATCCTCTTCTGACCAGACCGACATGAGAGTAGGCACTGCCCTTGGCACTGTGTCATGTGAGCTGAGGATCGATCTAAAGTGGCCATAGAGTACATCGCTTTCAATTGGACATGCAGACTTCCCCTCCGAGGTGTTACGGAGCCACAAATATGGATTTTGTTCGGTCTTTTGAAGCAGTCGAGTTTCCAGTTGTTGCTCGTGTTGCCTTTTAGCATTCTGCAGAGTTCGTCGGTAAAAAGACCTCGTCGTTGCCAATAGAACTCTCATTTCCGGCCTTATGCGTTCCAGCACCTTTGCTTGGTAGTGAATAGCCTTCGCTTGGTTACATTCCGGAGTCCACCAACTCCTTTCTCTTCTCCATTCCACATGCTCTGCGCATGCTTTGAGTGCTCGGGTGAGCAGTTCATTGTAGCTTTCTACATCTTGCTCTGCTCTTTAGATGCCGAGAACTTCTACGGCTTATTGTAGACGGTCTGCTTTAAGTGCTCTCGACAGAGGTTTCCGTTTGTGCTGTCGCTCGTGGCGGGCTAGGACCGTGATATGTAGACCAACGGGTTTATGCACCGTCAGGTCCGCCCCTTCTCTCATTTGGTGATCTGTTCCCACAAAACACACATTTCGTTTCGGCATATTTGTAGCAAATAAATCTATAGTTGATTTACCCAATGCACCTTTAAATGTTGACAAACTTGGGCCATTCGCCAGCCAGAAGCCCGACAGTGTTTCGGTGAGTGCTTCAGTCCTCGCGTCCGTGGGTCTGTCGAGTCTTGCGTTCATATCCCCCACAATCACCGTGGGGTGAGCACGGTCTACCTGTTGTGCGCACTTCGTAATTTTCTCTATTAGTGTGAACATGTCCTCAACTGCTGCTGGCTTCACATACATGGCGATCAAATTCAGTCTTCGACCTTCCATAACCACGCAGTTGTCTTCTGACAGAAGTAGTTTCATGTCTCCTAGTCGGCTATTGTAGAAAACTGACACACCTCCACTGGGACGGCCCAAAGAACTAGATCAAGAAGCGAGACAGTGTGCTGCATAAAATCCTTGTACTTTGGGGGGGCGTCAGACACCACGTCTCAGCACCAGAACGTCGATTCCGTTCAACGCTGAAGTGGGCATGAGACCTAACGATTGGTCAGGACCTTCGCAGTTTCACTGAATTATTCTCAGTGTGTCCGTTGGCGACCCACTAAGTTCAATAGGTCTGCTACCATATCGTATAGTTTCGGCTTCTGCGGTGGCCGGGTGTACTGACGTAGCTCGTGATTCGTCGCGATCGGTCTGTTGGCCCAAAGCCCTTCCAAACGGGGGTTGCGGGCGTTCTTGTGTCCGATATTTGTTATTTTGCGGGCGCTGTTGGCAGGTACGTGTGTCCATTCTTGTCGGCGGGGTCTTTCGTTGGCAGTTCTTAGTCCCGTCTGTGGCCACTTGCTGGACGTCAGCGTTGGGTTTTTCGCCGGGGGCGTGTGTTTCTTCGGCTCGCCTCCGGTCGCCTCCCCTCGGCACGCTTTTCGGGCGTAAATTTCAGGCCTAAAAAACCGGTTGTCTTTCGACAGATCGCCTTTGCAACTGCGTCAGTTACCTCTGGTCTCCCTTTGTACGAATATACGTTCCGATGAACCATACGACGGTGCACATGTTGCCTTGGGATGATATCGATGTTCAGATTCTCTTTGCGTGCGATTAGGGTGTCGTTTGCTTCTTTGCAGTCAATGCTGAACTGAGGAACAGTGACGATGGTTAGCCTCGACTCGCTGTTCTGTTCACGCACCTTTGTTGAGAACGCTGCCACTGCTTTGAGAAATGCATCTTTTCTGAACTCAACACAATCGTCAAAGCCACAGTGGAGGATAATGTTGGTAGGGCCCACACGATCAAGTAACACTTTGTCAGCCTCGTTTAGCACAGAGACAATGTCAGCTTTTCCGGCGCTACGCATGATTACGGCTGCCTTCCTTGGCAACTGGCTCATTATGTTCCTCTTAATTGATTTGATCGAGTAATCTCCCACGATTAGCACGCACTTCGTCTGACGTTGGAGTTGTTGTTTCTGCTGATGATGTGTTCATGCTAGTTGGCCATCGCCTCGCTCGACGTTCATCTCTGACATCTCCAAGGTTTGGGCTATGCTGACTGTATTGGCGTGTTGTGCTTTGTACGCCGTAAACTCGAACTCGAGAGTACGAACTCTCTTGAAAAGCCACCACATCGTGTTGAAGAACTCGGCAGTTCCATACGGCGCCGGGATATTCGCTCGGTTGCTGTTCATCCGTTGTTTTACACGTCGGGTGGAACATTCGTTGGCAATGCCCGCACTGGAGAGCGATTGCTCCCATTGGACTTGCACATCTACAACACAGGCGTTCCATTACGCACTGGCTATATGACTGCGCGGTTATCACCTGGTCTTTGCTCAGCTGAGACACTTCGCCAGTCCTATGTGCCGGTCTGTCAGTCAGCTGCGCGGGTGCAAGTTTGAATGTCGCCTGGTCTGTTGCTGTTGCTGTCGATCTCTCCTACTCTATTTTGGCGCGGGTTGATATCGGCTGTTCCGCTACTGAGTCTGCCGTTCTCTTCCGTCCACCAGTGCCACTGTTGTTAAAGCTCGGAACCGAAGTTGCACCGGTGCGAGTTCGAGATGGTGATTGTAGGATGGGAGTCCTTTGTACGAGTTTCGCACTGATTGCCTGGGATTCCCGCATCGCTCTCGTCGTGCTCGGGCTCACCATGAGTACTACTGTGCATTTCACTCGGGCCTTCGACCCCACTGTCACCACTCACAAGACAATTATCGGGAGCGCAAACTTCGTGCGACTTGTTTCGAACAGTTGCAGCAGACGATATGTATATATTTATATATATATATATATATATATATATATATATATATATATATATATATATATATATATATATTAAGTTTATTCACCATAAATTGGTAGTGTATTACAAAAGTTCACATATATTTTTGTAGGCTAATAATTCGTAAACACGTGCTTGTAGTGACGGTATTTCGATAAACGAGCAATTTGTAAAAAGACAAATAAGCACATTGTGATAGGGGGTGACTTTAATTGCGACCTATTAAAAGATAACGCACGAAGCGCAGCTTTTATATCAGGAATGCATGAGCTTGGATTGCAAATTTAAAACAACAAACATGAGGCTACGTACGCCAGCTGGAATGGAAAAAAAGCCGTTGATGTAGTTTTAACTTCAGCACAGCAGCCACAATCAATAATCAGCGAGATGCATTCAACACCCTCAGCACATCGAAAACACTATAAAATAACGTTCCATTTGCACCGATCCAACAAGCCCGGTGTACCCTCAGCACAAAACCCTCAGCCGCTTCCTGAACCCCCAGAAATTACAGCAAACACTAAAACTCATTCAGCCAACAGACGATATCAATGTAACTGAAAGAGCTATCCGGTGGACAATCCAGATTTCATGCGTAAGGAAACCGTTATACAGACCAACTACACACAAACCATGGTTTGATGAACAGTGCAAAGCCATAAAGTACACTATTTGCAGTCACACGGATTTTAGTCCGGAGGGATTACAACGACTCGCTGGTATGAAACAACATTTTAAAAAGATTAAACAAATAAAGAAACAAGCATATGACATAATTCAGCGTGTGACACGCGTGCAACAAAACGCTACAAAACCTCCCAAGACGATCCACTCCACCAAATTCATTAATCAATGATAATGAGTGGATACTTCATTTTTCGCGCCTAAACGGTGGTGACCTTCTACTACCTCTTCTACAAGATTACCGAGCATTTACAGAAGAAGAGGTCGCCAATGTAATCAAATCCAAACAAAATGGTAAATCTGCGGGTCCCGACCAAATTGTGTATGAACATATTAAAGCAAATATACGTTTTCTGTGCCCGTCATTAACCAGATTATACAATGGATGTCTACGCAGCGGCAAAATACCGGAGGAATGGAGAAAAAGTTTTCTGCAGCCAATTTACAAAAATAAGGGTGAAGCAACCAACCCATCCAACTACCGCGGAATTGCACTTATTAGCGTCGTTTATAAAATTTTAACTTCACTTGTTGTAGAAGGCTTATATGACGCGAGATCTACCATGTGAACAACATGGATTCCTAAGAGGGCGATCTACGTCGGATGCCGTTGCCTTTATTTTAGAACACGTAAGGCCCGCCAAGATAAAAAAGAGATGACATATGCCGCTTTTCTCGATTTTAGGACTGCATTTAACTGCGTTAGAAGAGACAAACTTCTTAAAGTACTTCAAACCCGATATTCTATAGAGGGAACTATGTATAATCTAATACGTTACATGCTGCAAGCGAACTTAATTATTATTAAAACGGGGCTCATTATGTCAGCAGGCTAGTAGCACAGAAAACTGGAGTTATCCAGGGTGACTCCGCAAGCCCATTCCTCTTTATATAGCTGTATATAGCTGGCTTAGCGGACGCCCTGTGTCTCTATGTCGAGGGTCCTGCTTTTTGCAGCAATACGTGGAAACTGTCATCACAGAAAAAATGATCTATAATATGCCGAACAACATGGCATGGCTACCACCATCTTTTGTGCTTAAGAGGAAATTGTTATGAAATTGACGAATGCGTATGTAAATATTGTGGCGAGTGCAATATCGGACGATACCACATACTCACTTGCTTGTTCATCGAAACACCGTCACTACAAGCACGATATTATATATATTATATATATATATATATATATATATAACATTTGCACTCTCTCACAGGATCGAGGATCCCTCACGCGTGTTTCTACTGATGTTGCGTCGATGTTGTCTGTTCGTTACAGCCTAACATATACTAATGGCCTATATTACAATCACTACAAAAATTGCATACATATTCATCAATGTCGCAGCAACCTCCTTTTAGACGTAAAGAGTGATGGAAGTTGTCCCAAGGAACTTCACATAGTGTAGCTTGCTTTTTATGTTGTACTCTAGTCCATCGCATTGTATTAAACATCTACTAAACTAAAACTTTTAAGACTTCTTAGTATTTTTCTGTATCGGACACGGAATATTTCGGCCTTCTCTAGAGAGGTAGTACGTGTCTAGTGTCGTCTTATTAATGCATGCCTCTTAGTCTTGGCTCTTCGGTCAAAGTGTTCTCTTGACACAATTGCATGACAAATGTTGTTGACACGTTCTGTGATCCTTCGAGAAAAATGCACGTCCACACCATCGAATATAGCGTCCAATAAGTGGCTTGGGGTAAAAATAGCATAAGTTGTACTAGGCAGGAGAGTATTTACAATAAATGTTATTTTATTGAAAACTAAGTATTGCTACAACTAGGTCCACATCCTGGTTCTTTCCCGAACAGCATCTTTCGCAGATTTCCCTTAAAAATAAGATATCATGATTATTAATATACCTACACAAAATCTTTCACGGACGTATAATATATATATATATATATATATATATATATATATATCTTATTTTGTAAGTCAGGGAGGCAACAAAGTTAAAAGCTACCCATGGCAGCGCCCTTACCAGATATGTGACGTCTTTCTTTCCTGTAGCATGTTTTTCATACGTTGAGTGCTACTGAGAAATCTAAGAAAAGCGCACATGTCGACACTTAAAAAAAAAATATATATATATATCAAAGATGCTGTTCGGCAAAGAACCAGGAGGTGGACCTAGCTGTAGCAACACTCATTTTTTTAATAAAATAACATTTACTGTAAATACTTTACTGCCTGGTGCAAATTTATATATATATATATATATATATATATATATATATATATATATATATATATATATAGATATATATATATATATATATCAGATCTCCGCCCAATCAAGCGGGTGGACTCTTAGGTATCATTTCCATGAGTGACAGTGCCAATACCAATATTGACGTGGCTGACCGGACATAGTTTTACATAGTGTATTATTGCGAAAGAATAGTTATTTTCGTAGAAAAACTGAACAAATCGGCGTGTTCAGAATAAAAGCCTACTTTGCCTAAAGCCATCCAAGCACAGCATAAGAATTGGACTAAGCTGACGTTCGTGGCAAAAACTCCCGCCTGTAAGTAACCTAAGGCTACTCAGCATGTTTTAGAATTATTTTTAAACTCTGTTATATGACACCCCTAGTAGTTCGGCCTATTTTCTGATGTCGAAAACAGAAGTATGTTGAGTTCTTGTCTCTTGTAAATCCTTTATTGTCTTGCTCTACACACTCGGTCATAAGTACCCCAACAGTTCTGTGCTTCCGATATCTAGTAATACTACTGATATTGCTCCATATAGTTTTTTTACCATTAGTAAGAATAAGGATATTATACCGTGCAACTACCCGAAAACCATGCGGCCTCTCCAGCTTTTTGCTAATTCCGCCTATAACTCTACTGCATTTCGGTTACTTAAACAATTTTTCCTCTACCCATTCACCAATTCTGTAGCGCATACGTTTTCGTAAATCGCAGAGCAGCCCGTCCACTAGGCATAGCCGTCATTAGATGGCATGCTGCTATACTGCGAATTTCCCTTTACGACAAGAAACGGTATACCACTCATATCAGCCAGCAATTCCTCGTTTCATTTAAAGTACACTGTTAAATAAATATCCGCGCAGTATTCCCATGTCAGTATTCCTCCACATATTTTAAAACATTGCCTGCTATCCAGTCCAGATGTGTGTGTGTGTGTTTTTGAAATGATTGCTAGAAGGTTTCGTACCTGTCACGCGTCGTGCGTTCATCGAAATCGCTACCGGCTTCTCCGTGTGCTGCTTCCGTTTGCAGCGACTCCTACGTACTCGCGCCATAACACATTTTCGAGGCATTGCGTATGACATAGATCTGTTTACACACTTCATAAAATTAATTGATTTGGTAGATTTTTAGCCCCTATATAGATTTTGACACCTAAGTGACACCTATCAGGTGGTCTATCGAATGTAGCGGTCTATCGAATTTCATTCATATGCATTTCTGCACTGCCGTGTAAGCCGCAGCGTTACAGAGATTAAAATCGACTGCTGCTCTTGCCTAAGTGTTAACCGACTTGTGCATATTATCGTGGCGTTGTTCACGGCAACTATCTTGTGAGCAGGCTCACGTTCCCTGCTATCCCTGGCGCTGTCTGTGCTCTCACTTGATCTTGATCTACATTGATTTGATCATTGTCATTTCTAATCGCCTTCCGACGGCCTCTTCTGGCCCTTTCAATCGGCGTCCCGGTGCACTCTTCTTCTTTAGTGACAGGAAAGGAAGCTGTTTGCTCTTCTTTCGCTCGCTAATTCGTGACCTGCACGTTATTCCGATTGTCTCTAACTCGTACAGATCCTCTCTCTTCTACAGAAACTACGCAACGTAGATGAGATATAAAAAAGCGCGGCTCGTAGAGCTTTGACGCCTGACGGTTACCAGCAGAGTTTTCTGCTGCCCTGTTTAGAGTTGCCGACTTGGCTATTTTCGCATTTTGGCTCGCTTCTCTTTGTGCGTATCCTGCTCATGCTCACGAGTTCCTCTGCAGACTGGAAGGCTTTGTAGTCGCGTTTAGGTATCTGTTCTCTTACCGTACACAAGTCTAAATCAATGATATATACCATGTCCCGGATGACCCGGGGCACATGTTTAATAACTCTCACAGTAGTTCGTTATTATATACAAACTTCTCGTATAATCACCGTCCTAGGGATAACAGTAATACTTTTATTGTCATAAGCATACCATAATGGGTATCAAAAACAGTTTCTACGGGATCTTTGGAAGCCTTGCGGCTGACAGAGGAGACTCTTCTACGGCCCCAGCGTTGCCGCGCTGAACCTCGATCGATATGCGCTGCAACAGGTATTTGCTAGCTCAGGGTCCTAAGTTGCAGCGATGACTTTCCGGCCCACTTCCTCAATAAATTTTATAGACTCCGGTCCGATCGGTCCAAAGGTCTCTGTGGCGATCGGCTGAACTATAAATTGCGACGCTAGTTCTTGGTATTTCGTCACGTTTCGGTTCTCTGCGAGCCGGGCGCCTGCACCTGCCTCACGGCTTGTGTTTTAAACGTAGCTTCTGGCCAGCGTACATGACACTGTAACATCCCACACGAGGAGACGACCACGAGCCCAGGGGGTGAGAGTTTTGTTGTCTGGCCTCAGCTGGCTATTCCGACTAAGACCGACAGGCTCCTTCACTGCCGAAATGTGGGCCGAGTGAAGAGCGCGAAAGATAACGTCGTTGATCGCGAAGTGACGTGAGTGGCGCCCAGCGCTATAGCGACACGACAAGGCGTGTTTACCCGTGGCGCTTACTGGTGCTCTGCATAAGTTGCATGGGTGGGGTGCGCAGACTACCTCCCATCACCGTCCTTAATATTTTCGTCTATATATAGTGTTATATATAGTGTTCCCTTTGACAAAATAAAGGTGCGTTTGAATTGAATTGAATATATATATATATATATATATATATATATATATATATATATATATATATATATATATATATATATAGAATTATTCGTAACTCAAGCTAAACAAACGCCATGCTTTGCAACAAAGATATTATAGACTGAGCATTGGTGGGTCGATCGATATTCCAGTCGGGTTCAACGTATATCTACACTTATACGTTGAAATTGACTGGAATATCGTAAAGACATCTTTATTAGCATTGTCATCATTGCCATCGTGGAGTTAGTAGTAGTAATAAAATTAATTGGACAAAAGTTGTTCCGCCTTGGCATCGCTGACAACATCGAGGTTGTCATCACCAGTTACGGCTCTGGCCAGTCGCCCGTTGTGTTAGTACGAAGTCATTAGCACGGGGCTAAAATGAATATACGCGTAATACATGAAAAACGGATGGCAGCAGGGGTTGCTTTTGACGATCAGTGGACGGGACGTGGACTTGCCGCCACTACCGCTAAAAAGGTAATTTACGCTTTAATTTGAGAATCCAATATAATCAAAATTAAATAGCCGCATATACTTGCTAGCACACAGCGATCGTAAAGTGGCAAGATCTGGTATATGCAGAGGGATCATTTACAAGGTAGCTAGATTTACTGCGGAAAATTTAAAACTGATCGGCCAAATTCAAAGCGGGCGAAACTTCAGCAACAGATGGGCCTCTCAGTCAAATGTGCATTTTAATCTATCGCGTGCCACAAAAAGGCCACCTCCCCCCCCCTCTCTAGCTCTCTCTCTCTCTCTCTCTCTCTCTATATATATATATATATATATATATATATATATATATACAGGGTGTTTGGAAATGTTTTTCTAGTCTAGTGCGGAATTGTAGAGCTCGTTAAAACAAATATTTTTTCCAATGGAACATGGTCTCTGAGAAGTCTCGTTTCGATGAAGTTTATTATTAACTTTCACTCCAAATACCTCAAAATCATTACCCTACGACTACTCACGGCGCTCAAAACTAACTTTCAGGCAAATCAAAACCTTTCATGACGATCATTTTGGTACCAAATCTATGTCAATGCGAGCTGTGATTGCGGAGTAATTACGATTTTTTCGGCCAGATGTCGAGATTGAGTGCATGCAAAAATGACCTAGAGTGCTAGTAGATCATTTATGCATGCACTCAATCTCAATTACACCGCAATCACGGCTCGCATTGCTATGTATTTGGTACCAAAATGATAGGCATGAATTGCGCATTTGCCTGAATATGTTAGTTTTGAGCGCTGTGATTGGTCGTAGGGTTATGATTTTGAGATAATGAGCGCAAAGGCTAAAAAAACTTACTTTTTTGCTGAATATTTTCTAAACGATCGTGTCGCATCTTCTAGGCAATCTTATATGCTCTTCAGAAAAAAAAGATTTTTCTCGCGAATACGACGGTGTGCTTAGTTTCTGTATAGGAAGACCGGTTGTCTCGTAATTGCACATTTTATGCTCTTATGTCGGGCAAAAACACCAGTGACACAAATTGTAGAAATATCACTCTCACTCCAAAACAAGACTTCTCAGAAACCATGTTCCATTGAAAAAACAATTTAACGAGCTCTACAACTCCATATATCGCTCTTCAAATCTTTCTGGAACAAAGTCATTTTTGCATGCGCTCAAATTCGACATCTGGCCAAAAAACGTAATTACTCCGCAACCAGAGCTCGCGTTGCCATAAGTTTGGTGCCAAAATGATCATTATGAAATGCGCATTTGCCTGAATATGTTAGTTTTAAGCGCCGTGAGTGGTCGTAGGGTAATGATTTTGAGGTATTTGGTGTGAAACCTAATAAAGAACTTAATTTTTTGCGAATTCTCTTCCAAGCGACCATGCCGCATCTTCCGACCGGCCTTATATGGTTTTGGAAAGAAGTATAATTTTCTTAGGAACACGACGGTATGCTTAGTATCTGTATAGGAGAACTGGTTGTCTCGCAACAGACATTTTGTGCTCCTATGTCGGGCAAAAACACTAGTGTCACAAATTGTTGTAATTTCACTCTCACTCCGAAACAAGACTTCTCAGAGACCATATTCCATTGGAAAAAATATTTGCTTTAACGAGCTCTACAATTCCGTACTACGCTAAAAAAACATTTTCGAACACACTATATATATATATATGTATATACACAGGGTATCTAAAATAAGGGCATATATGAAATTAAGGCATAAAACGTCATTTGCTTGTTCACGCTCTTAACAGCGGTCATGTACTAAAACAAATGAACGAACCCAATCTGCCCGTTTCTTCGACTTCTTCGACAGAACGACGCGTATATATATACGCGAAATATATACTCGTATACAGGTAGTTCAACAAGTTCTTAAAATGAAAACCAAGAATTTTCCAAAAATTGCTTTTAATTTTGTTTTTATTAGATATACTCTCCGAGAAGCTCAATACACTTTTACCACCGAGATCTTAGAGCATTTATACCTCTTGAGTAGAAATCCGCGTCTTTAGACTGAAAATAGGCATTGACAACAGCCGTAACCTCTTCATTGCTGGAAAAACGCTTTCCATCGAGACTATTCTTCAAATGTCCGAAGAGGAAATAATCAGAGGGGGCCAGGTCTGAAGAATAGGAAGGTTGTTCAATAAGTTCGAACCTCAGTTGGGCCAGTTTTGCCGATGCTTGCCGCGACTGGTGTGCAGGAGCATTGTCCTGGTGAAACAGAACAACCTTCTTCTGCAAAGCGGGCCGTTTCACGATGATTTCTTGCTTCAGGCAGTCCAACAGTCTTGCATAATATTCTCCCGTGATCGTTTTACCGCTTTCAAGGTAGTCGACCAGAATTATTCCACGTTGGTCCCAATAAACCGTAGCCATCATCTTTCCGGCCGATGCCGTTGTCCGCACCCTCTTCTGAGGTCCTTCACCAGGTGCACTCCATTGGCGAGATGCTTCTTGGGTCTCGGGAGTGTAATGATGGACCCAGCTTTCATCGAATCTGCGTCAAAAATCAGACGGATTTTTCGACATCTTGGCCAAATTTTGCTGTGAAGCGGAAACGCGCGCGCCTTTTTGGCCTTGGTTGAGCAAATGCGGCACCCATTTTGCTTTGAGCTTTTTCATCTTCAAGTTCTCGTGCAGGATTAAGTGCACACTACCCAAACTGATCCCCAAGGCCTCCCTAATGTTCACTCGCTTATCTGCGGCAACGATTTTCCGCACTTTTTCCACGTTTTCCTCATCAGTTGCCGTTTTTGGGCGTCCTGAACAAAGTTCATCCTCGGTGCTCCTGCGACCTCTTTTTAACTCATTAATCCAGTTGGAAACAGTGGCAAAACATGGCGCAGAGTCACCGTACACCTTGTCTAACTCAGTTTTCACTTGGATCGCATTCTAACCTTTGAAGTAAAAATGCTTGATAACCACTCGAAACTCATTTTTCTCCATTTTTCAAAATCACGCCGACACGTTGCACGGGAAAAGCGATCAAACGAAATCGCAACGGCCAATCACCAAAATATTTTGACTGCTAGCAGTCGAAAAGTTGCCGTTTCCAATAGCAGTGAAAACGCGCCAAAATTCGAATTCTGAAAAGCTCATTTTAAGAACCTGTTGAACTACCTATATATATATATATAAATATATACATATAACATGTTCAAAGAAACTTTTCTTATTCAGGTTTGCCAATAATAAGAAATAAAAACTCTATAAATGAAAATGCAGTAAAATTGATAAATAAGGCTGCGGATAAAGCTTCACACCCTACTGTTGTTGGCAGAGGAGCTACACAACCTGTTGTTGAAAAAAAAGGCTTTACAGAAACACGAGTAATCCCCGCATATCCACACAAGGAGTGCCGCTGTTATACCGGCACGGTCAGTTCAAGACAAAGTAGAAAATCGAGGAACACAGACAAACCATTAATATGGATTTGTCGATGGTTTTTGACGTACTAGCCAGTAGCCTCATAGCAGCACCGGCAGCATAAACCAGTTGGCGGTAGGCTGAGACGACCGTGGACTTAGCACCCAATGGCTTGAAAGGCCCCGCATCAGGAGCAGCGAACTCCTCGAGCGACTCCAGCAAGTTCCAACGGTTAGCGGATGCTGTACGGCAGTTCTGCCGAGATGAGATACATGTCGCTGCTTAAACTAGTAGCCACGTTCACACACTTAAAAATAACATGTTTAATAATTCACTTGATCGGACGCTGAGGGCTGACGGCGGACGCGAAAAACATTAATGGTCTGGGCGAAGCCGGCAGCAACCTGACCAATAAATAACACAGACGTGCAAGACAAAATTAATGAACCGCTTTTAGGTCCGTAATTTGTTCAAATAGGGCGGCGTTTAACAATCAGCTTTCGATGTCTGAGGCTTCTGCGATCTCATAATACGCAGATTTTGCATTGTCGACACTTAGCTTATTTTTTAGTTTCCTCCCAGATTTTCCTAACTTTTTAAAAATAACCGTTAGGCTGTAACCGTGTACTTTGAGCTCGGATTTGTAAAGCGGGGTGTCTACCTCTATATTGTATTGCGCCCCAAATCTACTATACATGTATGGAATTACGGTCGCTATGCTGTAAAAGTTTATTTGTAATGTAGTAGATAGGATTCGTAAAGCGCTTTAAAAATAGCCAGAGCATACTTTCCATTCAGAGCTTTATAATAAATTGAGACATGCTTTCTCGTCCGCTTTTTGCTTTGTGGAGATTCGCACCTATCGGAAGTCCTTATTTATTCGTTAAGCTAGGTGCCCAGCTTGTGCACTGTCGGTTATAGTTTACTTGCCTGTTTAACTACCAGCGCCTGCTTAACTGTGTGCACGGGTCATTTAAATGTATACAGTTTATCCTTGTATAGGAGTGTCCTTAGCACATTTGTTTGCAGAAACAGATCGTAATACAACGCATCAGGGCTTAGCAGTACTCTAGTACGTGTGCTAGACAAAAACAATTGGTTGTCATGTCTAGAAGGGGTCGCGCTACCAGACAAGGTTAAATTATAAACCGTATGGTACTTACACGTACCACGTTTTGTGTGACATCTTGCGTGAGATTGCAATCATCCTAAGTTAACGCTAGAGGAATTGCTGGATAATAAGTTTCACTATTAAATATTTAAATTATATGAAGTCTATCTGCATCATATGATTAACAAAGACTCTTAAGGAGTTCACGTGTGCATTTATAGACAAGAAACATATGCATTTTACCTTTATAATGATGATGACCTGATCCGATGTAGATCTGGTGGTTAAAGATGTTTCTTTTTTAATTTCTATTACAGTGATAACAATAAGCTGCAGCACGTTACTTGTTGCTACGCATTGAATTAGCACTCTAGGTAGATCGAGTCTGCTTGTGCAAGACCTTTCTGTCAATGGTCAAACCATTTTCAGTCTCTTTTTGAAGAAGCCTGCCATTCGGATTTTGGAAAAGCATCACCTTTTTGAGATCTTATGTGAGGGGTGCACATCGCTCTCGGCTAAAAGGTTTTTAGCGGCCAGATTAAAAATAGTCCGCGGAATAATGCCGCTCGGGCCTCTGTTTTTAAGCATGATCGACTTACATATAATCACGAGTTGCCTTCATGGAAAATATTTTTTTAGCCATTATAAACGTTTAGCTGTTTCATGCTGCATTGAGCCACCAAATTCGTGGATAAGAAGCCACATATTCGACCTACTACTACTACTAATATAATTACAAAACAAATTACAGTTACTCTCCGTTGCTGAAGGCTCAGGACCAACAGTGCGTGTGGTATCTAACCAGTAATACGGTATAGCTTTTCCGAGTGCATGTCTTATTTGAGTTCACTGTGGCAACTGCCTGCATCATTTGATCGGTAACTCTATAGCGTCATGTTCTCGCAGTTTCGTCCTGGTTTCGTCAATAGCAATACTCAACTGAATGATTTGTTGGCATCACTGAGCGTATAAAGCAATAAGTACATTATTTAGTTTCGAGACAATGCCAAAGTTGTCGCAAACGCTTGGCGATAGCTGTATTGTCAACTTCGACAACAAGTTGTTCTGCAATGCTATATACATGGGCTTGTGTAGCTAAGCTAGCTTGGATGGCTAAAAAATAGATGGGGCGCTGCCGTAGCCACCTGGAACACGGAGGCTAGCAGTGTAGAATCGAATCCGGCTTAGGTAGAATTAGTTCTTTCTTGTTGGGTCGGTCGGATCGAAGCAGCGGATTAGAGCGCTGTCGTGTCGCTACATTTCTCTGCCGGAAAAGTCCGCTTAAGTTTAGTATGAAAGGCCTGGAGTTGGCCAAAGGTCGAAATGAAGTGATATTTGTTTTATAACACAGTTTTATACAATAGTTTTATTATGTTTTAATCCCCTTCCCATAACAAGCCTTGAATTATTGCCCGCGCCCCACTCGTGCTACAAGTTTTTAGCGTTACGCGCAAACACAAAAGCCTTTTGCCAACCAAATATATGTGGTGCAATTCCAGTAGTTTTTAACCGATGACTCATTGCATATATATATATATATATATATATATATATATATATTATTTTTGTGGAAACAACTTAAATTGTGCAGACAGAAGACTAGTATAGCCTTCTGCAATCGTGCCTTGCCTTTGGATTTGAAAAGACCTACAGGAAGTTTTGTTATGGCCAAACAAAGGGGAGAGCCGTTCTCCTGGAACTAGTAGACGGAGAGAGTCCTGGCTTCTACTCAGGACACGAGGTCAGCGCGATGTTTGTTTCCTAACAAAGTTTCCTAACGACTCGTCTGCCACTGCTCATCGTGTCTCGACGTGTAATTCGAAACAAGGTCTCGTCGTCGTCGTCGTCGTTAATAGCCCTACGAGAACTAGGAAGCAGCTTTCGCATCAGCTAACAGCAACAGCAACAACAACACAACAACAACAATAACAACAACAACAACAACAATAACGATGATCAGTAAGGCCAATAATGACAGCAAAGAGCAAAGCAGACAAGGGCTCAAAGGAAACGGAAAGACAAGCAAGAGGAATTGAAGCTGGTAGAGAGATAACCAAAAACACGCTAAGACAGCACCACTGCAAACACTGGCACCGCTGAAAAGATTTAGTTTAGCAATTGTGGTGTCCGTAAAAATCGCCAGTTTTATAAAACACTTATCTACTACAGAGTTAAAACGAGAAATTAAATGACTCGAATTGCAGAGTAACAAAAAAGAGAATTTCGATGAGGCAGCGTATTGTTCAGATTTTATTTCCAATCGAAAAAAGACAATATATGTGAAGTGCTCATCACCGCGCACCGATGTAGGGGCAAACCAGCCCGCTCGGTGTCCTGGATGTCCGGAACTGGAGGGCACCCGCTCAAACGACGCCCTGCTTGAGATCCTGCAGCGGATTAGTCGCCTTGCGGCGGCAAATGCAATCCGAGTGTCGGAACTTGAACAAGTTGTCTCCCAGCTTCGTCCCCATCCCACCGGGAACAACGTGAGCACAACGAGAGTGGAGAACGAGGCGAAAAAGCAAGTGGCACAAAACAAAGTGGCACAAGGCACCGGCGGCGGCTCAAATGTTCCCGCCAAGCTCATAATTGGTTCGAATGTCTCATATGCGGCCACCGTCACTCGTACTGTTGGTAAACAAAACCAACAGCAACAACAGTGCCAGAGACAGCAGAGACATCGAGACGATAAACCGCAGCAGCAGTCGAAGCAGACGCCTCTCACAGACGTCGCCAAAAGTGTTGTTGATCTTGGTCAACAGCGCCAGCAACGGCGAGAAGAGAGAGCGGTTGAGCGGCAGCAACAACAGCGGGAGAAACCGGAGAAGAAAGAGAAGCCGGCGCCGGCAGTAGAAAGTGACGTCACGAGTCCGCTGCAGCCGCGCGACCAGGCTGTAGAGACAATGGACTGTACAGAGACAGCCAAGGAAGATCAGCTGGACAACGAAGGCTTCCAGCTGGTGGAGAGACGAAACAAAAAGAAGAGGAAGCTCGCGAGTGAGAGTGGCGGATCGGCCAGCAACAGCCCGGAGAAGCAGGATGGACGCCTGGGGCCGAGCCAGGGCGATCTCTCCCAAATTCACAAGCGAACAACAGTGGAAAAACGCGAAACTAGCGCGATAAGGAAGCACCGTCCTCTTCGAGCAGGAAGTGCAGTCGTAGACTTAGGTGAGCTAACACTGTGTGAAAACCGTGTGCTGCCTATGAAGGCTCTCCGTTTGGAGGGCTTCAGCCGAAAAGCGTCGGCAGAACAGCTGCGTGGTTGGCTAACCGGGAGACATACTGTAGTGCGTGCTATTTGGAAACTCAAAGTTTCCCGGCCGGACTCCGTCTTCTGCGTGGCCTTTGGTGATGATGATTTTAGTAAAGTTTCGAGTAGCGCCTTCTGGCCGAAAGGCGTGAGTTTCCGGCGCTGGCTGGGGGCTCCGCCGGTCCAGACTAGAGTATGCGAAGAGTTTACTGATGGGCATGGTTTAACAGCTAGACAGCAATGACGCCTTCTGCCAAGGCAGCTGCATGCTGCTCGCAGCTGCAAATTATTGCTTTGGAATTGCGAAGGTTTATCTGGGGCTTTACAGCTAGCACCAGAGCGTTTGTTTGATGATGTGGACATTGTACTCTTGACGGAGACTTTCATGCGGAAGGAAGTGCATTTCGATGAGATGCGAGGTTTCCATCTGCTAGCAAGTCTTCCAGACGGAGGGCGGGGAAGACCAGTAGGTGGACTTTCAATCTATTTACGAGCAGGGTCACCCCGAATGCAATGTGTGTGTCGAGGTGAGTGTATGACACTCACCTCAGGTAGTTTCAACCTCGCATTGTTCTACCTGCCACCTCATTACGATGATGTTGACGTTGCCGATGCGATCAGTGCTGGTCTAGCGGGACTGAACCTCCAGCTACCCACTCTGGTCGGCGGCGACTTCAACTGTCGTATTGATAGTGGCGCCACCGATAGGAAGGGCGATGTGCTTCTTAAGCTTCTAGAAAACAGAGGCCTGCATTGCGCAAATGAGCGTGATAAATTCACGTATGTTTGCCAAAGTGGAAGAAGCACTATCGACCTCCTGTTTCACAATCTTCAACATCCGACGGAATTTCAAGGATGCGAGGTACTTGATATTCCAGCACGGAAGCACCTGCCGGTGCTGGCGTCTCTGTGTGTGCCTGGCCAGGGACGCGCCCCACGTCGGCAGCCGATAACGTACTGGTCTAGGCAACTAGATTTGCGTGTATTGACGCGCGAGTTAGAGCTGCTGAGATCAACTTCTGACATTGAACAAAGCAACCACGCTTTGGAGGCCACTGTCAAGGCGGCTGTAGTCAAGAAGAAGTACAGACAAAGACGGGCGCGGCCCTGGTTTACACAGGCCTGCTACTTAAAACGTCGGGAAGTCTTGGGGCTCCTGCGCCTAGCACGGGCTCTACACCCCGACCCCCAGGTAGTTGCTGATCGTAGGGCGCTCTATGGCCGACATAGAGCAACCTACAAGAAACTGCTTGTGGAGAGTAAGCGCCGGTATGATGAGGAGGAGGAGTTTCGTTTGCTTGAGAGAGCAGAGCGCGAACCTCATGTCTACATTGTTCGCCGGCAAAACAGAAGCATGCACAGCATGACAAAGGAGCAGTTGCGGCAGCACTTCACTGCCCTTCTGCTCGATGCAAACGCCCCCGCGCCTAACCCAGTTATTGAGCAAACCGCTCACTCTGGAGCAGCACGACATGAATTCGCCGTTTACGGTGGAGGAAGTTGTGCAGATCTTGCGCGGGTTACCCAAGAAAAAGAGTAGTGGTCCTGATGGGATCTATTACGAACATTGGGCTAAGTCGTCCGATGTTTTAGCGGAGGAGCTGTGTAAGCTGTTCAATCAGATACTCAGCGGGGGACACATACCCCAGGTTTGGCACGAGGCCAGGCTTACTCTGCTATTCAAGGGCAAAAACGGTGACAACGTGGACGATCCAAATCTCTATCGGGGTATCGCGTCGGAACGCACTCTCAAGAAAATCTTCGCCAAGTTGATTATCTCGAGGGTGCTTCCAACTGTGGAGAAGGCCTTACCTCCGGAGCAATTCGGATTCAGGAAAGGCCGAGGTACACAGGACGCGATCCACGTACTCCAGTCGGAAGTTGAACGGGTGCTGGCTGTGCCCGGGGGTCACTTGTACGCCGTCTTTATCGATTGTGTCAAGGCCTTCGACAAAGCTCCCCGTCACCTACTAGTCGATTCATTTCGACATGCTGGGGTGGGTGGTTCTTTCCTACGAGTGCTCTCCAGCTTCTTTGCTGAAGACCGCCTTGAAGTAAACGTAAGGGGCGAAGACACCTTGCAGCTCTGTCAAAACGTAGGGACCCCCCAAGGGGACCCTCTCAGTTGCCTGGCATTCTCCTTGCTCATCGCAGACCTAGCTCGCCATGTGCGGGAGGAGTTTAGAAACGCCGTCGTCGTCATGTATGCGGATGACATAGTAGTGGCCCACCGGAACCGCGGTGCCATTCGTCGAATTGTCGGTGACGTCGAAAGTTACCTTCACCGTAAGGGCCTGCAAATAAATGCGCGGAAGACGAAAGCCATGAAGTTTCGCCGTGGGGGTCGATTGGCCGCAGCAGACGTAATACCCTGTTGTGGCCAACCGCTGGAGTTTGTCAACTCTTTCCCGTATCTGGGTCTGAGGCTACACTATACGGGAACGACCTTTACCCAGCACATCGCCGACAGGTGTCGAGCGGCTATTACCTCTATTCACACAGAGGTGAGAGACCCTCGACGACTGTCTGTGAGTGCGGCCGTGCGTCTTTATGAGCTTAAGATTGTGCAAATGTTGAGCTACAGCCTTGGCAGGGTGTGGGGCCATCTTTCAGCGGCAAATTTTGCGCAGCTAGAAAGATGCTTCACAATATATATGAAGCGGGTCCTTTGCTTACCCCGGACGGCAAAAAGCCGCTTCGTGTACCTGCTAGCGGGTTGCGGGCCGGCAGTGGAAACAATCAGAGTCAGGCTTAGGTCACCTATTACTGGACCACTTCAACAATTTTTGTTGGAGTGGCAGGGAAAAGTGACCGAGGCCTCGGCAGAGGTAGCGCAATTGGATGTGTACCTCGCCAGGGAGCTTTGGGATGGAATGGCATGCACTAGCCGGCACGTGTACACAAGATACATTGTGCATGGCTATCATCACTTGGTATGTTCGACTCAAGGATTTCACCAAGTTGACGATCAATGTCGTTGCCGGTTCTGCTCGCAGATATGCGCTAAATACCACGCAGCGAGCTGCCAGAAGCATCGGCGGTCTTTGCACTTTTTCGCCGGGTGGGACGGTCGCTGAAGTGTTTAAAGTGTATAAAAGGAATGAATTGTATTGAAATTATGTACCATCTTGAAATGCAATGTTATTGCGAAATAAACCATATATATAAAAAAGACAATATTCTTCAAATTTATGGAATTGACTGCAATATACAAAGCCAAATTTAAACGCAAATTTTTTTAACAAACAAAAGCAAGCGACTCTTATATATATATATATATATATATATATATATATATATATAAAAAATGTGTTGCAAAAAATTAGCAACTCATGTTTTTTATTTGTGATAATTTCGGCTTGGTTTACTTGAATGGCTTGAAATTTCGCATTGAAAAATCGCATGATGTACATGACGAAACACGAGTATGGTGTTAATTTCATTGCAATCTCACAATCGGTTCATACAAAAAAATAAAAAGTGTGAAAAAACAGTGTTGCAAAATATTAGCAACAATAACATGCTAACAACACAGCTCTTGTTTGTAGAGGATAGTCGATACTACAGCTGATATTCGATCCCGGGGATCAAATGTCAAGAATATTGTCTAGCTAAATCAATCGTTCTGTAGCTGCAAAATATTCTACAGCTTAGTCGTTGTTCCAAACTAACGGCAAAGCGTATGTTTAAACCATAGGTCGTACAAAGGATCTCTCGGATAACGAAAAGACAAGAATTGAGGCATATGCTGAGCTCGGTCATACAGTACCTGCTATAGCAACCAGATTAGGACGGCATAAGAGCACCATCAGCAGGTTCTTACACTCTGGAGTGAACCAAAGGTGCAGATCTAATAGTGGGCGTAAGCCAGTTTGGACTATTCGAGATCGGCGAAGAATCATACAGTTGGCTACTCATGACCTAATGTCTTCTTCCAGGATCAGGACTACTTTGGGAGTGCCAGTGCACCGATCCACAGTGTACCGAGTGCTAAGTTCTGACAAAAACGTGCGATACGCGAAAGCGAAAAGGAAGCTTATGCCGCAACTGCAACCGAAGCACACTGTCGCACGGCGTGAATTTTCGCATAGTACCAAACTTGGGATAACGAGTGGAAAAACATTGTCTTCTCGGATGAAAAGAAATTTATCTCGATGGCCCTGACGGCTGTCAGTACTATTGGCACGACTTACGGAAGGAACCTAAATGGTTCTCGAAACGTGTGGCCGGTGGTGGTTCTGTGAAATATTAGGGCGCGTTTGGATATAATGGGAAGTCCGATCTAGTCGTGATTGTGGGCCGAAACAATTCCGACAAGTACCAGCGTATCGTCGGTTTCCAGTTAGAAGCCCAATTCTTCTGAAATGGGCTTCTAACTGGAAACCGATGAAGCAGATTTACGCAATGGTCGACAATATGATAATTTGTCGGACCTCAAAGAAGCTGTCCAGCAAGCATGTACTACTATTCCACTTTCGTACTTACAACAGCTCATTAACTCCATGAAAGACCAAGTTTACGATTTGATTCAGAAAAAGGGACAAAAACCCCGTTTTAAGAATAGAATATGTAGTATCAAATAAGTCATACAGCCCTGCTAAGAATCGAATACGCCGTAAGGCGTTATTGTTGCTAATATTTTGCAACACTGTTTTTCAACCTTTTTTTATTTTTTGTATGCACCGATTGTGAGATTGCAAGGAAATCAACACCATACTCGTGTTTCGTCATGTACACCATGCGCTTAAAATATCAAGCCATTCAAATAAGCCAAGCCGAAATTATCACCAAAAAACATGAGTTGCTAATTTTTTGCAACACACTTTATATACAGGGTGTTCTTATTTGTGTGTCCAAAACGCTAGGGTATGGTCAAACTCGGTGAGAAAATCTTTTTTGCCAATGGGTGGAAGCCGGGAAAACGTTTTGTTTAGGAGTGAGGATGAAATTTATAAAAGCAGTTATTCAGCCTTTTTTCTTCTACATAGTTGTGCAAAATCTACGTTTGCGGGAGAACCAGTCAACGCACAAAGGAACCGATCATACCGGCGTGTTTGGCGGAAAATTCTGCACAATAAAGTATACATTACTAGCTTGCGTAGCAAAAAGCGAATAGCCAGATTAAGGGAAGTCATAAAAAGTCAAAATGTTACGTTAACGCTTTTTTGTGCAACATCGTAATTTTTTCCATTACGAACGAAAATGTGCGTTCAAAAGACTACTCTCAGGCAATAGCAAATTTAATGCCCACTACATTCGTACCAAAGTGATGGTGCTGCGTTACGTAGTTGCCAAGTAACTAAGGTTTTCGATAGCCATATCGAAAGCGAAGGCATGCATATTTCCATAGGGCGTATGAGAAAGTTAGGTACATATTTTGAGGTTTGGTAGAACTCAACAAGAGAATAAATTTTCCTAGTGGAAGGAGGGGGCGGAAACGTCTTGGCAAATTTTTACGGTTCTGAACGTGAAAACTTGCACGTAAAACATAACAACTATGACTGTCGAAAAAGCTTAGTGACTTGACAACTACGTAACGCAGCAACATCACCTTGATACGAAAATGATGGGCATTAAATCTGCTATTGCCTGAGAGTAGTCTTTTGGACGTGCATTTTTGGTCGTAATGGAAAAAATTACGATGTTGCACAAAAAAGCGTTAACATAACATTTTGACTTTTTATGACTTTCCTTAATCTGGCTATTCGCTTTTTGCTACGCAAGCTAGTTATGTATACTTTATTGTGCAGAATTTTCCAAACACGCCGGTATGATCGGTTCCTTTGTGCGTTGACTGGTTCTCCAGCAAACGTAGATTTTGCACAACTATGTAGAAGAAAAAAGGCTGAATAACTGCTTTTATAAATTTCATCCTCATTCCTAAACAAAACGTTTTCCCGGCTTCCACCCATTGGCAAAAATGATTTTCTCACCGAGTTTGACCATACCCTAGCGTTTTGGACACACAAATAGGAACACCCTGTATATATATATATATATATATATATATATAAATATTAGAAAACGCCTTTATTCACCTAATAAAGGGTGGTATGCAAAGATACCTGCAAAGCCGCCTTGTTGTGCGATTATTCGGCTACACATCAGGCAAACGTATTTTTGACAATTTCAACTCTTGCATTATTATAAGATATAGGTATCATTTGGCTCCTACGATTTTTCACTGTCACGTCAAAAACCGGTCAACAAGATTTGAGCTCACAAGCTGTGATAGTACAATATACACATTTGAATCATTAATAATAAAACGACGGAATAGCATGTTTAAAAGTAAAAATGTGGATTTGACTAGACCTCTAATATGCTCAAAGAACGTAAAATCAATTGGCACTAACACCTAGGCCCTGCGTAATATTTAGGGTGAGCAGCGCTGATCTGTTGAGATGATAGTCCTGATCGTGCGACCCATGTTTCAGAAAAAGACATTTCGGAACGGAGAGCTCTATCCTATTGTCACTGCACCAAAGGCGGACACCGTCGATAGCAGATTGCAGCACAGTATGAGCTGAGACCTATCCCGCATTCCGAGTCCAAAGGAAAGTATAATCTTAGGTCTTCTATGTATTGGGCTCTTTTGTGTTGATGACTGTATAGAATATGCAGATGTTTTGCAGGTACCCGCACGTAAAAGTAGGTTTTGACAGAACATTATTTATATTCCACTAATTGTCGATACACTATGCGTAAACAGTTGGGACAATCCGCCCTACAACATTATAATGTATTACTATCCCATCAAAAGTGTACGTCAATTATAGTTCGTTGCCGCTACACAAAAATAGGGATGGCTTGTGACTAAAGCCTTCATTGAGTTTTACCTATTAAAGGGGCAATAAAAGCATATAGGCTAACTCTAAGCTGTTGTAGTGCAATTGTACTTTTTAGTCAGACCAAGAAGGTGCTTAATAAATGCATGTGTTAGTTGTTAAAGACATTTTTTTTCTAGAGGTTTGACTAGAGAATGCGGTTGCAAACATGATCACTACTGCAAAGAAGCTCCCAACAAGAAAAAGCCAGTAGTGTGGGGCTCTAACACACTAAAAACCAGTCGTGTCCTTGTTCTCCGACCTGGCTGGGGATTGCTTGCGCATTGCATCAAACAGTCAGGGAGGGGACGAGTCTACTACTAATCCAGACGGGTGTGTTCCCCGGGAGCCACGGAGAAGGGGGCGCCTCAAGTAGTTGCTCCTCGTGTTTTTAATTTTTTTTGGTCATCGCTTAAGCAAAGGCGACAGCGTAGCGGGAACTTGTGGCGGCAGTCGAGGCTGACCCCTGGGGCCTACCTTACCGGGTGGAGATGGGTGAACTTTGTCAAAAATCTTACGCGCAGTTGAAAGGTTTGCGCCCGGAAAGGCACCCGGCCTTGATGGCGTGCGGCCCAGAGTCATTTGCCTTCGACAAAGCAGCAGGCGGAGGAGTTGGCGGGCATGGCCACTCGACTGTTGGAAAACAGAATGTACCTCGCGCAATGGAAGCAGGCTCTACGTCCTATAGACAAATTTGTTTACTGGATGCACTAGGCAAGCTGTTTGAAAATGTAATAACAGTGCGCCTAAATGCAAATATCAAGGACCTTCAGACTCTATTAGGTGGCCAGTATGGCTTCCGACGGGGCCGGTCAACAATGAACGCGTTTCACCGGATCCCGCAAAATGCGGACTATGAGACTAAACACTTTCTTAAGACCCAGTAATTCGTTCTTCTCATCTTACTCGATGTGAAGAAAGCTTTTAATACAGCAAAAGATAGAAGCAGTTTACCTAGGGGGCCGGAATCTGGCCAGGATTCTTTCTCGGTAGGGATAGCTACAAACAGTCGCCGCCGGCTGCTAGTCCCTGTCGCGGAGTCCTTGGCGCGGCGCCGGCGTGGGCCGAACTAGCCTCATGCACTGCTCGCAATAGATGAGTTCTCCGTGCATCACAGTGAGCACAGAGCCTTCGTCCTGGCTCGCCAGCTCCCCTAAGATCATCTGGCCCGGAAAAGCGAGCGTAAAACAGATGGCGCGATTGACTTTACGCAAGCCCGAGCGGCAACGCTTACCGCGTAGGCTCACGAATAGGACGCCCGGCTTAGAAGTGCCTCGGGTCAACTGGACCCGGTCGCTTCTACCGGACCTCCAACTTTGCTATGATAGGCCGGGTCGGGGGCCACTTACGTACTTCTCGGTCCAAGTCCTCACGGGCCACGGCTAAGTCCAAATTTATATGGTGCGGATTGGGAAGTCGCAGATACGCACGCGCACCCTCTGCACGTTGGACAGCCGGACGATATTGACCACACGGTTTCGTCCTGCCCCGCCCTGGCCCAGGTTCGCAGAAGACGTATTGCTATGCAGGGAGATCGACACGCAACATTGTCGGTCACATGATGAAGGAGGCTGCCGCATAGGCGGCATGCGTATATTTCTTAGACGCTATTGCGCGTGAGAAGACGCAACTACGGAGGCGTCATCGGGTGGCCGAGATAACGGTGTTCCGCAAGGGGCTATGATAACTTAGCCCTTCGTGTAACGGGTAAACGCATCTCCTCGGGTTTTTGAGCTGAGGGCACGACGAAATCTATGAGAGCCGATAGAGCACGACGCTGTCCTCTCACGGTCTTAAAGTAGTGCCACACATTCCAAATTCTGGGGGTGGCAAAAATTGAGGTTTTAGTGGGTGAAAGTCCCACACTAGACGCTGCTAGTTGCCAGTAACGATAGAGCATTAGCGTTTTTAAACCTCCCGTATAGAAAAATAACTGAAAGAAAGTTTTTCCTGTGAAAAGTCCCCAGGATAATTCTCCATACAAAAATCCTACATCGCCCGCCCACGCCCTGGCATCCAAAGACACGGTCACCGACCCGGCAACGGACCATGACTACGTCGAATCCCTCAACACCCGCAAACGGGAAGCAGAGACCCCATTTCCTCTTATCCCCCGAGTTAGACACTGCGCTTCCGGCACAGACGAGAAGGCCCGACAAGCCTTCGAAGACGCCTACGAAATCCTTGCAGAAGATTGCTTAAGGATAGCGACACACTGCAAACCAAGAAACACCTTAAAAAAGCTCAAGTACCTCTCCCAAAAGGTCGACCTCGACCTTCGAGAGGTATGCTCGACAGCCAAGGCATTTTTAAAGATCCTGCGAGAGGCCCGGCTTATCTGGATCAGACTGAGACATTTTAGGATGCAAAAGAAGCTGGAATTGGTGCTAGCCTAACGTGACGAAGCTCTCGACCTCATCAGGACCGCCGTGAAGGAACAGGACGCTGCGCTAAGCGAGAAGAACGGGAGCGAACAGGATCCCCTGCCCCAAATACGTGGCAGAAACCAATTCGACTCAACAGGCACAGCTCGACGAGCAGATCCCGAAGGCTCAAACAGTGGAGGAATACGTGCAAGTAGCGCAGCTTCCATGGCCTCCTACAGCGACACAGGAGATCCCACTATTAACGGCAGACTTTGCCTTATACAGGGGAATCCAAGGCTTTTTAATCCGATTGGGAGAAGACCAGAGTAATGGAGTCTACAGGCGCTGGGACATCGACTTCGGTCAGCGTTCTGCCATTAAAGCAGGAGTATACTATCATGGATGAAACATCTCTGATACTGATGCGAGCGGTCATACACAAAGTTCTTCTAATCACAAAGCAAACGCCAAATGACACAACGCCCTTTCTCCACGTCCCCCTGGACATGCGTACCATTACCCTTCACGGGATAATAGCAGCGCTGGCGGCTCAGTCACCCATCTCCGTGAGACCGGCGCTGCACAAAACTCGCACGGCCCAGGCAGGGTTCACCGGACCGCCTTCAACCACCCACCCACGAACACCCAGGGCTCCTTACAGACCCATATGATCGATACTGGTCAAAACTGAAAACGGCAAAATCTTCGCCGACACCCTGCGGACCGTTCGGAGAACCTCGGCGCGGACCTCCCGGCGGACACGATCATCCGCGAAGTAAAGAAGACGTCCAGCGGAGATGTAGCAATCCGACTGGGGGAGATAACGCCAGGGCCGGAGAAACGGCTGGGCGCCAAGATTTGCGACGCAGAGCTAGAGGCCTCCGCCAAGGTGTTCGACCCCGCCCTCGAGGTGGCACTATGGGGCATTAACCCCATGCAGAACGAGCCCCAGATAAAGGCTGAACTCGCCACACATCTGGGAGTGACCGCCCACTTCTTGATCGCATTCACCGAGTCACGACAGGGTCGCAACGGGGGATTATACGTCTTAGCGCGCCCGCCGGCTCCACTAGCCCGACGCCTGACTAACCTGGCGACAATTAGAATAGCAGGCCGCATCTGCCGTCCGGACCTATGGTACATACCCCCAATGCGCCGAGATCTGCACACTCGAGAAACCCTTAGAGGGACATCTCTGCTTACGCTGCGGGGCCACTGGTCACAAAACCAGAGACTGCACATCGGCAAACATAAACTGCATATTTTGCGATACTAAGGGCCATCGCGGGCGCGATGTTCTGTCCGATGTACAAGGAGCAAGTGCTCCGGAAACGAAAATCCAGATCAGGGGACAAGCAACAACCAGCGCGTCAACTAGACGCCCCAAGCCGGACAGAGTAGAGCCTCGAGGCAGACACATGGGGTCAATAGACACTACTCAACCGGAGACCGAGCTTCAGAGCGAGAAGGCCGCTCCCAGCAACACTCCGCCGGCCACAACCGCGCCGAACGAGGCGGCAACAGAAGAAGGAAACGAATCTGACTGGACGACGGCCCAGAAACGCTCAAAAGCCAAGGCACCAAAATGAAAGTACTGCAAATAAATCTAAACCGCTGCTGGGCCACCCATGACGCTTTGGGCGTTTACGTCTAAGAGAAATAGATATCTCTGTGCATAACTGAGCCCAACGTCAACATCAACTCAACACGCGCAAATCACTATACTGAATCTGCCGCAGACACAGCGATATGGTGGACGGGACGGGATCCGAAGGTCTCCATCTCGGGTAGCAGTGCTCGTTCTGGATGCTTACAAATCTTTTAAACATTTATTCACCTTCGCCAGGTAGTATAAACACAATATATATATCTCTTTACTGTTGCTTGTCAGCTGACTGTTGACCGGTGCGGATGTGTTCATTTGTGCTCCTGAGCTTAGTGCCTTTCTAGTGAGTAGTTTGGCGCCGTGTGAGGCGTGCTTGGTGTCAAACGATTCGTCTTCGAGCCGTGCACCGCGCCATCCCCGATTTCCTCAACTCTCTCTAGGAGTTGGTAAGCATACACCCCCCCCGTCGCGAAACGTCCTGACCCAACGGCCAACGTTCCTTACGCACGACTTCTCCGAATCGGTAGGGCCTGTTACGGTCGGTCAGCACTCCGACGATTAGGCGGGATCCTTTCATAGAATTAGTCTTCGAACCGTTCTAAGAAGGCCTTATTCGACGGAATGGACAGTGTCAAAATGATCCAACCGCAACATCACGAGGGGCCGGTCAGCAGTGCGGCGGGCACTACAAAAACAATAACAACAGATGACACGGTAGCAGCAGTGCCCACAGGGGCTAGAAAACGAACCCTGCCCTATCCGCCGTCCCCGCGTGCGAAGGAACCGCGACTGAATTGCCTGAGTTACTGCGCGAGATGTGAAGAGGGTCTACAAGGTACACTATCCGTGTGTTGCTCGAAATGTGCTAGAGTTATTCACGTGGCCTGCAAAACTAATGACGAAGCTGCACCGACAGCTGATCCTTCGTACAAATGGCGGTGTAGAGTTTGCTCAGTGCCAACAGCGGACCAATCAATAGACGGGTTAATGAAATGTTTAGATCAGTGTGCGCTAGAAAGTGAATCAATGCAACTAGTGACTTTTCTATTCCATCGCGTGAGAGAGCTCGAAAATGAAGTGCGAAGCTGGAAGTCCAAGCATAGGCAGCCTGCTCAGCTGACCGAGGAGAGTGAAATGATCGATGTTTCGGTTAAACCGCCCAAGTGCCCTGCGCCGACTCCGCCGCGGAAAACTGCTCTCGTGGTGGGCGACAACATCGTGCAACCGCTTGGCCCAGCGCTGAGGCGAATTCTACCGAAGAAGACGCCGCTTGCAATCCGCTCTGCGGCCAAGATGGACATCGACAGTGTTATCATCGAAGCGGAAAAATACATTGATGCCACAAATGGCCCGGTAGCGGTGTTCCTGCAAGCCGGCTACCATGAGTCTATGGAGTTTGAAAGAGACAGATACATCAGTAAAGTCGAGAACTTCTCGAAGAAGCTGATATCAGCACGCCCAGGATCCGAGGTGCACATTCTCTCCGTCCCCCTCTTCGGTCAGGATTGCAAGGTAGCTAACGACGTTCTGACGAGGAAAGCGGCCCAGGACGGTGCTAATTTCTCGGTTCTCGCCCTCTCAATCTGTCAACGATCGGTCGTCGAGAGTCAGTGCTACAGCTATAAAGGCGAAGTAGCGGATAAAATCGCCTACAACATAGCGAGAAAAATTAAGCCTTTTTTAGGGGTGAGAATCCTGTCGCCATGAGAAGAGCAGGAGTCAAAAGTCTGTAAGTTCGATTGTCAAACCAACATCGACAGCTGCTCGCGAGGCCTCGAACAGCAGACCCTCCCATATCAACCGAGCCCCCACGATGAGACATCGTTCCCCCAGCCGGGTCAGTTTCTCGAGAACGACTCAACATGGCCAAGCGGATCCAAAGCGGAGCAATCATCGATGGGATCGAAGCAACGACAAAACGACAACGACACTTAGCGGCCCACGAGCCCCTCCCTTGCCTACGTTAGAAGAATTCGTGAAGCAAGTCTTGGCAACGGTGACGACTGGCCCATCGGCATTCAACGCTCACAGCTATCACAGTGGATCCCGAGGTCGATCGAGGAGCGCATAACGAGGTCGGGCCTCACACAAAAAGAAACAATAAGAATTGCACAATGGAACTGCGAGGGAGCTTCCTCGCTAGAGCTCCTCGCCCCCGACGCATTGGATGGACTAGACATCCTAGTGCTGACGGAAACCTGGGCGACCACCCCTTTCGACCTTCCGAGTTTCTATGCTGTGCATTGCCTCGCTGAAAAGCGCAGCGGGCCAGGGCGGCCAAGTGGGGGTACTTCCGTTTTCTACAATCACAAGCTAGGCGACTTCACGACGTGTCTAGCGGAGAATAACGTCATAGCCCTACAAGGCCCGACAATGTCCGTAGTTGCAGCATTTGTCCGACCCGCAGATTCGGAATCTACACTCACTATGGTAGAGAAGCTGGTCAGCGGTCTGGAAGCAGTATCTCCCCTAGCCGGTGCGCCCCTGATAGTCGCTGGTGACTTCAACGCCCGCCTTGATCAGCCGAACTCGAGCCGCACCATAGCTCTCCGAGACACCCTAGCACATTACGGCTGCTGGATAGTCAATTCCAAGCTATCGCCAACATTTATGGGGTACTCCGGAAGCTCGGTCATCGACGTGTTCGCCACCAACGTGCCCAAAAAAGTGATCAGGTATCAGGGAGGAAACAACAAGCTTCGTGAAGGCGCATGCATTCGAGCCCACGTTCCAGTGGCCGTGGACCTCACGGTTCAGGAAGCGTCAACGAGAACGGCCAGGCGACTTGCCCTCCCACGCCGGCTCAATGTGAATATGCTACTAGAACGTGCTCATGAAGTTCTCCCTGTGCCGGACGTGATAGACACGGAGATGTATGCGCAACGTCTACTCGAAGTGCTGCACTCTAGTATACAGCCAGTTTCTTTTTCCAAAAAGCACAGGCCATGGTTCGACCACAGCTGCCGGCTTGCTCGCCGAGCCCAGATTACCTTCAGGTTCCTAGCGGAATCGAATCCGGGTTACCATCAGCTTGCCTCGATATTCAGAACAATTTGTAGGAAAACATACGCGACGCAGCGTAAGAGGTACCAGGAGATGCTGGAGGCTCGCCTTATAGCCGACGCAGAGCGTCACCCCTACAGATGGCTGGCCCACCGAGGAAGCACCGCGGCCTGCCCTATCAGCTCGCCAGCCCTCATTCATCACTTCGCGGAAATGTTCACTTCACGAGACACCATTCCTCGCGAGGTGCCAAACCTAGTCGCCGTGTGGGGTGAATCGACAACATGGCTACGGGAGTCCCTCCAGCAGAAGTTCACCGTCGAGGAGGTTCTACGAGGACTTCGAAGTCTCCGCAGTAATAAAGCCTCCGGCCCCGACAGAGTACGCAATGAGCATCTAAAATGTACACTCTTTCTTGCACCTTGCTGGTCCGCGCTATTTAACGAATGCTTGCGGACGGGCACACTCCCAGCAAAGTGGGGGGATGCAAATCTGCTAGTTATACCTAAGGGTAAGGGGGATCCGGCCCTGCCGTCGTCTTGGCGGGGCATCGCGAAGAAGAGCGTATGCTATAAGCTACTCTCTTGTCTGCTGACATGGAGACTGTGTGACTACCTGGAGGGCGTAGGAGCCATCCCGACCGAGCAGCATGGATTCCGCAGAGATCGCTCGACAGAAACTGCCTGTACGATTCTGATGGAGGACGTTAAGAGGGCGTTAGCCATAGCGATGAACCCTCTGTATGCAGTCTTCGTCGATTTCAAGGCAGCATTTGATTCGGCGCCTAGAGACATGGTCTTACGCACGTTGGCAGAGGTTGGCGTGCCAGTTAAAGTGCTCAACCTTCTCGCGGCCATCCTGCAGGAGAACAGAATAACCATCGAGGATGGTATCGCCGAACTCGAACCTTTCGCCCAGACAACAGGCCTAGCTCAGGGTGACAACCTGAGCCCTCTCCTGTTCTCTGTCCTACTGAAGGACCTGCCCGCCCAAATAAGAGGCCCGAGAAATCTAGTCAAAGTTATCTTGTACGCGGACGACTTGGTAATATATGGTCCAAGCAGGTTTCAGGTACAGCAAGCCTTAGCCCGTCTTTACGTCGCTGTAAATGCTTTGGGTCTAACGGTAAACCAGAGAAAGACAGAAGCAATAAAATTCAGGAGGGGCGGCAGGATCAGTGGCACTGACACCTTGCGATACGCCAGTGTACCGCTCGCGTACGTAACCAGGTTTCCATACCTGGGGCTACTGTTTTCTTATAACGGACGCAGCTTCACCGCACACATTGCCGAGAGGTGCAGGAAGGTAGTGACTGTTGTATGGGCAATAAAATCGCCGCAGCTGTTGTCACTCGAAACCGCCTTGAGACTGTTCGATCTCAAAATAGCCCCAATCGCGTCGTATGGGATACGTGTCATTTGGGAGGACCTCACGGCGCAGAACCTCGAACAGCTTAACCGTGTTAAGGCCTCCTTTCTCAAGAGGGCTCTGGGATTACACATCTTGACCCGGAACCGCCTAGTATATCTCCAAGCAGACACACCGCTGTTCACTGAACATCTGCGGCACCGCTTTGATCTGTCGGCGACAACGGCTTTCAAGGACAACCTCGAGTGCTGGGAGATAAAGTTCGCGGATATCGATGATAAATTCTTCGAAACTGGAGCTATGACACGTAACGGATGGAGAGGGGCGTATCGTTACAACCGTCATGTCGTAACCCGCGATGCCGTACACGGCTTTCATCATAAACTGTGTATCGTGCGGGACTTCTACGAACCAGATGACCATTGCAGGTGCTCTAGATGCAAAGCACACTGTGGAAGATACCACGCCGCTTCCTGTGCTCTGGTCCCTTCCCTAGGTAGCCTGTCTGACCCCATCTTAAAATATTCGAGATGAGCACTTTCTAGTCTATTTCCATATAGGAGAAAATTGGGTTGTAGCTACATTGTCCGTGTAATATATACTCGTTCTGGATGCACTTGGGCTTACCTAGGCAGCGGCTCATACATTATTTCTTGCTACTTTTCACCAAACCGCCCAGTAGAAGACGTAAACGACTTTAACCCCTATCGACTTCACCTGACAGGCGACCTTAACGCGGCACATCCCCTCTAGGGCTCTCGCGCCTCCACTCTTCGGGGAGACCTATTAATGGATTGGCTAGCCAACGTAGTATTAACAGTACGTAAGGACGGGGACTCCCCAACATTCGTCCAAGACCGGCAGGAATTTTTTATCGATTTCACACTCGCTAACGACGCTTCTCTTCGTCTGATCAACAGCTGGAGGGTAGTAACAGACGTCGAAACGCTCAGCGATCACCTGTTCATAACATTCGATTACGACGGCGCGCCCACTCAACCATCTTCGACCCGGACAACATGGCAGATGAGACAGCTTGACAAGAAGAAACTAAAACGTTGCATAGCATTACAACTCACCACTCACCAGGACTCCCCCCCTCCCTTCCAAAAAACTAACACAGACAGTAATACACGCGTGCCGGGCCGCGGGTGGCCCACCGCGCCGCCATGCAAGTAAACGTCCCCCGCAGCCAAGGTGGACACCCGAGGTAAAAGAAGCTTGATCCGCGTGCACTCGCGCCAAGCGAACTCTGTCGAGGGCCCGGACGTGGCTCGCGAGGAGACGCCGAAACGGCGAACACGAACACATACTGCACGCGGCCCTGGCCGGGGAAGACACACTCCTAAATATCTACAGAACAGCAAGAAACACTCTCCGTCAAAAGATCAAAACAGCTAAACAGGAATGCTAGAGAGCTCTACGAGACCTGGTACAACACGATCCGTGGGGACCGCCCTACCGAGCAGTTCGGGAGAAACTCAAGACACCCGCACTTCACGCGACGTCGCATCGCTTGTGCGCTCATTTGTCAAGAAGGTGCGTGCACTTTGCACGTTAGTCAAAAAGCAGCAACGCGCAAATGAGAATCTCAAAAATTACACATTTACGCTCGCGCACTTGTGCAGACTCAACAAATATGCGGAACCCTGCATAACACACGCATAAACCAGAGATCCCCTGACAATTTAATTTCTTTTACCGCTGCATCCATTGTCAAAAATTATACATGTAACTCAATTAATCAATTTTGTTTAGAGTATAGCGTTGACCTAGTGTGCATCACCAACACATTCAGTGAATAAATTTATCAGTCGAGCTGTTGCTGGGCGATCGATATACCGTCTTTCGTAAACACTGAAAAAATTGCGATGGTGGTGAATGCAATCTGGCTATAGCCGAATTGCAAGCTGAAAAAGTGTTTATTACGGATGATTCCACAAAGATCATTGCTGTCGACATACTATGTGGAACAGATAAAGAGTGCCGAGTTATTTGTTGTTATGTTTTACCTACAAGTTTTACGACACAACTTGTGTTTTGCTTGACGAGTCCTTGCAAGTAGATTTTCCGGTCATTCTGATGACAGACTTTAACCAACTTGACATGAATTGGAGATGTATTGACATTTTCTCAAGTGAAACCACGAAAGAGTATATAATTGCAGAGCGTGCAGGATAAATTTGTAAAACGAGTTGCTCGTTGGTGCTGTCGACCACGCCTGTGTACCACATTGCCTTAAGTTAGCGAATACTAATCTTACGCCAAAAACCGACTGTTTAAACAGCTAGCGCGTCTAAATGTTATTGCTAAGTATTTTGTTCTAAGACCAAATTATTCTCGGATCGACGATTCCACCCTCCCGAGGTTGCTCGTGTGGACCCTGTGTACAACTCATTTGCCTGAACAATTGCACGGTGTTCACAGATTTGAAACGACTTTGCTTTTATTTGTAATATCCCCTTTTCAATAAAGGTGGTATAATAAGAGAAAAGATTCAGTCTAAATTCATTCTACGTGTTGCATCGAGATGTAAGGAAAAGCGTGGCTGTCTTAAATTAGTACATATCTTAAAGGTACTATAATAAGAGAACAAAGACTTTTTCTTTGATTGGTGCGCCAGAAATAATATCACATCGCTCTCCAAATGTGCCGTTGTGTTTGACGGAAGGCTACGTTTGTGCACTTAATGGAGAAAAGGTAGCTAAAGTAAGCAGCGTTTGCGATCTTGGGCTAACGGCAATACCAGAGTTGGATTTTGACATTTACATTACGCAAACGATTAAATCTGCTAGTCTATATAATATGATATTTCGTTTTTTATTATTAAATGCTTAATGTCTTATGTCTACCTTTGTGAGAGTTTTGTAGTTCCCAAATGCATTTACAGCTGTAAAGTCTGGCGGTCGTATTTGGAGAAACCTGTTAATGAAATTAAAAAGGTCCAGTCCAAATTCCTTCGACGTGTTGCATCGAGATGTAAGGTAAAGCGTGGCAGCCTTGAATTAGTAGGTATCTCAGAGCGGCACTCGAGAGGAAATTTTAAAATGTACGCCCGAATCTTTTAGTTTTTCCGTCTTTCTTTAGTATTCGCAGCAACAAATAATGTCAACAACATAGTTTTATGGCGCATGGCAAAAATGTTGAGAATCAGAGTGGACCATAATCGACCTGAATCGGACAAAAAACGAAGAGCACATTTATTACCAAGAATTATGCATGCAACTCAATTAATCAATTGTGTACTCTATACAGCGTTAACCCAGTATGCATCATCGAGACATCCAGTGAATAAAGTTTATCAGCTAAGCTGTCGCTGGGCAGTCGATAAACCGTCTTTCGCGAACACCGCAGATGTCGCAGAAGAACTGATCCGCTACCATTGCGTTGTAAGAAGAAGCCACTGGCTTTTCCCTGGTGTTAAGTATATATGACTCAGCACCTCGTGCAGCAAATTAAAGAACCGACACGGAGGCTGGAAAAACTCGCTCTTTGCTGGCCGTCGGAGGACGATGTTCAAGAGACGTCTATATCGATCGCAGATGTTGGGCCACTTCTTGAAGACAACGGGGCCGGGCATGTTAAACTTAAGGCCAATCTCCGATCAGCGATCAGAACGCATTCGCTGATCCGTGTAGAGTGATTGGAAAATACAAAAACGGCCATTTGCAAGTTCGAGGAGGCTCTTTTGTTAATTCAGCGTTAGCCTTCTTCATCAGTTGATTATATTGTTTGCCTAAATCACTGTAGACCCGCAACGAGTGCAGTAGTGTGCCCTGCTCATTCACGGCCGCAACACTGTCCACCAAAACGTTACTAAAGTTTTCTATTGATTATCCTCGATTGGAGAACTTGCACTGCATTACAGAATATAGGACAGGTCGACGGCTAATTTTCAATACCGGGCTAACCGGAACGGCATATGCCCTGTCTATATTGCAGACTACTAAAGGAATTCCTGCACTTTTCTTAAAAAAGGCGGGTATTGAGTTGGCAGAACCGCTGAATCTAATTTTTCAATTATCCCTGAATGATGGCGTTGTACTAGATTTGTACCGACAAGCTAATATAGCTCCTGGTCACAAATCTGGAGACAAGGCAGATCCCGCAAAGAAGCGCCCAGTATTGCTAACTGCGGTATCGAGCAAAGTACTGGAGCACACAATCGCGGATCACGTCTACAACAACGATCATTTGCAAAGGCTTATCGCCGACCAGCAGTTTGCCTACAAGCTCGAACGTTCGACAACTGTTGCTGCGTGATGGGGTACCTAAACGACACCGCCCTGCACGTTGACCGAACCATACCGACCGACAAAATGTTTCTCGATCTAAAGGATGCTTTCAAAAAAACGTTGATCACAACACGCTTATCGCAACCGAGTATCCGACGTCTTAAGTGCTCTCAGGGCGTCTACAAGGCACCGTTCTTGGCAGTCTAATGTTCATGCTATATTGACTCAGTAAAGCGTATTTTCACGACAAAGGAACGCTTTAAGATCTATGCTGATGACCCTAAGCCAAACACACCTGTGAGGACCGCAAAAGAATACAAGATTCTTCAAGACGCCGCTACAGACTTCATTGGAAGGAGACAAAAATGAGGTTCACCATATCCCTTCACAGATGTTGCGTTCTCCATCTAGGACAAAGGAACCCCAAATTTTCTCTCACACATCGAAAAAGTGTAACTTGCTACGAAGACCTCGATAACGGATCTCAGAGTGTACATCTCGGAATCTCTTTATTTTCGGTTATGTCGTTCAGGCTGACAAGCTGGATCCTTCGGGCCTTTGCATTACTAAAACCGGAGCTGTACCTGGAGCTATACAACGGGTTGATGCGACCAGCTATCATGTACGGATTACAGGTCTGGTAGCCGGTCTAGAACCTGTCTGTTCGTGATCAACTACGCAAGGGGAGTCGCAGGCACTACCAAGGCCTAAAGAAACACCCAGACCGCTTCGATGGGCTGTTCGACAGGTGCAATATTGAAGGTCAAGGCTGTCGCTAGATCGGCCAAGGCAACCAATATATATCTATGACGAATCGCAATTTAAAGTTGTGCTTTATTACACAAGTTCTCCGTCTCAGAAAAAACATATATATATATATTTCTAACTACAACTATTGACTTTAAGAAAACCAATGTAAAACAATATATCTGTGATATATTATAGACGTTTCAAAAACTATGCCAGGAATTGATACTGAAGGTAAAACGCTTTGATTAAACAGTGCTGGAAACGAAGTGATATACGGAGGAGAGAATACATTTAAAATGAGTTCAAAGATTTTAGTTTTCACTGTGTAGAAAATGTTTATTTTTATCTCAAAAACGACATGTGCAATTAATACAATATGTATGCTGTTATTTCTGGATATCGAGAATCACCTTGTCAATTGCGCTAATGAGCCGTAGTTGCATCGGCCGGTCATGCTTGCGAATGCAGCTGTTCATTCGCTCCATAAACTCCTCCACGGGATCCTCATTGTTGTTGTTGTTGTTGTAGCTGTTGTCAGTGCTGTCACCAGTGTCGTTATTGCAGTCTTCGGTATTGTCGTCACTGGTATCATCTTTGTTGTTGTCGTCGCCGGTATCGTTGTTGTCGTCGTCGTCGCTGAGTCGTTCAACAGACAAATCGGAGTTTGTTGCGGGCGATAAAGGCTGATCCGTTACCACTGCGCCGTCAGAACGAGCAAGCCACTGCCTTTCCTCTTGTGTTAAGTATATATGACGCAGCATCTTGTGCAGCAAATTGAAGAACCGCCACGGCGGCTGGAAGAACTCGCCCTTTGCTCGCCGTTGAAGTACTATGTTTAGAATACGCTTGTATCGATCGCGGATGTTGGCCCACTTCTTGAAGACGACGGGACCGGGCATATTAAACTTACGGCCAATCTCCGACCAGCGATCAACGCGCATTCGGTGGTTCGTGTAGAGTGGGTGGAATTTGTCGTACAAGAATGGCGTTTCCTTTACGAGTTCGACGAGGCTCTCGGCTGAGTATCTAGTTGCTCTCTGATGGTCTTCTTTGGCGTGGCTTAATTTGGCGCCAGCCTTCTCCATCAGTTGGTTATATTGTTCGCCTAGACCAATGAAGATCCGCAACGAGTCCAGTAGATTTTGCGTAGCCTGGTCGTTCACGGCCACACCGTTCACCAAAACGTTACCGAAGTGATCCATTGAGCGCGGTTGAAGAACGTGCACCACGTTAAGCTAGCGCCAACGAAGATGCCGGTGGTGATCGGATGAACAAGAGACGAAGAATTTGAACTTGAGGACACGAAATGTACTTTGTCGTACCGCAAGGTCGAGTGATCTCATCGGAAGACGCGCGGCCTTAAATTCTGGCTTCTGGCCGGTTGATTCGATGCCCTCGCACTGGTCAATCAACGGCGAGTTAATTTGGCGACAGCGCAAGAGAGAGGGATGGAAGATCTTTGAATCCGGCTATGTGGTCTCAGTTAGCAGCAGAAGCAGCGCGGGGGAGAGGGAAGCAATCTCCCGCACCACCGTCTTGACCCCGAATCACATTGATAGTCTTATCCTATTCATAGCGGCGGCGGCTTAGGCGGCTAACGCATCGTCCGAAACGGGGCGCTGCCGACATCAATGTGTGATGGAAATGCCAATGCATAGTGACGGAAGCAATGCAAGAGGTCACTCATGCAAATGTGCATCTCACCAGGCGGCATAGCATCCGCTAGTCGTCGTGTGTACACAAAGTACATTGCGCACGGCTACCACCACCTGGTCTGTTCCGCATGTGGATTTCACCAGGCGGGGGGGGGGGGGCGAATGTCGCCGCCGGTGGGGCTGGCAGAAACGCGCAATCACGCAAAGATTTGTCAGACGCATAAGTGGTATTTGTATTTCCTCGCCGAGTGAAACGGACGCTTAGGAGGCTCAAGAAACGAGATCGTTGCCCAATATATATATATATATATACTTTACAAGTTACATTTACTTGCAAAATACACTAAATATAAACGAAATCTTGTTATTGTAAATTATAATTAAGAGCTTGATCTAAAGACAACATTTTGTAGCTGCGTTGGGGCGAAATCATAAAGCCAACGACGTCGGGAAAAATTAATCAATAATGTACTCGACCACGTACGCGATTTGTTTTATAATAGAACGAATAGGCTTAATGGCACTGTCGCAATCTTCCAAACATTCCTCAATATTGGCGATGATTTCCGTCTGGGGGGACTTCACAAATCAATAGAACTATTTACGTTGATATTTTTCTATTGAGGCATGTTCATTCGTTTGTATGGGAGGATGTTAGCATTTAGGTCAGCCTCTCGCTTGTGGTTTAAGTAATTCCATAGTATATTTTATTGTCTGGAAAATTAGTTCGTGACGTATGGATCACGATAGAGTCAGTTAAAAATATATTGCAACATTATATTTTATATATGTATAAAACACATTTTCATTAGAATGTATTAATATGGACTCTAGTAGTGCTAGAAGCCAATAAATAGCCCGGGAGAAGGATGAAGTCTCTCGTGTTATAGTAACCGTCCTGCTGAGCCTGCATCTCCGGCTAACTTAGCGTAACGAGACAACGTTACATTTGGCGGTTACCTCTACCAAAGGGACGGTGAACCAACCCAGTTGACAACGGGCGATGCAACCGACCGAACAACGACCGACCGTGACCGAACAACGACCGACCGTGACTAAATAACGACCGACCGTGACTAAACAACGACCGACCGTGACTAAACAACGACCGACCATGACTAAACAACGACCGACCGTGACTAAACAACGACCGACCGTGACTAAACAACGACCGACCGTGACTAAACAACGACCGACCGTGACTAAACAACGACCGACCGTAACTAAACAACGACCGACCGTGACCGAACAACGACCGATCGTGACCGAGCAACGACCGACCGTGACCGAACAACGACCGACCGTGACTAAACAACGACCGACCGTGACTAAACAACGACCGACCGTGACTAGACAACGACCAACCGTGACTAAACAACGACCGACCGTGACCGAACAACGACCGACCGTGACTAGACAACGACCAACCGTGACTAAACAACGACCGACCGTGAGCAAACAACGGCCGGCCGTGACCGACCACGGCCGCCCCTGCCGACGGCGCTTCCCGACCACGGCCACCGTCCATGCGCGACGAGATCCGAAAAGTGATCAACCCCGACCTACCCGACCACGAACGACAGAGTTCAAGACAGTACCATCGTTCATTCTGACCCGGTTTAAAAGCGTGAAAAAATCGCCCGAGTAAGTTGCGCAGACATAGGCGCAAGTGAGCCATTCGCCGTGCGCCGGCGCCATCCGTCCAGACATCCTCACCGTACTACCGACCGTTCTCACCGTAATATCAATCGTCCTCATCTAACAACCAACCGACCTCATCGTACCACTAACAGATCTTACCGTGCAACGGACCGACCTCGTTCAACATGACCCCCTCGATGAGAGAGATCGTCCAGCCATCGACTACAGTCGCAGAATGCCGACCCCTACGAATCAACGACCACGACCACCACACCGACCCGGTCGCACATGGTAACCCCCGGAGATGAACACGAGAGTTCGTGTGTTCCATAACCAGAGACAGAGCGCCACAGTTGGCTCGGGACGAGCCAGTCCAAGGGGCGGGGGGGGGGGGGGGCAGTGTAACGGAGTTAACCACAGCGTAGCAACAGAACTGCCAGTCACGGAGACGCCGATGGCTGGTGACGTCAGTAAACGAATCAAACACCCAAGCCGATGTAAACCACAAGGACCTACGCCGCCGATAACTGACAACGTCAGTAAGCCAAGCAAGCATCCAATTCAACGTGACGACCAAGGAGACCACTAGGCTGCGTGCTGGTGACAATAGGGCACGTGCACCACCGCCGAACAATCAGCAACGTCATAAAGTCAGAGTCATTCTTTTAACATTATTACTATACGAACGCCACGGCGTCACTTGAGCCAATAAATAGCCCGGGAGAAGGATGCTAGAAACGCGTTCTCCGTCCGGTAACTTTGCGAGTCAGATCTTACGCTGTGTGTTCTCACTCATTGCCCCGCGTCTCTCGTGTTGTTGTAACCGCCCTGCTGAGTCTGCATCCCCAGCTAACTTGGCGTGGCGAGACAACGTTACGATGTGATTGACTAAAGTAACACCAAATGTTTAAAATAAAGACTCGAAATTGTCTTCCAACGGAATTTCATGAATGGCGTAATGTTTATAGGCGTGTCAATGAGATAAACATTGGGTATTGTTGAGCGTAGTATCAAGTGTACACCAAGTCATATTCATTACAAATACCATTTAACTTGTGATAGCTATTGGTGCTGCATACCACATGCTTAAAACTGTGAACACAGATCACAACAACACATGGTGATTTGTTACTGCAACTTCTTTTCACGCGTCGGTTAACATTGGTCCAGTTGCAAAGAATTGTGAACCAATTTGGTTTTTTTTTGCGTTAACCTCACCTAAGAATGTCTTGTATGTTTCACTACGCAAAGATATGTAACGACTTTTTAAGTCTTCCATGAATAATGGGGAGTTATACACGTCAATTCTTTGTTTATTGGTGAAAGCCTATACCTCTCTTGAGACATGCAAACTTCATTTGCACTAATTTTTAAAAAGGTATTGACTAAAGTTCTTGTTTTAAGTTTATTCATTTTAATCCCGTACGATGCAGTACAGACTATCTTTACATCGAACAAAACTAAGGCGGTTTCAAGCAAAAACGATTGCGGCTTTTCAATCATCTACACTGTTGCAACTTCTTTCCGGGTTCGTTTTTTTGTCTGCTTTTAGAAAGCCTTTCCGGCAGTCGAATGATTAGACTAAAGAACGTGAGGCGATTCACGTATTCCAACAGTAGGCCGTTTAGGTGAAGCCAACGGCACCTATTCGACCGCCTTTGCGAAACTTTATAGTTTCAATTTTTACTGCGTTGATCAAAAGAGCCCACTTCTTGCATATACTGGCTGAGAGTTGCATGCGACTGTTGGACATGGAAGCGGCTTCCACTAAACAGAACCAGATTACATACTCGTACGTATGGCAAAAGAGTTTTCGCACAAATCTGTCTTCAACGAACACGATCCTGTGCTTCAGGTAAAAGAATTACATCGTCCGGTTGAAAAAAGACATACAGTAGACAGACTAAATATCTAAATATTTTACCGTTGATGAAATGCCAAAGGCAATACACCACTAACCAAACAGCAAAGCACTTAGATTAGATGGCATTTGCAATGAACACAAATATGACAGCCTTGTGCTAGCGCCCGATGGACGACCCTTGTTGTGAAACAAGGTATACTGTATATAAGTTGCTGCTAGGGCTTCTTAAAGGTATACTGCAATGAAACGGCTCTTGCATGAACGACCGGATTTGCTCAAGAAGACAATCTCAAAGGCCTCGAAATGTCCGGAAGCTGTTCTTAATATATGGTCTCATAAAAAACACATAGAACCTTGCTCACGCTCAAGGTATGTTTTTCAAAATAGAGATTTTAAAAATGTACGCGCGAATTTTCTAGTTTTTCCATCTTTTTTTACAACTCGCAACAACAATCTGCGCAGTACTCAAACTATATCGTTAAAAATAATTGCACAATCCGACCGAATCAACAGCATGTTTTCGTGGCGCATGGCGAGAATGTTGAGAATCAGAGTGGGTCATAATCGGCCTTAACCGGACAAAAAAATTGGGAGCACATCCATTACCAAGAATTATGCATGTAACGCAATTAATCAATTTTGCTCTCTGTGCAGCGTTGACCTAGTGTGCATCACTAAGACATCCAGTGATAAAATTTAATTAGCCGAGCTGTCGCTGGGCGATCGATATACCGTCTTTCGTAGACTGCAGAAGTCGCGGTAGTGGTGTACGCATTCTGCTATATCCGATCTTCTCCATCCTTCACGGAGTCTTTGTTGTTGTTACTGTTGTTGATGTTTTTTAAGGTCTCGGAAATGCATAATGCACAAGCGCTACTGGCAGCTAACAGCAGCTAGTGTGGGCCTCGCACTCACTAAAGCCGATAGTATCCCCACTCCCCAAGACCCGGGATTGCATTAGCATTACTTCGACAACCCTGAGAGGGGAGTCTCGTGTCCTAGCGCTCTATGCGCCTAGTCAGTGCTTGCCCGTCCTGGGGAGATCCTCCGGAGGGCCTTGCTGTTCCCTCTCTTCTCCCTCCCTTAGCTCCTCCTCTCGACTGCCCCTCAAAGGGGCCTGGTCGTAAGGGTTCTCCAGGTTCAGCTTTTCCTCATGGTGGTGTCGAGGTTACGTCGACACTTTGTCCAATTCGTCTCGTTCTTCATCATGAAGTCCACCACGTACTCGGACGTTGCAGAGGCACGTACTCCCGCAAGGGCCGCGCACTGTACAATCGTGTGTTCAACGTCGTCCGCGTTCCCGGAGATGCAGAGAACGCAGATGTCAATCGGGGCCTTAACAATGCGCATCATATATGTCTGGAACTGGCCGTGTTCCTGTGAGCACCTGCGTCGTGGTGTACGACAGATCCCCCAGCTGCTTGTCATGCCACCGGCGCAGATCCGGTATTAGTCGGCGAGTCCATTGACCGCCGGCGTCGCCCCGGGGGCTTCGCCATTCATCGTTCCACAGCTCCAGTGTCTTCTGCTGTGTCTGCGCGAGGTCCCAGTTGGAAAAAATCGTTCTTTGCTCGCCGCCGAAGTACGATGTTCAAGAGACGCATATATCGATCACGGATGTTGGTCCACTTCTTGTAAACGACGGGGCCGGGAATGTTGAAGTTGTGCCCAATCTTCGACCAGCGATCAGAGCGCATTCGGTGGTCCGTGAAGAGCGGATGGAATTTGTCGTACAACAATGGCGCTTTTTTGAGAGTTCCAGAAGGCTCTCGACAAAGTATCCCGTCGCCCATTGCTGATCTTCTTCGGGGCAGGTTATTTCGGCGCCATCCTTCTTCATTAGTTGATCATATTGTTTGCCTAGAGTGGTATTGTTCTTGTTGTTGCTGGTATTACTGTTGTTGTCGCTGGATTTACTGTTGTTGTCGCTGGAATTACTGTTGTTGTCGCTGGAATTACTGTTGTTGTCGCTGGAATTACTGTTGTTATTGCCAGTGGTATTATTGCTGTTATTGCCAGTGGTACTATTGTTGTTCTTGTCGTTGGTATGAGCGTTGTTACTGTTGTAGTTGGTATCATCGTTTTTATTGGTGTCGCTTGACATTCAACGAGGATATACAGCGTCTGTTCGGGGCACATTGTTGACTTGGGCTAACCCTGGTTTAGTGAGCCCGTGACCACAACTTCGCGCGAAGAAATTGTCCACTTCAAAGTTTTGTTTTTGTTGTCTTCGTTGCTGTTGGCTCCAGCAGACGATTCTGAGTTCGCTGTGATTGTTAAGGGCTGAGCCGCTAGCATTGCGTTGCCGGAAGAAACAAGCCATTTCCTTTCCGCTGGTGTTAAGCATATATGACTCAGCATCCAGCACAGCAAATTGAAGAATTGCCACGGAGGCTGGAAGAACTCGGCCTTTGTTCGCCGTCGGAGGACGATGCTCAAGAGACGTTTATATCGATTGCGGATGTTGGGCCACTTCTTGAAGACGACGAGGCCGGGCAAGTTAAACTTAAGGCCAATCTCCGACCAGCGATCAGAACGCATTCGCTGATCCGTGTAGAGTAAATGGAAAATACAAAAACGGCCATTTGCGAGTTCGAGGCGGCTCTTCTGTTAATTCAGCGCCAGCCTTCTCCATCAGTTCATTATATTGTTTGCCTAGACCAATGTAGACCCGCAACGAGTGCAGTAGACTTTGTGTGCCCTGCTCATTCACGGCCGGAACACTGTCCACCAAAACGTTACCAAAGTTTTTCATTGATTATCCTCGATTGGAGAACTTGCACTACATTACAGAATATAGGAGAGGTTGACGGCTAATTTTCAATACCGGGCTAACCGGAACGGCTTAAGCTCTGTCTATATTGCAGACTACTAAAGGAATTTCTGCACTTTTCGTTAAAAAGGCGGCTATTGAGTTGGTAGAACCGCTTAAGCTAATTTTTAAAAGATCCCTGAATGATGGCGTTGTACCAGATTTGTACCGACAAGCTAATATAGCTCTTAGTCACAAATCCGGAGACAAGGCAGATCCCGCAAACAAGCGCCCAGTATTTCTAACTGCGGTATCGAGCAAAGTAGTGGAGCACACAATCGCGATAACAATCTACAACAACGATCATTTGCAAACCCTTATCGCCGACCAGCAGTTTGCCTACAAGCTCGAGCGTTCGACAACTGTTGCTGCGTGATGGGGTACCTGAACGACACCGCCCTGCACGTTGACCGAGACATACCGACCGACACAATTTTCCTCGATCGAAAGGATGCTTTAAAAAAAAAACGTTGATCACAACATGCTTATCGCAACCCTGCCGCCAATGGGAGTTAGCCCTAGCCTGCGACTCTGAGTATCCGACCTCCTCAGATCACGCACGTAGGGACAAGATAGGCAACCGTCTTTCGTCTTAAGTGCTCTCAGGGCGTCCACAAGGCACCGTCCTTGACAGTCTTATGTTCATGCTATATTAACTCAGTAAAGCGTATTTTCACGACGAAGGAACGCTTTAAGATCTATGTTGACGACCCTAAGCCAAACACACCTGTGAGGACCGCAAAAGAATACAAGATTATTCAAGACACTGCTACAGACTTCATTGGGTGGAGACAAACCTTAGGTTTACCATATCTCTTCACAAATGTGGCGTTCTCCATCTAGGACAAAGGAACCTCAAATGTTCTCTCACACATTGAAGAAGTGTAACTTGCTACGAAAACCACGATAACGGATCTCAGAAAAAACGTCTCGGAATCTTTTTATTTTCGAGACGATGTAACTGAGACTCTTAAGATGTCGTCCAGGCTAACAAACTGGATCCTTCGGGCCTTTGCACTGTCAAAACCGCGGCTGTACCTGGAACGGGTTGATGCGACCAGCTATCATGTACGAATTACAGGTCTTGTAGCCGCTCTAGAACCGGGTCTGTTCGTGATCAACTACGCGAGGGGAGTCGCAGGCTTCGATGGGCTGTTCGACAGGTGCAATAGTGAAGGCCAAGGCTGTCGCTAGATCGGCCAAGGCAACCAATATATATCTATGACGGATCGCGATTTAAAGTTGTTCTTTAATACACGAGTTCTTCGTCTCAGAAAAAACACACATATATATATATATATATATATATATATATATATATATATATATATATATATATACATATATATTTCTAACTACAACTATCGACTTTAAGAAAACCGATGTAAACTGTGACATATAGGAGTTTCAAAAACTATGCTAGGCCCGAATATTAGCGGCAACGTAGAAGTTACCAAGGATTAATACTGAAGGTAAAACGCTTTGATTGCTGGAAACGAAGTTATACACGGAATACATCTAAAATGAGTTCAAATATTTTTGTTTTCACTGTGTAGAAATTTTTATTTTTTATCTCAAAAACGACATGTGCAATTCATATGGATTCAGTTATTTCTGGAAATCAAGAGTCACCTTGTCAATTGCGCTAATGAGTCGTAGTTGCGTCGGCCGGTCATGGTTGCGAATGCGGATGTTCATTCGCTCCATAAACTTCTTCACGGGATCCTCATTGCTTATTGTTGTTAGTGTTGTTGTCGCTGTTGTCAGTGATGTCACCAGTGTCGTTATTGCAGTCTTCGGTATTGTCGTCACTGGTATAATTTTTGTTGTTGTTGTTGTCGTCGCCGGTATTGTTGTTGTTGTTGTCGTCGTCGTCGTCGCTGAGTCCAACTGACAAATCGGAGTTCGTTGCGGGCGATAAGGGCTGACCCGTTACCACTGCGCCGTCAGAGCGAGCAAGCCACTGCCTTTCCTCTGATGTTAAGTATATATGACGCAGCATCTTAGTGCAGCAAGTTGAAGAACCGCCACGGCGGCTGGAAGAACTCGCCTTTTGCTCGCCGTTGAAGTACGATGTTTAGAATACGCTTGTATCGATCGCGGATGTTGGCCCACTTCTTGAAGACGACGGGACCGGGCATATTAAACTTACGGCCAATCTCCGACCAGCGATCGACGCGCATTCGCTGGTTCGTGTAAGAGCGGGTGGAATTTGTCGTACAAGAATGGCGTTTCCTTTACGAGTTCGACGAGACTCTCGGCTGAGTATCTCGTTGCTCTTTGATGGTCTTCTTTGGTGTGGCTAACTTGGCGCCAGCCTTCTCCATCAGTTGGTTATATTGTTCGCCTAGACCAATGAAGATCCGCAACGAGTCTAGTAGATTTTGCGTACCCTGGTCGTTCACGGCCACACCGTTCACCAAAACGTTACCGAACTGATCCATTGACGCGGTTGGAAGACTTGCACCTACGTTAAGCTAGCGCCAACGAAGATGCCGGTAGTGATCGGATGAACAAGAGATGAAGAATTTGAACTTGAGGACACGAAATGTACTTCGTCGTACCGCAAGGTCGAGTGATCTCATCGGAAAACGCGCGGTCTTAAATTCTGGCTTCTGGCCGGATGCCGGTTGATTCGATGCCCTCGCACTGGTCAATCAATGGAGAGTTAATTTGGCGAGAGCGCAAGAGAGAGGGATGGAAGATCTTTGAAGCCGGCTATAGCGGTCTTAGTTAGCAGCAGAAGCAGCGCGGGGGAGAGGGGGGCAATCTCCCGCACCACCGTCTTGACCCCGAATCACATTGATAGTCTTTTCTTATTCACAGCGGCGGCGGCTTAGGCGGCTAACGCACCGTTCGAAACGGGGCGCTGCCGACATCAATGTGTGATGGAAATGCCAATGCATAGTGACGGAAGCAATGCAAGAGGTCACTCATGCAAATGTGCATCTCACCAGGAAACTACCGGACGGCATAGCATCCGCTATTCGTCGTATGTACACAAAGTACATTGTGCACGGCTATCCACTACCTGGTCTGTTCCGCATGTGGATTTCACCAGGCGGCGGGGGGGGCGAATGTCGCTGCCGGTTGTGCTCATAGAAGCGCGCAATCACGCGAAGATTTGTCAGACGCATAAGTGGTCTTTGTATTTCCTCGCCGAGTGAAACGGACGCTTAGGAGGATGATTTCCGTTTGGGTGGACTACACAAATCGATAGAACTATTTACGTAGATCTTTTTCTATTGAGGCATGTTCATTCGTTTGTATGGAATAATGTTAGCATGTAGTTAGAGGTCAGCCTTTCGCTTGTGGTTTAACTGGTAATTCCATTGTATAATTTATCTTCTGGAAAATTAGTTCGTAACGTATGGGCTTCGGTAGAGTTTGTTAAAAATATATTGCAATATTCTATTTTATAAATGTATGAAAAACATTTTTATTAGAACGTATTAATATGAACTCTAGTAATGCTAAAAACCTAATGCATTGCCGAGCAATTCACGAAATGAATCGCGCCATTTGAGAGCGCTGAACACTGAGTTGTTCTGATTTGGCCGACTTTTTTACTGAGGTATAAACTCTCTATTGATATTGACACCGTATTTCGCCATGGCAACGCCCGCAGACATCTGTGGTGACCTGCCTTGAGTTAATGGAATTTGCGTGGGATGTTTTACCTACCTACCTAATAGTGCAGAGCTTGCCCATTCAAATTATGATTGTTCCTCGCACCTCAGAATTCTCTGAGCGTTTGTCGAAGGTTATGGGAAACGGTGATAAATATATTGTAACGAAGTTACAATATATTTACCACAGCGTAGCAACAGAACCCACGCCAAAGAAGAACATCAAAGAGCAACGAGATACTCAACCGAGAGCCTCGTCGAACTCGTAAAGGAAACGCCATTCTTGTACGACAAATTCCAAATGTAATCCGTATATGATAATTTGTCGCACCAGCCCGTTGTATAGCTTCAGGTAAAGCCGCAATTTTGATAGTGCAAAAGACCGAAAGATCCAGTTTGTCAGCTTGGGCGACATCTTGAGAATCTCAGTTACATGGACTCGAAAATAGAGGATTCCGAAATGCACACTCCGAGATCCGTTATTGTGGTCTTCGCAGCAAGTGTCACTTCTTCGATGTGTGAGAAAAAAATTGGGGTTCCTTTGTTCTAAATGGAGAACGCAACATTTGTGAAGGGATATGGTGAACCTCACTTTTGTCTCCACCCAATAAAGTCTGTAGCGGCGTCTTGAATAATCTTGTATTCTTTTGCGGTCCTCACAGGTGTGTTTGGCTTAGAGTCGTCAGCATAGATCTTAAAGCGTGCTTTCGTCGTGAAAATACGCTTTACTGAGTCAATATAGCATGAACATTAGACTGCTCAGGACGGTGCCTTGTGGACACCCTGAAAGCACTTGCACCTAAGACGACAGGCGGTTGCCTACTTTCATCCTAAAAATGCGTGATCTGAGAATGTCGGATACTCAGAGTCAGAGACAAGGTCCAACTCCCATTGACGACAGGATTGCGATAAGCGTGTTGTGATCAACGTTTTCGAAAGCATTCTTTAGATCGAACAAAATTGTGTCTGTCGGTATGTCTTGGTCAACGTGCAGGCGGTGTCGTTCAGGTATTCCATCACGCAGCAACATTTGTCGAGCGTCTCGCCTTGTAGGCAAACTACTGGTCGGTGATAAGTCACTGCGAATGAGTGGTGTTGTAGATGTTATCCGCAGTTGTGCGCTCCAGTATTTTGCTCGATACCGCAGTTAGCCCTACTGGGCGCTTGTTTGCGGGTCCCGTCTTGTATTCAGACTTGTAAACAGGAGCTATAATAGCTCGTCTGTACACATCCGGAACAACGCCATCATTCAGGCATCATTGAAATATCGGATTGAGCGGCTCTGCCGTACCTGAGCGCCTTCGCCAGCCGGTTACAGTGTCCGAGTGGATAAAGTTCCATCACTTGAAACTGGCGCACTATACATAAAGCGAGTACTTTGCCCTTTAATCAAGGCAAGAAGCCGCTTCGTGTATGTGTTGTCGGACTGTGCGCCGATGGTGGAGATGCTTCGGCTTTGGCTGCGTATGCCGGTGACGGAGCCACTCAACCATTCCTTGGGAGTAGCGATGCAAAGTCACAGAGGCAGCGGCGGAGGTAAGAACGCTCGACGTCTTCAAGTCTCCTTGGTGGTGGGCCGAGGTGGCCTGCGATTACAGGCATGTATATACCAGGTATATTGTACACGGGTTCCATCACCTCATATGCTCCCGTAGTGGGTTTCATGAAGACTATAGTACTCAGTGTATTTGTCGGTTCTGCTCGCAACAATGCGCTAAGTACCACGCGGTTAATTGTCCGGCACTGCAACGAAGATCTTTACACTTCTTCTCTCGGTGAGACGGCAGGACAACACATATTTATGTTTAATAATAATATGAACTATCCCGTACATACTCTATTTGAATGCAATAAATATGATTGAAAAACTGGCGCTTGATAAGACGGAGGCGATATGCCCAACAGGCAGAAGGAAGACGACCGGTGTTAACCTCGAGATGGAGGGCCGCCCAATCAGAAAGAAAGGAAAGTACCTTGGGGTCATGCTAAATACAGGACTGACCGGATTAGCACATCTGAAGTACGCGGCTGAAAAGCTTAACGAGTATTTTTGAACCTGGTGCAGATGATGCCTGGGGTCAGTGGCGTGGCTGACTATAAGATCCTGGCATCGGTGGCCGAGTCAACGGCGCTACATGCAGCCCCGGTTTGGAGCAACATAGCATTGCGGACAGCAAAAATAAGGGTGCAATAAGGTCCACCGAACAAATGCTGACAATCAGGGTAAGCAAGGCGTATCAAACGGTCTCTGCTAAAGCTCTTCTGGTCCTAGCCAAGATGCTGTCACGGGAATAGGCGCAGGTAAGACCCGAAATGACCACAGGGAGCTTTCTTCTTTGAATTTCTAAATCTGTATAATTTGAGCTATCTCAGTAAAATTAGAACCAATTATTCGGTTTGGCGACACCTGCATATCTACTGGCGATTCGCGCCACGTACTTGGGGGGGACACTAGCCGAATGCGATCACTGTAAGCGGCTAGCGAAGGCGTTCGGGTACGTCGTGGTCTTCATTTCATATTCACGCTAGTGGCCGCACGTGCGGTGCGACGGTGTGTTACCGATTTTATTCTTTCACGGTACGCGTTCTGCACCTTTTGTGATCCGTCGGGGTTGAAGCAAAGACATAGACCGAAGCTGGTTTGCAAGGCATTGCTAACAACGCCACAACATGTGGAATGGATGGCCGCAACCACTTGACGCACTATATCTAACAGACTGGGATACGACAAAAGGAGTTTTTATTGCGATGGCAGGCATTTAGATAGAATTTAGGGAAAATAGGAGGTACTTCTATCGAGGGCTGATCCTCAAAACTGGGCTAAACGGAACGGCATATGTCCTGTGTATAGTGCAGAATACTGAAGAGATTCCTGCACTTTTCTTTTAAAAGGCGAGCGTTGGCCTCGCAGGGCCGCTCAATCTGATCTACTAACAAGCCTTAAATGCTGGCATTTTAGCGGATTTGTACAGACACGCTATTATAGCTCTGCACCTAGACCAAGACACACCGACACACACGACTTCCTTCGACCTAAAGAATTCTTGTAAAAGCGTTGATCACAACACGCTCATCGCAATCCTGTCATCAATGGGAGTTGGACCTTGCCTCCGACTCTGAGAATCCGACTTCCTTAGATCACGCACTTCGAGTGTGAAGGTAGGTCTTTCGTCTTAATTGCAAGCGCTCTCAGCATGTCTACAAAGCACCGTCCTTGACAGTCTGATACTCACGCTATAAATAGACTCAGTAAAGCGTATTCTTACGCCAAAAAACGCTTGAATATCTATGCTGACGTCCTCAAGACGCCTGCGAGAACCACAGAAAAATACAAGTTTCTATAAGATGCCGCTGCAGATTTTATTGGATTGAGACGATTGAGGATTGAGATCATTGATGTTACCAGTATCGTCATTACAGTCGTCGGTATTGTTGCTGTCGTCACTGGTATCATGTTTGTTGTTATCGTCGCGGGTATCGTTGCTTTTGTCTTCGTCGCTGAGTCCAACAGACGATTCGGAGTTTGTTGTAGGCGATAGGGGCTGATCCGGTTCTATTGCGTCGCCAGAAGAAGTAAGCCACTTCCTTTGCGCTGGTGTTAAGTATTGATCACTCAGCATCTTGTGTAGCATATTGAAATACTGCCATGGGGGCCGGAAGAACTCGCCCATTGCTCGCCGTTGAAGGACGACGTGCAAAATACGCTTGTACCGATCACGGATGTTGGCCCACTTCTTGAAGACCGCGGGCCCGGGCATGTCGAACTTCTGCCCAATCTCCGACCAGCGATCAGAACGCATTCGCTTGTTCGTGTATAGCGGATGGAATTTATTGTACAAAAACGGCGTTTCCTTTACGAGTTTGACGAGGCTCTCGGCTGAATATCTCGTCGCTCTTTGATGATCTTCTTTGGTGTAGGTTGATTCAGCGCTAGCCTTCTCCATCAGTTGGTTATACTGTTCGCCTATACCAATGAAGATCCGCGACGAGTCCAGTAGGTTTTGTGCACCCTGGTCGTTTACGGACACACCGTTCACCAAGACGTTACCGAAGTGATCCATTGAGCGCGGTTGGAGAATTTGCTCCACGTTAAGCTAGCGCCAACGAAGATGCCAGTACTGATGGGATACACAAGAGAAGAAGGATTTGAACTCGAGGACACGAAATTTACTTCGTCGTACCGCAAGATCGAGTGATTTCATCAGAAAACGCGCGGCCTTAAATTCTGACAGCGCAAGAGAGAGGGGAAAAGGATCTCTGAATCCGGATGTGCGGTCTCAGTTAGCAGCAGCGGGGGAGGGCGACAATCTCCCGCACCACCGTCTTGACCCCGAATTACATTGATAGGTGTATCCTATTTACAGCGACGGTGGCTGAGGCGGCTTAGGCACCGTCCGAGACGGTGCGCTGCCGACAACGATTTGTGCGGGAGAGCCAAGGCGCATGCAAATGTGCACCTCACTAGGAACCTACGGGATGTCATAGCATGGCTAGTCGTCGTGTGATCACAAGGTACATTGTACACGGCCATCATCATCTGGCATGTTCCGCTCGTGGATTTTACAATGTGGGGGACGTATGTCGCTGCCGGTTCTGTTCGCAGAAACGCGCGATCACGCGACGAATTGTCGCATAAGCGGTCTTTGTATTTTTTTTGCCGAGTAAAATGGACCCTTACAAAAAAAAATCGTCGCAAAAAAAAAAAATATATATATATATATATAAGTTAAATTTACTTGCAAAGCATATCACAAAAAAACGTTATCTTGGTATTGTCAATTATAATTAAGAGCGTGTCCTAAAGACAACATTTTGTAGCTGCGTTGGGCCAAAATCATAAACTCAACGGCATCGGGGAACACGGATCGAGAATGTACAGGGCCACGTACTCGATCTGCTTTATAATAGAACGAATAGGCTTAGTGGCACTGTTCCAATGTTCCAACATTCCTCAGTATTGGCGATGATTTCCGTCAACAAAAAATCACGACGGATGGAATTTTATTAAAACAATTTAAAACCACAAAAAAGATTAAAACAAGAGGTTATGGTGAGCGGTGGTAAACATATGACTGAGTAAAGTGACACCGCATGTGCGCGGAACTTTATGACTGGCGTAATATTTATAGGCGTGTCAATAAGATAAACGTTGGGTATTCTTAAGCGTGGTATCGAGTACACACCAAGTCACATTCATTACAAATACATCTATCAATTGACTTGCGATAGCCATTGGTGCTGCATACAACATGCTGAAAACCGTGTACACAAATCGCAACAACAAATGGCGATTTGTTGCTGCAACTCCTTTCCACGCGCAGGTTAACATTGAACCAGTTACAAAGACTTGTGGACCAATTTCGGCTCTTTATGTTTCTTTTTTTAGCTTCAACCTCGCTCAAGAATATCTCGTATGTTTCAGTACGCAAAAAGCTATAACAACTTTTTAAGTCTTCCATGAATGAAAAAGTGTTACTAAAAATATACAAGTCAATTCTTCGTTTACTGGTGCAAGCCCATACCTTTCTTGAGACACGCGGCCTTCACTTGTTCTAATTATTTAAAGTGAGCGACTAAAAGCTTGTTTCATATATTTTCATTTAAATCCCGTACAATGCAGTAGGGACAATCTTTACATCGAACAAAGCTAAGGCGGTTTAAGGCGAAAACGATTGCGTTTTTTCAATAATTAACATCGTTACAACTTCCTTCCGGGTTTGTTTTTCTGTATGCTTTCAGAACATCTTTTCGGTAATCGAATGAGTAGATTAAGGTATGTGAAGCGGTTCACTTACAACAACAATAGGTCGTTTAGGTGAAGTGCGTCCCCGGCAACTAGCCTTTGCAATGTTTTTTGGTTTAAATTTTCGCTGTGTTGATTGGAAAGCCCACTTCTTGAATATGCTGGCTGAGAATTGCATGCGACTGTTGAACATAGAAGCGACTTCCACTGAACAGAACCAGGTTACATGCGTACGGCAAATCAGTTTTCGCACAAATCTATCTTCAACGAATCCTGTACTCGAGGTAAAAGTATTACATCGTCTGGTTAGAAAAAGACATACCGTAGAGGGACCAAATATCTAAATATTTCACCGTTGATGACGCGCTCAAGGTAATATACGACCAACCAAACAGCAAAGCACTTGGGTTAGATGGCATTTGCAATGAACATATTCATGACAGCCTTGTGCTAGCGCCCGCCGGACAACCTTTGTTAACTTTTTGTCACGAAATGCCATTATCCCGACGAGTAAAAACAGATATGTTAAGTATCATGCCAAATGGCAAACGTTTCCCCACCGGTCCTACATTATGACAAGGAACCGCCAAAAAAAGCTCTGTTAACAAGGTCGTATCAGCAATTTTATACAGCCATTTTGAAGGCAAAGAGAGCTTTACAAGGAGCAACACGGTTTTCAACCACGGTAATTACACACACATTAACATGCGCCCTTCTCAGAGCTGAGATCAATCTAGTATTGTCGAAAAATGGTATAATATTTATTTGTAGTGCATACTGACTTCAAAACATTCAACTCTAGTCCTCGGCGGCCACTATAGGATAAAATAGCAAAACAATGTGTACCGGAGTTGCTGCTAGGGCTTCTTAAAAGTGTACTGCAAAGGAACGACTTTTTGTGAACGACCCAATTTGCTCAAGGAGACAATCTCAAAGGTCTGAAAAGTTCTATATATATAAGCTGTTCTGTCAATAATGGTACCAAGAAAAATAGGAGACTAGCCTTGTTTGAAGGTTGGCAAGTATCTGAGTTTACATTCCAAGTGGAAGCTGCACACGACCGTTGCTGTTCTTGATTGAGGATGATTTAAGAAGACGAGAGATTACGAAGAGTGCAATTCTACGTCTACGCAAATGACCTGGCCCTGTTGCTAATGGCGCAAACGGAAGCGGGCTTACAGGGCACAGTCAACGAGGCCTCAACGAAGTTGCGGAATGGATCGACCGCAACCATCTGACGCACTATATTTAACAAGGCGGAAGACGACGAAGGGAGTTCTCATCGTGACGGCGGGCGCCCGGATACAAATAAGAGAAGACGGGAAGTGCTTTGATACCGAGTTAACTGGAACGGCATAGTGAAACATGTCGTCATATAAAAGTGTATCGGACGGTTTCGGCCAAAGCTCTCCTGATCCTAGAGGAGGTGCTACCATGGAACTTGCTTGGAAGGGAAAGGAGGTAGCGACAATTTGAGCAAATGGGTGCTTGAAGTCTTCGAGGAGAGCTCGAAAGCATCGAATAAATTTGACTTTAAGAGACACTTATGTAATATATATATATATATATATATATATATATATATATATATATATATATATATATATATATATAAAGCTTTGATTAAACAGTGCTGGAAACGAAGTGATATACGGAGGAAAATAACACATCTAAAAAGAGTTCAAATATTTTAGTTTTCACTGTGTAGAAAATGTTTATTTTTATCTCAAAAACGACATGTGCAATTAATACAATATGGATTCAGTTATTTCTGGAAATCGAGAATCACCTTGTCAATTGCGCTAATAAGCCGTAGTTGCGTCGGCCGGTCATGCTTGCGGATGCGGCTGTTCATCCGCTCCATAAACGCCTTCACGGGATCCTCATTGTTGTTGTTATTAGTGTTGTTGTCGCTGTTGTCAGTGATGTCACCAGTGTCGTTATTGCAGTCTTCGGTATTGTCGTCACTGGTATCATTTTTGTTGTTGTCGTCGCCGGTATCGTTGTTGTCGTCGTCGCTGAGTCCAACTGACAAATCGGAGTTCGTTGCGGGCGATAAGGGCTGATCCGTTACCACTGCGCCGTCAGAACGAGCAAGCCACTGTCTTTCCTCTTGTGTTAAGTATATATGACGCAGCATCTTGTGCAGCAAATTGAAGAACCGCCACGGCGGCTGGAAGAACTCGCCCTTTGCTCGCCGTTGAAGTACGATGTTTAGAATACGCTTGTATCGATCGCGGATGTTAGCCCACTTCTTGAAGACGACGGGACCGGGCATATTAAACTTACGGCCAATCTCCGACCAGCGATCAACGCGCATTCGCTGGTTCGTGTAGAGCGGGTGGAATTTGTCGTACAAGAATGGCGTTTCCTTTACGAGTTCGACGAGGCTCTCGGCTGAGTATCTTGTTGCTCTTTGATGGTCTTCTTTGGTGTGGCTTAATTTGGCGCCAGCCTTCTCCATCAGTTGGTTATATTGTTCGCCTAGACCAATGAAGATCCGCAACGAGTCCAGTAGATTTTGCGTACCCTGGTCGTTCACGGCCACACCGTTCACCAAAACGTTACCGAAGTGATCCATTGACGCGGTTGGAAGACTTGCACCACGTTAAGCTAGCGCCAACGAAGATGCCGGTAGTGATCGGATGAACAAGAGAAGAAGGATTTGAGCTTGAGGACACGAAATGTTCTTCGTCGTACCGCAAGGTCGAGTGGTCTCATCGGAAAACGCGCGGCCTTAAATTCTGGCTTCTGGCCGGATGCCGGTTGATTCGATGCCCTCGCACTGGTCAATCAACGGCGAGTTAATTTGGCGACAGCGCAAGAGAGAGGGATGGAAGATCTTTGAAGCCGGCTATGCGGTCTCAGTTAGCAGCAGAAGCAGCGCGGGGGAGAGGGGGGCAATCTCCCGCACCACCGTCTTGACCCCGAATCACATTGATAGTCGTATCTTATTCACAGCGGCGGCGGCTTAGGCGGCTAACACACCGTTCGAAACGGGGCGCTGCCGACATCAATGTGTGATGGAAATGCCAATGCATAGTGACGGAAGCAATGCAAGAGGTCACTCATGCAAATGTGCATCTCACCAGGAAACTACCGGACGGCATAGCATCCGCTAGTCGTCGTGTGTACACAAAGTACATTGCGCACGGCTACCACCACCTGGTCTGTTCCACATGTGGATTTCACCAGGCGGGGGGCAAAAATTTCCTCGCCGAGTGAAACGTACGCTTAGGAGGCTCAAGAAACGAGATCGTTACTTTATATATATATATATATATATATATATACTTTACAAGTTACATTTACTTGCGAAATACACTAAATAAAAACGAAATCTTGTTATTGTAAATTACAATTAAGATTACCTGCATGTGACAATCGCCACGTATACACCAGGTACATAGTGCATGGTTATCACTACCTGGTATGTTCAAACGCAACCTTTCACGAGGAGTACGAGTTGTGCACCTGCCGGTTCTGCCTGCAGAGGTGTGCCAAGTACCATGCAGTGGAATGCACAGCGCTGGACCGAAAATCGCTGCACTACTTCTCTCGTCGGAAGCGTGAAGAAGATAGAGCTTCATGAGGAAACATTTTTGAAATGTATATTATACTCAATTTGAGTGAAATAAACATAATTGTAATTGTAAAATTACAATTAAGAGCTTGTTCTAAAAACAAAATTTTGTAGCTGCGTTGGAGCGAAATCATGAAGTCAGCAGCGTCGGGAAAAAATGGATCGATAATGTACTCGACCACGTACGCGATTTGTTTTATAATAGAACGAATAGGCTTAGTGGCACTGTTGCAATGTTCCAAACATTCCCCAATATTGGCGATGATTTCCGTCTGGGTGGACTACACAAACCGATAGAACTATTTACGTAGATATTTTGCTATTGAGGCATGTTCATTCGTTTGTATGGAATAATGTTAGCATGTAGTTAGAGGTCAGCCTCTCGCTTGTGGTTTAACTGGTAATTCCATTGTATATTTTATTGTCTGGAAAATTAGTTCGTAACGTATGGATTACGGTAGAGTCTGTAAAAATATATTGCAATATTCTGTTTTATAAATGTATGAAAAAACATTTTCATTAGAACGTATTAATATGGACTCTAGTAATGCTAAAAACCTAATGCATTGCCGAGCTATCACGGAATGAATTGCGCCATTTGAGAGCGCTAAACACTGAGTTGTTCTGATCTGGCCGACTTTTCTACTGAGTTATAAACTCTCCATTGATATTACACCGAATTTCGCCATGGCAACGCATTCATCTGTGGTGACCTGCCTTGAGTTAATGGAATTTGCGTGGGATGTTTTACCTACCTATTTAATAGTGCAGAACTCGCCCATTTAAATTATGATTGTTCCTCTCAACTCAGAATTCTCTGAGCGTTTGTCGAAGGTTATGGACAACGGTGATAAATATGTTGTAAAGTAAAGTTTTCGGGCTGACCCTCAGCCAAGATTTAACGTCCACGGAACTGTTATTCACATTGCTTCATAGACGGACCCCCATAAATACAAATGTGCAACGGTGGGGTTCGAACCCGCGCACCTATATGTCTCCTCCGGTTGCGAGGCGCATACTTAAGCCACCACGCCACCGGGCTCGATAAATATGTTGTAGCGAAGTTACAATATATTTATCACAGCGTAGCAACAGAATTGCCAGTCACGGAGACGCCGATGGCTGGTGACGTCAGTAGGCCAATCAAACACACAAGCCGATGTAAAGCACAACGACATACGCCGCCGATAACTGACGACGCCAGTAAGCCAAGCAAGCATCCAATTCAACGTGCAACGTGACGCACAAGGAGACCACTAGGCTGCGTGCTGGTGACAATAGGGCACGTGCACTACCGCCGACCAATCAGCGACGCCATAGACTCGAGTCATCCTTTTAACATTATTACTATACGAACGCTACGGCGTCGCTTGAGTCAATAAAGAGCATGGGAGAAGGATGCTAGAAACGCATTATCCGTCCGGTAACTTTGCGAGTTAGACCTTTCGCTGTGTGTTCTCACTCATTGCCCCGCGTCTCTCGTGTTGTTGTAACCGCCCTGCTGAGCCTGCATCCCCAGCTAACTTGGCGTAGCGAGACAACGTTACGATGTGATTAAGTAAAGTAACACCGCATGTTTAAAATAAAGACTCGAAATTGTCTTCCAACGGAATTTCATGAATGGCGTAATGTTTATAGGCGTGTCAATGATATAAACATTGGGTATCGTTGAGCGTAGTATCAAGTGCACACCAAGTCATATTCATTACAAATATAAATACCATTTAACTCGTGATAGCTATTGGTGCTACATACCACATGCTCAAAACTGTGAACACATATCACAACAACAAATGGTGATTTGTTACTGCAACTCCTTTTCACGCGTCGGTTAACATTTATCCACTTGCAGAGAATTGTGAACCAATTTCGGCTTTTTTGCGTTAACCTCGCTTAAGAATGTCTTGTATGTTTCACTACGCAAAGAGATGTAACGATTTTTTAAGTCTTCCATGAATAATGGAGAGTTATTAAATATATACACGATAATTCTTTGTTTATTGGTGCTAACTATACCTCTCTTGAGACACGCAAATTGCACTATTTTTTTTAATTTATTGACTAAACGCTTGTTTTACGTGTAGTCCTTTTAATCATGTACGATGCAGTAAAGACAATCTTCAATTTTCAAGCTTTTCAATCATCTACACTGTTACAACTTCTTTCCGGGTTCGTTTTTCTGTAGGCTTTCAGAAGGCCTTTCCGGCAGTCGAATGATTAGACCGAAGGACGTGAAGCGGTCCACTTACTCCAACAGTAGGCCGTTTAGGTGAAACCCCCGGCAGCTGGTCGACCGTCCCTGCGAATCTTTATAGTTTCAATTTTTACTGCGTTGATCAAAAGAGCCCACTTCCTGCATATACTAGCTGAGAGTTGCATGCGACTGTTGGACATGGAAGCGGCTTCCACTGAACAGAACCAGATTACATACGTGTGGCAAAAGAGTTTTCGCACAAATCTGTCTTCAACGAACACGATCCTGTACTTCAGGTAAAATAATTACATCGTTAGGTTGGAAAAAGACACACAGTAGACAGACCAAATATCTAAATAGTTTACCGTTTATAAAGTGCTCAAGGCAACATACCACTAACCAAACAGCAAAGCACTTAGGTTAGATGGCATTCGCAATGAACACATTTATGACAGCCTTGTGCTAGCGCCCGATGGACGACCCTTGTTGTGAAACAAGGTATACCGGAGTTGCTGCTAGGGCTTCTTAAAGGTATACTGCAATGAAACGGCTGTTGCATGAACGATTGGATTTGCTCAAGAGGACAATCTTAAAGGCCTCGGAATGTCCGGAAGCTGTTCTCAATATATGGTCTCAAGAAAAACACATAGAACCTTGCTCAGGCTCAAGGTATGTTTTTCAGGATAGAGATTTCAAAATGTACGCGCGAATCTTCTAGTTTTTCCATCTTTTTTACAATTCGCAACAACAATCTGCGCAGTACTCAAACCATATCGTTAAAAACAATTGCACAATCCGACCGAATCAACAGCATGTTTTCATGGCGAATGGCGAGAATGTTGAGAATCAGAGTGGGTCATAATCGGCCTTAACCGGACAAAAATTTGGGAGCACATCCATTACCAAGAGTTATGCATGTAACGCAATTAATCAATTTTGCTCTCTGTGCAGCGTTGACCTAGTGTGCATCACTAAAACATCCAGTGATAAAATTTCATCAGCCGAGCTGTCGCTGTTCGGTCGATATACCGTCTTTCGTAAAGACTGCAGAAGTCGCGGTGGTGGTGTACGCATTCTGACTATATCCGATCTTCTCTATTCTTCGCGGAATCCTTGTTGTTGTTGTTGTTGTTGATGATGTCTTTTTTGAAGGTCTTGGAAATGCATAATGCACAAGCGCTACTGGCAGCTAACAGCAGCTAGTGTGGGACTCGCACCCACTAAAGCCGATATCCTCCCCACCCTCCAAGGCCCGGCATTGCATTGGCATTACTTCGACAACCCTGAGAGGGGAGTCTCGTGTTCTAGCGCTCTATGCGCCTAGCCAATGCTTGCCCGTCCTGGGGAGATGCGTCGAGATTCTCCGGAGGGCCTCGCTGCTCCCTCTCTTCTCCCTCCTTTGGCTTCTCCTCTCGACTGCCCCTCAAAAGGGCCTAGTCGTAAGGGTTCTCCAGGTTCAGCTTTTTCCTCGTGATGGTGTCGAGGTAACGTCCACCCTTTGTCCAATTCGTCTCGTCCTTCATCATGAAGTCCACTGCGGAGTTGTTCCCTTAGCTCGGACGTCGCAGAGGCACGTACTCCCGCAAGGGCCGTGCAGTGTACGATCGTATGTTCAACGTCGTCCGCGTCCCCGGAGGAGCAGAGAACGCAGATGTCAACCGAGGCCTTGCCGATGCGCATCATATATGTCTGGAACTGGCCGTGTCCTGTGAGCACCTGCGTCGTGGTGTACGACAGCTCCCCCAGCTGCTTGTCATACCACCGGCGCAGATCCGGTATCAGTCGGCGAGTCCATTGACCGCCGGCGTCGCCCCGGTTGTTTCGCCATTTATCGTTCCACAGCTCCAGTGTCTTATGTTGTGCTTGCGCGAGGTCCCAGTTCCCATCGAGATGGTGTTCGCTTCTCTCTCTGGCCAGGAGATCCCAAGGTAGCTGGCGGGCCAGTACTATCAGAGCATCCATAGACACCGTGCGATAGGCCCTGCTGACTCTTATGACCATTCTTTTCTGCGCGGCTCTGAGTGCGCCCCGGTTCCGCGCCGTCCTGTTGATGATGCTACTGGTATTGTTATTGCAGTCGTCGGTATTGTTGTTGTTGCTGGAATCATTGTTTTTGTCGTCGTCGTTAACCGCAACATGAGTTTCGGAGTGCGCTATGGGCGATACCATCGTGTTGTTGAGAGGAGTATGCCAGTGGCGGCTGGAAAAACTCGTTCTTTGCTCGCCGCCAAAGTACAATGTTTAAGAGACGCTTATATCGGTCACGAATGTTGGTCCACTTCGTGTAAACGACGGAGCCGGGAATGTTGAAGTTGTGCGGATGGAATTTGTCGTACAACAATGGCGTTTTTTTAGAGTTTGAGAAGGCTCTCGACGAAGTATCCCGTCGTCCATTGCTGGTTTTCTTCGGGGCGGGTTATTTCGGCGCTAGCCTTTTTCATTAGTTGATTATAGTGTTCGCCCAGAGTGGTATTGTTCTTGTTGTCGCTGGTATTACTGTTGTTGTCGCTGGAATTACTGTTGTTATTGCCAGTGGTATTATTATTGTTGTTGTTGTTGTCGTTGGTATGAACGTTGTTACTGTTTTCGTTGCAGTCGGCGCAGCAAATTGAAGAAATATCACGGAGGCTGGAAGAACTCGCCCTTTGTTCGCCGTCGGAGGACGATGTTCAAGAGACGTTTATATCGATTGCGAATGTTGGGCCACTTCTTGAAGACGACGGGGCCGGGCAAGTTAAACTTAAGGCCAATCTCCGACCAGCAATCAGATCGCATTCGCTGATCCGTGTAGAGTGAATGGAAAATACAAAAACGGCCAATTGCGAGTTCGAGGAGGCTCTTCTGTTAATTCAGCGCCAGCCTTCTCCATCTGTTTGCCTAGACCAATGTAGACCCGCAACGAGTGCAGTAGACTTTGTGTGCCCTGCTCATTCACGGCCGCAACACTGTCCACCAAAACGTTACCAAAGTAAGCATGTATTTCTACCGTTGGTTAGCAGCCAGTGCGTACTAGTATGTACTGTTTAAATGACGCTTTTATGGCTGACCGAACCGATTGAGCTACATTTACCTGCCTGGCAAAACTTTGATCACATATTGATGTGGCAAATGGCTCACAACTTTAGAGTTTTGTAAGCATTTTTATAGCGCTTTACATGTACAGCAGTACAAATTACAATTTAGAGTTCCTTTTTCTGGTGGTCTGTGAACTACTTGCTAGGTTTTTGTACGTCAGCTGCAAAGCAGCTTATCTGGTTGTGATGCACAAGAGTTTGGCATATTCTGTTCTTTGCTTGGTAAATCTTATCCCTCCAGTTTAATCAATGTTTGTTTAAATCGATCAGCAAGTGGTGGTTCTTTTAGTACCCTTGGTCACTAGCTAATGACACAATCTTAATTACATCAAGCGACCGACAAAGCCCGACAGTTTATTGACTTTAGGACGTTCTGGTGCATCTTGCGCCTCTAAAAAATAGCTACAGTCATATGAAAAATGAGTTATTGGGTCTATATTATCTAAGAGAAGTTCAGAACAATAGTGGTTAGTATTTTCTCAAAATGTCTCAGTTTTCCCAGCCTTGTGCTAGCGTCAATCTCAAAGGTCTCAAAATGTCCGGAAGCTGTTTTTAATATATGGTCTTAAGAACAGAGAATCTCAAGAAACAGAACAAAGAAGACTAGCTTTGCTTGACGGTTGGCAAGTATCTGAGTTTGTATGCCAGCGGGAGTTGTACATAAGCGTTGCTGCTCTTGATTGAGTGAGACGATTAGACGAGAGATTAAGAAGAGTGCAATCCGCCCGCGGCAGGATGATTGATTCATTAGCGCTGCTTGGTTTCCCAGTGTTTTTCGTCGCCACTGCAGTTCGATGATTGGCGATGCTTGCGCTAATGTGAATTGATCGCTAGTCCTAGTTGTACCACTTATGCTACTGAGATCATTAGCAAATGCAGTCACCACTTTTTTCCCGCTGTTCTCACTGTTGCAATCGTCATTGTTAACATCAATGGCATCAGTGACGACCGTATGAACTTCGTCGACGCGTGGGCAATACAAAGTAAAAATCGATGTATCTGCTAAAAGAAGGTTGAAGTGTTAGGCATACAACCAGTTAGGCAAAATGGCTAACTACATCTAGAAAATTCCCATTGATCTTCACTATATGATTCATCGCTGCATACATTCCTCTTTGGCTAAAACACATCGAACCTTGCTCAGGCTCAGGGTATGTTTTTTAGTATACATGAATAGGGTACTCTATCTGGAGTTCAGCACGAGCCAATTCATGAATCTGTTTGTAGGCTGCAAGCCAGCAGTGAAAGCAATTAGAATCAGACTGGAGTCACCAGTCACTAAGTGTTCTCAGCAATGTTTGCGGTAATGCCAAGTGACTAAAGCCACACAAGAGGTTGCCTATGTAAAATGCACCTCATCAGAAACCTTTGTATACTAGGTACAATGTGTACGGCTATATACCTGAGATGTTGCATTTGTGGATTTCTCCAGGCAGGGATAAATTCCGCGGCCGGTTCTGCTTGCGGGAATGCGCTGTGTATTACGCGACAAACTGTCAAACGTTTCGATGGTTTTTGCACTTTTTGCCAAGTGAGACGGACGCTAAGAAGGCTCAAGAAAATAGTTCATTGGAATGTATATATATATATATTTATATAAAAGAGCGGCGCTCCCCGACCCGCAAAAACCTCGCAGATTCGGACCCATCACTATCTCTATGAGTGGTGTATGGGACTCCGAATTTGCGAGTACGCTCTTGGGGCTCGGCGTCACGAAGATGAATCTTATGGATCTTACCGTCTTAACGTTGCAAGGAACCTTAAGAATATACCGCTCGCACCGGGTCCATAAGGGCTGGGGCTACCATCAGGCAAGGACACGGACAGCTGATTCTTAACCTCACGTGACACCTTTTTACCACTATTTGTATTAAGGCGAGCACTGCCGAGTGTGCAAACGTATTGTAAATGATTAATAATCACAATATATATATCACTTTGGAAGGCAAATAATCTTGGTCTTGTGAAACTTGATCAAAAGAGTATTCTATGGACACCACTTTGCAGCTGTCTTGAGGTAAAACCATAGGCCTAGACACGTGGTCTGTAGATTGCCCAAGAGAAAAGCCACATTGTTGTGGCGGTAATTTAGTTTCAAGTTTATTTCACCAAAAACGGGTAGATAATGCCTAAACTTCATGTGGGCTAATTACATCTTTCACTACTGCACGCATCGAACCAGCTTTTATTCTTTTGCATTGTAGTACGTGGTATCAGTTAACAATACATGTGCCACAATATTTACATACACAGTCTTCTATTTTAAAGCAATAATCTTTTAGGCATATTTATATTGGTAGTTACCATGCCACTTAGATCTACAAAATATGCATCTGTTTGCTTGCATTCCCTGAACCTCTTTATGGCAAAGTTCAAATTACGCTTTTCTCTTTAGGCGCAATATTGCTCTACGACCAGGACACTTACACCGCATTTGTTCAGGATAATCTCTTTCACAACGCAAAATTTGCTTTTGCTTTGTCTATCCCTTTCATATTGTCTAAGGTTATGTTTATTTTAATGGCCCAAAGGCTGAAAGTTATAACTGGAGCGATTTTTTATCGTAAAAATTATCATTTCAGTCTTAGTGTCAATTTGTGTAAGATCTCCGAGTAGCGTCATAGCCAATATTGTTTTTGCACGCTTGTTCTCTATGTCTCTCTCTTTTGTCTTAGATTGATTGACAGCTTATACTGTATGCACCACTGACTTATTTCATTCAGGTAATTCATTCTGACAGTAATTTGTCTTATACGTTCTGATAGCGTTAGCGTCCTATAGACGGCGTTGCTCATCGATATACCGAGGTAGTTCATTGAGTCATTGGCATTACCTTTCCTCTCGTACGTATATATTCAGGACGGATCAGAACGAGACCGTATGGTCAACATCGTAAGGCTGCCCCGAGAGTGCAGAGCGTGCACACAACGTCGAGAGTCGGGTACAAGCGATCGGGTCTAGTTCCCCCAGGCGACTGCCGAGTCGGACATCTTGAACGTTGCCAGTCGGGCCCGCGTAAAGTTAGTTACGCCATACGTTCTACGCTCGATTCTTTCCCGAGCGAGAAGGTTCCAATGGAACTGGCGAGCTAGGACCAGGGCCTTGTTGTGTCTCATGGACCTTGTTGTGTCCTTAGCTCACGAACCCGAGGGGATGCGTCGCGCTGTTCTGCGGAGTACTGGGTTGCCATAGCGTCTTGCAAGAAACCCTCAGTTCGGTCACCCAATGGCGCCCCCGTAGCGCGCGCGGCGTCTTGTAGCCGTGTTTTCACGCGCGTAATAGTGTCTATGAAGTATACGCCGTCGCCCCATGCGGCGGCATTCTGCATCATGTAAACGACAATGTTTCGTGTTGATCTTCCTGCATAGCAATACGTCGAGCTTTTGCGGAAATGGGTCAAGGCGGTGTAGGACAAGGCCGTATGGTCAACATCCTCCGGCTGCCCCGACGTGCAGAGTATGCACAAGTTCCTCGCCATAATGTAGGATCGGTGGGGGAATCCTTGCCTTTCTGTATGATGCTTAGCAAATCTGTTATCCACTTGTCGGAATAATGACATCTCGTGAGCAAAAATTAGCAAGGGTTGTCCAGCGGGCGCTAGCACAAGGTTGTCATAAATGTGTTCATTGCGAATGCCATCTAATCTAAGTGCTGTTTGGTTGGTAGTATATTCCCTTGAGCACTTCATCAACGGTAAAATATTTAGATATTTGGTCTCTCTACTGTGTGTATTTTTCCAACCAGACGATGTAATACTTTTACCTGGAGTACAGGATCGTGTTTGTTGAAGACAGATTTGTGCAAAAACTTTTTTGCCACACGTATGTAACCTGGTTCTGTTCAGTGGAAGCCGCTTCCATGTCCAACAGTCGCATGCAACTCTCAGCTAGTATATGTAACAAGTGGGCTCTTTTGATCAACGCAGTAAAAGTTTAAACTATAAAGTTTTGCAGAGGCGGTTGATCAGCTGCCGGGGGCTTCACCTAAACGGTTGGAGTAAGTGGACCGCTTCACGTCCTTCAGTCTAATCATTCGACTGCCGGAAAGGTCTTCTGAAAGCCTTTAGAAAAACTAACCCGGAAAGAAGTTGTAACAGTGTAGATGATTGAGAAGCCGCAATCGTTTTCGCTAGAAACCGTCTTAGTTTTGTTCGATGTAAAGATTGTCTTTACTGCATCGTACAGAATTAAAAGGAATACACGTAAAACAAGGTTTTCGTCAATACATTTTAAAAAATAGTGCAAGTGAAGTTTGCGTGTCTCAAGAGAGGTATAGGATTGCACCAATAAGCAAAGAATTGACGTGTATATATTTAATAACTCTCCATTATTCATGGAGTACTTAAAAAGTCGTTACAGCCCTTTGCGTAGTGAAACATACGAGATGTTCCTAAGTGAGGTTAAAGCTAAAAAGGAAAAAAGCCGAAATGTGCACAATTCTTTACAACTGGAGCAATGTTAACCGACGCGTGAAAAGGAGTTGCAACAACAAATCACCATGTGTTGTTGTAATTAAACAATACACCATTCATGAAATCCCGTTGAAAGACGATTTCGAGGATTTATTTTAAACATGCGGTGTCACTTTACTCATATCGTAACGTGCTTCTCCCGGGCTATTTATTGACTTAAGTGACGCTGTAGCGTTCCTATAGTATTAATGTTAAAAGGATGACTGACTCTATGACGTCGCTGATTGGTCGGCGGTGGTGCACGTGCCCTATTGTCACCAGCACGCAGCCTAGTGGTCTCCTTGGTGGTCACGTTGTTTGTTGGGTTGCATGCTTGCTTGGCTTACTGACGTCGTCAGTTATCGGCGGTGGTTCGGTAGTGGTGGTTCACATCGGCTTGGGTATTTGATTGGTCTACTGACGTCACCAGCCATCGGCGTCTCCGTGACTGGCAATTCGGTTGCTACGCTGTGGTAAATATATTGTAACTTCGTTAAAATATATTTATCACCGTTTTCCATAACCTTCGACAAACGCTCAGAGAATTCTGAGGTGAGAGGAACAATCATAATTTAAATGGGCGAGTTCTGCACTATTAGGTAGGTAGGTAAAACATCCCACGCAAATTCCATTAACTCAAGGCAGGTCACCACAGATGTATGCGGGCGTTGCCATGGCGAAATTCGGTGTAATATCAATATCAAATGTTGCAATATATTTTAACCAGACTCTACCGGAATCCATACGTTACGAACCAATTTTACAGACAATAAAATATACAATGGATTTACTAGTTAAACCACAAGCGAAAGGCTGACCTCTGACTACATGCTAACATTATTCCATGCAAACGAATAAACATGCCTCAATAGAAAAAGATCTACGTAAATGGTTCTATTGATTCGTGTAGTCCACCCAGACGGAAATCATCGCCAATATTGAATAATGTTTGGAACAATACAAAGAACACTTATGCGTCTGACAATTCGTCGCGTGATGGCGCGTTTCTGCGAGCACAACCGGCAGCGACATTTGCCCCCCGCCTGGTGAAATCCAGAGGCGGAACAGACCAGGTGGTGGTAGCCGTGCGCAATGTACTTTGTGTACACACGACGACTAGCGAATGCTATGCCGTCCGGTAGTTTCCTCGTGAGATGCACATTTGCATGAGTGACCTCTTGCATTGCTTCCGTCACCATGCATTGGCATTTCCATCACACATTGATGTCGGCAGCGCCCCGTTTCGAACGGTGCGTTAGCCGCCTAAGCCGCCGCCCCTGTGATTAGGATAAGACTATCAATGTGATGCGGGGTCAAGACGGTGGTGCGGGAGATTGCCCCCTCTCCCCCTCGCTGATAACTGAGACCGCATAGCCGGATTCAAAGATCTTCCATCCCTCTCTCTTGCGCTGTCGCCAAATTAAGTCGCCAAAGTGGTGCAAGGGTTCCAACCGCGTCAATGGATCACTTCGGTAACGTTTTGGTGAACGGTGTGGCCGTGAACGACCAGGGTACGCAAAATCTACTGGACTCGTTGCGGATCTTCATTGGTCTAGGCGAACAATATAATCAACTGATGGAGAAGGCTGGCGCCAAATTAAGCCACACCAAAGAAGACCATCAAAGAGCAACAAGATACTCAGCCGAGAGCTTCGTCGAACTCGTAAAGGAAACGCCATTCTTGTACGACAAATTCCACCCGCTCTACACGAACCAGCGAATGCGCGTTGATCGCTGGTCGGAGATTGGCCGTAAGTTTAATATGCCCGGTCCCGTCGTCTTCAAGAAGTGGGCTAACATCCGCGATCGATACAAGCGTATTCTAAACATCGTACTTCAACGGCGAGCAAAGGGCGAGTTCTTCCGGCCGCCGTGGCGGTTCTTCAATTTGCTGCACAAGATGCTGCGTCATATATACTTAACACAAGAGGAAAGGCAGTGGCTTGCTCGTTCTGACGGCGCAGTGGTAACGGATCAGCCCTTATCGCCCGCAACAAACTCCGAATTGTCTGTTGGACTCAGCGACGACGACAACAACGATACCGGCGACGACAACAACAAAAATGATACCAGTGATGACAATACCGAAGACTGCAATAACGACGCTGGTGACATCACTGACAACAGCGACAACAACAACAATGAGGATCCCGTCAAGGAGTTTATGGAGCGAATGAACAGCCGCATTCGCAACCATGACCGGCCGACGCAACTACGACTCATTAGCGCAATTGACAAGGTGATTCTCGATTTCCAGAAATAACTGAATCCATATTGTATTAATAGCTTATGTCGTTTTTGAGATAAAAATAAACATTTTCTACACAGTGAAAACTAAAATATTTGAACTCAATTTAGATGTATTATTTTCCTCCGTATATCACTTCGTTTCCAGCACTGTTTAATCAAAGCGTTTTACCTTTAGTATCAATTCCTGGAAACTTCTACGTTGCCGCTAATACCCGGGCCTGGCTATAGTTTTTGAAACTTCTATGATATGTCACAGAAATAATGTTTTACATTGATTTTCTTGAAGTCGAAAATTATAGTCAGAAATATTAATATATAGATGTTTTTTTTCTGAGATATTGGTTGCCTTGGCCGATCTAGCGACAGCCTTGGCCTTCACTATTGCACCTGTCGAACAGCCCATCGAAGCGGTCCGGGTGTTTCTTTAGGCCTTGGTAGTGCCTGCGACTCGCCTTGCGTAGTTGATCACAAACAGATGGCAGAGTGATAGTTGACCCTGTCCGAAATCGGAAACTTTAAAAATAACGACCCTGGTCATTTTCTAGATTTTCTATAATCCGGTTCTAGAGCGGCTACCAGACCTGTAATCCGTACATGATAATTGGTTGCACCAGCCCGTGGTATAGCTCCAGGTACTCGAAAATAAAGAGATTCCGAGATGTACACTTTGAGATCCGTTATCGTGGTCTTTGTTGCAAGTTACACTTCTTTGATGTGTGAGAGGAAATTTGGGGTTCTTTTGTCTTAGATGGAGAACGCAACATTTGTGAAGGGATATGGTGAACCTCATTTTTGTCTCCACCCAATGAAGTCTGTAGCGGCGTCTTGAAGAATCTTGTATTCTTTTGCGGTCCTCACAGATGTGTTTGGCTTAGGGTCGTCAGCATAGATCTTAAAATGTTCTTTCGTCGTGCAAATACGGTTTACTGAGTTAATATAGCATGCACATTAGACTGCCAAGAACGATGCCTTGTGGACGCCCTGAGAGCACTTAAGACGAAAGACGGTTGCCTACCTTTACCCTACGTGCGTGATCTGAGGAAACCGGATACTCAGAGTCGCAGGCGAGGGCTAACTCCCATTGACGGCAGAGTTGCGATAAGCGTGTTGTGATCAACAATTTTTGAAAGCATCCTTTATATCGAGGAAAAATGTGTCGGTTGGTATGTCTCGATCAACGTGCAGGGCGGTGTCGTTCAGGTATCCCATCACGCAGCAACAGTTGTCGAACGCTCGAGCTTGTAGGCAAACTGCTGGTCGGCGATAAGTCTTTGCAAATTATCGTTGCTGTAGATGTTATCCGCGATTGTGTGCTCCAGTACTTTGCTCGATACCGCAGTTAGCAATACTGGGCGCTTGTTTGCGGGATCCCGTCTGCTGCCTTTGCAGATCTTGTCTCCGGATATGTGACCAGGAGCTATATTAGCTTGTCGGCACAAATCTGGTACAACGCCATCATTCAGAGATCATTGAAAAATTAGATTAAGCGGTTCTGCCAACTCAATGGGCGTCTTTTTAAAGAAAAGTGCAGGAGTTCCTTTAGTAGTCTGCAATATAGACAGGGCATATGCCGCTCCGGTTAGCCCGTAATTAAAATTATCTCTCTCCTATATTCTGTAATATAGTGCAAGTTCTCCAATTGAGGATAATCAATGGAAACTTTGGTAACGTTTTGGTGGACAGTGTTGCGGCCGTGAATGAGCAGGGCACACAAAGTCTACTGCACTCGTTGCGGGTCTACATTGATCTAGGCAAACAATATAATCAACTGATGGAGAAGGCTGGCGCTGAATTAACAGAAGAGCCTCCTCGAACTCGCAAATGGCCGTTTTTGTATTTTCCATTTACTCTACACGGATCAGCGAATGCGTTCTGATCGCTGGTCGGAGATTGGTCTTAAGTTTAACATGCCCGGCCTCGTCGTATTCAAGAAGTGGCCCAATATCCGCGATCGATATAAATGTCTCTTGAACATCGTCCTCCGACGGCGAACAAAGGGCGAGTTTTTCCAGCCTCCGTGGCAATTCCTCAATTTGCTGCGCGGGATGCTAAGTCATATATGGTTAACACCGGCGGGAAGGAAATGGCTTGCTTCTTCTGGCGACGCAATGCTAGCGGGTCAGCTCTTAACGACCACAGCAAACTCAGAATCGTCTGCTGGAGCCAACAGCGACAAAGGCAACAAAAACAAAACTTTGAAGTGGAAAATTGTCGCGAAGTTGTGGTCACGGGCTCTCTAAACCAGGGTTAGTCCAAGTCAACAATGTGTCCTGAACAGACGCTGTATATCCTCGTTGAATGTCAAGCGACACCAATGAAAACGATGATACCAACTACACCAGTAACAACGCTCATTCCAACGACCACAACAGTAATACCACTGGCAATAACAACAGTAATACCACTGGCAATAACAACAGTAATTCCAGCGACAACAACAGTAATACCAGCGACAACAAAAACAATACCACTCTGGGCGAACACTATAATCGACTAGCGCCGAAATAACCCGCCCCAAAGGAGACCAGCAATGGACGACGAGATACTTCGTCGAGAGCCTTCTCGAACTCTAAAAAAACGCCCTTGCTGTACGACAAATTCCATCCGCTCTTCACGGACCGGCAAATGCGCTCTGATCGCTGGTCGAAGATTGGGCACAATTTCAACATTCCCGGCCCCGTCGTTTACAAGATGTGGACTAACATCCGTGATCGATATAAGCGTCTCTTAAACATCGTTCTTTGACGGCGAGCAAAGAACGAGTTTTTCCAGCCGCCGTGGCGGTTCTTCAATCTGCTGCACGAGATGCTGAGTCATATCTTCTTAACACCAGAGAAAAGGCACTGGTATACTCCTCTCAACAACACAATGGTATCGCTCATAGCGCACTCCGAAACTCATGTTGCGGTTAACGACGACGACAAAAACAATGATTCCAGCGACAACAACCATACCGACGACTGCAAAAACAATGATTCCAGCGACAACAACCATACCGACGACTGCAAAAACAATGATTCCAGCGACAACAACCATACCGACGACTGCAATAACAATACCAGTAGCATCATTAACAGGACGGCGCGGAACCGGGGCGCACTCAGAGCCGCGCAGAGGGGAATGGCCATAAGAGTCAGCAGGGCCTATCGCACGGTGTCTACGGGACCTCGCGCAGGCACAACAGAAGACACTGCAGCTGTGGAACGATGAATGGCGAAACCCCCGGGGCGACGCCGGCGGTCAATGGACTCGCCGACTAATACCGGATCTGCGCCGGTGGTGTGACAAGCAGCTGGGGGAGCTGTGCTGGTGGTATGACAAGCACCACGACGCAGGTGCTCACAGGACACGGCTAGTTCCAGACATATATGATGCACATCGGCAAGGCCCCGGGTGACTGCGTTCTCTGCTCCTCCGGAGACGCGGACGACGTTGAACACACGATCGTACACTGCGCGGCCCTTGCGGGAGCACGTGCCTCTGCGACGTCCGAGCTGAGGGGAAAGACTCCGCAGTACGTGGTGGACTTCATGATAAAGAGCGAGACAAAGTGAACAAAGGGTCGACGTTACCTCGGCACCATCATGAGGAAAAAGCTGAACCTGGAGACGGCGAGACGAGCCCGTTACGACCAGGCTTCTTTGAGGGGCAGTCGAGAGGAGGAGCCAAGGGAGGAAGAAGAGAGGGAACAGCAAGGCCCTTCGGAGGATCTCGACGCATCTCCCCAGGACGGGCAAGCATTGACTAGGCGCATAGAGCGCTAGGACACGAGACTCCCCTCTCAGGGTTGTCGAAGTAATGCCAATGCAATCCCGGGCCTTGGGGGGTGGGGAGGATATCGGTTTTAGTGGGTGCGAGTCCCACACTAGCTGCTGCTAACTGCCAGTAGCGCCTGTGCATTATGCATTTCTGAGACCTCCAAAAAAAAGCATTATTAACATTAACAAGGATTTCGTGAAGGATAGAAAATATCGGATATAGCCAGAATGCGTACATTACCACCGCGACTTCTGCAGTCTTTACGAAAGACGGCATATCGACCGCCCAGCGACAGCTCGGCTGATCAAATTTTATCACTGGATGTCTTAGTGATGCACACTAGGTCAAAGCTGTACAGAGAACGAAATTGATTAATTGCGTTACATGCATAATTCTTGGTAATGGATGTGCTCCCAATTTTTTTTGTCCGGTTAAGGCCGATTATGGACCACTCTGATTCTCAACATTTTTGCCATGCGCCACGAATTTTCGACGATATGGTTTGAGTACTGCGCAGATTGTTGTTGCAAATTGTAAAAACTGAAAAATTCGCGCGTACATCGTAACCTTCTCTTAAGTGCCGCTCTAAGATATGTATTAATTCCCTGCCACGCTTTATATTACATCTCGATGCAACACGTCGAAAAAATTTGGAATGAACCTTTTCAATTTTATCAACACGTATATTCAAATACGGCCGCCAGACGTCACAGCTGTGAATGTATTTGGTAACTAAAGGCTCTCACAAAGGCGGGCATGAGACATCAAACATTTAATAATAAAAGACGAAATATCATATTATACATAAGACCAGCAGATTTAATCGTTAGGGTAATGTAAATGTTAAAATACACCTCTAGTATTGCAGTTAGCCCAAGATCGCAAACGCTGTTTACTTTAGGTATCTCATTTTCAATAAGTGCAAACACGTAGCCCTCCTTCAGACACACAACGGCATATTTGGGGAGCGATAATGTTATATTACTTTTGGCGCATCAATCGAAGATAATTCAATTGTTCTCTTATTAAATCACCTTTATTGAAAAGGGGGTACTACAAATAGAAGCAAAGTCGTTTCGAATTTGTGAACAACGTGCAATTGTCCAGGCAACTGTCGCTTCGGAAATGATTTGGTCTTAGAACAAAATACCTAGCAATGAAATTTAGACGCGCTAGCTATTTAAACATGCCGTTTTCGGCGTAGGATTGGTATTCGCTAATAACAGACAATGCGGTACGTTCGCGTGATAGACAGCACCAACAAGTAACTCGTTTTACAAATTTATCCTGCACGCTCTCCAAAAAGTTAACATCTTCTGTTATAGAGTGTTACCCATACGTGAGAACAATAAGTCCTTTTTGGTATTACTAAGGTTAGATACAGCCTTAAGTACAGATGATGATTCTGTATAATGAAGGACCGCATTATGAGATTGCAAATTCAAAGTAGTGTTTCATAGCTGCTGCTTTGTCGGCTACTAAAAGATCTGTTATAAGTACCACTGTGTGGTCTAGTAGGTACATTTACAAATTGTGATAAGTTACTAAAGCAACACAAAAGAGCTAAATATGTACTCTTTCGTGGTTTCACTTAAGGAAATGTCAACACATCTTCAATTTATGTCAGGTTGGTTAAAGTCTCCCGTCAGAATGACCGAAAAATCTACTTGCAAGATTTCGTCAAGCAAAACACAAACTGTGGCCATTCTCTCAACAAGTTGCGTCGTAGAACACGTAAGTGAAAAATTACAACAAATAGCTCTCCACTCTAGATCTGCTTCACATAGCATGTCGACAACAATGATCTTTGTGGATTCATTCGTAATAAACACTTCGATAGCTTGCAATTCAGTTATAGCCAGAATGCATTCACCACCACCGAGATTTTGCAGTCTTTGCGAAAGATGATATATCGACCTCCCAGCGACAGCTCGGCTGATAAAGTTTATCCACTGGATGTCTTGAAGATGTACACTAGGTCAACGCTGTACTCAGAACAAAATTGATGAATTGAGTTACATGCATAAATCTTAGTAATGGATGCAGCGTTAGAAGAAATGCAAGTGTTAGGGGATCTCTGCTGTGTGTGCGTATTGTGCAGGTTTCCGTATACTTGTTGAGTGTGCACAAGTGCGCGAGCGTGAATGTGTCATTTTCGAGATTCTCACATGTGCGTTGCTGCTTCTTGACTAACGTGCGAAGTGCACACACCTCCTTAACAAATGAGCTCATAAGCGATGCGACGTCGCCGGCATCGACGCTGGCACCATCATCATTCTTATCCCTCTCGTCATCACTTGCATGTTCAGCGTCGGTGTCAGCTGGCCGATTGCAGCGGTCGTATTTAAACTCTGAACGAGCAGCAGTTTTTCCGACGATATCTTGTGTCTGTGTTTGAGCGCACAGTATGTGAACCAATTGTTTACATTGGAAGCAAGCAATCGGGTGTCTGGTGCCGACAGTTCGTTTGGGAGAGCTAGAGTGGGTATCCACTGATCGCGTCGTCTTCGAAGGCAAAAGGATGCATCGTCAACGGGTGTGCGCTTACAACGTACGAGGCACTGAGCTATCGCACAATCACAACACGAAAGCACCGAAGTGAGGACGATTCACCACACAGTGTCCAGACGCTACTGTTTGCTTGGTACAGATAAAATACTAGATCATTTAGGACCACTTGTAGTAGACCAGTTGCTGCGTCCGTAGCGAACGACTCTGAATTATTACTATCTACCCTGTGCCAGATGGCCCATAAAGATTAGGATTATCTGCATAGAGTGTGTGCTTAATGGTTTCAGGTACACCGTTTTTAAAATTGAATCTACAGAATAATAATGGGCCTAGACATGATCCTTGAACACGCCCGAGGGACGCACCTCATACCAATTAAAACTGTTGTTGATCCGCACACCGAACGGCCGATTCTTTAGATGACTTAGGAACCATGGAACAGTGTATCTGTATATATATATATATATATATATATATATATATATATATATATATATAAATATCAATTCATATTTGTAAAAGTTCTAAATGCTTTACTTTTTCTTGGCTTCAGAAATATAAAAGTAAGTTCTATTAAATACTTTTTCATTGTTAATATAGCACAACCAAATCTTTCCAACCAGTTGCGTTGTTGTGGATTTGCTTTTAGCAAAGCCATGCTGCTGCTTATGAAGCGTCCCTTCAGACTGCATAAAGCTAAACATATGATCCACGAGTAATTTTATATATATTGTGATGATTAATTAATCATTCACAATACGTTTGCACACTCGGCAGTGCTCGCCTTATATATATATATATATATATATATATATATATATTATAACGAGACTGGCTCTCTTGTAACATGTGCCACATTCTTTGGCAATTATTAGAGGGATAAGATCTGAGGTAAAGCATCACATATATGAGTGTTGATTTATTTTCCGGCCAAATAAAATATTCCAAGAATATTCTAATCACACCGTGATAGCTCAAACCATACAAAGTTGCACGTTCAACGAAAAGGGATTATGCCTCAGAAGAGAACTGCAATCGACCAAACGCAACTGAGTGTTAAGCGCACCCAAATGACTCCACACATTTCGTGATAGTTCGGCGGCGCATCAAGTTTTCATATGCGAACTACTGAAGACCATATAAAACGTTCTCACAAAGATTTTTTTTTCAATAATAGAACATTACATATTTAACAAAGTCCTTTGCTAGCGATACTTCATGAACAAATTTTCCAGATCACAAAATATACCATGGGGCTACCAGTTAAACCACAAGCGAGAGGGTGGCCTAAATAGGGTGTGCCGACAGTTGTCCATTAGACGAACAGACAACGCTTTAATAGAACGAGATTTACGCTAATAGTTGTAAATCGTGCCGGTTCTAGAACGTGACCGAGCACGTACGAGGTCCGTTTTTCCCGATTTTAGGTTTATCATTTTGGCTCAACGCAATAATGGCAAGCTCCTTAATCAAAATTATGCCTTTCATATAGTAATTTGTTTCGCAAGTGATTTGCATTTACAGAAGGCTTAACTATACAGGGTGTTCCTATTTGTGTGTCCAAAACGCTAGGGTATGGTCAAACTCGGTGAGAAAATCATTTTGGCCGATGGAAAGGGGGAGCGGAAATGCTCCGTATAGGAGTGAGATAATTTTTTTAATTGTTATTTTAGGGGGAGGGCTGTTCCGACATACGTTTGCAAAATGCACGATTGTGAGAGAACGCATTCTTCAATTGAAAAACACGAGCACATCGGCGCATTCGGGAGAAAATTCTACATTTTTTAAATTTAACTTTTGCATGTTTAAACTTTAACGCCCAGGTTCTCAAAATTTTTCCATTACGCGTGCAAAACTAATACGTCCAGCCGAACGTGCATTTCTAGTAAACCATTTTGGCACCAAATTGGTAGAGCTGGCGTCTGTAATTGCAGAGTAACTCAAGTCTACCTAGGACCATATCGGGTGTGAGTGCACACATGCAGCTACTATGTTTGTTTTCTTTGTCAATCAAGTCACTCGTCAAACCTGTAGAAGCTCAAACAAATATTTATTTTACTTTAAATATTGCTCGAACGAATGCCCGCCAGCCAATAAGCACATTCGGTATCGATGGCAAAGCTCGCGTTGCACGCGTTCAAAGATTCCAGGCGTCTCCCGAATGGTTCCACCAGCAGTTACTATTCTGCCGATTAGATCCATAGGAGACTCAACGGGAGTTGCATAGACTAGATCCTTTAGGTGGCCCCAAAGGAAAAAGTCAAGACTGAACAGATCAGGCGATCGCGGCGGCCAAGCTTGTGGACCACCTCGGCCAATCCAGCGATTAGCAAACGTCTCATCCAGATAATTCCGTAGCGAGAGGGCGTTGTGAGCTGGAGCACCATCGTGCTGGAACCACATTCTCGATCGAACACTCTGTGGAATGTTTGCCAAATGTTCTCGCAGGGTTGTGCTCAGAAACAGGTTGTATGTTGGTCCATTCAATTTATCTGGAAGTATATGAGGTCCGAAAAGATAGTTGCCCAAAATGCCAGCCCAGACATTCACGGAGAACCGATGCTGGTGTCTATGCGGGTTCTCCGTAGACCACCAATGCGCATTGTGTGCGTTGAACACACCATCTTGCGTGAAGGTCGCTTCGTCGGTGAAAAGAACAAAAGCAGGAAATTCCACATCGGCCGCGGCTTGTTGCAGAAACCAGCGACAGTAATGAATACGTGGCTAGTAATCAGAATCCCGCAAGGCTTGAACTCGCTGCAGCCGGTATGGGTGTAGCCCTGATTCATTTAGCACCCTGTAAACAGTGGTACGACTTACACCGACACTTCTAGCCACCTGTCTAATGCTTGCAGAAGGACGCGCAATTACTTGCTCAACAATGTGGTCCTCCGTATTTGGGCTTCTCACTGTCCGCGGTCGTCCCGCTTTGTATTGACGGCCTTGAAATGATCCAGTTTTGCAGAGCAAACGATGAAGTCTCGAAAGCATTTTGCCAGGTATCCGTCGATTTGGGAAACGCTCTGCGTACAACCGATGTGCAAGACTTGCGTTACCGTCTGCTTTACCATACATAAAATGCATGTCAGCTTTCTCGGCATTTGTGAACCAGTCCATCACGATACACGTGGCACAAGCGCCTGCACTTTGTAATAGAACTAATTGGAGAATGTAGACTCAGCTAGGCGATTACGAGAGACTTACGAACGATGACTGAAAACAAACGACGTACGTCTAGCGCGTAGCGCAGTTGAGCGAAGAATGGATGTTAGGCCATGCTTCCTCGGCCTATATATTCACTCAAGGAAAGCTGTAGCGCTCGTATAGTAACAATGTTAAACGATGGAATCGGATCTCCTCTTTTTCTCGGAAGACAAGATGCACGTTCGATGATGTGCTCGGTCGACTGTCGTGTCATTTTACAGAGTTATTTATGACGATGTTGATGTTCTGGCTGGTGACAGTACCTTAGACGTCGAGGTGTACGTTGGATTGGATGCTCGGTCGACATCGACGGCGCCAGTAGTGAGCCGTTCTGTTGATACGTTGTGTATAACTTCGTCACCGTATTATAAATTGCCTGAGCATTTAGTGTGCCTCCGCGTTTTTGTTACTGGATTGTAGGCATTTTCTATTTCCCACCATGGGTTTAGCTTGCTTTGCCTTTGCTCTAGTCGACGCTATGTATGCTCGCGCTGCTTAACGAAGGCTGCTATCTTACAGGCACACAGCTCAGTGTGCTTAATGGCTGGCGGGCATTCGTTCGAGCAATAATTAAAGTAAAATAAATATTTGTTTGAGCTTCTACAGGTTTGACGAGTGACACCCGATATGGTCCTAGGTAGATTTGAGTTACTGTGCAATTACAGACGCCAGCTCTACCAATTTGGTACCAAAATGATTTACTAGAAATGTACGTTCGTCTGGACGTATTAGTTCTGCACGCGTAATAAAAAAAAAATTGAGAACCTGGGCGTTAAAGTTTAAACATGCAAAAGTTAAATTTTAATTTTGCAATCTCTTCTTAATATCACAATAGTCATTGCGCTCGCTTAGGTCAGGTATAGCTTTTAAAAAATGTAGAATTTTCTCCCGAATGCGCCGGTGTGCTCGTGTTTTTCAATTGAAGAATGCGTTCTCTCAAAATCGTGCATTTTGCAAACGTATGTCGGAACAGCCCCCCCCCCTAAAATAGCAAATAAACAAAATTATCTTACTCCTATACGGAGCATTTCCGCTCCCCCTGTCCATTGGCAAAAAAGATTTTCTCACCGAGTTTGACCATACCCTAGCGTTTTGGACACACAAATAGGAACACCCTGTATATATATATATATATATATATATATCGAAGCAGTGGTCCACACAACAAGAGCTTTTATGTCTAGCGCACCCAACAATTTCGTCGCCGCCAAACTCGATTTTAAGAATGCTTTTAACCAGGTCCGTCGCGACCACATACTAAAAACTGTACAAACGGATTGGTCAGAGGCAGCCCCCTTAGTTGACCAAACCTACAGATCCAGTTCAGAGCTCTCATTCGGTGAAAGAACAATTTTCTCGCGCAGCGGCGTGCAGCAGGGCGACCCCCTTGGTCCGCCGCTATTCTGCCTAGCAATCAAAGAACTGGTAAATTCTATCCAGTCCCCCTTAAATCTCTGGTACCTAGACGATGGCACCATTGGGGGAGAAGCATCTGTGGTACAGGCAGATATCAAGAGAGTTCTTGACTTCGGTCAGAAGAGTGGTCTTGAGCTCAACCCCCAGAAGTGCGAAATTATTTACAAAGGCCACCCGAACATACCCGCCTTTGAGGCACTTCTTCCGGGGTGCAAACAAGTCGAGGCAGCAGATATGACGTTCTTAGGGTCCCCTGTGGGGTCGGCCGCCACTCACCCAGAACTCGCAGGTAAGATAAAGAGTCTTTGCTTAATCCCCATAGCGCATATCACCTATTAAAATCATCGTTGGGCTCATCGAGAATTATCCACTTCCTCCGCAGCACGGACGTCGGAGCAAACCAGGACCTGCTGAGGGAGTTAGACAATAGCCTTAGGACCAGCCTTAGCGACCTCCTCAATCTAAACTTGGCCGACAACAACTGGGCTCAGGCCACCCTTCCTCTTAGACTCGGAGGTTTGGGAATCCGCTCTGCAGCAGATCTGGCAGCCAGCTGCCACGTTGCTTCATTATACGCCTCAGAAGCTACAGTCCAGCACATCAGTCCGGCCATAGCCCTGCAGGCTTTCCAGGATGCCAAAAAAGCTGCTGATACAAGATTCGAGAACCTCGCAGGCCTACTCCCAGAGGCAAACAAACACCTGCAGAGGTCCTATGACGATCTCATAGTATCCAAGAAATATCAGCGTTTACTGTCCGATGCACTGTCCACGGCAGACAAAGCCCGACTACAGGCGGTTGTCCAAAAAGGGGCTAGCAAATGGCTCCAAGCCATCCCTTCCTCAAACCTTGGCACTTTACTTGATCACGAAAATTTTCGTCTGTGCATCGGCTTGAGGTTGGGAACAAGACTAACGGAGGAACACCGGTGTCCGTGCGGAGCACAAGTGGACGTTTGGGGAACCCACGGGCTATCCTGCAACAGAAGCGAAGGACGTCAAAGCCGTCACAGCGAGATTAACGAGATTACCGCCCGGGCCTTAAGGTCAGCTCTACTGCCATGTATTCGAGAGCCAACCGGCCTCTTGAGAAGCGACGGAAAGAGGCCTGACGGTCTCACCCTTATCCCTTTTGAAAGGGGAAAGGCGCTTATTTGGTATGCTACAGTCACCGACACGCTCGCCCCCTCGAACATGGAGGCCAGCGCATCAGCCGCTGGCTCCGCCGCACGCAAGGCTGAACGTCTAAAGACCAACAAATACGCCCAGCTCACCGACGAGTTCATTTTTGTGCCACTAGTATTGGAGACACTAGGGGGACCTGGCCCTGGGGCATGGTCACTTTTAGAGAAGATTGGCAAACGAATTGAACTCACGACGGGGGACAAAAGAGCTTTCGACTTTCTACTCCAGCGGCTATCTCTGGCGGTTCAGCGCGGCAATGCGGCAGCAATTATGGGTACAATGAGGGGCTGCCTCGAGGATAAGCTCGATTGGTAGCACCCCTCACAAGCCCAAGAGTAGTTAGATATTCATATTCCACTGTAACTTCAAAATGAAATAAAACCATATTTACCATTTCTATATATATATGAGTGATTGGTTTATTCGCTTGATAAGCGCGTGTACACATATCACCCTTTTATATCAGGAGCATATAACGCTGCAGCTATTCATTACCTATATTGTAGTCCCCTGTTTTTGCCCTTATGTGTTGAGCTCCTTATATCGGGATAGTTTCTGTTTCGTAATCTCTACCTGTGCCTTTTCTGCATTCTTGCCTAAATCTAGCGCCTCTCCTAATTCTAAGTCCCTAGTCCCTCCCAATTGTTCATACTCCCTAACCAGATGATCTATCGTTTCTTCTCTCTAACCGCATATCCGACAAACTTTAGGTGGTGGAAGTTCTCCAACCGCGGATCATCAATGGGACTTCGCTAATGTCTTGGCGGACGGCGTTGCGGCCGTGAACGACCAGGGCACACAAAGCCTTCAGGACTCGTTTTGGTCTTCATTGGTGTGAGCGAACACTAACCAACTGCCTCCGTGGCGGTTCTTTAATTTGCTGCACGAGATGCTGAGTCATCTATACTTAACAACAGCGAAGAGGTAGTGGCTTACTCCTTCTGGCGGCGCAGCGGCTGCGGATCAGCCCTTAGCGCCCATATCGAATTCTAAATTGTCTGTTGGAGTCAGCGACAAAGACAACAATACCGACGACTGCAATACCAATCGTCGCTGATTGACTAGTGCGAGGACATCGAATCAACCGGCATCCGGCCAGAAGCCAGATTTTAAGGCCGCGCGTATTCCGATGAGATCACACGTCCTTGGAGTACGGCAGAGTTCATTTCGTGTCCTTAAGTTCAAATCCTTCTTCTCTTGTTTACCCCATTACTACCGGCATCTTCGTTGGCGCTAGCTCAACGTCAACAGGTCAACCTGAACCAATGCAGGGCAGTCCACGCCCTGCTGGATGAAACAATTCAGCACAGGGGTATTAAGCTTGCTCTAGTATCGGAACCTAACAAAGGCATTGCACTCCGGAAGGGTGTTCTCGGCCTTGATACGGAAAATGACTCAGGCATCTGGTGGACAGGGAATAATAAGCATTTATTGGCTAGAAGTCGGGGGTTCCGGTTCAGGGTTCGCATGGATAGAAATGGAAGGGCTAGGTGTTTTCTGTTCTTGCTATATTTCGCCAAATAGGTAACTTAGGGCAATCTCGATAGTCTGGGGCAGAGCCTAGGCGTTCATGCGGGAAAGGAAATCGTCCTCACCGATCGACTTCAACTCAGCCAGCGTCGGGTGAAGCAGCAAAACCACAAATGATAGGGGCCATATACGACAAGAATCGATGGCAGAAAATGGGTTGTTTTTAGTAAACGATGGGAAAGTACCCACATTCTCGCGGGGAAACCAGAAGTCTTCCATAAACCTCACGATGGCAAAAGACCTTATCAAAGATATCGGGTTGGCAGGTTGATAAAGAGAAAAACGGAACTGACCTCAGATACGTTCGGTTTGAGGCCGCTACCCCGTTCACTTCCCGAGCCACCTGCCACTTCTCGCAGTCGCTGGCAGATGCACAAGCTAAAACAGAGGGTTCTGGCGGAGAAGATTGACGAGGGCTGTCGACAGCTGTCAGAGGAAACCACGAGACCCGGATCGCACCTGTTCCCACAACGGCCTTTGAGAAGGCAGGCCCCGGATCAACTCTGGGGGCCGGACTGGGAAGCACGGGACGCGGGGGCGGCTACTGTGCGAGGCCGACCGGTCAAAGAGGTCTTCACTCATATGATGACTTCAGCGGCGGCCTGGAAAGAAGGTTGCCCACTTTGATGCGATCATGTCCGCAAAGTGGTCAAAAAGACTGCCAGGAGAGCTCGTTTTAGCGTCCACTCAGGCTCCGGTCGAAAGGGGGAATCTGTAACAAGGAGGCGGGTGGGTGATAGGCAGGCGGACTAGGTTAGGCAAATACAGCAAAGTTCTTCCCCAGAAGATGACTCTCGGATCACCCACAGGCGGGCGGGCTGCGGAAGGTATCAACGGCCTTCCTGAAGTCGCCGCCTCGCACCGAAGCAGGTCAGGGCGACTGTAGGAAGACCGGAGTAGGGAGGAGAGGCAATTTACCACTCCCATGGATACGAAGCGATGCTTAGCGGTTACCGTTCCCTGGGGGCGGGGGGGTGAGTCCCACACTAGTCACTGGCTGTGGTGACCCATGTACATTACGATTCCCGTAATCCCCCATATTAATGCTGAGAGGTTTCAGCATTTGAAAAAAATTTACGTGGTGCAAGTTCTCCAACCGCGCTCAATGGAACACTTCGGCAACGTCTTGGTGGACGGTGTTGTGGCCGTGAATGACCAGGGTACACAAAACCTACTGGACTCGTTGCGAGTCTTCATTGGTCTAGGCGAACAGTATAACTAACTGATGCACAAGGCGGGCGCCAAATTAACCCGCGTCACAGAAGACCAGCAAAAGGCGACAGCATACTTAGTCGAGAGCCTCCTCGAACTCGTAAAGGAAACGCCGTTTTTGTACAACAAATTACATCCACTCTACACGGACCAGCAAATGCGTTCTGATCGCTGGTCGGAGACTTGGGCACAAGTTCGACATGCCCGGTCCCGTCGTCTTCAAGAAATGGACCAACGCTCGCGATCGATATAAGCGTATCTTGAACATCGTCCTTCAACGGCGAGTAAAGGGTGAGTTATTCCGGCCTCCGTGGCGGTATTTCGATATGTTACACAAGATGCCGAGTGACCAATACTTAACACCAGCGCAAAGGAGGTGGCTTACTTCCTCTGGCGAGGCAATACAAGCGGATCAGCCCTTATCGCCCACAACAAACTCCGAATCGTCTGTTGGACTTAGCGACGAAGACAAAAATAACGATATCGGCGACGACAACAACAAAAATGATACCAGTGACGACAGCAACAAAACCGACAACTGTAATGACGATACTGGTGACATCAATGACAAGAGCGACAACAACAATGAGGATTCCGTGAAGGATTTGTGGAGCGAGTAAACAGCCGCATTCGTGAGCTCTGACCGGCCAATGCAACTACGACTCATTAAGGCAATTGACAAGGTCATTCTCGACTTCTAGAATAAAACAAATCCGTATTGATCGTGCAGGCCCTTCTTGAGATAAAATAAAATAAAACATTTTTGCACAGTAAAAATAAAAATATTTGAACTTATTTTAGAAGTATTCTTCTTCCTCCGTGTATCACTTCGTTTCTATCACTGCCAATTCAAATCGTTTTGCGTTTAGTAACAATACCTGGTAGCGTCTTCGTTGATTTAATTTCCACTAGTTTATATATATATATATATATATATCCTGTATATATATATATATATATATATATATATATATCCTGAGATGGAGGATTCGTGCAAAATCGTGCAAAAGCACAATTTTAAATCGCGATTTGTCATAAATAGGTATTGGCTACTTTGGCCGATCTAGCGACAGTCTTGTCCTTCACTATTGCACCTGTCGAACAGCTCCTTGAAGCGGTCTGGGTGTTTCTTCAGGTTTTGGTAGTACCTGCGACTTGCCTTGCTTAGTTGATCACAACAGTCGACAGGATGACAATCGACCCTGTCCGAAATTGGATTTTTCAAAACTACTCGGACATTTTGTAGACTCTCCCTAGCCCGGTTCTAGTGCGGCTACTAGACCTGTAATCCGTACATGATAACTGGTCGCACCAGTCCTTTGTATAGCTCCAGGTACAGCCGCGATTTTGATAGTGCAAGAAACCAATGGATCCAGAGTGTCTTCAGAATTTCAATTACATGGTCTCTATCCACTGAAATCTGCAGCGGCATCTGAAAGAAACTAGTATTCTGTGGTTCTCACAGGTGTCTTAAGGTCGTCAGCATAGACATTCAAGCGTTCTTTCGTCGTAAAAATACGCTTTACTGAGTTTATTTATAGCATGAGTATCAGGCTGTTAAGGACGGTGCCTTGTAGACATCCTAAGAGCACTTGCGCCTAAGACGAAAGACAATTTTCTACCTTCACCCTAAAAGTGCGTGGTCTGAGGAAGTCAGATACACAGACTTGGAGGCGAGGGGTAGCTTCCGGGGCGAGAACTTTTACGGCAGAATTGCGATGAGTGTGTTGTGCTCAACGTTTTCAGAAGCAGTCTTTAGGTCGAGTTACATTGTGTCGGTCGGTATGATTTAGTCTACGTGCAGGAGATGCCGTTCAGGTACTCCATCACGCAGTAACGGTTGTCGAACGGCCGGGCTTGTAGGCAAACTGCTGGTCGGTAATAAGTCTATGCAAAAAAGTGTTGCCTTTAATGAACATCGCTGCAGATCTTGTACAAGGTTTGCTGGACAAGGTCGTTTCTTGTATCATCAAGGCGGTTCAAACAGCGGTAACCAGTGTATTTGAAAAGTTGTTTCCCTCTCTGCTCTCTAGGGCTACGGGAGGAGAAATGGGTAGTGGCTCGAGCAGAGCCCTTGCAACAATCTATTGAAGCCTTCTCTATGGGAAAAACTGGTAGAAGTAGATCTGCAGTTACTAGTAGAGCCAGTCCTTTTTTATAAAACGGGTTTTGGGGTTAGCCAATTCTCGTAATAATAGAATTGTTCATATCTTAGATGGGGGGGACTTTAATGACACAGGAATTACAACTTCGATGGGGTTTACCTAAGGCGAGAGCGTTTGAAGCCTATACTTTGAAGTGGATGGAAAAATAAAAGTAAATCGATTTAGAAATATTTAATACGGTAGCGATGACAAGCACGGCGTGGCGAGCAGCTGGATACAAGAGCAGACACTTAACTACGGCGTTTGCAGCCCACGGGTTTCATCGCGTGTTATGCAGCACGGAAGAATTCCACATTCCTCAGGAGTGCAATAGATACCACGCCGCAGCATGTCCAGCATTTCAGTCAATAGCTGAACTAGCAAAATGAGAGATAACCCAATGAAGCGGAGGAAGCACTAGTTGTATCTGATGTATATGTTTATAATTTTACCCAACCTGGGTGTTAATAAACCATAATGTTTGAAGCCTTCTTGTGTGACGCATTTTGCACGCTATCATGTAACCAAGGTGTAAAGAAGAGCAAGAGCGACAAGTCTCCTGAAGGCTTGTGACCGGCTTGCACAGGAGCAACAAACGCACCAGTACAAAAACAATCGCAACATACTTAAGACAGGAGATCACTATTCAAATTATTTTAATGAAACTGTGAGGGTATTAAGTCAAGTTACCCGCTTATTCCTTTAGTTGAGCAGTATGACGTCTTCGTCCTTACTGAGGCATGGGCCACTAAACCCACGGTCGTCCCAATTTGGTGTAAAACGGATTGTCTGGGTGTACAAACAGAGGAACCGGGTAGAACAAGTAGAGGAGATGCAGTGTTGTTTAACAGCAAGTTCGCTAGTGCAAAAACATACTACAAAGAAGATAACTGCGTAGTCATATCATATCATATCACCTTTATTGAAAAAGGGGTATTACAATAGAAGCAAAGTCGTTTTGAATCTGTGAACGACGTGCAATTCTCCAGGCAAATGTGTTGTTCACAACGTCCACCCGAGCAATCTCGTGGGGGTGGATGGAAACGCCGCTCCGGAGATTATTTGGTCTTAGAACAAAATACCTAGTAATAAGTGTCTGACGCGCTAGTTGTTTAAACATGCGGTAATCGGCATAGGATTGGTATTCACTAACACTGGGCAATGTGATACGCTCGCGTGGTAGACAACACCGGCGAGCAACTCGTTTCACAAACTTATCCTGCACGCTCTGCAAAAGGTCAACATCTCGTTTATAGAATGGCATCCATACGTGACAGCAATAAGTCTACTTTAGTACCACTAAGGTTTAATACAGCTTTAGGTACACATTATGGTCCTGTATAATGAAAGACCGCATTATAAAGTTACATATTCGAGAGTCGTTTTTTGCCTCAACATAGATTTTGAGATCGTCCGCAAACAGCTTATATGTAACACCAATATCTCGAAGCATTACCCCGAGATCTTGTACAAATATAGTGTACATTAGGGGGCCTAAGCATGAGCCCTGCGGGACACCAGATACACACCTGCCGACCGCGGAATAGCTATTCTCAACTTTGACGACAAATGTGCGGTCTCTCAGGTGCACTGGGGCCGATACCTAACGCTGACATCTTTGTCAGAAGCAGATGATGGTCAACGCGGTTAAATGCACGTGAAAAATAAAAGTAAGCGACATGCAGAGCGATGTTGCGATTTCGGGCAAGCGCCCAATCGTGAGCTACTTCCAATAACTGGGTACCCGTTGATCGACCCTTTGTAAATCCATGTTGTGAAGAGTCCAACAGGTCTTTAGAATCAAGAAATGTGTAAAGCTCAGCCACAATTTTTTTCTCCATTAGCAAACAAGGTATTGAACATTGAGACACAGGTCTGTAATTTTCTGGCGCTGCACGAGAACCCTTTTTGTGGGTCGGGGCGATAATGGACTGCCGAAACTCGGTTCTTTACCGTCTTCGAAGGAGCGAGTAAATATCAATGATAATAGTTCAGCCAAGCTGACAGAGAGCTCTTTGAATAAAATTGGAGGAAGGTTGTCGGGAGTCCGCGAGCATTTTTTCTTAAGGCTGTTGAGGTGCACTATTACCTTCTCCTTGTTAAAAACAATGTCATTTATAAGAACGGTCGGGATCTGATTAACGGTGTTGGGAATTCCAGACGGCTGAACATATACGCTCTCAAAGTACACTTTCATAGCTGCCGCTTTGTCGGAGTTTTCTGTGACCGTGTGTTTGCCAACTATAAGTGGAGCCACTCCAGACTGCAGTGTTAAACGGCGACCAGCATATCTAAAAAAAGTCTTTGGCATTACGAATGTTTAGGTTGGCCTCCTCTAGCCGCCTTTTGCGGGTTGCGGCTCGTGCCAATTGAGTGGATAAGCGCGAGTGTGCACGGGACGATGGCGTCAGACTATGTAGGCGCCTAGATGAGTCCTCTATGAACATTTGCAAGGTAAATGGTTTAGGCTTTCTTAACGGAGTAAACATCTCCATAAGAAGTATAATGGCATTCACAAATGACGTATACTGTGATTCGATGGAGTCACAGTGAGATAAAAACGAACGCCAGTTGGTAGCTGCAATGTTTGCCGCGATTGCGTCATAGTCCGAATGGAAGTAATCTAGGGAAGGGCTAGCGGACTTTTGAGGTGTGTCAATAAGTATTTTGAAATACACAGCAAGGTGATCTGACCTTACGGGTGGCTCGTCTACTAAAAGCTCTGCTATAATATCTTCGTTGTCAGTAAATAAAAGGTCTAAAATGGTACCGCTGCGTGGTCTAGTTGGTACGTTCACAAGTTGTGATAAACCACTAAGGGAATAAAAAGAGCTAAAAATGTATTCTTTGGTGGTTTCACTTGAGGACAAGTCAATACATCTCCAATTAATATCAGGTTGGTTAAAATCTTCCGTCAGAATGACCGGAAAGTCTACTTGCAAGAGCTCATCAAGCAAATCACAAAGTGTAGTCATTCGCTCAGCAAGTTGTGTTGCAGAACCCGTAGGTGAAAAATAACAACAAATGAGTCGGCACTTTTGATCTGTTCCGCATAGTATGTCGATCGCAATGGTCTCTGCAGATTCATCCGTAATATAAACTTCAATAGCTTGCAACTCGGATGTAGCGAGTCATGACAGCTATCAACGTCACTGCAATCTATTTTAGTCCTTCAGAAGCTACTTTAATACTGTTGAAGAAATTATTACTATGTCTCAACATGGTGGACTTACACAAAGTGACTGTACTATGTGGTGATCGTAACTGTAGGCTTGACAAACCAAGACCTTTAAGGACGGTCTTACTACTCAACGCCTTGGCATCTAGCAGTATGTGGGTCATCAGAGACTAGCTACGATTGACATATGCGCCACCAGTGCTAACCCATGCAATGTCAGATGCAGGGGGGTGCAGGAAAAGACTCTGGCGTTTGATGCAAGGCGGCACCTATCCGTTTTAATGGAAATATCAATTCAACCGCAATCTAATATCGCGGGCGGCCTCGTCTACATCGCAACCTGAATTTCAGCCTTCTAAATGCATTTACTCAATGCTAGATGTGATTAACATGGAATCTTATGCTACTAATATTCGAAGTGACATTATTGGTAGTCCTCGGCCAAAGCAAACAGACAGAAAGTACGCTCCAGGGTACAATCAGCAGTGCGCTTTTTGCAAACATTATATGATTCAAGCAAACATTCTAGCAGAAATCCGTCTGGAGATGACATCATTTTATATAAGATTAAGTGATAACTATAAAAGCGTTGTAAAGAACGCCATAAAAGACACATGAAGAACGAAAACAATGCAAGCTGCTCTTAGAAGCGCAACAACAACCTCATAAGTGGCTGCATATGGACAGGCCCGTTACTGCGTGTTCTATCCCGCATGAGATTTTAAATGCTTGTTTCCGTCAAATGTTTGCTAGTGCCACAACCGTTCCGAGCTGTGCTCCTGTAGTAATATCATTGTGGAACGAGCACGTCACTGAAGCCCGTCAAGCCCTGTCGCAGCCGTTTAAGCAATTCTAAATTTATCGACTTAATAAAGAAAGCACCGCCTGACAAGGCTCCGGGGCCTAATTTGGTCACATGAAGACGCCTCAACTACCCTCGGAATAGAAAATCAGTATCAAATAAACAGAAAGCTGCCGGGGCGACAACATGACTTTAGAAAGGGCCGCTCAACAATGACAGCATGTGCTGTACTTCTAATTTCTATACAAAGGGCACTTCAAACTAAAGGGGCTTATCTTTTTGCTGTATTCGTAGTCTTTTAAGCGGCTTTTGACACGGCCCCACGAACGATTATACTTGACAAGCTGGCTTTTTGCGGAATTTTGTTGAATATATTGGAACTCGTTAAAGGCATTTTACAAGAAGGACAAGTTATCATAGATGGTGGAGCCGCTAAACACATGGCGATATTACAGACCACTGGTGTTGCCCAAGGTGATAATCTTACCCCTTGCTGTTTATGGTGCTGGTGAGCGACCTTCCTAAAGAGATACAGAGTCGGCACTCACAGGTGGACGTCCTTATGTACGCGGATGACTTGATGCTATACTCTCGCAGCCGAGTTCATTTTCAACAAGCCCTAGCGACCTTGCAGCATTACGTCCACCGGAATATCGGATAAATATAGATAAAACAGGGGCAATGAGGTGTAGACTTAGAGGGAACTTGGCTGGAATCGACGAACTTCGCTTAGGTTCAAAATCTATAGAAATTGTCCTAAACTTCTTCTACCTAGGGGTAATGTTCTCGTCTCGAGGTACTAACTTTTCGAGGCACATGGATGAACGAACTCGGAAAAAACTACAATCCTTTCATAGTATCCGGTGCCCTCGTAAACTATCATTGAACGTTGCCGTTAATCTGATCAACCTAAAGATTGCGTTCACTGCTTCTTACGGTATACAGGTAATATGGCCTTACCTATCAAACTTTAAGGACTTTTCTAAAAAAAGCGCTAAGAGTTCACCTCTCTAATCTTAACAGATTAGCCTATTTACTGGCGTCATCTCCGCTATTTGTTGAGGATTTACAGAAAAATACACGTTTTACCAAACAAGGCAGCTTTCAACGAGCACATGTCTAAATGGGAGAATAAGATGACAGACATCGACCCGCTCTTTTACGAAACCCCGGCAATAACGTGTAGTTCGTGGAAGCGCTGCAATTATGAGAATAGACACCTAATCTTACGATTTGCTGTACATGGCTTCCACATGAAGATCTGTAATCGAGAGAAGTTCCATGAAATTTCCTTGTTTTGCTTGTGCAAACTCTGCGAGAGACAGTGTGACTTGTATCACCTCCAACAATACCATAGAGCAGTTCCGTTCACTCGACTTTTAGAATTGTGATGAATGTACGTATATGTAACTGTATACTTTTTCTGTACGTGTACGCGCAGCATTGTAAACCAGACTTTGGTTAATAAAGCTCTATATTCGTTAAGCACCACACTTGCAGAAGAAAGAAGGTAATGGATGCAACGCTAGAAGAAATGCAATTGATAGATGTTCTCCGGTGTGTATTGTGGAGGGCTCCGTGTATTTGTTAATTGTGCCCAAGTGCGCATTGGTTTGTGAACACGTTTTGGCTGGAAAAGTCTCTACAACGTTCATATTAGCCCCTAAGCGTGCCGGGGTTCCACAAAGATTCACAACAGAGCTTGTTTCTGTCTAGCTTGGATATGTTGACAATACAGGTAGTTCAACAGGTTCTTGAAATTAGCTTTTCAGAATTCGACTGCTGCAGTCAAGATATTATGGTGATTGGCCGTTGCGATTTCGCAACGTATTGGAGTGATTTTGAAAAATTGAGAAAAAAGAGTTTTGAGTGGTTATCAAGCATTTTTATTTCAAAGGTTGGAATGCGACCCAAGTGAAAACTGAGTTAGACGATGTGTACGGTGGCTCTGCGCCATGTTTTGCCACTGTTTCCAACTGGATTAATTGAGTTAAAAGAGGTCGCAGGCGCACCGAGGATGAACTACGTTCAGGACGCCCAAAAACGGCAACTGATGAGGAAAACGTGGAAAAAGTCGGAAAATCGTTGCCGCAGATAAGCGAGTGAACATTAGGGAGATAGCGGAGGCCTTGGGGACCAGTTTGGGTAAAGTGCACCAAGATGTCAAAGAATCCGTCGGATTTTTGACGCAGATTCGTGACCGTCCGTGAAAGCTGGGTCCATCACTACACTACAACGAGAGACCCAAGAAGCATCTCGCCAATGGTGTGCACCTGGTGAAGGACCTCCAAAGAGGGTGCGGACAACGGCATCAACCGGAAAGATGATGGCTACGGTTTTTTGTGACCAACGTGGAATAATTCTGGTCGAATACCTTGAGAGCGGTAAAACGATCACAGGTTCACCAGCACTGAGGTTCGAACTTATTGAACAACCTTCCTATTCTCCAGACCGGGCCCCCTCTGATTATTTCCTCTCCGGACATTTGAAGAATAGTCTCGGTGCAAAGCGTTTTTCCAGCAATGAAGAGGTTAAGGCTGCTGTCAATGCCTATTTTCAGTCTAAAGACGCGGAATTCTACTCAAGAGGTATAAATGCTCCGAAATCTCGGTGAGAAAAGTGTATTGAGCTTTCCGGGGAGTATCGAATAAGAAAAAACTAAAAACAAGATTTGGAAAATTCTTGGTTTTCATTTGATTTGTTGTTGCGTTTGTTTGCGGTGATGTTGTTATTTGTAAGGTGAGTATTTAGTTGGGAGGCGGTGACACTATCTTCTAGCATAGATACGACGACCATCTGTAAATGAAAATTGGCTTGCGCAACTGGCGGTAAAGCTCATATGCGTAGGCTGGGCTAGTTGCATACTGAATCATACGAGATATTCTTATTTAAGGTTAAAACTAAAAAAAGAAAAAGCGAAAGTTAGTCCACAATTCTTTGCAACAACTGCAGCTTTGTTGTATGCAGCACCGATGGCTATCACGAGTCAAATGATAGATGTATTTATAATGAATGCGACACGTCTATAATTATCACGCCAGTCATAAAGTTCCATGCACATGCGGCGTCACTTTACTCAATCAAATATTTACCACCGTTCACCATAACCTTCGTCCAAAGCTCTTGTTTTGATAAAATTTCATCCGTCGTGATTTTTTTGCTGAATTTCTTTTCCACTCAGAGAGTTCTAAGGTGAGAGGAACAATCATAATTTAAATGGACAAGGTCTACACTATTTTGTGGGTGGGTAAAAGATCCCACGCAAGTTCCATCAACTTAAGGCAGGTAACCACAGATGTATGTGGGCGTTGCCATATGACATAAAATCAATGTAGAGTTTATATTTCAGAAGCGCAGTTGACCAAATCAGGACAACTAACTGGCGCAATACATTTCACGATAACTCGGCAATGCATTAGGTGTTTACACGAGCATGACTAGGGTTTATATAAATACGTTCTAATAAAGCTGTTTTTAAAATAAAAATGCAATATATTTTTAACAGACTCCATCGTAACCCATACGTCATAAACTAATTTTCCAGACGGTAGAGTATACCATGGAACTACCAGTTAAGCCGCACGAGAGAGGCTGACCTAAATGCTAACAGCTTTCCATATAAACGAATGAACATGTCTCAAATAAAAAAGGCCTACGTAAATAATTATATCGATATGTGTAGTTCACCCAGACGGAAATCATCACCATTATTGGAGAATGTTTGAAACATTGCAATAGTGCCACTAAGCCTATTCGTTCTATTATAAAAGGAGTTTGAGTACGTAGCCGAGTACATGCTCGATCCGTTTTTCCCGACGCCGTTGAACTTATGATTTTGCCCCAACGCAGCTTCAAAATGTTGTCCTTAAAACAAGCTCTTAATTGAAATTGACAATACCGAGATTACGTTTTTATTTATTGATTTATTTCGCAAGTAAATGGAACTTGTATATATATTTGGCAACGATCTCTTTTCTTGAGCCTCCTCAGCATCCGTTTCACTCGGCCACCACTTGTAGCCGTGTACAATGTACCTTGTGAACACACGACGCCTAGCCATGCTATGCCGTCCCATAGGTCCCTGGTGAGCTGCACATTTTTTCATGAGCGACCTCTTACATTGCTTCCGTCACTATACCTTGGCACTCCCACACAAATCGTTGTCGGCAGCGCCCCGTCTCGGACGGTGCGTTGCCGCTTAAGTCACCGCCGCTGTAATAAAGGATAATAAAGTAGGATACGACTATCAATGTGATTCGGGGTCAAGACGGTGGTGCGGGAGATTGTCTCCCTCCCCCGCGCTGCTTCTGCTGCTAACTGAGACCGCATATCCGGACTCAGAGATCCTTCTTCCCTCTCTCTTGCGCTGTCGCCAAATTAACTCGTCGTTGACTGACTAGTGCGAGAGCATCGAATCAGCCCACATCCTCCCAGAAGCCAGAATTTAAGACCGCGCGTTTTCCAATGAGATCACTCGTATTAACCTACGCCAAAGAAGACCATCAAAGAGCTCCGATACTACAGATACTCAGCCGAGAGCCTTGTTGAACTCGTAAAGGAAACGCCATTTTTGTATGACAAATCTCATCCGCTCTACACGGACCAGCGAATGCGCTCTGATTGCTGGTCGGAGATTGGCCTTAAGTTTATGCCCGGTCCCGTCGTCTTCAAGAAGTGGGCCAACATTCGCGATCGATACAAGCGTATTTTGAACATCGTACTTCGACGGCGAGCTAAGGATGCCGTGGCGGTTCTTCAATATTCTGCACGAGATGCTGGGCCATATATACTTGACATCAGCGGAAAGGCAGTGGCTTACATCATCTGACATCGCAATGGTTACGAATCGGCCCTTATCGCCCACAACAGACTCCGAATCGTCTGTTGGACTCAGCGACGAAGACAAACGCAACGATACCGGCGACGACAACAACAAAATAAGACCAGTGACGACACCAACAATACCGACGACTGCAATAACGATACTGGTGACATCAATGACAAGAGCGACAACAACAATGAGGATCCCGTGAAGGATCTTTCTGCACAGTAAAAATTAAAATATTTGAACTTATTTTAGAAGTATTCATCTCCCTCTGTGTATAACTCTTTTGTATCACTACCAAATCAAATCGTTTTACGTTTAGTAACAATACCTGGTAGCGTCTTTGTTGATTTAATTTCCAGTAGTTTATATATATATATATATATATCCTGGGACGGAGGATTTGTGCATTAAAGCACAACTTTAAATTGCGATTTGTCATGGATAGATATTGGCTACTTTGGACAATCTAGCGACAGCTTTGACCTTCACTATTGCACCTGTCGAACAGCTCCGCGAAGCAATCAAGGTGTTTCTTCAGGTTTAGGTAGTACCTGCGACTTGCCTCGCTTAGTTGATCACGAACAGACGACAGGATGACAATCGACCCTGTCCAAAATTGGATTTTTCACAAATACTCGGGCATTTTGTAGACTCTCCCTAGTCCGGTTTAGAGCGGCTACTAGACCTGTAATCCGTAAATGATAACTGGTCTGTTGTATAGCTCCAGGTACAGCCGAGTTCCAGTATCATTAAAGAGAGTCCGATGCGACTACTCGTAGTTAGCGAGGATGTCCGTGCAGTTCGGTGGCCTCAGATCCGAGACGGCTCAGAAGGTCCGTGAGATTGTGACTCGTTACGTCACAGAGAGGGGTGATGAGGATGAAGTAACTACAGGGGCAGTAATTGCTCTACGCTTTCCTAAGGAGCGTAGCCTAAATAAGAAGAAAGCTTTCCTTAAGAGACTTCTACAGAAGGCCAATGAGGTTGCGACTTAAACTGGGATCGAACAGAGTAAAGGCCCGATTTCTTGTTACCCGACCAGCGAACAGGAAGGCGGCTCCCATACCGGCCGTAAACTACTTAAATGCCTTGCTTGGCATCTCGGGGTCCGTCTCGGGCCGACTACTAGCGAGGACGACGCAAAAGGACCGGTGACGAAGACCAAGACGGCACTGACACTAAGAGGAGGAGGAGGAGGTGGGGTAAGGAGGACAAGAGTACTACCTCAATCGTCCTGAAGAAGAGTGAGACCGCCTCCTACGCAGATGTTCTGGGGCTTCAGCAGAAGCTCGATATCGGAAACATGGGCTGGAGGTGAAGAAGTGGTTAAAGTTGGCAAGCAGAGACGTTAAACTTGTGGTATTGGAGAGGGCTGTCGGCGGTACAAGGACCTTTGTAGACGCCCTCACAAAGGAGACTGTTCTTGATAAGGTTAGTCTGGGAGAAAAAGGCTGCTGATCAAGCAGCTCCCCCCGCAGACAACCGAGGAAGACATTTCGAAAGCCGTTGCTTCGTTGGTGGGTATCAAAGGCACCTTTAATGTGAACAAGCCGCGCACATGCGGCGGAGGGAAGTTGGCAGCTACACTAACGGCATCATTGGACGCAACTAAGCGTCTATTGAACGCTGGTAAACTTGTAATGGGGTGGTCCACCTGCCCCATTGTTGAGTGGCGATCGGTTCCGTGCTGCCCGCGATGTCAGCGTATTGGCCATCGCGGCCTGGAATGCAAAAATCCACCAGTAAATGGCTGGGTGTGCCACAAATGCAGGTAGATAGGACACATTGCGAAAAACTGTGAAAACGCGGAGGCTTGTTATACGTGCGAAGTGAAGGGACACGGAGCAAGGTCTATCCTGTAGTAATAGTCTACCTTTGGCAGTCGTCAGGTGCGGTCACGTTTTGGCTTCTCTCCGTGAAAGGTGGCTAAAAAGCGCGGGAACCCGAGGCCCGTAACGGGCTGACCACTCGCACTGGATAGCCGCTGCGACAGGGAGCACAACGTGCGCGAAAAGACACGCTAACGGTGCCGCGTACAGACGAAGAAAGGAAACAGAGTGCAACGTTTTTAACAGTGATTCTAAAACGTTCGAAAAACGAACGCCGGTGGCACCGCAGCTCGATTGTTTACAGGCCGAATTGTTTACAGGGAGGCCTGTGACATCAGCTGCTCGGTGGGACCGTCGTGTATATACGTGATCGGTGTTTTGAACAGCTTCGTGCATATAGTGGTGCAGAGCGGTGTGAACACGCACACACACTCTGTAAGCTAACGTGCCTGTGTATGTAGGATGTGAACACGCACACACATTCTGTGAAGTAACGTGCTTGTGTATATATACCACCAACAACCGTCAGGTGCGCACGAAGCTACCTCTACGGAGAAGCAGCGGGTGGCAGAGTGGACAGCACCGCTGACTGAAAAACCCACCGAGGCAAGATCGGTTTGGGTTCGAACCCCAGTTTTTTTTTTTTTTTACATTTTTAAAATTTTAACTTCTAAATTTACAATTTACAATTTTAACTTTTAAAATTTATAATAGTTAATTATCTGACTTAATTATTGTTTTTATATCTACTTAGGTTTTAGTGCTCATTTTTACAATTACTGACTTTTAAACAAGACTGGCCTTAAGAAACATGTTTCGCCAACCGCCGCCCAAGGAGCGCGACAAAAGCGGGACCGACGCATCACAACCCTCGACGGATACAGTAACGACTCCTGGTGAGCAAACGGCTAACCTCGGCGAAACGGCACCCAGGAACTACCTGGAGAAGATTACGGAGCTGGTGGATAGGCTGATTCGTCACACGGCCAACAGAAAAAACTTGGACACTATGGTTAAGAGCCTGGCGGAGGAGCTCCGTGTTACCGTGAAAGAGGCCAGGACACAACGAAAGGATGTCGGCACCTGGACCGCTCCTGAGACTACCGACTCCGGGTGCCAGTGCACCCCCGGCGAGCGTGCAATGGACGGGCAGGCCGAGAAAATAAACGCGCTAATAGACGCCTGCGGCACGGAGGAGGACCTCAAACAACTCCTCACCGAAGACTGGCCACCAGCCGTCTACACGAGGATAACACACCTCGGAGTGAGCATTCTAAAGGAGAGTCCCCTTCGGATTCTGGTGGCCAGGGAGGACGACCCCTCTGACAAAGCTGTATGGCAGAACATGGCCTGTCAATTCCAGGGCATTGCCGGGGAGGCGGGAGACAGGACAGGCGTAGTCCTGTCCCGTCGCATAAGCGAGACGGGGGACGACGGCGAGCCTATTACGAGGGCCCTGGTGGCGCTCCGGCTCCCCAAGGATGCGACGTTAATCCAAGAGAAGAACCTCCTGGATCAAGCGTTAACAAAGGCCAAGGCACTAGTGGGCTCACGAAGCCTTGGACCTATCCCCTGCCATATAAGTAGCCAGGGGGAGCAGAGGGGAGTCGGAAAACTTCTCGAGTGCCTGGCCCGAGCTCAAGGACTACACCTCGCCGTCACCCCTACGACACGAAGGAAGGCCCTAGACAGCGTGAAGAAAAGCAAGCCCAGCCCCACAACGACCTTTCTTCTAAAAAAGAAGGAAGGCAAAACCTACGCGGACATGATCCGGGAGCTGGGGACCAGGGTGGACCCCAACGCACACAACGTCAGGGTCAACCGCGTCATGCAACTGCCCAGCGGAGATGTGCGGCTGGTAGTTGCGGAGGCGGCAGAAGGAGGGGCCAGCACCTTCCTTCAAGCCCTGCAGTCAGCCGGGGAGGCGGACGTGAGCCTGGACCGTTCCTCCATGCGACGCCTCCTTGTAAAGGACATCATTGAGGGTACCTCTGCCGAAGACATCGAAAGAGCCCTCCGCAAGGCGGCGCAATGCGAGGGACCACTGACGGTCGACCCCCCCCAAAAAGGGGTTACCGGTCGGTGGACGGCCCTGGTCCGAGTCGCCCCGGCGGATGCCGGCAAGATTCTCGGCATTAAGCGAATCCAAATGGGGTGGTCCTCGTGCCCCATCTCGGAGTGGATCAGTGTCCCAACATGCCAACGATGCCAACGTGTGGGGCACTCTGCCCCCGCATGCACCTTTGAGGCAGTCAAAGCCAAACGCTGTCATAAATGCGGAGAGCTGGGGCACCTCTCCAGGGAGTGCACGGGGAAAGCGACGTGCTACAACTGTGGTGAAGACGGGCACGCAGCCAACGTCGCCGCATGCCCGAAGTTTCGGGAACAACTTGAGGAACTTCGCCGCCGCGGCGGCCGAGCCAATACCCGAGCGGCACCCGCGCTCTCCGCCTCAAGGCCATGCCCTACAGCGGCCCAATCCACTCCCGGAGGCCACCCCAGTGCCGCGGTGGATTCCGAGGGCTTTACCCTGGTAACCCAGAGGGGCCGCAAGAGGGTACAAGGGTCATCACCCCTTGCGGACCCTCGGGCCTCCAAGGCCCCCAACACCCAGCTCTCTCCTAACTCTACAAATGACTAAGATTCTTAAAGCTCTACAGCTAAATTGCAACCGTAGCAGGGCAGCATATGCAATGCTTGAAGAGGTCAGTAGCAGAGCCGAAGCAGATGTGCTGCTGCTGAGCGAGCCCAATGTCCGGTGGGCAGAAGAGAACCGCCCGGACCGGTTTACCGACGGCGAGAGGGCAACAAGCATTGTACTTGACCGTCGCTGCCACTCCCGGATTTCAGGACATGGCAGCGGCCACGGTTTTACTTGGATTGACGTGGCGAACGTTGGGCGTTTTTACTCATGCTACTGCAGCCCCAACGTCCCACTTGAAGATCTTATCAAACTTTTAGAAGACTTAACCGCATCTTTTAACCAATGTGACAAGCTTTTAATTATAACAGGAGATTTTAATGCTTCCGCCGGCGCGTGGGGTTCCGCCGCTACGAACCGGAGAGGACACGCAGTCCTCGAATGGTTGGCGGCCATGGACCTAGTCGTTCTTAACACAGGTGCTCCTACATTCCACAGGGCAGGGCGCACCTCTTGCATAGACCTAACTATCACACGCCGGACAGAGGCCCACAGGATTTTAAACTGGAGAGTTTTAAATGACGAAGAATCACTAAGTGACCACCATATAATCGAATTTCACGTGACGACCAGCTTAAAGCAACCATCTGCAAGGCTGCATCCGCCTATGAGGCGTCAGGGAACCGCCGAACTCCGGGAGTCCCTTAGGGCCTGCATAGGCCCGGATGGCCCGCCCGCTTCGATGACGGGCCTCCAGGAGCTCTTAGAGACCGCCTGCAGGGCTCCCTCGGGGCGTGGCACGAATTCTAGGCGCCGCGGCACACCAAAGCACTGGTGGACTGTGGAGATCGGACATCTAAGGAAGAGGTGCCTTCGAGAGAGGCGCCTTTTTACGCGTGCCCGGAGGCGTGCACCCGAGGGGAGGTATGCCCTGTACCATGGCGCCGAGTATAAGAGGCTGAGGAGCCTCTTACGCAGGGAGATCTTCAGAAGTAAGGAACGCTCCGGGAGAGCCTTTCTCGAAGAACTGGAGGACGATCCCTGGGGCCGTCCATACAAGATGGTAAAGGGGTGCCCGCCTTTTAAACGGAGAGTGGACCTCACGCCGGACGAGGCCCAAGAGGCAATATCAGTCCTCTTCCCAAAACATCCTCCCTTTGACCGCGCCCCCTACCTGGAGGCCCCAGGGACGGAAGAACAGGATCCTCCAGAAGTCACCTTGCAAGAGGTGCACGAAGCGGCGGCACGCCTCAAGGAGGGAAAGGCACCAGGCCCCGACGGCGTTCCGGTCTCCGCGGTCAAGCTACTAATGACGGAATACCCGGAAGCAGTAGCCGCTGCGGCGACTGGGATGTTCCGGACGGGCTCGTTCCCTGCGGCATGGAAGGCCGCAAACCTCGTTCTCATACCCAAGGGCCCCGGCTCCTACCGCCCGATCTGCCTACTCGGCGCCCTGGCTAAAGCATTCGAGTCCATCGTGGAGGCACGCCTCCGGGACTTCGCGGAGGGGACCGACCTGCTGTCCGACGCCCAGTACGGATTCCGCAAGGGCTACTCAACCATCGGCGCCATAAAGCGGATCCAGACGCAGGTTGAACTCCTCCGCGAGTCCCCGCCTAGAAGACGGGACTTGTTCCTCGCGATTTTACTGGACGTCAAGAACGCTTTTAACAGCCTGCCATGGAAAGTCATCCTAGGGACTCTACACAGGAAAAAGGTCCCCTTTTATCTACGGAAGCTTTTATCAAATTATCTACATGACAGAACAATCCAGTCCCACGGGTCCGTTTTTAACATGACTGCAGGGGTGCCACAGGGATCCATACTTGGCCCCCTGCTCTGGATTATAACCTACGACGACGTGTTGCGGCTGAGGGATCTCCCCCCTGGCGTCAACCTCCTTGCCTACGCTGACGACCTCGTCCTAACCGTCCAGGCTCGGACCGCGGACCTGCTGCAGAGCCGTGCGAACGAGGCACTTGGCGACGTCGCCCGCTGGATGCAAGAAGCGGGGCTCGCTCTCGCCCCAGCCAAAAGCGAGGCGATACTCTTGGTGGGCCGAAGAACATGCCCCGACCTTCACCTACGCCTAGATGGCCAGGAGATCGTACTCGTCAACCACGTAAGGTACCTCGGGGTTACCCTTGACAGGGGTCTCCGCGGTACCGAACACGTGCGGCGGGTGACGGAAAAGGCAACGAAGACGGCCAATGACTTCGCACGTCTCATGCCCAACACATATGGTCCACGGCAGCTGAGAAGACGAATAATTATGTCCGCGGCCGAGTCGGTTGCCCTGTACGGAGCTCCGGCCTGGCCCACCAACACACTAAAATTCGCCGCGAACAGGACTCGCCTGCGTCGGGCCCAAAGGGTCGGAGCTCTCAGGGTAATCTCAGCGTACAGGACGGTCAGCGCCGCGGCGGCCTTCGTCCTTGCCGGAACGATCCCGTGGGATTTAAAGGCAGCCGAGCGCCGCCGCTTATGGGATAACCCAGGCCTCAAAAAAGACGAGGCACGTCAGCGTACAATCGACCTCTGGCAGGAGGAGTGGGAAGGCCTCGAACAGGGTGCCCCAGGCGCCAGCCTCCGCACCCTGATCCCAAATATCAGAAGCTGGCTTAACCGGCCGGGGGGGGGAAATTACATTCCACACAACCCAAGTCCTCACAGGTCACGGCGACTTCCAGTCGTACCTGTTCAGGATTGGAAAGGTCCCCAGCCCCACGTGCGTCCACTGCGGCGATGGACTCGACGACACTCCAGAGCACACGGTGCTTAGGTGTCGGTCATGGGCGGAGCAGCGCGCAAACTTAACGGAATTTTTAAGTAACAACCCAGCTCTTAACCTACACGACCTCACAATGAAAATGACGGAATCAATTTCAGGATGGAACAAAGTGACCCAAGCTTTTAAGAACATACTGCAAGAGAAGACAAGGGCCTCCCTCCGAGTCCGCTCGCGCCTCCCCGAGGCTCCCGGGGAACACATCCGCCTGGACCAGTAGACTCGCCCCCCCTGACTGTTTGATGATATGCGCAAGCAGTTCCCAGTCAGCGTGGGGGACGGGGACACGACTGGTTTTTAGTGGGTTGGAGCCCCACACTACCGGCCCGCACTTGCAGGGAGCTCCCTTGCTGCGGTGCCCGCGTGTGCAACCGCATTTTCCAGTTAGTCCTCTTAAAAAAAAAAAAAAATAAAAAAAATCCTGTGCCCCGTCTACAGGGAGTCTCTACGGACTCAGGACTTCCTTCCCTCTTATGCAGGTGGCTTCACCGGCGGCTGTAGCAGAAGAGGCTGTGCAAGCGCGTGCGCAGGAGCCGCTGACAGGTGCTGAAGCAGCGGATCAAATCGAAACACCGGATACTGGAGCGAGCACCACCACTGACGGCGAAGGTTTCACGTAAATTCTGCGCGACAAGCGCGGGCGCCTAAAGCGTACCCATAGCTCTCCCGATGCTTAATGTCGGACGTCAAAACCACGAAAAAAATATGGCCAGTAGACGGGATTGCGTTAGCATTTTGCAGTTAAACTGCAACCGTAGTAAAGGTGTCTATAGTATGCCCGAGACGATTGTTAGACGCCGTAAGGCAAACGATGACGATCGAAGAAGTAGCTGCATTGTGGAGAACAGAAAAAGTATAAAATAGAAAAAAATAAAAGTTATTGACAAAAGAAGCGGCAAAGGATTTTCATGAACTCAAAAACCTTGGTCGTACTTATTCATGTTATAGTAGCCCCAACAGGTCACTAGCAGATCTGCAAGATCTACTTGAGGACATTACTATATCGGCGCGGGCCAGTTTGAAGCCGCTGGTTATCTTTACCGGTGACTTCAATGCTGCGTCGCCCGTGTGGGGTTTAAAGGAAACCAATAGCAGGGGGCAGGCTGTTATGGAATGAATGGCCAGAGAAGACATGGTGACTATGAACACCAGTGCGGCTACATATGCTCCTCAAAAGGAAGAGAATCCTGGATTGACCTTACAATCTGCAAGGCACCGCACGCATACATGATTGTTAGCAAGTGCTAAAAGAAGAGGAGAATCTCAGCGATCACCACTGTATCGATTTCAAAATGAAGGGAGCTGGCAACAGAGAAACGATACCACCTCAAGCCAGGCGACATGTATGGCGGATAAAGGGTAACCACGCATTAAAAGAAGCATGTAAAGGGCTGCTTGAGAGCAACGAAATGCTGGAAACGGCGGACAACTTATACAGCCTATTGAAGAGAGCGTGCCAAAAGGCATCTACTCCACCCGCCAGGCGCAGCACAGGAGCGAGGCCAGTGTTCTGGTGGAACGACGCTATTGCGTTGGCTCGAAGAGAGTGCATACACCGCAGGCGTATGTACAGCCGAGCGCGAAGGAGTGAAGGTGACACCGAGCGAACCCACCAACTAAATATCGTGTACAAAAGGGCGAAAGGCTGTTTGCGAAGAGAGATCTTTAAAACAAGGAAGCTTGTTGGCGAGATCTGATTGAGCACGTTGACTCGGATCTATGGGGCAAGATTGGCGGAGCAAGGAGTGAGCATCTAAATAAGGACGAGAAGCTCCGGGTGATTAAAACTCTTTTCCCACAGCACCCCCGTTTTGATCGGACAGCTTTTGACGCTAGCGGATAGTGAAATGGAGGAGACTGACGTTTCCAAGGTCACTCCAGGCGAAATTGTTGTTGCGGCGGAAAGGATCAAGCTTGGAAAGGCACCTGGCTTGGATGGAATACCGGCGGGAGCGGTAAAATTCCTATTTAAACAGTATTCCTCGTTAGTGGCGAGGATCATCACAACGATATTTCGTACGGGTAAGCTTCCCGAGAGCTGGAAGGCCGCCGAGCTTATACTGCTGCCTAAGGGCAACGGGTCGTACCGCCCAATCTGCTTGTTGAGCACTTTGGCCAAAGGAACCGAAGCCATTATGGAGGATCGACTGAGGACTTTTGCCGAGGGGCACGGGCTGTTATCGGCGATGCAGTTTGGGCCCCGAAAGCATAGGTCTGTTCTGTCGGCCATCCATAAAGCAGTGGCAAAGGCCAAACTTATTAAGGAGTCGACCCGGAAGACCAGGAATTTGTTTCTGGTGGGATGCAAAAAAATGCGTTCAACAGTATCCCGTACAAAGTGGTTCTGGAGACGCTCCAACGAAAGAACGTCCCTCCATATCTGGTACGGTTAGTTTCCGATTAGCTGAAGAATAGGACGGTCGAAAACGGGCGCACCAAGGTGGAGATGACTGCCGGAGTGCCGCAGGGTTCAATTATTGGACCACTCCTCTGGATTCTTGCATACGATGACGTCCTAAACATTCAGCATCTTCCTCCGGCAGTAGAATTACTTGCCTACGCGGATGATCTTGCTGTGACCGTCAGAGCCAGGACCAAGATGGAGCTTGAGACATACGCCAATATTGCGCTAGCGGATATCGATAGATGGAATTAAAGCGGCCTATTGAAGCTTACGCTGTCCGGCGAAAACATTGAGCTAAAGGACACGGCAATATACCTGGGTATACATCTGGACTGGGGACTGCGGGAGAACCTCTCATGTAAGGATAGCGGCCGCGAAGGCGCAAGAGGCGGCTAATAGCATTACCCGCCTGTTGCCCAACACGCGCTGCCCCAGAGATAGCCAACGGAGACTACTAATCTCCGTGTCCGAGTCCATCATACTTTTTGGCTCGTCAGTCTGGATGTCGCCTACAATGAACATATACGCTACGACGAATCTCTTAAGGAAAATGCAGCGAATCGGCGCCCTTCGTATCATTCGGGGGTATCGCTCCATCAGTACGGCGGCCTCGCTCGTACGGCAGAGACAGTGCCCTGGGACTTAAAGGCAGCCGGACGTCGGCGCCTATGAAATGACCCAGCTAAGGAACTCGAACAAAAACGCGAGGTAACACTTGAGAGGTGGCAGACAGAATGGAACAGTATCCCGGACGGACAACCAGGAGCGCCTGTGAGGGACCTTAATCTGAACATCCGCCGATGGATGAATCGTCCCGAGGGTCGTCTTATTTACCATTTGACCTAGGTTTTTACGGGTCATGGCGATTTCCAGGTGTATCTAAACCGGATTGGTAAGGTTGACTCAACGCAATGTTTGTATTGCGACGAGGTGGACTCTCCGGAACATACGGTCCTGAGATCCGCCGCATGGACCGAAACCAGACGAGGCATGCCCAGAAAGCACACTCTGGGAGAGCTAGTCGCACACATGCTCACGTCGGTCAACAACTGGAACGCGGCTGCTAGGCCTATTCAACGTATTATAAAGGCCAATTTAGATGCCAGAAGAAGACTAGTGGAAAGCATAAGACAGTCGACAAGCGGGACATAATGATTTAAAGCTTCCGAGACTTTCCCACCGCCTGTGCGTAGTTACTCTTCTCTGTCAAGGATCCCGCAGACCGAAGGGTTATCTTAAGGGGGATACATATATGTAGGCACTGTCGTGCATATATGTAGGGTTTTTGTGGGTATTGCCTTAAGCCTACGGCTCTACTCTTGCCAAGCGCCAAGGCTTGCTAGTGAGACTTGCTGGTTGGTGGCTGAGTCCCACACTGTCTGAGTGTGAGCATGTTCTGGGGACAGCCAATCCCTGTATGCTTTTGCTCAGTCGTACGTAAATGTATTTTAAACCCTAAAAAACCCCTTCCTCAAAAAAAGTACAGCCGAGGTGTTGATAGTGCAAGAGCCCGAAGGATCCAGATTGTTTTAAGAATTTCAGTTACATGGTCTCGATCCAATGAAATCTGCAGCGGCATCTTAAAGAAACTTGTACTCTTCTGTGGTCCTCACAGGCGTCTTGAGGTCGTCAGTATAGATATGCAAGCGTTCTTTTGTCGTAAAAATACGCTTTACTGAGTCTATGTATAGCATGAGTATCAGACTGTCAAAAACGGTGCTTTGTAGACATGCTGAGAGCACTTGCACTTAAGACGAAAGACCTGACCTAACTTCGCACTCGAAGTGCGTGATCTAAGGAAGTCGGATTCTCAGAGTCGGAGGCAAGGTCCAACTCCCATTGATGACAGGATTGCGATGAGCGGGTTGTAATGAACGCCTTTACAAGAATTCTTTAGGTCGAAATAAGCCGTGTCGGTCGGTGAGTCTTAGTCTAGATGCAGGGCGATGTCGTTTAGGTACTCCATCACGCAGCAACAGCTGTCAAACGCCTGGCCCTGTAGGCAAACTGCTGGTCGGTCAATGCGAATGAACGTTGTTGTAGATGTTATTCGCACTTTTGCGCTTCAATACATTGTTCAATTCCGCAGTTAGCAATGTTGCAAAAGGGCGCTTGTTTGCGGGAACCGTCTTGTCTTCAGACTTTTGAACAGGAACTATAATAGCGTGTAACAACGAATTGTTAGACCCAAACGGCATCCGCTTTCAGCCTTTTCGCGGCCAGCTCAAAGCATACCGAATCTATGAGGGGAACGAACATATTACCAGAGGTGAGAAACGAAGCAGGCCGAACGACGACAATTCGATATCAAGCACACCCAAATGACTTGACGCTGAACCTGCGCACAGCAAAGTAGATGGACAAATGTCATCGAACGAACGATCAAAATGTCTTTTGTGGAATGTCGAATCGTTAGAATCGCTATGGAAATCTTCGGGGGAAGACGAATTTAACGAATACGACATACTGCTGTTAACAGAGACGTTTGTAACGGATATATCACGTATAACCCTGCTTAACCATAAAGTGTTCCATGGTCTAGCCGTAAAGACAAGTGGCAGAAGAAGACCCAAGTGGGGTGTATGTGTTGCAATAAGAACTACTGAATTGCGTGCCACAGCTTGGCACGTTGTAGTAGAACTTACAGACTATTATCTCGTATGCATATATAGCCCTCCAGAAAGACAAGTAGCCAATATTATTGAGGACATTGGGGAGCGTCTTAAACTTTGTACTATGACAGAATAACACATTATAATTGGTGCCGACACCAACTGCGACCTGACAAAGCAATGTAGCCGTCGAGCTGCTTTCATAGCAGGGACGCAAGAACTAAGACTGCAAATTCAAAATGACTTTACAGAAGTAAGATACATAAGCTGAGAGGAACGGCGCTAGCGCAGTCGATATTGTATTGTCGTCAGCATCGCAGCTAGGGGTCATAATTCATAACCTTCGGTCACTACCCTCAGCTCTTCGCAAACACTGCAAGGTAGTATTCGACTTATCTCGCACCCAGGCACCTATCGCGCCCTCAGTACCTAGCTGTAGAATTAGCCGGTCGTAAGGCCCGTATTTGACTAGGCTTTTTAATAAATGCGCTCGACAAGGCAAAATACCTGACGAGTGGAGAAAAATACTTATACAGCCCATTTACAAAGAGAAAGGGGACTCAACCGACCCAAAAAACTATCGAGGAATTGCCCTAACTAGTGTCCTATACAAACTGCTTACATCGCTCATAGTGAGAAGCTTGTAGGAGGATGTATGAATGCACGGTTAATGATCTGCCCTGTGAGCAGTTTGGATTTCTGCCAGGAAAGTCAACAGCAGACGCTTTACGGTTCGTGATTAAACACGTAAGTGAACGCCAACGAGACAAAAGTATGACGTATGCGGCCTTTGTCGACTTTCAAACCGCATTCGACAGTGTGCCTAGGGACCGCCTCCTCCAAATCCTCCGAGAGAGGTTTAATATTAAGGGCCAACTATTCAATTTGATTCGAGATATGCTAAGCCAAAATTTTCTAACCATAAAAAACGGAAATCACTATATAAACGAGCCTGTTACATAAAAGACTGGAGTAGCAGGACGACTCTGCAAGCCCATTTCTCTTTATACTGCACATTGCTGGCTTAGCAGACCTTCTGCGCACAAGAAAGCACCGCATGCCTTCTACGCAGACGACCTCGTCATCTTAGCTAAATCCCGGGAACACGTACAATTCTACTTAAATGAAACCTCAAAATGGTGTGCGGAGAACCGACTCATAATTAATATCTCTAAGACAAAGAAAGAAGTGTCAAGATCAACAGTACTTGCCTTGAGCTGGTTAACCATTTCTCGTATCTTGGCGTAACTCTGACACCGCGACTGACTTTTAGCAGACACATCATGGAACTGCGAGCAAAGGCCACGACAACGATTATGCTACTCGGAGACATTCGAGACGTAGATCTTGACACAGCAATGAAAATGTTTAGTATGAAAATTACCCCGATACTCCGCACCTACATTACGCGATCTCAAAAATTTAGACCGCGTAAAGGCGTGCTTTGTAAAGCGTGTGCTGGTAGTACCCAAGAACGCGTCAGCTACCCTAGCACTAGAACTATGCGAAGAACGCACTCTGGTAGAAAACTTAGTCCTACACAAATTACCGAACAGTACAAATACACTCAACATGTACAGAGCATTCAGGGAAGACCGAAACGTACATTTTGCTATGTGTAACTATACAGATGAACCTGCTGTTCGCTCAGAGAAATGGAAACGTGCCTTCCAAAGTAACCGACCATTATTGTGCAGGGTAACATGGCATGGTTATCACCATTATATGTGCCTCAAAGGTGAATGTTATGATATCAACGACTGTGCATGTAAGTTTTGTGGTGAGTGCAATATCTGTCGATATCATGTTCTAATATGTTCGGCATTAGACTCTTACTCGTTACAGGCGCGTGTGAACGAGATATTGTTATAATTTCGTAGCAAACCATGTGTGTCAATCCAATCCTACTACCAACAACTATGGTGAATAAATATGATGTGCGTGGTTCTTTGTTTAGCAGCCTCAAAAAAAGCGTGTCTCTACAAATCCGCTAAAGTGCCATCATTTAAGGCTCGTTGGTAGATCAGATTAAGCGGCTCTGCCAGCCCAACGCTCGCCTTTTAAAAAGTGCAGGAATCCCTCCAGTATTCTGCACTATACACAGGACATATGCCGTTCCGCTTAGCCCGGTTTTGAGGATCAGCCCTAGATAGAATTACCTCCCATCTTCCCTAATTTCTATCTAAATGCCTGCTATCGCAATGAAAACTCCTTTTTTTCGTATCCCGGTCTGTTAGATATAGTGCGTCCAGTGGTTGCGGCCATCCATTCCACATGTTGTGGCGTTGTTAGCAATGCATTGCAAACCGGCTTCGGTCTATGTCTTTGCTTCAACTCCGACGGATCACAGAAGGTGCAGAACGCGTACCGTAAAAGAATAAAATCTGTAACACACCGTCGCACCGCACGTGCAGCCACTAGCGTAAATAAGGTGATGCTCTTAGTACAAAGACCACGACGTACCCGAACGCCTTTGCTAGCCGGTTACAGTAATCGCATTCGGCTAGTGTCCCCGCCAAGTACGTGGCGCGAATCGCCAGTACATATGCAGGTGTCGCCAAACCAAATATTTGGTTCTAATTCTACTGAGATAGTTCAAAAATATAAAGAAGAGAGATTATATCTCAGAGAAGAAGCATAGTTGGCCAAGCGAGGGCAACTCAGTGTTGAGCGCACTACAATGAGGCCATACATTTTGTGGTAGCTCGGCAACGTATCAAGTTTTTTACACAATAATTATTAGAGTCCTTAAAAAATCTAGCAGAGATTTTTTTAAAAAGAATATAACAATATATTTTATATATAGAAACGCCATTAACTGAATTCCTAAACCGCAATGTATACCAAAGGCTGTCAGCTAAATCATTCGCAAGAGGGGGACATCTCCACACAGGGCGTGCCCACAGCTATCTATAGGTGAATGCAACATCCGGATAAGTGATGAAACGTGCTGTTCGGAAGCGTGGCTGCAGTTGCCAACGTGCTACCGCTTCCAAAGGTTTGAGCACCGGGCGGCGCACGGCGAACAAGGCGGCTGGTCGCGTGATCCACCGCTGTAGCCCACACAGTGCGCGCAGCTTTGACTCTGCAGTACATAACCTTTTTTTGAAAGGCTTCAGAAATGCATGATGCATATGCGTCTTTAGAAGCTGCGTGACTAGCGTGGGACTCACAAACACACTAAGCCTCCCCCTCCCTCCCTCCTTTCAGGCTCGGTATAACTTTGGCATTACTTCGAAGCCACGGGAAAAAACGTCCCTGCCGTTCTCCTTCACTCAGCTCTATAATTGTCGGTCATCCCGCGTGTTTACCTGCGGTTGGATGGAGGGATTTCGTCATTTGGTAACCCGGCCTTTAATGGTGCGTAGAGACCATGAGGGCCCGGCTGCTCCTCCCCTCCCCCTCCCTCGGTTCCTCGTCTCGACCACTCCCCCGCCGAGAGACCCGCTCATGTCTCTCCCGCCTCCCGCTTGGCTGTGTTTAATGACAAAACGGCCTCGAACAAGCTCGTCGTCTTCGTCCATGCTTCCGCTGAAGTCATCATATGGTCGACCACCTCCCTGATGGGTCAACCTCTTACAGCGAGTGGTCCTGCATCATCTCGCTTCCCTGTGAGCATCACACCGCAGAACAGTATGTTCCGCGTTATCCGCCTTTCCAGAGTCACACACTACGCTGGTGTCGCTAATGGCCTTCTTAATCATTAACATGTAGCTCTAGAACTGGCCGTGTCCAGTCAGTCTGGCTAGAACCAGAAGAGCTTTAGCCGAGACCGTTTGATACGCCTTGCTTACCCTGATTACCAGCATTTGTTCGGTGGATTTTAGTGCACCCTTACTTTTTGCTGTCCGCAATGCTATGTTGCCCCCAACCGGGGCTGCATGTAGCGCCGCTGACTCGGCCACCGACCCCAGGCATCATCTACGCCAGGCTCAGAAATACTCGTTAAGCTTTTTCAGCTGCGTACTTCAGATGTGCCAATCCGGTCAGTCCTGTATTTAGCATGACCCCAAGGTACTTTCCTTCCCTTCTGATTGAGCGGCTCCCCATCTTGAGGTTAACGCCAGTCGTCTTCCTTCTGCCTGTTAGGCATATCGCATCCGTCTTATCAAGCGCCAGCTTTTCAATCATATGTATTGCACTCAAATAGAGTATGTACAAGATAGTTCATATTATTATTAAGCATAAATATGTATTGTGCTGCCGTTCCATCAAGAGAAGATGTGTAAAGATCTTCGTTGCAGTGCCGGACAATCAACCGCGTGGTACTTAGCATTGCTGCGAGCAGAACCGACAAATACACTGAGTAATATAGTCTTCATGAAACCCCCTACGGGAGCATACGAGACGATGGAATCCGTGTACAATATACCTGGTATATACACGCCTGTAATCGCAGGCCACCTCGGCCCACAACCAAGGAGACTTGAAGACGTCGAGCGTTCTTACCTCCGTCGCTGCCTCCTTGACTTTACATCGCCACTCCCAAGAAATGATTAAGTGGCTCCGTCACCGGCATACGCAGCCTAAGCCGAAGCATCTCCACCATCGGCGCACAGTCCGACAATACATACACGAAGCGGCTTTCTGCCTTGATTGAAAGGCCTTCATGTATAGTGCGCCAGTTTCAAGTGATGGAACTTTATCCACTCGGACACTGTAGCCGGCTGGCGAAGACGCTCAGGTACGTCAATTGTTGTGAAATGGATGAACCGCAATCATTTGACGCACTATATCTAGCAGGCTGGGAGACGGCAAAATGAGTTTTCATTGTGAGGCATTTGATAGAAATTAGGGAAGAACGTTGGTACTTCGATCGAGGGCTGATCCTCCAAACCGGGCTAACCGGAACAGCATATGTTCTGTGTATAGTGCAAAATACTAAAGGGATTTCTGCGCCTTTCTTTTAAAATGCGGATATTGAGCTCGCACAGCAGCTCAATCTGATATTTCAATGATACCTGAATGATGGCGTAGTTCCGGATGTGTACAGCCGAGCTATTATAGCTCCTGATTACAAATCTGAATACAAGACGGGACCCGCAAACAAGCGCCCAGTATCGCAAACTGCGGTATCGAGCAAAGTACTGGAGCGCACAACTGCGGATAACATCTACAATACCGCTTATTTGCAATGACTTATCACCGACCAGTAGTTTGCCTACAAGGCGGGACGCTCGATAACTGTTGCTGCGTGATGGAGTACCTGAACGACACCGCCCTGCACGTTGACCAAGACATACGGACGACACAATTTTGTTCGATCTAAAGAATGCTTTCGAAAACGTTGATCAAAACACGCTTATTGCAATCCTGCCGTCAATGGGAGTTGGACTTTGCGTCCGACTCTGAGTATCCGACATCCTCAGATCACGCAGTTTTAGGGTGAAGGTCAACCGCCTTTCGTCTTAGGTGCAAGTGCTTTCAGGGTGTCCACAAGGCACCGTCCTGGGCAGTCTAATGTTCATGCTATATTGACTCAGTAAAGCGTATTTTCACGACTAAAGAACGCTTTAAGATCAATGCTGACGACCCTAAGACAAACACACCTGTGAGGACCGCAGAAGAATACAAGATTCTTTTAAGGCGCCGCTACAGATTTCATTGGATGAACGACAAAAATGGGATTCACCATATCTCCTCACAAATGTTGCGTTCTCCATCTAGGACAGGGGAGCCCCAAAATCCTATTTCTCTCACTTATAGAAGAAGTGAAACTTGCAGCGAAGACCACAATAACGGATCTCGGAATGTACATTTCGGAATCCTTTATTCTCGAGTCCGTGTAACTGAGATTCTCAAGATGTCGCCCAAGCTGACAAACTGGATATTTCGGGCTTTTGCACTATCAAAACCGCGGCTTTACCTGGATCTATACCACGGGCTGGTGCGACCAATTATCATATACGGATTACAGGTCTGGTAGCCGCTCTAGAACCGGGTTATAGAAAGTCTACAAAATGCCCAGGATAGCTATTTTTGAAGAATCCGATTTCTCTTTTTTTTCTCACTCTGCCGCCTGTTTCTGATCAACTACGCAAGGCAAATCGCAGGTACCAAGACCTGAAGAAACACTCGGACCGCTTTGATGAGCTGTTCGACAGGTGCAATAGTGAAGGCCAAGGCTGTCGCTAGATCGGCCAAGGTAACCAATATATATCCATAGCGGATCGCAATTTAAAGTTGTGTTTTGATACACGAGTCCTGTCTCAGAAAAAAAAACATATATATATTTCTGACTATAATTTTTGACTTTAAGAAAACCAATGTTAAACATTATTTCTGTAACATGTCATAGAAATTTCAAAAACTATGCCAGGCCCGGGTATTAGCGGCAACGTAGAAGTTACCTAGGATTAATACTAAAGGTAAAACGCCTTGATTAAACCGTGCTGGAAACAAAGTGATATACGGAATACGTCTAAAATGAGTTCAAATAATTTAGTTTTCACTGTGTAGAAAATGTTTATTTTTTTATCTCAAAAACGAAATGTGCAATTCATACGGATTCAGTTATTTCTGGAAATCGAGAATCACCTTGTCAATTGCGCTAATGAGCCGTAGTTGTGTCGGCCGGTCATGCTTGCGAATGCGGCTCTTCATTCGCTCCATAACACCTTCACGGGATCCTCATTGTTGTTGTTAGTGTTGTTGTCGCTGTTGTCAGTGATGCCACCAGTGTCGTTATTGCAGTCTTCGGTATTGTCGTCACTGGTATCATTTGTGTTGTTGTCGTCGCCGGTATCGTTGTTGTCGTCGTCGCTGAGTCCAACAGACAATTCGGAGTTTGTTGCGGGCGATAAAGGCTGATCCGTTACCCACTGCGCCGTCAGAACGAGCAAGCCACTGCACTTTCCTCTTGTGTTAAGTATATGACGCAGCATCTTGTGCAGGCAAATTGAAGAACCGCCACGGCGGCTGAAGAACTCGCCCTTTGCTCGCCGTTGAAGTACCATGTTTAGAATACGCTTGTATCGATCGCGGATGTTGGCCCACTTCTTGAAGACGACGGGACCGGGCATATTAAACTTACGGCCAATCTCCGACCAAGCGATCAACGCGCATTTGCTGGTTCGTGTAGAGCGGGTGGAAATTTGTCGTACAAGAATGGCGTTTCCTTTACGAGTTCGACGAGGCTCTCGGCTGAGTATCTTGTTGCTCTTTGATGGTCTTCTTTGGTGTGGCTTAATTGGCGCCAGCCTTCTCCATCATTTGGTTATATTGTTCGCCTAGACCAATGAAGATCCGCAACGAGTCCTGTAGATTTTGCGTACCCTGGTCGTTCACGGCCACACCGTTCACCAAAACGTTACCGAAGTGATCCATTGACGCGGTTGGGACGACTTGCGCCACGTTAAGCTAGCGCCAACGAAATTGCCGGTAGTGATCGGAATGAACAAGAGAAGAAGGATTTGAACTTGAGGACACGAAATGTACTTCGTCGTACCGCAAAGGTCGAGTGATCTCATCGGAAAATGCGCGGCCTTAAATTCTGGCTACTGGCCGGATGCCGGTTGATTCGATGCCCTCGCACTGGTCAATCAACGGCGAGAACAGCGCAAGAGAGGGGGATGGAAGATCTTTGAATCCGGCTATGTGGTCTCAGTTAGCAGCAAGAAGCAGCGCGGGGGAGAGGGGGGCAATCTCCCGCACCACCGTCTTGACCCCGAATCACATTGATAGTCTTATCCTATTCACAGCGGCGGCCGGCGGCGGCTTAGGCGGCTAACGCCACCGTTCGAAACGGGACGCTGCCGACATCAATGTGTGATGGAAATGCCAATGCATAGTGACGGAAGCAATGCAAGAGGTCACTCAATGCAAATGTGCATCTCACCAGGAAACTACCGG